>JAZHEH010002842.1:0-605000 GCA_036589455.1 Ateles fusciceps
ATGGTAAATTTTCTAGGCTAGTAGACATCTCTTTTTTTTTTTTTTTTTTAATTTTAAAGATTGTTAGGCTAAGCATTTCCTACAGCTCTACAAATATTTTTTTTTGTCTGCCACAGGATCAAAAGTATAAATATTTTTTAACTGTTTAATGTGGTTATTTTAAAATTCAGTGCACCTTTAGAAATGCAATTTCGTGAATGTGTTGCAGGCTTCCAGACCAAGTTTATTGACACTTTGAGCACAAGACTTTATAAAGACAATATATTCATACTGATAGAATTTTTTTGGTTTCTGCTTTTATTTTAAAAGGCAAACGTGGTATATGTTTTACTCCTCACACTTAAATTATTTGTTTGTTTGTGGTCTTTACTGATGTTTTTATAGATTTGTTAGCCAATATAGTAAAAAAATCTTATTCTGAAATGAAACTATTTCAAATGATTATGTTTCCCTTTCCTAATATTATGACCCAGCTATACATCACTGCATGAATTCTATCATTCACAACTATTCTGAGCCATATTTGACTTAAAACTAGTGATTCAAGGCCTAGCAAACAGCTTGCCTCCCTGCTGAAAAAGCTTCATGATGCTCAGTCCACACTGCTCTGAGAGGACTTTTTTTCTTCATACATAATTTAGCACCATGTTTACTACCTCCCATTCTTATTTGCTTTTTTTGTTGTTGTTTTCTAACTTTCCTAAAACAAAGCTAAACACTTTTAAGGGCAGTTTCTCCTACTTTTTTTTGTTATAAAATTGCAAATCCTGTTTTGGTTAACTAATTGACTGAATCCTCGGGTTATGATTTTAAATTTTCCTTCTGCTCTTTCTAAGTGGCATTGGCATACTAGGAAACCATAACTTCCCAAGGACATTTCAAGCAAATAATAAATTGTATTCACAAGTATTTAAAAATTATTGTAATTGTTTACAGAAGCTTTGGGGTTAGGGCTTGGCCAAGAAAGCAAATTTTGTTGGAATTAACCCAGAGCAAAATTTTAACGGTTTTTTTAAATTTTTATTTAAAAAATAAAAATTTGATGTTTTTTAAAAATGAGATGTTAACTTTAAGTTTCTTCAAAGACAACAGGCTCCAGTTAATATAACCTAAAGTTAGTCAAGTTAAATCTTAAAACTCTTTAAAAGTCTTTTAGTAATTGAGTTCTTCAAAATTATCAGTGTATAAGCATAATCATGTTTGAGAGAATGTAGTATTATGCATCTCCCTCCATCTTGGACTAGTTGGAAGCTTAATATTCATTTACATCCATTCTCTGTAAGTGGAGAGGATGTGCTCACTCATGGCATTCTCTCTAACAGCTCCTGTAGTGAGAGTCTTGGTTTCAAAGGTTAAAACCAAGTACACAGGCATATTTAAATCAGTCACAAATATACCGCCACGCACTGCTTTTTCTGTGGTAATGAGAGCAAATGGGAAGAACTAGAAATGAAATGCACTGGACATTGTGATTAATGATGCCCAGGAGAAAGGTCCTTTTCAGGGAAGGAAAAACATCTATAAATGAGGTGAAGTGGACTGATTTTCATTTGTAGTTGGATAACAATACCTCAGTGACAGTTTCTCTTTGTTCTCAATTGCCTGGACTAGAACCAAAGTCTAGTATCCACATCTTACTACTAACTTTATAATGTGGCAGTGTCTCTCTTTTCTGGGTCTCAACTTCTTCATTATAAACAGAGGGAACTACAGAGTACCTTCTAACCCTAACATTTTGTGACAATAATCAGGTACACCTTAAGCAAACTGTAAATTTTGCCAAGTTTGTGGCCTTGATCCCCAGTCTACTCTTTCTGCATCTGAATGAAGACGCTTTTTTCCTCTTATAGTTTCTCAAGTCCTTTACCCTTCTAGTAACAATGCAAGGGAGCTACCTATCCTTTATGCTTTCTTTTCCTCAAGCACATGGGTTATCTCGAGTTAATCTTTAAAATAATACTTGGCCCTCTAGTGTGGGACTGGAGGTACAGAGAGGGTAATTGACTTGCCTAAACTCACACGACTACAAAGTGACAGAGCTAGGAATAAAAACTAGGTCTTTCTAACCCTAAAGCCTGTGTTAACCTTTTTAGATTGGTAATTTTTTTGAGAATGTGATGAAAACTATTAACTATCTTCTCAAGATACTGCACACACATGCCAATAATATTTTGCATACTATATCAAGAGATCCTTTGAAGCCCATTCATGGGGGACTCCAAGTTAATACCTGTAGTATACTATATCATATTGCTTTTTCGGTTCACTTTTTTCCTGATTTCAAAATGGAAAGATTCTGAGAGAGAAAGGAGATATTAACAATCATACTTGATTCCACGATCTTATGTTTAGCAAAAGATAGACACCTAGATTCTTGTTTGCATTTGGTTTCCTCACATATATGAGCATCAGGAGTTTTGGGGAAGCTGTTATTCCCAGGTAGAAGATGAGATTACAGGAGAGATCTTCACCTTGAAAAATTCACTCTCCGGTCTGCTCTTTAATGACTGAATTTCTTTTACCCTCCACAAAGGCTTTCTGTAATTAGAGGTTAGCATTAAAAATCAATATCATTGGGATAAGTAATGCATTCCCTTCCATTTACATCAATACCAGGCTGGTCGCGATGACTCATGCCTGTAATTCCAGCACTTTGGGAGGCCGAGGCACGCGGATCAATTGAGATCAGGAGTTTGAGACCAGCCTTGCCAACATGGTAAAACCTTGCCTCTACTAAAAAAAAAAAAAAAAATTAGCTGGACATGGTGGTGCACATCTGTAATCCCAGCTACCTGGGAGGCTGAGGCAGGAGAACTGCTTGAACCCAGGAGGCAGAAGTTGCAGTGAGCCAAGTTAGCACCACTGCGCTCCAGCCTGGGTGACAGAGCTAGATTCCATCTCAAAAAAAAAAGAATAAAAAAACCCTGAGACTTTCTTAAAAGAGGTTTTTTGATGGAGAAGAAAGCTCTGGTCCCATAAAAAGGGAAGGGAAAGGTTTCAGAAAGAGGCCCTGCCAAGAAGCTGCCATTTTTACCTTGAGTCATATGGCCTGAGGACTGATAATCTAATTTAAGTAGAACAAACTAGATTCCAAGCAAGTAGGTAGTAACTGCTAAAATAGTTGAAGGTATTCTTGAAACTGGATTGGGGCTGTCTTCTAGAATTTATAGGGTATATTGAGATATCCTGGCCCCTTTTCTTGTTAGTGGTTAATTTAGTTCAAACTGCCTCAGATTTCAGAAGCACACTGAGAGCAATAAAAACTTGATGCCTCTTTAATATCAGTCAGCTTTTAATGCTGGAATGGGAGTTCTTCAAATTAGTGATAGTTGTCATGCCTACCCTCATGCCTCCTTCTTGCCTGCTGGCTGGTTCCAGGACTAGAGGCAGAGTGGGAAGCATCCAGGATTTGGAGATGGCAGGCCTAGTTCTGCTCCTGTTTCTGCTACTTACTAGAAGTTGGACACCGGGCAATTCAGTAATTTCTATGAGCCTTAATTTCCTTAGCTGTAAATATTCACTTCTGAAGGCCATTGTAGAAGTCAAGTCAGATCATTCATGTTAGTAGTTCTAATTATGATTCTATACCAATCCAAATACTGCTTGCTGATTTTGTGATGGTGGTGGGGGTGAGCTGGATGTCTGTGTGTGTGTGTGTGTGTGTGTGTGTGTGTGTGTGTGTGTGTGTGTGTGTGTGTAAGAGAGAGAGAAAGACAGAGATTGATTTGTGCCAACTTTTGTATACTACCAGTCAAAATACACTCTTCTATGATTTGGTTTTGGTCATTAAAACACAATGAAATATAGGAAATACAGCCTCAATTAACAGGGCCTGCAAGGGGCAGGGCATATTTTGTTTGAAATTTTTAGTTAACAGAATGAGACAAAAATAAATTTGATTTCTCATTATACTATTTTGTTTTTACTGTGTATTCGTACACTTTCTCTCCCAAAATTCAAGCGCATAGTACTGAACATACCTAAAGCTTTCTCAGGATTAAATATACTGAAGTTTTTGAAGTCGTCACTTGAAATACCATTTTCACATAAGAGCAACAGATTAGGATGTATTAAGAGATTTACACAGCAAGTTTGCTCCTTCTTTCAGTATCTTTTCTTGAGGTTTCTTTTTTTCCTCCTAAAAAGTAGAAGGAGGGGGAATCCAATTAATTGAGGGCCTTGGTTAATTATAGTTTTATTGTTAAGAATGCTACAATTTGGGCCAATTCAGTCTTTAAGAAAGCTTCTTTAAATCCCAAATATAGAAAAAAATTCCTTCTATATGAATATGTTTACTGGATCTTGTTTATAATAGTAAAATGTTGAAGATAACATAAATGAGGAAAGTGGTTTTATTATGTTTTATCTAGCTAAAAATCTGGTAGTGGAGAAAATTACTCTATTGCTTTATATTTAAAAGTGGATTGGAATTGGGAAATACTTATGAACAAACACACATGCCTCCTACTTTGTGCAGGTCTGAAAGTCAGATTAGCATTTAGCTAGTTTGCATGACTCCTCAAGACTAAATTTTATCCTGGCTCGTATACGAGAAAATAAGATATTTTGTTGCTTCAGTAAAAAAAAAAAAAAGAGCTTTCTAATTACTACATATCCACTCAGTGAGTTGAATAATTTATTATCCTTAAAAAAAAAACTTGATCCTGCTTTTGATGTTCCAGTTCCCTTTTTCTGCTTTTTTTCCATTTATCACTCTTTCTGGCCTGTTCTGCAGAGTTAGCACAAAAGATACAGCTTTATTTGTATACAGCTATTTATTTGCTAGTAATGGACTAGTATCTAAGAAACTTGCCAAATTAGCATAATTATGCCAAAGTATAGAAACCATGTGTATAAAGTGTGCACTTGGCTTTAATGTTGCAGGCATTGCGGCTTTTTAGGTAAAGCTGTTGTTGACCAATTTATTCCTGTATCTTCTAGTTATCTACTAGACACAAGTTGGTTGTTTTTATTGTTGTTGTTTAAACAAAACATTAATTTTTTTTTTATTTTAAAGTAACACATAAAATAACTATGTTGACTGTGTTGCCCAATATGGTAGTTACATGTGGCTATTTAGATTTAAATGAATTAAAATAAAACTGAAAAAAAAATTTCTTAGTCACCCAGCCACATTTTTTTTTTTTAAATTGTACTTTAGGTTCTGGGATACATGTGCAGACCATGCAGGATTGTGGCCTAGGTACATACATGGCAATGTGGTTTGCTACCTCCATTCCCCCCATCACCTACATCAGGCATTTCTCCCCATGTTATCCCTCCCTGACCTCCCCACCCGCTGTCCCTCTCTTGGACCCCCCAAAAGACCCCAGTGTGTGATGCTCCCCTCCCTGTATCCATGTGTTCTCATTGTTCAACACCCGTCTATGAATGAGAACATGTGGTATTTGATTTTCTGTTCTTGTGTCAGTTTGCTGAGAATGATGGTTTCTAGATTCATCCATGTCCCTGCAAAGGACACGAACTCATCGTTTCTTAAGGCTGCATAGTATTCCATGGTGTATAGGTTCCACATTTTCCTTGTCCAGTCTATCATTGATGGGCATTTGGGTTGGTTCCAGGTCTTTGCTATTGTGAACAGTGCCGCTATGAACATACTGGTGCATGTGTCTTTATAATAGAATGATTTATAATCCTTTGGGTATATACCCAGTAATGGGATTGCTGGATCAAATGGAATTCCTATTTCTAGAACATTGAGGAAGCGCCACACTGTCTTCCACAATGGTTGAACTCGTTTACACTCCCCCCCAACAGTGTAAAAGTGTTCCTGTTTCTCCATATCTTCTCCAGCATCTGTTGTCTCCAGATTTTTTAATGCTCGCCATTCTAACTAGCATGAGATGGTATCTCAGTGTGGTTTGATTTGCATTTCTCTAATAATCAGTGATGATGAGCATTTTTTCGTATGTTTTTTGGCCTCATATATGTCTTCTTTTGAAAAGTGTTTATATCCTTTGCCCACTTTTGGATGAGTTTCTTTGTTTTTTATTTTTTTTGTAAATGTTTTAGTTCTTTGTAGATTCTGGATATTAGCCTTTTGTCAGATGGGTAGATTGTAAAAATTTTTTCCCATTCTGTTGGTTGCTGGTTCACTCTAATGATTGTTTCTTTCGCTGTGCAGAAGCTCTGGAGTTTAATTAGGTCCCATTTGTCTATTTTGGCTTTTGTTGCCAGTGCTTTTGGTGTTTTTGTCATGAAGTCCTTGCCTATGCCTATGTCCTGAATGGTTTTGCCTAGGTTTTCTTCTCGAGTTTTTATGGTGTTAGGTTTTATGTTTAAGTATTTAATCCATCTGGAGTTAATTTTAGTGTAAGGTGTCAGGAAGGGGTCCAGTTTCTACTTCTGCACACGGCTAGCCAGTTTTCCCAACACCATTTATGAAACAGGAAATCCTTTCCCCATTGCTTGTTTTTGTCAGGTTTGTCAAAGATCAGATGGTTGTAGATGTGTGGTGTTGCCTCCAAGGCCTCTGTTCTGTTCCATTGGTCTCCATCTCTGTTTTGGTACCAGTACCATACTGTTTTGATTACTGTAGCTTTGTAGTATAGTTTGAAATCAGGTAGCGTAATGCCTCCGGCTTTGTTCTTTTTGCTTAGGATTGTCTTGGCTATGCGGGCTCTCTTTTGGTTCCATATGAAGTTTAAGGTGGTTTTTTCCAGTTCTGCGAAGGGTAGCTTGATGGGGATAGCGTTGAATCTATAAATTACTTTGGATAGTACGGCCATTTTCATCATATGGATTCTTCCTAACCATGAGCATGGAATGTTTCTCCATTTGTTTGTGTCCTCTCTTACTTCCTTGAGCAGTGGTTTGTAGTTCTCCTTGAAGAGGTCCTTTACATCCTTTGTTAGTTGTATTCCTAGGTATTTTATTCTCTTTGTAGCAACTGTAAATGGGAGTTCGCCATTGATTTGGCTGTCTGTTAGTCTGTTATTGGTGTATAGAAATGCTTGTGATATCTGCACATTGATTTTGTATCCTGAGACTTTGCTGAATTTGCTTCTCAGTTTCAGGAGATTTTGGGCTGAGATGATGGGATCTTCTAAATATACAATCATGTCATCTGCAAATAGAGACAATTTGACTTCCTCTTTTCTTAATTGAATACCCTTTAATTTTTTTCTTTTCTAATTGCTCTGGCTAGAACTTCTAATACTATATTGAATAGGAGTGATGACAGAGGGCATCCTTGTCTAGTGCCCAATTTCAAAGGGAATGCTTCCAGTTTTTGCCTGTTCAGTATGATATTGGCTGTAGGTTTGTCATAAATAGCTTTTATTATTTTGAGATATGTTCCTTTGATACCTAGTTTATTTTGAGTTTTTAGCATAAAAGATTGTTGAATTTTGTTGAAGGCCTTCTCTTCATCTATGGAGATAATCATGTGGTTTTTGTCTTTGGTTCTGTTTATGTGGTGGATTACATTTATAGACTTGCGTATGTTGAACCAGCCTTGCATCCCCAGGATGAAGCCTACTTGATCGTGATGGATAAGCTTTTGGATGTGCTGTTGCAATTAGTTTGCCAGTAGTTTATTGAAGATTTTTGCATCAATATTCATCATGGATATTGGCCTGAAATTTTCTTTTCTTGTTGAGTCTCTGACTGGTTTTGGTATCAGGATGATGCTGCTCTCATGAAATGATTTGGGAAGGATTCTCTCTTTTTGTATTGTTTGGAATAGTTTCAGAAGGAGTGGTACCAGCTTCTCTTTGTACGTCTGATAGAATTCAGCTGTGAACCCATCAGGACCTGGACTTTTTTTGGTTGGTAGGCTATTAATTGCTGCCTCAACTTCAGCCCTTATTATTGGTCTGTTCAAGGTTTCAACTTCTTCCTATATTAGGCTTGGGAGGGTGCAAGTGTCCAGGAATTTATTTCTTCCAGGTTTACTGGTTTATGTGCATAGAGTTGTTTGTAGTAATCTCTGATTGTAGTTTGTATTTCTGTGGTGTCAGTGGTGATATCCCCTTTATTATTTTTTTATTGCATCTATTTGATTCTTCTCTCTTTTCTTTTTTATTAATCTGGCTAGTGGTCTGTCTATTTTGTTGATCTTTTCCAAAAACCAGCTCCTGGATTTATTGATTTTTTTTTTTTTTTACATTCTTTTTTTTTTTTTTATTGCATTTTAGGTTTGGGGGTACATGTGAAGAACATGGAAGATTGTTGCATAGGTACACACATGGCAGTGTGATTTGCTGCCTTCCTCCCCATCACCTATATCTGGCATTTCTCCCCCATGCTATCCCTCCCCCAACTCCCCCACCCCCCCACTATCCCTCCCCTTTTTCCCCCCGACAGACCCCAGTGTGTGATACTCCCTTCCCTGTGTCCATGTGTTCCCATTGTTCAACACCCGCCTATGAGTGAGAACATGCGGTGTTTGATTTTCTGTTCTTGTGTCAGTTTGCTGAGAATGATGGTTTCCAGGTTCATCCATGTCCCCCACAAAGGACACGAACTCATCGTTTTTGATGGCTGCATAATATTCCATGGTGTATATGTGCCACATTTTCCCTGTCCAGTCTATCATCGATGGGCATTTGGGTTGGTTCCAGGTCTTTGCTATTGTAAACTGTGCTGCAATGAACATTCGTGTGCATGTGTCCTTATAGTAGAACGATTTATAGTCTTTTGGATATATACCCAGTAATGGGATTGCTGGATCAAATGGAATTTCTATTTCTAGGTCCTTGAGGAATCGCCACACCGTCTTCCACAATGGTTGAACTAATTTACACTCCCACCAACAGTGTAAAAGCGTTCCTATTTCTCCACATCCTCTCCAGCATCTGTTGTCTCCAGATTTTTTAATGATCGCCATTCTAACTGGCGTGAGATGGTATCTCAATGTAGTTTTGATTTGCATTTCTCTAATGACCAGTGATGATGAGCATTTTTTCATATGTTTGTTGGCTTCATGTATGTCTTCTTTTGTAAAGTGTCTGTTCATATCCTTCGCCCACTTTTGAATGGGCTTGTTTGTTTTTTTCTTGTAAATGTGTTTCAGTTCTTTGTAGATTCTGGTTATCAGCCCTTTGTCAGATGGGTAGACTGCAAAAATTTTTTCCCATTCTGTTGGTTGCCGATTCACTCTAATGACTGTTTCTTTTGCTATGCAGAAGCTATGGAGTTTGATTAGGTCCCATTTGTCTATTTTGGCTTTTGTTGCCACTGCTTTTGGTGTTTTGGTCATGAAGTCCTTGCCTACACCTATGTCCTGAATGGTTTTGCCTAGATTTTCTTGTGTCTCTGTCTCCTTCAGTTCTGCCCTGATCTTAGTTATTTCTTGTCTTCTGCTAGCTTTTGAGTTTTTTTGATCTTGCTCCTCTAGCTCTTTCAATTTTGATGATAGGGTGTCAATTTTAGATCTTTGCTCACTTCTCATGTGGGCATTTATTGCTATAAATTTCCCTCGAGATGCTGTTCTGGCTGGGAATGGCACTCTGGAGCTGTTCCTGTTCGGCCATCTTGGATCCTCCCTGACACACTAGCCACATTTTAATAGTTGTTAGTAGCAACTGTACTGGTCAGCAAAGATTTCTAAATTGTATGGAATTCTATTGGATAGTGATGATTGATGTTTTAACTCTACTTCCTCCACCCCTTTTCTCTAAATCAAAGGTAAGTTGTGGCCGTATTTCTACTTCATTAACTATAACTCTATGCTATCTTTTTTTTTTTTTTTGAGACAGGGTATCATTCTGTTGCCCAAGCTGGAGTCCAGTAGTACAATCAGGGCTCACTGCAGGCTCCAATTCTGGGGCTCCAGCAATCCTCCCACCTTAGCTTCCCAGCTGGGACTACAGTCATGCACCACCATGCCCAGGCCACCATGCTTGACTAATTTTTCTGCATTTTTTGTAGAGATAGGATTTCACCTTGTTGCTCAGGCTAGTCTCAAACTCCTGTACTCAAGTAATCTGCCGACCTCGGCCTCTCAAAGGGCTGGGATTACAGGTGTGGGCCACCATGCACAGCCTATGCTATAATTATTAATGCTGCATATTAATCCACTGCTTGAATGTGTTTTAATTTATTTTCCTAGTCTCCGATTACTGGATATGTAGGTTGCTTCTGTTTTTTTTCTATTATAAAAAGTGTTGAGATTATTTGAGAATAAATCTTTATATACTTGTCTAAAATATTTAAAATTGGAACTGCTCAGTCAGGCTGGGCACAGTGGCTTATACCTGTAATTTCAGCACTTGGGGAGGCTGGTGAGGGATGATTACTTGAGGCCAGGACTTTGTAACCAGCCTGGGCAAAACTGTGAGACCCTGTTACTATAGAAAAAAAAAGCAAGAAAATAAATTGCTTGGTCAAAGGCTATGCATGTTTTACATTTTAGTAGTTGAACTGTGCTCCAGAGACCATATTAATAAACAGTTTCTTGGTTGATTATGAATATTCATATGTACTGGGGCAAGTCACTGAAATTCTCTAAGTCTCAATTAATTTTTCTGTTCAAATTGGAATAATAGTGTCTACCATTTACCTTACTAGGTACTTGGGGAGATACAAATGAAATAATACATGTAAATACTTTTTTTTTTGACAGAGTCTTGCTCTGTTGCCAGGCTGGAGTGCAGTGGCGTGATCTTGGCTCATGGCAACCTCCCCCTCCTGGGTTCAAGCGATTCTCCTACCTCAGCCTCCCAAGTAGCTGGGACTACAGGCGTGCACCACCATGCCCAGCTAATTTTTGTGTTTTTAGTAGAGACAGGGTTTCACCATGTTGGCCAGGATGGCCTCAATCTCTTGACCTTGTGATCTGCCCACTTCGGCCTCCCAAAGTGCTGGAATTACAGGCGTGAGCCACCGTGCCCAGCCGTAAATACTTTTAAAAAATGAAAGTGCCACTGTCATATATAGTATTCATACTATTAAGCCATCTGTTATTGGAAGGATAAAAGTCAGAGACCCTGAATCTTCTGTGATCTTAGTTTAACACCCAAAATAAAGAATGGTGGTGGTGGTGGTAACATGAACTTTAAAGACTTCCTTATGGGAAAGAGCATCCTAGCTTTAGAAACATAATTTATTATTGTAGTAATAAATTAAGTAATAAGCACACCAATATGAATGTAGGCTTTTCCATACAAGGACATATAGAAAAGTGGGATAATTTTTGTTTTAATCTTAGAATGGGGTAAGATATCATCCAACTTCACTCCTCATTCTACAGATGAGAAAGCAGAGACCCTGAGAAGTTGAATTCTCAGATTCAAACTGCTGACATGTGGCCGAATCTAGGTTAGACCTCAGCCCTCTGACCCTTCATCCAGTATCCTTTCCTCTACACCCTGCAGCTCTAATGATACTACAGTCAGGAGGTGGCGGTATTTTTTTCTATCCCTCAGATGAAAATTAAGCTAGTGTTGTAATCTAGTTTAATAACTAATAGTTATTTAGAAGTTTATTCTTAAAATCAATGCCTGAATAGGTTTACTGGGCTATTTGAGAGTCAGGCTACTAAATTCTTATTAGCCACTTGAAATTCCTGTAGAGATAATAGAATTTTTCAAACTGACTCTTTAAGCCAAATTAGAAATAAAATCTTTTTCTCATGAATGACACCCAAGTTAGACAGCATTCCTTAGAAGTGAATGATTTGGTAAAGCTCTCAGAGTCTCTTTGTCTTTGGCTCGTCTCGAAACTTATTTCATTTTATGACTTTACATGAAGAAACTATGAGTACGGATAGCCTCAAGTTATGTGGGAGATTTCAATCAGCCTGCAAAACAAACCAGATGACCAAGTCCTCCAGAACTGTCTGAACATGTCTCAAAGTCCATTCCCTGAATATATCCCCAGGTACCTTCCTCAGGATCTCTCTTTTACTGACATTTTAAAAAAATGTCTGATAGAAGCTAGCAATAAATAACAAAGAGAAATTGAGATTGATGGCCCTTCTATTTCTTTGCATCTGGGTCTTCTATGAAGCGGAAGAGCTTTTATATTTAGAAAGGGAACAACCCCTCCAGCGAATCATGTGCTAGAACACAACCATTGAGAATGCTTGTCCTTCTGTAGGAAGAGGCTTGCAGGGTTTCTGGGTAGAGCTCAGCTTCTCATGTGGCCATGCCTGACTCCTATGCCACAGGACTTTACATGTAAAGCAATACTTAGTCTTGCACTTGCTAATATTTTCAACTATGAAAAAGTAGAAAATGAGGTCACATGAAGCAAGGACTAATAGTTTGCTGGAGCAGATCAGCAGGAAGATAAATTACAGAGAAAATTTGATTTTTCTTTTTCTTTTCTTTTCTTTTCCCCTCCCTCCATCCCTCCCTTTCTCCCTCCCTCCCTTCCTCCTTTCTTCCCTTCTTCCCTTCCTCCCTCCCTTCCTTCTTTTTTTTGTCAGGGTCTTGCTTTTTTGCCCAGTCTGGAATGTAGTACGTAACCATGGATCATTGCAGCTTCAACCTCCTGGGCTCAGGCTATCCTCACACCTCAGCCTCTTGAGTAGCTGGGACTACAGGTGTATGCCACCATGCCTGGATGTTTTTGTTTCAATTAAAATATATATATTTTTAGAGATGGGCTGCAATATGTTGCGCAGGCTGGTCTCAAACTGCTGGGCTCAAGCGATCCTTCCACCTTGGCCTCCCAAAGTGCTGGGATAACAAGCGTGAGCCACCATGCCTGGCCAAAAACTTGATATGTACGTAATAGGAAAATATGCAGATAATACACATATTTAGGTCTTTAAAGAGTTGCTTTTTAAATTTCAGATTTATCTTTTGCCATATATAGTTAGACAGGCATATAATTATAGATTTGAAATGGGTAAGATTATTTTCCCTAACGTAAGTGCTTCTTTATGTTAAATTGTTTTCTTTCTTTTATTCATTTAAAAATTAAGTTGTCTATTTTTCTTGAACATGCAGCAATTAGATAGTGTGATGATTTGAATGTGAGAATTATCCATTGGAATACTGTCTCAGTGTATTTGCCAAATTGTCATCAAGCATAATTTACTCAAAATCCTAAGACATTCTTCCTTGAAAATAAATTTGTTTTCCCTATCCCCCTTTTTTTGAAGCAAAATTGGTTCATTTTAAAATTTTCCTTTGTGATGTTGTTGCTAGGGGAACAATATGGGAAACCTTGTCATCTCTGTCCCCTTTATTTTCTTTAGATCTACTCTGATCTGTTTTTATCAGTTCTGTCCTATTTTAAAATTATATAACACTTGTAACCTGCCTCAAACCTACTTTGGGAGTACTGAAGTATAAATCCTAAACAAATTACTGAATGTACTGACTATGTATCTGCCTAGCTAAAATGGTTTTGGGGGAAAGGTGACTGACCAAAGAAGGACATTCTGGAGTGTCTACTTTGATTAGAGGAAAGGATTTTATTGTAATCTTAACCTGGTGATTTTTTTAAGAGCTAAAGATTTTATTTGTTTCTGTTTTTTCAGTGGTAGAAGAGCATATGTAGTAACGGGCAGATATATATGCATTTAAAAAGTTTAGAAATGGCTAAGACTTGATAAATACATGAGTATAGTCGATTACAAAGCAGATACAATAATAGTGCTAATGCTGATGGGATCCATGGAAATTGGCCTAAATATTATCACTGTCCCTTATGTGAAAAGCAGCATTCATTGTGGTTTAATTTTAATGTGGAGCAGTCTTCTAGTACTTTCAGTGTCATTAGTGCCATCTTAATTTG
Organism: Ateles fusciceps; assembly: GCA_036589455.1. Lineage (NCBI taxonomy): Eukaryota > Metazoa > Chordata > Mammalia > Primates > Atelidae > Ateles > Ateles fusciceps. The sequence continues at coordinate 13,714 of JAZHEH010002842.1, forward strand.
TCAAATCTTTCAAAATGAAGAAAAAATAGAAATATTGTCTTTAGATCTCAGAAATATAGTTCAATTTTGACTTCAAAAAAAGAGATCAAAATCTTCCTTTTTTTTTACAAAAAATACAAAGTACAAAGCTATAATACTATTTAGACAAATCACCAAATTCAACTGTTTTCAGAAGTAAATATGCATAATTTTTTTGTTTTATTATCAAATAACAAAAATATTTACCTGATGACAAGGCTTTTAAAATGTATTATGCTATCAAATTGAAATTTTGGTGGATGTGAAATGTAAGTTAATCAAGTTTATATTATGGTTCAATAATGTTTTTTCAAATGGCTGGGTCAAAATATCTGTCTCAAAATACCTACCTTAAATTATCATGTATCTGTGGTTGGCAGGTAGGACTGGTCGTGACCAGAATCAGAGAAGTGGATCTTGTCCTCGGACCCCAAATATAACTCTTAATGGACATGCTATTTCTTTAGTACTAATAATTTTATGCATTTTTAATCAAAGAAAGATACTAACTTACCCAAGATGTGGGAATTACATGCATTAGGAGAAATAATTTATTATGAAAAAAATCAATGATCTTCAACTTGTGATATTCAAATAAATGATAGTCTTCAAAGTACTTTTAAAACTTCAAAATATGGAATGGTAATTATGAATTTAGCCAAGACATAACTTCACAGACTAATTTGTCGAATTGGCATAATAGAGGTTTCTTGGTGAAGACAAGGTTGAGTTACTACTAAATTGTATCTACTGAGTAGGGCCTGAGGAAATCCAGTATAGAAGAGGTAGATATTGATCAAATGGGAGAGGGGGAAAGGCTGAAGCTCCCTTGGCAATGACATTTTTAGCAGTATCAGGTAAGGATTCTGAACCCTATTATATCTCCTTCACTGTTTGGCTTCACATGGCCCTGGTGTGGAATAGAGGTAACTCAGAATTAGAAACTTGCCTTGGGTAACTGAGAGTTCTTGATATAACAAATACAGTAAGAATATTCTCTCTCCCATCATCGCCAGCAATGTGCTAGGGCAGGCTGAACTAAAAAAAAATCTTAACCTTCTTGTTAATTAAAGGGTCAACTTTAGGACTTCGACACAGTACTAGATGAGAGAGTAAAACCAAATGGATACTTGAGTGATGACCACGCTGGAAATTCCTCCCTGTGTGCTGCTGGCACTGACATCCTGATGTAGTTCAGGTGCCTGGTGAAGCTGCACAGACAGTGCCTGATCTCCAGACCACATACTTTTCATCTATGTCATTAACATGAAATTTCTGAATTGTTCCATTGGCATTTTCATCTCTGTTTAGCGGCCATAAACCTTAGTTTTATAGTTGGGACCCATATCATGCTAAAATAAAAAATTTAAATATTTCTTTTCCATTCACTTGCCTGAGACCTCCTTCTCCTAATTTTGTAAGGCTGACTTGGTCATTTCAGTAACTCACAGTTATTTACTTCGCCATCTGGGGGATTACATCAGACATCCTATGCTACAGTTATTATCCAATGACCAAACTCATATCTTACTCTATCTGCCTACTTAATAGCAAGTAAGTGTGAGCAAAAAGCCTTGGCAAATACATGTAAGTATATAAAAGAAAGTTAACTTGTTTAGGATGGAAATTCTTTTACCACCCTAGAACTGTATTAGCATCAGAAATATTTCAAATTTGCTTTCATTTTTAAAAAGGGAACCCAAAGTAGAGAAAAGTCTACTGACTAAAAACAATTTTTTAGACTAGGATACTGATCTTGTTCTAATTATGTACATCTTTAATATATACTTTGATAATTAGGAGCTTAGAGTTGTAATGTTGTCTCCTTGTAAACTTGAAGAAGCTTTTAACTTTTGGTATGTTGTTTTTTCCTTCGGTAAAGTAAGGATAAATATTGACTTCATAAAATTCATGAGCAGTAATGATGTTACCTAATTTCCACAGATGACAGAAGTTGTATAATTATATATGTTGCTGACGCTATACTTAGTTTATATTCTTAGGAAGTTTTCCTATATTATTTGTAATTGTAAATGTCCCTGAAAGTATTATTAGTAGTCACAATAGTAATGAAGAAAATGAACAACATAAAGGGTTGATTACCATACAAAGTTATTATTTTTTTTAATAGAGGTTAAGGAGCAGAATAACATCTTTGCAGACAATAAAAGCATGCCAGAAATAAATGCCCACAAAATAAGTGAAAATGATGCCCAATGTTGCCAACTGAGCCAAAAACAATTGAGAAAATGATAGAAGCCATGAAATGAAAAGATGAATCAGAATTTTAAAAACTCAAGAATATAATAATTGAAGAGAAGGAAGACTTTAACAGGGACGTAAAGTCAGGAAAGAATTAGAAATAAAAGGATAAAAGAATTTCAGGAATAAAGACTATGCTAGAAGGAAGGAATGCAAGGACAACTAAATTCAGCAGATATCAGTTTAAGAAAAACAGAGTGTGGATAGGAGGAAAGACATTCATAATAGCCCCAAACTAGAAACAACCCAGATATCCATCAATTGGTAAAAAGATAGAGAAAATTTCATTCATAAAGGAATACTACTTGTCAATAAAAATAATTGAACTATTTATACATACAACAATATGAATCTCAAAAGCATTATGCTACATGAAATAAGTCAGACCTATGAAAGACTGCGCAGTGGAGTTCATTTAGATGACATTCTTAAAAAAGGCAACACATGGGGACAAAATACACATCAGTGGTTGCTAGAGATGGAATGATGTATATGAGGGTAACGGGGAGGCAAACTGACTGCAAAGAGGCATGAGAGAACTTTTTGGGGCAATGAAAGTGTTCTAGAGTTTGATCATACTGCTGTTTATATTTGTAAATATTTGCCAAGCTATATACGTATAAAAGGATGAACTCTATTGTATGTTAACTACACATCAGTAAAAAAAAAAAATAATAAAGGGATAAAGTTTTGCGAAAAAGTTATAGATACAGGCAGATTGCTAAGAAGATTCAATACATGCATAATAGGGATCCCAAAAACAAAAACAGTGGAATAGAACCAATATAAACATCTCTACCTCATGAAAACTTCCCTGAAATAAAATTTTAAGTGATTAAAATTACATATTGGAAAGGCAATATGCATATGAGAAAAAAAAATCTACCCAGAAAAGTAAAAACCATTGGACTATGCAAAGGAAAAAAAAAGAACAAAAAATTCAGTTGTCATCTAATCTAAACAGCCAAGTCATTAATAAGAAAAAGAATATCAAATTGTCACCAAAATTTGTTAACTGATTTTTTTTTGTCCAGAAGACAATGGAGTGACATATGTAGGATACTCAGGGAAGAAAAATGGGAGCTAAGGGTTGAGCCACGTAGAACTTTGAGTATAAAGACCACAGACAAACTTGCAAGAAATCGGGACGTATTGTTCTCATAAATAGTTACTGTAGAATCTCCTGGAGAATATATGTTAGGTAATCAGAATAATGGGAAAAATATCCATGTAAGGACTGCTGGCAGTGATCAGCTGATCAAAATACACAAAAATAAAGACAACTATGCAAGTCTTGACAAAATCATACAACACCATCAATGAATTAGTCTTTACAAAAAAGAAAAGAAAAAGAAAACTGAATATAATCAAGCTTTTAGATCTAACTGTCAATTTCCAGGAGAATTGGGAGAGAGAGAGGGGGGAATGTGAATTAGTGAATTAGATAAATAACATCATGGGGCTGCAATCAGCAAAAACCAGACTGTGTGAAACTCTACAGGACAAACAACCCTATTTCTTCAACAAAATTTCCAGAATAGAGAGGGAGACAGAGACAGATGAAATGTACAGATTAAAAGATATAAGAGATATATTAACCGGCCATGGCCGAATAGGAACAGCTCCGGTCTTCAGCTCCCAGAGAGAACAATGCAGAAGGCAAATGATTTCTGCATTTCCAACTGAAGTATCCAGTTCATCTCATTGGGACTGGTTAGGCAATGAGTCCAACCCATAAAAGGGTGAGCAGAAAACAGGGTGGGGTGCTGCTTCACCCAGGAAGTGCAAGGAGATGGGGGTACTTTTCTCCCCAAGCCAAGAGAAGCTGTGATTGACTCTGCTGCCTGGCTAGTTACTATCCTTTCCCATGGTTTTTGCAATCTGCAGATCAGGAGATTCCCCTCGAGTGCCTATACCACCAGGGCCATGGGTTTCAAGCACAAAGCTGGGCGGCTGTTTGGGCAGACACCAAGCTAGCTGCAGGAATTTCTTTTATACCCCAGTGGCACCTGGAACCACAGTGAGATGGAACAGTTAACTCCCATGAAAAGGGTTTTGAAGCCAGAGAGCCAAGAGGTCTTGCTCAGTGGGTCCCACTCCCATGTAGCCCAGCAAACTAAGAACCACTGGCTTGAAATTCTTGCTACCAGCACAGGAGTCTGAAGTCGATCTGGGATGATCAAGCTTGATGCGGGGGAGATGCATCCACCGTTACTGAGGCTTTAGTAGGCAGTTTTCCTCTGACAGTGCTAAGGAGGCTGGAAGGTCTGAACTGGGTGGAACATACCACAGTGCAGCAAAGTGACTGTGGCCAGAGTGCCTCTCTGAATTCTTCCTCAATGGATGGGGCATCCTTGAAGGAAAGGTAACAGCCCCCTGTTAGGGGCTTACAGTCACAACCCCCATGTCCCTGGGACAGAGCACCAGGGGGAAGGGGGGAGCTGTGGATGCTGCTTCAGCAGATTTAATTGTTCCTGCCCACCTGCATGCCACCTCTGAAGAGAGCAGCCAGTCCTGATAAGAGGGATTCTCCCAGCAAAGCGCACAAGCTCTGCTAAGGGAAAGACTGCCTCCTCACATGGGTCCCTGACCCCTGTGCCTCCTGATGGGGAGACACCTCCCAACAGGGATTGACAGACACCTCATATAGGAGAGCTCTGACTGGCATCAGGCCAGTGCCCCTCTGGGACGAAGCTTCCAGAGGAAGGAGTAGACAGCAGTCTTTGCTATTCTGCAGCCTCCACTGGTGATACCCAGGAAACAGAGTTTGGAGTGACCTCCAGCAAACTTCTGCAAACCTGCAGAAGAGGAGCCTGAGTGTTAGAAAAAATATTAACCAACAAGATGGCTCAAATACTTACCAACATCAACATCAGTGTAAAACTCCATCACAAAAACTCCATCCAAAGGCCATCAGCCTCAAATATCACAGGTAGATAAATCCACAGAGATGAGGAAAATCCAGTGCAGAAATGCTGAAAATTCCCAAAACCAGAATGCCTCCTCTCCTCCAAATGATCGCAACTCCTCTCCAGCAAGGGCACAAAACTAGATGGAGAATGAGATTGACGAATTGATGGAAGTAGGCTTCAGAAGATGGGTAACAGCAAACTCCTCTGAGCTAAAGGAGCATGTTGTAACCCAATGCAAGGAAGCTAAGAACCTTGATAACAGGTTTCAGAAACTGCTAACTAGAATAACTAGTTTAGAGGGGAACATAAATGACCTGATTGAGCTGAAAAACAGCACAAGAACTTCGTGATGCATACACAAGTATCAATAGCCGAATCAATCAAGCAGAAGAAAGGGTATCAGAGATTGAAGATCATCTTACTGAAGTAAGATGTGAAGACAAGATTAGAGGAAAAAGAATGAAAAGGAACTAACAAAGCCTCCAAGAAATATAGGACTATGTGAAAAGACCAAACCTATGATTGATTGATGTACTTGAAGTGACAGGGAGAATGGAACCAAGTTGGAAAACACACTTCAGGATATTATCTAGGAGAGCTTCCACAACCTAGCAAGATAAGCCCACATTCAAATTCAGGACATACAGAGAACATCACTATCATACTCCTCGAGAAGAGCAACCCCAAGACACATAATCATAGATTTTCCAAGATTGGAATGAAGGAAAAAATGCTAAGGGCAGCCAGAGAAAAAGGTCAGGTTACCTACAAAGGGAAGCCCATCAGACTAACAGTAGATCTCTCTGCAGAAACCCTGCATGCCAGAAGAGAGTGGAGGCCAATACTCAACATTCTTAAAGGAAAGAATTTTCAACCTTGAGTTTCATATCCAGCCAAACTAAGCTTCATAAGCGAAGGAGAAATAAAATCCTTTACAGACAAGCAAATGCTAGGGATTTTGTCACCACTAAGCCTGCCTTACAAGAGCTCCTGAAGATAGCACTAAATATGGAAAGGAAAAAACCAGTACCAGCTACTGCAAAACACACCAAAATATAAAGACCAGTGACACGACGAAGAAACTGCATCAACTAGCATGCAAAATAACCAGTTAGCATCATGATGACAGGATCAAATTCACACCTAACAATATCAACCTTAAATGCAAATGGGCTAAATGCCCCAATTAAAAGACACAGACTAGCCAATTGGATAAAGAGTTGAGACCCATCAGTATGCTGTATTCAGGAGATCCATCTGACATGCAAAAAGACACATAGGGTCAAAATAAAGTGATGGAGGAATACTTACCAAGCAAATGGAAAGAAAAAAAAAAGGAAAGCAGGGCTTGCCATGCTAGTCTCTGATAAAACAGATTTTATACCCATGAAGATCAAAAAGACAAAGAAGGGCATTATGTAATGGTAAAGTGATCAATGCAACAAGAAGAGCTAACTATCCTAAATATATATGCAACCAATGCAGGAGTACCTAGAATCATAAAACAAGTTTTTAGAGACCTAAAAAGAGACTTAGACTCCCACGCAATAATAGTGGGAGACTTTAATGCCTCACTGTCTATATTACATGGATCAACAAGAGAGAAAATTAGCAAGGATATTGAGGACTTGAAATCAGCTCTGGACCAAGCAAACCTAATAGACATCTACAGAACTCTCTATCTCAAATCAACAGAGAATATACATTCTTCTGAGTGCCACATAGCACTTACTCTAAAATTAACCGCATAATTGGAAGTAAAACACTCCTCAGCAAATGCAAAAGAATGGCAATCATAATAAACAGTCTCTCAGGCCACAGTGCAATTAAATTAGAACTAGGATTAAGAATCTCACTCAAAACCGCACAACTACATGGAAATTGAACAACCTGCTCCTGAATGACTACTGGTTAAATAATGAAATTAAGGCAGAAATAAAGATATTATTTGAAACCAATGAGACCAAAGAGACAATGTACCAGAATCTCTGGGACACAGCTAAAGCAGTGTTTAGAGGGAAATTTATAGCACTAAATGCCCACATCAGAAAGCTGGAAATATCTAATATCAACACCCTCACATCACAATGAAACAAACTAGAGAAACCAGAGCAAACAAAATCAAAAGCTAGCATAAGACAAGAAATAACTAAGATCAGAGCAGAACTGTAGGAGATAGAGACATGAAAAACCCTTAAAATCAGTGTATCCAGGAGCTGGTGTTTTGTTTTTTTTTTCTTTGAAAAGATTAACAAAATAGACCACTAGCCAGACTAATGAAGAAAAGAGAGAAGAATCAAATAGACACAATAAAAATGATAAAGGGGGATATCACCACTGATCCCACAGAAATACAAACTACCATCAGAGAATACTATAAACACCTCTACACAAATAAACTAGAAAATCTAAAAGAAATGGGTAAATTCCTGGACACATACGCCTTCCCCAAGACTAAACCAGGAAGAAGTTGAATCCCTGAATAGACCAATAGCAAGTTCTGAAATTGAGGCAGTAATTAATAGCCTACCAACCAAATAAATCCCAGGATCAGGCAGATTCACAGATGAATTCTACCAGAGGTACAAGAGGAGCTGGTATAATTCCTTCTGAAACTATTCCAAACAATAGAAAAAGAGGGACTCCTCCCTAACTCATTTTATGAGGCCATAATTATCCTGATACCAAAACTTGGCAGAGACACAACAAACAAAGAAAATGTCACTCCAATATTTCTGATGAACATCGATGTAAAAATCTTCAACATAATACTGGCAAACTGAATCCAGCAGCACATCAAAAATCTTATTCATCACGATCAAGTGGTTTCATCCCTGGAATGCAAGGCTGTTTCAACATATGCAAATCAATAAAGATAATCCATCACATAAATAGAACCAATGACAAAAACCACATGATTATCTCAATAGATGCAGAAAAGGCCTTTGATAAAGTTCCACATCCCTTCATGCTAAAAACTCTCAATAAACTAGGTGTTGAGGGAACATATCTCACAATAATAAGAGATATTTATGACAAACCATAGCCAATATCATGCTGAATGGGCAAAAGCTATGAGCATTCCCTTTGAAAACCAGTGCAAGACAAGAATGCCCTTTCTCACCACTCCTATTCAACATAATATTAGAAGTTCTGGCAAGGGCAGTCAGGCAAGAGAAAGAAATTAAGGGTATTCAAATAGGAATAGAGAAAGTCAAATTGTCTCTGTTTGCAGACGACATGATTATATATTTATAAAACCCCATCATCTCAGTGCAAAAACACCTTAAGCTGTCAAGTAACTTCAGCAGAGTCTCAGGATACAAAAATCAATGTGCAAAAATCACAAGAATTTCTATACACCAACAATAGAGAGCCAAGTAATAACCACGAGTGAACTCCCATTCACAATGGCAGCAAAGAGAATAAAATACCTAGGAATACAACTTAAAAGGGATGTGAAGGACCTCTTCAAGGAGAACTACAAACCACTGCTCAAAGAAATAAGAGAGGACAGAAACAAATGGAAAAACATTCCATGCTTACAGATAGAAGAATCAGTATCATGAAAATGGCCATACTGCTCAAAATAAATTATAGATTCAATGCTATCTCCACCAAGCTACCATTGACTTTCTTCATAGAATTAGAAAAAACTGCTTTAAATTTCATATGGCACCAAAAAAGAGCCTGTACAGCCAAGACAATCCTAAGCAAAAAGAAAAAAGCTGGAGGCATTACGTTACCTGATATCAAACTATACTACAAGTTTACAGTAACCAAAACAGCATGGTACTGGTACCAAAACAGATATATGGTTCAATGGAACAGAACAGAGACCTCAGAAATAACACCACACATCCACAGTCATCTGATCTTTGACAACCTGACAAAAACAAGCAGTGGGGAAAGGATTCCCTATTTAATAAATGGTGCGGGTAAAACTGGCTAGCCATATGCAGAAAACAGAAACTGGACTCTTCCTTACACCTTATACAAAAATTAACTCAAGATGGCTCAAAGACTTAAATGTAAAACCCAAAACGATAAAAACCCCAGAAGAAAACCTAGGCAATACCATTCAGGATATAGGCATGGGCAAGACTTCATGACTAAAACACCAGAAGCAATTGCAACAAAAGCCAAAATTGACAAATGGGATATAATCAAACTAAAGAGCTTCTGCACAGCAAAAGAAACTACTGTCAGAGTGAACAGGCAACCTAGAGCATGGGAGACATTTTTTGCAATCTATCCATCTGACAAAGTTCTAATGCCCAGAATCTATAAGAAACTTAAACAATTTTACACTAAAAAAACAAAGAGCCCCATCAAAAAGTGGGTGAAGAATATGAACAGACACTTCTCAAAAGAAGACATTTATGTGGACAATAAACATATGAAAAAAGCTCATCATCACTGGTCATTAGAGAAGTTCAAATCAAAACCAAAATGAGATACCACCTCATGCCAGTTAGAATGGCAGTCATTAAAAAGTCAGGAAACAACAGATGCTGGCAAGGCTGTGGAGAAACAGGAACACTTTTACACTGTTGGTGGGAGTGTAAATTAGTTCAACTGTGTGGAAGACAGTGTGATGATTCCTCAAGGATATAGAACCAGAAATAGCCATTTGACCCAGCAATCCCATTACTGGATATATACCCAAAGTATTATAAATCATTCTACTATAAAGACACGTGCACACGTATGTTTACTGCAGCACTATTAATAATAATAGCAAAGACTTGGAAGCAACCCAAATGCCCATCAGTGATAGATTGGATAAAGAAAATGTGGCATATATACACCGTGGAATACTATGCAGCCATAAAAAAGGGGTTCATGTCCTTTGCAGGGGCATGGATGAAGCTAGAAGCCATCATTCCTGGCAAACAAACACAGGAACAGAAAAGCAAACACTACATGTTCTTACTCACAAGTGGGAGTTGAACAGTGAGAACACATGGACACAGGGAGGGGAACATCACACACCAGGGCCTGTCAGGGGGTGGGGGACAAGGGGAGGGAGAGCATTAGGACAAATACCTAATGCATGCAGGGCTTAAACCTAGATGCAAGGTTGATACATGCAGCAAACCACCATGGTTCATGTATATGTATGTAACAAACCTGCACATTCTGCACATATATCCCAGGACTTAAAGTAAAAAAAAAAAAAGATATTAACCAATCAATGTGTAGACCCTGTTTGGATCCTGATTCAAAATATAAGCTGTAAAAACAAGATATATATATATACACACACACACACACAGACACACACATATCTACTTTTTTGGCAAGACTAACTTATTGATATATGTGTATATATATATAAAACACAAAACAATTGAAGTAATGTATACATATATTGAACATTTGATAACATAAAGATTAATTTTTAAGGAAGTATAATAATGGTAATGTGGTTATATTTGAAAAGAGCATACATGGACACAGAGAACAGTAGACCCCAGAGTCTACTTGAGGTGAAAAGTAGGAGGAGAGTGAGGATGGGAAAACTACCTATTGGTTACTGTGATCATTACCTGGGTGACAAAATAATTTGCACACCAAATCAATCCAAATTGCTGTGACACACAATTTACCCATGCAACAAATCTGCACATGTACCCCTGAACCCAAAATAAAAGTTAGAAGGAAAAAAAAGAAGGCTTCTTATCTTGTAGCAATATGTACTGAAATATTATTTAGATGGAATGTCAGGATGCTTAGAATTTGCTTCAAATTAATTTGAGGTTGGGGGAATAAGTGGGAACAAAGACGAAACAAGATTGGTTGAGTTAATACCTGTTATTGCTGGGTATTGGGTACATGAGAGTTCATTATACTCTTCTCTCTGCTTTTGTTATGTTTGAACATTTCCATAAAAAAGTTTAAAAATAGAATGACTAACATTTATATAAAGATTTTCATAAATGTGTAGTGAAACATTATTACTCTCTTGAACAAGAAACAGAATCTTAGACAGGTGATGATTTGCCCAGGACATGTAACTAAATTGTCAGAATCGGGAAGACAGGTGGTGATTTGCCCAGGACATGTAACTAAATTGTCAGAATCGGGGAATCCAGTCCCTGTACTCTGACACTGTCTTGTCTCTGCCTGTCTAAATCATGCTGTCCTAAAAACAGGATGGTTCTTTTCTTTGGTTGTGTGGATAACTCTTCTTTGTCCTCTGATCTTCAGTGTGGAAGAGGTCAGAATCCCAAGAAGTTGGTCTGTAATTCCTGCAGTATCACGCTTTTTACTTTTCAATGAGATGCCCAATATTTCCTCAGCTTCCATTCAGGATGCACCTCTCTGTTTCTTTTCTTTTGCCCTTGCATATTAAATTTTCCTGGTTTTATTTGCATTTAATTTCTATTTTCTTCTTTTTCATCCCCTTCTTCTATATTTCCTTTTCTCCGTAGTCTTTCTCATCAAGGGACTTTTCAACTGCTGATTACAGCCCTTCTCTTCTTGGATGTGCTATAGATATTGTTACTTCTCCCTCATTTGCACCCTAATTATCATCTGCCTTTCAAGGAGTCTGATAAACTAAACCAGCAAAGGGAGATCCTACAAGGCAGTCCTAGGATAGGAACCCAGACAGTAGCATTCAGAATCTAGAAAAACTTGTGATTTTTCTACTGAAAAATGATTAACACTGGCACCTTGAACATAGTAGATAGGTACTCTGTTAATATTTACCGGTGACATCAATGAAGAGAAAACTAAATGACATATTCAGAAGAGGTAGTTTCATGCCAAAAATATTTCTTACTCTGTGCCTTTTGAGGTGTGGGACTTAGTTTTCATCCCTGAATGACTTGCTTTCTATATCTAGGAAGTGAATACACCAAAGTCCCGTGAGACAATGCCTTTCTCTTTCATGTAGTAAAGGTTAGCTCACCTCTGTCAGTATAGCATAGAAACACTAGATTGGGAGCTTCTTGAGGGCAGGGACTTTGTTGATTCAAGTTTAGATGTTACCTTTCTTGCATAGATCAAGTGTTACAAAGGACTTGGTAATTTACACATCTGTGCTACCATGACTTAAGACAAAAGCGCAAATCAGGACTTTTGTTTTTGTTATGTTTTATTGTCCTCCCTCCTCTCATCTTTGTTCCTCCAGTCTCTCTCCCAGGTACTCCATATCCTTATGTTGCTTTCTCCTCATCAAAGCCCTGATAGAACCACAACCACTTGCAAAGACTTCCCAGTCCTCAAATTTCCTGCGTTCTAATTGAACTTGCTCCCCCTTTGCTCTAACAATCCTATTCCACCTTCATCAAAATTATTTCTGGGTACTGATTTTAGAGCATCTGTTTTAAGTGATGCTTAATAATATACAAATAATAGGCAGGTTTAGTCCAAATTAATCTCTGCCTAGTGGATGTGTAAAAAACTGTCCTACACTCAACAGTGACACTATTGGAAGAGGTATTATCTAGGCATTCCACTAGAAAGTTTGTGATCCCTCATCTGTTTTGTCATACCTCCCTGACAAATGGGGTGTACTGTGAGAACTGTTGCAACTCTGGGAAGTGTTTTGCTGTCCTGCCACTAGACTTTGTGCCAGGAAATAATTTCTAGGCATTTCCTGGTAAAGTTCATCAACTTGCTTTGAAGAAGTCCTGTGGAAAGCAATAGAGGGTTTTGTGTTGCTTTTCAACAATCTCCAACGGAGGAGATTTTCACAACCTCCTTGGTATGCCAGTGTATAACAAACTATGATCACTAGCATTTCCCCAAGTAATTTAAGAAGAATTAAAAACAAGATAGGCACACAAAAGTTTATATATTAAAAAAATATTAGATTATGTAACATACTAAACTACCAGTAGATTCCTAGTGTTTCTTGGTAGTAGGAAACTTTTGAAAACATGTCCAATAATCTGTATGAATAAACTCAAGACAGTTTGATCTTCCTCTGTAAGAAAGTAGGCAAGATCTAGTAATGAGATCACTATGTGCTGACAAGGAAAGTACTTGCTGTACATTTACTGTTTACTTGTATTGTAGCACCACCTACTGTTGATAGAGAAACAGCAGCTTTCTCATTTTTTCTTGCCTTGCTGGTTAAAGGAATATCTTGGCTTATTAGCCAGACATGCTGCTTGGGGCTGTTTCTAAAGTTATGATATAGAGACTGCGTTATGCTTGTTTCCAAAATGAAAGATTATACCTTCAGTTACCTAAAGATCAGAATTGACACTTATTGACTTGCATATATGACATATTTTTTCGCTTTCCAAATCACATTTTTATTTTCTAATTAAATAGCCTGTAGATGTTGGGAAATTACTGATTTGCTTTAACTTCAGTTGTTCTTCCAGTGAACAAATACTTGAATGGCAAAACATCATTTCCCTGAATATAATTACTAATATAAAATGATGTCATATTAGATCCAGGGTTAGCACTTACCTCCCATCACTCCCTTTCCTCCACCCTCAGCAGAATCTTCATCATTAAGAAACCCACAAAACATCAACTAGGATGTTTAGATCTTTGATGTTTAGATCTTTACTACTCAAAGTGTGATCTGGGGACTGGACACTTGGACAACACCTGGGAACTGTTAGAACTGCAGGATTACTATCTCCCTGCAGTTTAACAAGATCCACAGGTGATTCGTATGCACATTAATATTTGAGAAGCAATGTTTCAGGCATTTCTTGTATTCCACCCTACTCACCGCCGCCGGAAGACTGAACAGCAGTCAAACCAAGAGTAAGGTCTTTCATTACAACTTTGAATTTACAATATTTTATTCTCAGAAAAAGTTAGATGATGTTGTTCTCTGACTCATGGCTTATTTAATGTAAATTGTATCACTGCTGTCGTTGGAGCTCACATAAGCAACTGAACAAAGAAGGCACAGTCCTTTCCCACTGGATCTGTCAGCTTCATCACTGGGGAAAGTAATCAGGGAGCCATTTAAAACAGCTGAGAGGAAAACTGCCAACTCTGAAATTTTAGGGCATGTAAATGCTAACCAAATATTTAAATTTGGTTTGATAGAATCATAGCTTGAACAGACAGTAGAGGTAGGCTTACTTCTGACACTTGAAGTAGAAAGAAACACATAGAGCTAGAATTATTAATAACTTGGAAAATTTAAAACTTTTTCTTAAATCTGCATTTTTTTTTTAACCCATCTCTTCTATTTAAAAATCTAGTACGTTTACCATGAGAGCAGTAACAGCTATTTGTTTTTTGGGTGTTGAATTAGTTCATAAGCTTAACAAATGAATGTCATTCACAAATTGAGTTAATTTTCCTAAGACATTTAATCCATCTAATAATCTCAAATACTTTAGATACATAAGAGGATAGACTTAGAAACCTAACTAGGCCAAATATTTCAGGGAACTTATGCCAGTTTTGAAAATGTAATAAACTAAATTTATAACTGATAAACTAGGTTCTTTCATATTACAAAATTAATCAAATTCTTTATTAAAATCATGACTGATATCTATTAAACATTTCAAAACTTCAAGGCAATTTTGTATTTTGGATTTTTAAAAAACATTTCAGTAATTTTAAATGATAAACACCAAGATTATCTCCATAATCATAAAATGTACTAATTTAGCACAAAGTACAATGGGTTAGGCTTATGTCATTATCTCTGTATTTCTACATTTTCCTAGTGTTTCATAGTCACACAACTAAAGAAAGTAGAAGTCATTTGATCCATGACCAGCTCTGTAATGCATTTATGGACAAGTGATAAGACACTGTGGACCAAAAGCAAGATGATGGTGCTGCTTCCTAAACTGAATTACCAGGCTCTGAACCTTTTTACAGTTTAAGTCTTTCTTGTCAGTGAGGGAATCCAAGCCCATGACAAGAGCTGAGACTTTGTTTCACAGGCCATTGCCTTGTCTCCTAATTGTATTATACCTTAACCCAGTTTTTACTGTAAACCCTTTCAACACTCTCTCACCCAATTTGGGTGGATGTTATCCTGTACCCCCAACCAGGGCTATAGCTAATGTCCTCATTGCAGTTATTGAGACCTGTACCTCCATCCACAGTAAAAACTGTTTTTATTATCTGTCTCATTTACCTCCATTTTAACAGTAATTCTGTTGACATTGCTTCCAGACTGGAGTTTCGCTAATAAGACAGTGGACACTGTGTTACTGTACTCTACTAAGGAAGCACAGATAATGCAGTTTGTTAAGCATTCTGGGTGATGATTTCTGTGCTGGCACAATTGTGAGTAAACCAAGAAAAATAGTCCTCATGAGATTTCTTTCAGACCTCAATACACAGGAACCTAGTGGATTGTTTCTTAAAATAAATGAGAAGTTTGAGAATTTACTTTTTGTCATAGGTTGAATTCCCAGGAATTAGATTCTGAGGCTCTGAGATATGCATGCTGGAGGTTTATTAGGGTGAGTTCTTGGGAAAAGCACCTCTGAGAGATGAGGGAAGTCAGTCAGAGGGAGGAGTTGAACTACAGCTGTGACAGAGATGGCAATCATTCCTACCCAGAACTCTAAAGTGGCTCCCCCCATTCCCTTAGGCTTTATAGCCTTCCCGTTGAGCAGACATTGGATGTGGAAAGCTCCCAGGGAAGGGCATGACCCTGGGTGAGGCAGCTGAGGGCAATTCTAGGGAGGGTCTCAGCTGAGAGCAATAAACAGCCAACACTGCTTGGCAGCTGGGGAAATAAGTGTCTTGATCATAAGGTGGGGTAGGAGGAGGGCAAGTATGAATGCTGTCCACCGCATTCAATGCAAATGTTTTTTGTATTATTATTAAAGAATGGTTTGACCCAGAAAAGATCATGGTCTTTAGCCACGGAACTTAATTCTAGGAGAGGCGATATTACAGCAGACTGATCCCTGTAATGCAAATGGCAATGAACCTCTTTGCGGAGAGGCATTGTGGAGAATGCATGAAAACATGGCAGTGATGTTGGCAGGGAGATGGCAATGAGGTTCTCTGCACCAACTGTCTCCTGCAGCTGTGAAAAGACACACAGCCTGGCTGCCAACTGTTGGGCTCATTGTGCTCTGGCTGAATTTAGTTCCTTCTTATGTCAGCTTTCAATTCTATGTTGAAGAAAATTGGTCTGGTCTGCCACCATCTCCATCTCTTAGCAACTAAGGGAGATTGAAACAACAGCTGGGTAATTTGATATTGGGAACTTAAAGGTCGTGAAAATAGAATATAATGGCTATTTGTATTAAAGGAAAATAAAAGAGAAAATGATGTAATCCTAATGCTTAGAAATGTTTGGAATGCCACCTGGGTTACAAAGAGTGAAAATCTAGTTTAAACTGGTTGGATTCTTCCTCTCTCAGAATGATTAAAGTTGAGCCCAGAAGTTCACCCAAACACACATATCTACCTAAATATAAATCCCTATGGAATGTTGGAACTATAATGTGGAAAACAGTTTCTGTGTTTTTGTAGTTTCTCCAAGACTGACCTACAGCTTTCTTACCACAAGTTTTGAAGCAATTCTTCTAATATAACATAGGTGATAATTTAGAGTTATTTTTTACTTTGCTTTTTGTGGACAGTGGGGATGGAGACTGCGGTGAAGATGGGAGAAAATGAGGTGTGGGCCTCAGACATAGTGCTGTGCAGGAAGCCTACTTCAGAGGCTGCCCACAGCCTATGAAGCCTGCGGGGCGCACATACAACAGGTAGTAATAGAATTGAATGTTTGAAAACCAGAAAATGAGAAGTAGAAGCCAGATGAAATTGTTAAAACAAGTTTTTCTTTTTTCCCTAGGGCCAGTGAGGCCATCTGTTTTTCAAATTAGAAAAGCCAGAAAATATAATGTTTGCTCTCAGAATGAGTCAAATGTCATACTCTAATGAAAATTCCAAAGCAGAAAGAGAGAAAGGAATAAGAGCTTGAAATGCCAAATTAGTGGGGTGAGGTGCTTGCTCCTTGCATTCCTGCAGATCCAAGCATTTTGCAACTCTAGGAAACCTGCCGGGACAAGGTTCATTTGA
The DNA here is from genome assembly GCA_036589455.1 of Ateles fusciceps. Taxonomy (NCBI): domain Eukaryota; kingdom Metazoa; phylum Chordata; class Mammalia; order Primates; family Atelidae; genus Ateles; species Ateles fusciceps. Next base: position 30,903 of record JAZHEH010002842.1, read on the forward strand.
AGGGGTGTGGATTACTGGAGGTAGTGCGGACTGACAGTCTAGTGTTTTAGATGATAGGTAACTGCCTGGTCTTGTTTCTCAGAATAACTTGTTCATCCACCACATATGTGGCGTTCATCCCAGCACAGTGGGCAGGAAGCCATTGTTTTCTTTGGTTAGTAGTTACACTTCCTTGACACCTTCTCATACAGCTGGGTCACGGATCTGCTGCTGCTCTCAATGTGAGCATCACTGTCATTTTTCTTTTTCTTTTTTTTTTTTTGAGACAAGGTCTCTGTCGCCCAGGCTGGAGTATAGTGGCATGATCTCAGCTCACTGCAGCCTCTGCCTCCCGGGTTCAAGCGATTGTTTTGCCTCAGTTTCTTGAGTAGCTGAGATTACAGGTATGCACCACCATGCCTGGCTAACCCTTATATTTTTAGTAGAGATGAGGTTTCACCATGTTGGTCAGGCTGGTCTCAAACATCTGACCTCAGGTGATCCACCCACCTTGGCCTCCCAAAGTGCTGAGATTACAGGCATGAGCCACCTTGCCCAGCGCACTGTCTTTTATCATCAATGCTGATAATTTAATTCTTTCCACATGAAGTGATTCTACTTCCTCAACACGTGTTTTGTGATACAACAACTTGGAGGAGGTGAAATTCATTGACAAAGAATAAATCTCTTCTCCTTATCGATCCACTTCCTTAAGCCCTCAACTCTTCCTAGACCACATCCATCCAATGTAGAATAAGTGAAGTGGAACCATATGAAATTTCTGTTTCTGTGGGTCAAAGGCAATTGAATTGTAGTCTCACGTTATTCATCATCTATGTATACAAACAAGTTCTCTGATGAAAAAGCTGAGTGACTGCGAGTACCATCCTTAGAATTCTCTAAGGAGAAAAGAAAGATTTCAAGATAAATCTTTTGGATAAACTTATTGGTAACCAAACTATATTCCAGGTGGGGCTGGCTTACAGTTCACACACGTAAAAGAAATAGGGATTGCATCATGCAGGAAACTAGCACTTTTCCCCAACGGGGATAAGGATTTAAGTTTCCTTCTTGGAATATGTTTCCAGTTCATTTGGTCCTGCATTTATTTTAGAAATTCTGTTTGATATTTGCACTTCACTCATTTTCCAAAATTTGTTCTTAGTCCAGATTTCTGTGTTAAATTTCTATAAATTTGTTTATTTGCTATTTGCTTTGGAGAATAGGAAGTATATCAATTTCTTGGCAAAACGGGTGAAAATTCTAACCTACCATTCATTCGGGAGAGGTGTACATATGTTCACTTCCACAATTCTAGTACATTTGTTTTCAATTTTGTACTTTTATTTGAGACACAGGAAGGGAAATATATTTCTTTAAATTTTCTCTCTGGAAATACATACATAGAGCTACAACCTCATGAACATTCCTTACACAAAGGAATTTACATCTCAGTGTAGTACTCATCTGTAATTTACTTTAAATGGTTTATGTATATATCATCACAGTCAACCTTTGTTCAGCACTTACTATATGTCAGATACTTTGCATGCACTATCATGTTTCATTCTTATCCTGTGATTTGGGTCCTAGTCCTAACACACAACACAGGAAGGATACTGAGGCACAGAGGTAAAGCTTCTCTTCCAAAGACCCACATTTGTTATTATAATACTGGTAAGGCTGATCTTCAGGCCATCTCTAAGGCCTTCTGGTTTCTTAGTTGCAACACCATTCTGCCCTCACATTGGCTACAGCTGATTCAGGCATCCCCTCCATTAATCTTTTTTAGTGAATGTTAGTTTTTGTTGTGGGTTCTTATTTTGAAGGTGACATTTTTGGCAAGATGTCTTGAAGGACTGATGGCAGGTGCACATTGACAATTCTATGCAGAGCAAAGCTTCCTAAAAAGCATCCTATGAATTCTGTCAATGTGGAGGATCAAGCAAAACCAGCTTCTCTGCAGCACTGGCATGCAACCAGCCTGCTCACCTGCATCCTTACATCTTAATCTGATGAGCAGAGTCTGCAGACAGAAATCATTTTCAGTTCTTTTAACTACTCATAAAAATGTTTTAGGTACACTTTTAACTAGCAGTACTCATGTAGTATTATAAATATTATCTATTTGGTGCCTTTAAATTTTTCTGTTTATATGCAGAAATAAACATTTAATAGATTGTTCTTAAACATATTTCTGTGATACATTTTCTAGGATCTTATTTTTAATCAATTCAATAAATATTTATTGAATGCCTACCATATGTCAGAAACTGTTCTTGGCATAGCAGTAAACACAATTGATAAAAATTCTGACCTCATGCTCTTAACGTTTTTATAATGATTAGTTTTAAAAATTATCCATAGAAGACTAGGGAAGGAGGGTGGATCTATATAGAAGCACTTCCTTAGATAGAGCTGAGAGGCTTGGGGAGAAGTGCATAGTGCCTCCTTATTCGGAAGCCCCCAAAGTCATCTTAGACCCTACTTGGACATGAGTAAACAGCAAAATAGGGTCTAGAAGAGGTTAAGTTGAACTTTCCTCATGTGCAACATCCTCAAAGATGTATTGCATTAAGATTTTTGTATAGAAATGCAAATCTTCTACTGGATTTTAGCCCTGTTTCCCATAGAATTTTATCTAGTCATGTTTGACTTGTGTCAAATAAAGATTAAAACCTTTAGACATTGGGCCTCAAGTTGAAGATCTTTCTGAGTCACAATGCTAAAATAATAGAGAAGGAGGAAATTTCCGTAAGTGTTACCAAACCAAACTGGGATCCCCTTGCCTGGTATAGCAAAGCTAAACACTGACAGAGGGATTGCAGCAAGAGAAAGTAAAGCATTTATAGTGGGATGCCAAGCAAGGAGAATCAACAGCTCACACTTAAAACCCAGCCTCCCCAGTGGCTTACAGGTAAGGGCTTTGAAAGGTGAGGAGGCAGAGGTTATAGGCAAAGTCATAAATCAATACATGGAGGCTATACATTGGTTTGGCCTAAAGAAGTGGTATATCTTAAAGCAGGGGCTTACAAGTCAGAGGTAGATTCAAAGGTTTCCTGATTTGCATTTGGTTAAGGAGATGAAGCTTTGTCTAAAAATTTGTGATCATCAGAAAAGAAAGTTAGCTCTGGCTCATGGATATGACCTCTTCCAGGCTCCTCAGGAAGAAATTTAGAACAAAGAACAGCAGTCAGGGTTCAGTCCTCAGTTCACTTCTGTCTGAGGTCTGCATGCCAGTGGATCCATTTGGCAGGGGTCTGGGGTTCTGAAAACAACTCATGTTAAGATGTTATCTTTAATTTCTGTAGGGAACATCTCATGACTCTAACTTCCTTGACTCTTGTTTTAAGCTACTGTTAGCTTCTTGCTTATCAAGTTGCTCATTTGCTTCTCAGGGCTAGCTAGGTGCCTGGACTTTCCATTGAAGGAGCTCAGGATTTTCCTTTATTTCTATGCCCGGTGGTGTTGAAGGGGGTGCGGAAGGGAGGACAGCAGGCTCTTACAAGGGGTCCCAGGTCCATCTTACACATAGAAGTAACTGAAGAGGGAAGCTGAAGTTGGGGTTCACAGTTCTCCCAAGCAGTGGCTGAGGCTGGCAGGTTGGAGCTCAACTCTTAGGCAACTTGGCTGTTATATGTATGTGAATGTCTGTCCTAACAAATGAATTTAGTGCTGCAATTTCAAGATGGTGTTGTATCACCGACTTGCAAAAATGCCTTCTGGCATATTTATTACTTTGGTTCCAAAAATCATATTTAGCCAGATCTTTTCAGTAATGAAGCATTTTTATTTATAGCAATCTTGCTACAGCTGAGAGGCAATTTAGAATGAAGGTTAAGAGAGTTGATTCTTGGGGCCCAACTGTCTGGGTTTAGATTCCAGCTTCACTTCTTACAGGGCCACATAAGGCAGCTCACTGTGCCTCATTTTCTTCTGTAAAATGATGGTCATGATAATAGCATCTACCTCATGGGGCTGCAATGAGCCTTAAGTTAGATAGTATTTGTGAAATGCTTAGAATGATGCCTGGCCATAGTGAGCACTATAAATATAGCTAGAATGATGAAAGAGTCTTAGATTCTCCTGTCAACAGGCATTGCATGGCTGGGGTTTAGCCTCCCTAGTGAATCTTTCACATAGCTTGATAGTGGGCATCAGCCCTAAATGCCAAAAGCAAACTCGAAGATAATGCAAAGGCATGTGCTGAGCATTTACCTTGTATGGAGTTTTGGATGTTCTTATTCAGTGATTAAGAGCCAACATTAGTGAATGTTCTTGCCAAGAAGTAAGAACACACACACACACACACACACACACACACACACACACACACACGTGCCCACAAGCCAAGTCCCTGTATGATTGCCATCAGATGCATCAGAAAGACATCATGCCCAGATCTGTGAAACTATGGAATAGATGTCAGGGAAATGAGGGTCCATCTGCTAAACAGATGACTGAATGATTAAGTGAATAGTGAAAAGGAAAATCCCAAGCTCCAACTGGAGCCAAGATGTGAAGCAGCAGTATTAACATTAACAGCCCATGGGTGACAAGGATACAAGATGGGTTGAATGTCCTCCAAGGGAAAAGCTAAATGCTGTGAAAGACACATCAGAGGAGAACTCTATCAAAAAAAACAAAAAATAAAAAAACGAAAACACACACACACACACACACACACACACACAAATGTAATTCGATGCCGGAAAGAGATAATCAGCAAGTGGAACACTAGATTTAGCCCAACAGATAGGTCTGCTGAAGGTGCTGGTTAGGGGGAAAGAAGGTGAACATTCTGGATGATTTTATAGAGACCTCCTAGAACATATAAACTACATTGTGATGACTAAATAAAAAGAAATACGATTATAACTCTTTTAGGCAGGAAATGGGGTTGGATAGAGACTGGCTGTGTAGATAGAGGGAGAGAAAATGGTTGGTGTAAGATAGGAAATGGAAGAGAAGAATAAACAGGATCCCTTGGTATAATGGCCAAGAATTCCTGATTTCTGCTGTGTCCTCTTTGGCTCTGAATTAAATTAGTATCCAGGAAGAAAGAGATAGTCTTAAATTAGAGGGAGCTGAAAAAAATATATTGGGAGGAGAGGAGATGAGAATTTGACATACTAAAGGACTCCTAGGAATAGGGGGAGAATGCTTTCTGAGAAGGAATTCCATTAACTCAGAGTTTAGACTTAGAAAGATGTGACTTATGCCAAGTAAACATTGACTCCTCAATTTGGTTGATTTTCAGCATTGTATACAATTACTTTTAAAAATCACTTCTATTGTTTTTCTTGATTGTATGACTAATACATATTCTTATAAAAATGAGGAGAAAAGAAAAATAATCAGTGGACCACTAGACATATTTACTATTACCATTTTTGATATATTTCCTTTTTCTAGTTATTCACATATAATAAAAAATTAGACCTGTAACAGTTTTATACATTGTTTCTTTAACTTAATATTATTTCCTAAATATTTTTTTTGTGTGTGTCATATATATGGGCCCATGTATTTATTTTTCTCACAATTCTTATGCTCAGAAAATCTCTACTAAATTAATTACTAAAGGGTTTTGCTATGGTATGAATGTTTGTGTCTCCCCCACAAATTTGTGTGTTGAAATCCTAACCTCCAAGGTGATATATTAGAAGGTGGGGCCTTTGGGAGGAGATCAGGTCATGAGGGTGGAGCCCTCATAAATGGGATTAGTGCTCTTAGAAGGTCTGAGAGAGACCCCTTGCCTTTCTGTCACATGAGGACACAAGAAGACACCATTTGTGAATCAGAAAGTGGGACCTCGCCAGACACAGAATCTACTGGCCCCTTGATCTGGGACTCCCCAGCCTCCAGAACTATGAGAAACACATTTCCATTGTTTATAATCTACCCAGTTTATGGTATTTTATTATAGTTGTCCGGATGGGGCAAGACAGATTACAAATCTTTACCTTCCTCATACTGGTGTGTGACAGTTTAGGCCCTGTGGGGCCATTTTAGGATTTGCTGGGTGCCTTAAGTTGTGAGAAAAAAATATCTCTGCAAATGTAAGGGAATTGGATCTTGGAGTTGGGGTTTGTGTCTCTTACTAGTATGTCTTTGAGATAGTTTACTAAATGCCTATATCCAAATTCAAACAAATGATAAGGAGCTGCTTGATTGAGAGAAAAATATTGACTACCATGTCAGATATTTAGGAGAAGCAGTTGAACAATTCTTTAGAGTTGGGGTGAAAAAAAATAGCCCCAACTAAAAATGCTGGGGTCACAGTTAAAGAGGAAAAAATTCACTATTGACCTGACTAGTAAATTCTCTAATGTGGGATCTTGCATTGATAATGATCTGGGTTAAGTCCTGAGGTCTGATGATTCACAGTATCCAAAGGACCTTCTTCTTAAAAAGTTGTTCCCTAGTCATAATGAAGGCGTCCACTAATGGTCAGTTACGTGCTCTGATGTTGAATTTCCTACCGGGATTTGTAGATATTTGTGTAAAATGACTCATGCCACTATTCTGAGGGAAGGAAGCAGTTTGGTCATTTAGTATAAACCAGAATAAAGCCAAAAGATTTTTAGAACCCAAAGATTTTTAAAAATACATTTTCATTTATCATTTATTTGAGTTTAGGTATCACTATGGTAGGTAAGGTTTGGTATGTAAAGTGATGCAAGACATACTCTCAGGAGTCAGACTTCAATATGCTTTTATGCCATCAGCTGAGGTCTGATTCTTCTTATTCTCCCTGGGCCTCCATCTCTGCCCACCCAAACCTGAAGATCCTCCTGGTCCAGGAAAATGTCTAGTTGGTTTTCTTGTTGCTTCAATACACAAAGAATTCATTCATATTTACAGATTCATATGTAGTAAAGATACTTTAAAATATGAAATATATATTTCTTTCTGAGATATAAGATTGTTATAAATAACATCATCATAAGGGAGAATTCTCCTTTCATGTTCTGATAACTCCTATTGGCAACTTGGTTTGTATTCTTCTAGACTTTTAGTCCATATTTAAATTCATATTTATGTAATTTTAAAAAACATTTATTACCATTACATAGCCAACTCTCTTTATATATTTTAGGATCTATTTCTGCATCCATATATAAAGATCTACTTCATCTGTTCAGTATTGATTGGTCTATAACCCATGATTTGCTAAGCCATGCAAAGAAATAAAATTCCAAGATAGTAAACACTGAAAGGACACTTTTCCCTACCCCCTGTTCTCCTGCCTCTTAGTTCCCAAATCCAATGATCCAGAGGCAATCATTGCTATCAATTTCATATACATCCTTCCAGAGCAAATATAAACGGCATCATTCCTGTATTCCTGTATTAGTTTGTTCTTATGCTGCTAATAAAGACATACCCGAGACTGGGTAACTTATAAAGAAAAAGAGGTTTAATGGACTCACAGTTCCACATGGCTGGGGAGGCCTCATAATCTTGACAGAAGGCAAGGGAGAAACAAAGGCACGTCTTACATGGCAGCAGGCAGGAAAGCATGTGCAGGGGAACTGCCTTTTTATAAAACCATCAGATCTTGTTAGACTTATTCATTATCACTGGAACAGCATGGGAAAAACTGCCCCCATGATTCAGTTACCTCCCAACAGGTCCCTCTCATGACATGTGGGGATAATGGGAGCTACAATTCAACATGAGATTTGGGTGGGGATACAGCCAAACCATATCAATTTCCTTCTGTATACAAGCAAACATCTTCCAGCCTGAAAGAGGAGGGAACTCTTCTTTGATTTGTATATTCCTTTCCAGCTACCATCCAGTTTCTTTGTTCCTCTTAGAGCAGTAATCCTTGAAAAGTTATCTCCAATTACTGTTTCCACTTCCTCTTTTCTCACTGTGATCTCAGTTTTCATCCCATATTTAAGAACTCATTGTTATGGGAGCTATACAAGTCTGGCTCCTTTATTCCAACTTAGAACAAATTGAAGGGCCACCTCAGTTTCAAAGTTCCATATGTGGGTGGACTGGCACACTAGTTGAGACTGCCTTACAGCCCATCTTTCCTCAGCCCTGCTTACTTCTTTTCCCTTGCTTAGGAGATCATCCCAAGATAACTCCTTAATAAACTTCCTGCACACTAATCTCCATATTTCAGTCTGCTTGTTAGGAAAACAACCTGTGACATTCTCTGGTGGTGTCCTGTCTGAGAATAAAAGCCTGAAGTCCTTGCAATGGCTCTGTGTGAACTGCCCCTCTCTTCCCACTGCCAGCATTTCTGGCTACATCTCCTATATTCTCCCTTTTGTTCAGTTTTGTTTAGCCATTCCCTAAATATATTAAGACTAGTCACATTTTTGAGCTTTTGCACTTGCTCTTCTGATTTCCTGGGATATATTTCCCCCAGATATCCTCCTATCTCAACCTTCATTTCCTTTAGGTCTCAATTCAAATGTTACTTGTCAGAGATTCTTTCCTGACCACTCTATATAAAGCAGCATTCTCACTACTGTTCTGCTTTTCTTTTCCTTTAAAGCAATCAACACTGTTGGACACATGCTGTATTTTATTTACTTACTGTCTTTTCCTGTTTTGTTCTCTGCTGTATTCTAAGGGCCTAGAAAAGTGCTTGGCACAGAAAATATGTTCAAGTAATATTTAGGAGTGAATGAATTTTCTTTTTTTCATGGAAATGTATCTTCTACATAAATGTATTACAGATTTTTAATATAATAATACATCTCAGAAAACATCCCAAATCAGAATACTAAGAGCTGTCTTATTCATTTAAACAAGTGCACAGTTTTCTACCATATGTAAAATCACAATTTAATTAGTCCTCTGTTAATGGAGGTTTTATGTTATTTCCAATAATGTGGTTAATAACTTCATAATGTCATTTTCTATAATGTGACTATAAATGTGAGGAAAAAATTCTAGAATTGTTTTTTTCTGGGTCAAAGGGAGTGTGTGTGTGTGTATGTGTGTATATGTTTGTGTGTGTGTGTATAAATTCACACACGGAATTTTGTTAGACACAACCAAATTGCTTTCTATAATCTTAAACTAATTTATATTCTTCCCAGAAAGAATTTTGTTAGATACAACCAAATTGTTTTCTATAATCTTACACTAATTTTTATTCTTCCCAGCAAGATATGAGCATGCCTCTTTCAACACATCCTCACCAATATTTTAATGTGTGGATTCAGTGGTAATATCACCTTTATCATTCTTTTATTGTGTCTATTTGGTTTCTTTTTTTTCCTTTTTATTTTTTTTTGAGATGGAGTCTCCCTCTGTCATCCAGGCTGGGGTGCAGTGGTGCAATCTTGGCTCACTGCAACCCCCACCTCCTTGGTTCAAAAAATTCTCCTGCCTCAGCCTCCTTGAGTAGCTGGAACTATAGGCATGCCCACCAGGCCCAGCTTTTTTTGTTTGTTTGTTTTGTATTTTTAGTAGAGACAAGGATTCACCATTTTGGCCAGGCTGGTCTCAAACTCTTGGCCTCAGGTGATCCATCAGCCTTGGCCTCCCAAAGTGCTGGGATTACAGGCATGAGCCACTGCACCTGGCATTATTGTGTCTATTTGATTCTTCTCTTTTCATTCTTTATTAGTCTGGCTAGAGATCTTATTTTGTTAATCTTTTCAAAAAACCAGCTCCTGGATTCATGGATTTTTTGAAGGATTTTTCATCTCTATCTCCTTCAGTTCTCATCTGATCTTAGTTATTTCTTGTCTTCTGCTAGCTTTTGAATTTGTTTGCTCTTGCTTCTCTAGTTCTTTAATTGTGATGTTAGGGTGTCAATTTTAGATCTTTCCCACTTTCTCCTGTGGGCAATTAGTGCTATAAATTTCCCTCTAAACACTGCTTTAGCTGTGTCCCAGAGATTCTGGTATGTTGTGTGTTTGTTCTCACTGGTTTCAAAGAACTTCTTTATTTCTGCCTCAATTTCGTTATTTACTAAGTAGTCATTCAGGAGCAGATTGTTCAGTTTCCATGTAGTTATGTGGTTTTGAGTGAGTTTCTTAATCCTGAGTTCTAATTTGATTGCACTGTGGTCTGAGAGACAGTTATAATTTCCGTTCTTTTGCATTTGCTGAGGAGTGTTATGTGGTCAATTTTGGAATCAGTGCTATGTGGCACTGAGAATGTATATTCTGTTGATTTGGGGTGGAGAGTTCTGTAGATGTCTATTAGGTTTGCTTGGTCCAGAGATGAGTTCAAGTCCTGAGTTTTCTTGTTAATTTTCTGTCTCCTTGATCTGTCTAATATTGACAGTGAGGTGTTAAATTCTCCCACTATGATTGTGTGGGAGTCTAAGTCTTTTTCTAGGTCTGTAAGAACTTGCTTTATGAATCTGGGTGCTCCTGTAGTGGGTGCATATATATATTTAGGATAGTTAGTTTTTCTTGTTGCATTGATCACTTTACCATTATGTAATGCCCTTCTTTGTCATTTTTTATCTTTGTGGGTTTAAAATCTGTATTATCAGAGACTAGGATTACAACCCTGCTTTTTTTTTTTTTTGCTTTTTCTGTTTTCTTGGTAAATATTCCTTCATCCCTTTATTTTGAGGCAATGTGTGTTTTTGCACATGAGATGGGTCTCCTGAATACAGCACATGGATAGGTCTTGACTCTATCCAATCTTGTCAGTCTGTGTCTTTTAAATAGGGCATTTATCCCATTTATATTTATGGTTAATATTGTTATGTGTGAATTTGATCCTGTCATCGTGGTGTTAGCTGGTTATTTTGCACATTAGTTGATGCAGTTTCTTCATAGTGTCAATAGTCTTAACGTTTTGGTATGCTTTTGCAGTGGCTGTTTTTCCTTTCCATATTTCATGCTTCCTTCAGGAGCTCTTGTAAGGCAGGCCTGGTGTTGATAAAAATCCCTCAGCATTTGCTTATCTGTAAAGGCTTTTATTTCTTCTTCACTTATGAAGCTTAGTTTGGCTGGTTATGAAATTCTGGGTTGAAAATTCTTTTTTTTAAGAATGTTGAGTATTGGTCCCCATACTCTTCTGGCTTGCAGGGTTTCTACAGAGAGATCTGCTGTTAGTCTGACGGGGTTTCCTTTGTGGGTAACTGGACCATTATCTCTGGCTGCTCTTAACATTTTTTCCTTCATTGCAACCATGGTGGATCTGATGATAATGTGTCTTGGGGTTGTTCTTCTGGAGGAGTATGATAGTGGTGTTCTCTGTATTTCCTGAATTTGCATATGGGCCTGTCTTGCTAGATTGGGAAGTTCTCCTGGATAATAAATATCCTGAAGTGTGTTTTCCAACTTGGTTTCATTCTCCCCATCAGTTTCAGGTACACCTGTCAATCATAGGTATAGGTACACCTGTCAAATGTAGGTTTGGTCTTTTCACATGGTCCCATATTTCTTAGAGGCTTTGTTCATTCCTTTTCATTCTTTTTCTCTAATCTTGTCTTCACACTTTATGTCTTTAAGTTGATCTTCAATCTCTGATACGCTTTCTTCTGCTTAATTGATTTGGCTATTGATCTTGTATATTTTTCATGATCAATGTTTTTCAGCTGTGTTTTTCAGCTCCATCAGGCCTTATGCTGTGTTTTTCAGCTCCATCAGGCCATTTATGTTCATCTTTAAACTGGTTATTCTAATTTAGGTGTTCCTATAACCTTTTATCAAGGGTGTTAGCTTCCTTGCATTGGGTTAGAACATGCTGTTTTAGCTATAAGGAGTTTGTTATTACGCACCTTCTGAAGCCAACTTCTGTCAATTCGTCAATCTCATTCTTTGCCCTGTGTTTTGCCCTTGCTGGCGAGGAGTTGTGAGCCTTTAAAGGAGAAGAGGCATTCTGGTTTTTGGAATTTTCAGCCTTTTTGTGCTCGTTTTCCTTCATCTTTGTGGATTTATCTACCTTGGTCTTGATGTTGGTGACCTTCAGATGGGGTTTTTGTGCAGTCGTCCTTTTTGTAGATATTGATGCTATTGCTTTCTGTTTATTAGTTTCTCTTGTAACAGTCAGGACCCTCTTCTGCAGGTCTGCTGGAGTTTGCTAGAGGTCCACTCCAGACCCTATTTGCCTGAGTATCACCAGCGGAGGCTGCAGAACAGCAAAGATTGCTGCCTGCACCTTCCTCTGGAAGCTTCGTCCCAGAGGGACACTTGCCAGATGCCAGCAGAAGTTCTCCTGTATTAGGTGTCTGTCGACCCCTGCTGGGAGGTGCCTCCTCATCAGGAGGCATGGGGGTGAGCGACCCACTTGAGGCAGTCTGTCCCTTATAGAGCTCAAGTGCTGTGCTGGGAGATCTGGTGCTCTCTTCAGAGCTGACAGGCAGGAACGTTTAAGTCTGCTGAAGCTGTGCCCACAGCAGCCCCTTCCCCTAGGTGCTCTTTTCCAGGGAGATGGGAGTTTTATCTATAAGCCCCTGACTGGGGCTCCTGCCTTTCTTTCAGAGATGTTCTGCCCAAAGAGGAGGAATCTAGAGAGGCAGTCTGGCTACAGCAGCTTTTCTGAGCTGTGGTGGGCTCTGCCCAGTCTGAACTTCCTGGTAGCTTTGTTTACACTGTGAGAGGAAAACTCACCTACTCAAACCTCAGTAAGGGCAGAAGTCCCTCCCCCTACCAAGCTGGAACGTCCCAGGTCAACTTCAGATTGCTGTGCTGGCAGCCAGAATTTCAAGCCAGTGGATCTTAGCTTGTTGGGCTCCATGGGGGTGGGATCTACTGAGCAAGATCACTTAGCTCCCTGGCCTCAGCTCCCTTTCCAGTGGAGTAAACGGTTCTGTCTCGCTGGCATTCCAGGCACCACTGAGATATGGAAAAAAAAAAAAATGTGGCTAGCTCAGTGTCTGCCCAAACAGCTGCCCAGTTTTGTGCTTGAAACCCAGGGCCCTGGTGATGTAGGCATCCAAGGGAATCTCCTGGTCTGCAGGTTGCAAAGACTGTGGGAAAAGTGTAGTATCTGAGCTGGAGTGTACCATCCCTCACTCATGGCTTCCCTTGGCTAGGGGAGGGAGTTCCCTGACCCCTTGTGTTTTCCATGTGAGGTGATGCCCCACCCTGCTTCTGGTCACCCTCTGTGGGGTGCACCTACTGTCTAACCAATCCCAAAGAGATGAGCCAGGTACCTGAGTTGGAAATACAGAAATCACCCACCTTCTGTGTTGGTCTTGCTGGGAGTTGCCAACTGCAGCTGTTCCTATTTAGCCATCTTGCCCAGGAATCCCCCAGTTTTGTGTTTTTATAGCTAATTTTTCCATTAAAATTTTGTAATCAGCTTGTCTAGTACCAAATACAATATTTTTGGTGTTTTTACTAGGATAATGTTACATTTAGAGATGAATTTAGGAAGTCTTGACATTTCCATAATCTTGAGTCTTTACATTTACAACATAATATTTTTTACTGTTCAAGTCTTCCTTTATTTCTATCAATATGCATTCCCTTTAGCATAATTGATTGACTGATTAATTTTTAGAGATACAGTCTCACTCTGTTACCCAGGCTGAGTACAGTGGTGTGCTCATAGCTCACTACAGTCTCAAACTCCTGGGCTTAAGTGATCCTCTTGCCTCAGCCTCACAAGTAGCTAGGACTCTAGGCATATGCCACTATGTCTAGCTAATTTTTAAAAATTTATATAGAGATGATGTCTCTCTATGTTGCTGAGGCTGGTCTCGAACTTCTGGCTTCAAGCAGTACTTCCACTCAAGTCTCTCAAAGTGCTGGGATTAGAGGCATGAGCCACCATGCTCAGCCCCTTTCTCATGTTTTTAAATTACTATATATGTGATATGTGTATATATAATATGTTTTTAATTAAAAAATCTTTAAAACAAGCACCTGACCTGTAACTACCTAAATTAAAAAATAAATAGAACTTTGTCAGAGAAAAATAAATAGGACTTTGTCAGAGAAAGGAAAATAGAAACTCTTGATCAGAATAGAGTACATGGAATACTTTTTGGCCCTTGCTAAATAATAAACTTTTTGATTTAGTGATCGTCATTTCCTTGCTTTACAGTCTTACTGCCCATGTAAGCATTTCTAAATAACAGTTTGCCTGATCTGGTGTTTCAGATAAATATAATCATGCCACATATATTCTTATGCATCTGGCTTCTTTTGCTCAACTTATGTTTATGAGGTTGATCTGTGAATGTTGCCTTTTTATAAAACACTTTTTAAAAATGAATATGTTCAGATCATCATATAATTTTAAAAATTTTCTTTTTCAAACATGAAACTGATCTAACTTTCCTGCAATTAATCAGTTCAATGTGGATGTATTACTTTTATGTATTGCTGGATTCATCTTGTGAGGACTGGTCTATTTCTAGTTTACCTTTACTCCTTTGAAGTGGTCCTTTAGAGGTGCTTCTGAGAGCCTAGATTTTTGGTTCTGAGCTCCAGTTTTTGTCCCTACAGCACTGAAAACTGCTAGAAGTTCGGCTTAGCTTCTCAACCTCTGTAAAGGCCTTGAGGAGGGAAGTGGTGCCAAATAGCTAACTTCTTTAAATTTGCATTCTCTGTGAAAATATTTACTCTATACTTACTCTTATTTGTCCAGCGTGTCTAGTTGTTCTCAGTGAGGTGGTTGGTCTACATAGGCTAGTCTGCGATAGTCAGAAGGAAAAATCAAGAAATAATATAAATTGGTAATTTAAGATACTGTTAAAGTGCAATAGTATTAGGGAATAGTGATGGTAATTTTATGTCCATGTCTCTGGGAGGAACAAATGTAGCACAAGCTACCTCAAATACCAGGAAAGACATTTATTATCCCAAGAGTGGTAAGGTGATCTGGTTGTGGCATCTGTCACCCCATCAATTTCAGATTAATTCTGATCATCTCAAAAGCTGGATGGAATCCCCCCTTCTCCCTAATTGCTTCTTGTGTATCCCACCAGATGCTTCCTTCTGGTTTAATCAATTACCCATGCCAAGAAATGAGGAGTTATTTATTCTAACTTCTATGCATCCTCACCCACAATGTCCAACTGGTTACCAAATTATATCTATTATATCTCTCTATATTATATAGTTTCTTCACTCCTTTCCATCCCCACTGCCTTTGCTTAGATATGTTATAATTTGTCTGAGTTATTGAAAAGACCTCTATTCTCACTCCTCTATCAAAACAAGGAAAGATCTCTCTAAAATACAAATCTCACTCAAAGTTTCGGTACTGTACTTAAAAACCAAAAATAGCTTTCTATAACCCATAGAATAAAATTACATATGTTATGTAGATATCCTCCCTGCATCAAATACTGAAGGCAGGCAATGTGTGGCGTGGGATACTAAGAGACTTCTGTCCTTGTTCAGGGGCTACCCCTTTCCAGCATATGACTGGAGCACATGACAACCTCTGCAGACCTTGATTTCCTCCTTTACGTCATGAGGAAATTGAACCAGAATATTTCCAACTCCAATGACTTTGTGATTCTGAATCATTGCCTTAAAAGATAGTAAGCTTGCTTTCAAAAATTAATCTTATGTTTATACCAACACCCATAATAGGTTGTGCAAATTTTGTATAGCACAATCTCAGACACCAACTATGTAATTTGTATATAACTACAATTGATTTTATCTGCAATGATTCATGATTCAAGTGGGAAACTAACTCATGATTTAATTAAATCATTTTAATTGAAGTTCTCCACCATTAAAAGGCCTGTAGAAGTCCCGCAGGATTAAGATCCATGCAAGCTGTGATCCTAGAAATCCCTTCTTCTGGGCTATCCTGAAGTGTGAGAGGTTATCCTACTCTCTAGTTATTCTCTTGCCTCTCTACTTATTCCCACCCTTGCAAACTAAGCTCTTCTCACACTGTGGTATTTTCAGCCCCCCTCAGCAGAAGTGCCTCAGGCTATTCTTCTACGTCTCATGTGATGGCCTTTTCTTCCTTGTATGCTTTCTCCCATTGCCAATGTCTGGCTCTCTCTTATTTGGTCTTTAGAATTCAGCTTTGCCTCACATCCTTTAATTGGCTTCTCTGTCTTTTTCTGGGTTAGGTGTTCCTCCTCTCTTTCCTGTTCTCTTGACACACTCTGTAGATATCACTGTGCTTCTCAAACTACATTGTAATTATTTACTTTTTCTCTCTCTCTCTCTCCCCTAGATTCTAAGTTCCTGGAGTACAGGGACCATGTTCTTTTTGTTTATTAAATTCTGAGAGCTGAGCCCAAAACCTAATATATAATATATAATGTTTGTAAAATAAACAAATTGTATTTAAATGAATGAATATATTTCACAGTGAGAGCTATTAAAGAAATAGATTTTCCTTATAGGAATCTTAGAAGAAATCTCCTTATAGTTAACTTTATGAAATGCCTCTATTTTATACATACATATATATAGATAGATAGAGAGAGAGAGAGGCATTTGGATACACACACACACACACACACACACACACTCACACTCACATACATCACATAACTTTTGGTGTGTGGCAGATTTATGGAAAATTATGTTTGGATTTTTCTTAAATTCTCTTAGGAATATGTAAATTTTCAAATAAGCATAGCTTTCCAGACTAATGTTAATACTTGGTTCTGGTCAGAAAATCTTGTCTTTATTTTGTCATCTTTCTTCTTTTG
Organism: Ateles fusciceps; assembly: GCA_036589455.1. Taxonomy (NCBI): domain Eukaryota; kingdom Metazoa; phylum Chordata; class Mammalia; order Primates; family Atelidae; genus Ateles; species Ateles fusciceps. The sequence continues at coordinate 47,464 of JAZHEH010002842.1, forward strand.
TGCTGGCAAGAGCTGACAGCTATTTAAATGAGAATTAAAAATAGGACCCTGTGAAGTACATGTTCCTTTTTTTCCCCTGCCAGGATATAAATGACTATAGAACTGGGATTATTCTCTCTTTAAAAAAAATATCTCCATGGACTACACTATCTAATGTGGATAAAATCTAATGATGAAAAAATAACTCCTAAGAGATATTCTAGTGGTCCAATTGCCACTCCTATTAGAAAATATGCCTTTTTCTTCTTCTTAAAGGATATTAAAATAATTTAAAGGTTAAAATGCCACCAGTTTATGTCAAACTGGTGTTGATGAAACACATACAAATGCAATGCCACCATTATAATCTGTGATTAATCCACCTTGTGAATTTGCTTTGACTGTGGGATGTGTCTTCCCTTTCTGTATTATTATCACAAATGGAAGAATCTCAGCATGTGGAAAGTGGGAACTGTGGTGGTAGAGAAAAAGGGTAACTGTATGTCTGAGAAGGAAGTGTGTGTAAAAGCCTTTTGGCTTGGGGAAGTTAGATTCTTATTTAGTCATAAGTGACTGGAGCAAACCTGGCTTAAGGTTGGGGCTGGGAATGGGCTGTAAGGCACACTCTTTGTTTGCTTGTTTTTTGGGTTTTTGTTGAGACAGGGTCTCTCTCTGTCACCCAGGCTGGAGTGCACTGGTGCAATTACGGCACACTGCAGCCTTGACTTCCAGGGCTTGGCAATCCTCCCACCTCAGCCTTCCAAGTAGCTGGGACTACAGGCTTATGCCACTATACCTGGCTAATTTTTTATTTTTATTTTTTGTGGAGATGAGGTTTCACCATGTTGCTCAGGCTGGTTTTGTACTCCAGGGCTGAAGCAATCCTCCTCCCTCAGCCTCCCAAAGTGCTGGGATTACAGGTATGAGCTACCGCACCCGGCATAAGGCACACTCTTACTAAAAGGATTTGATATTCGATTGGATCATTTATTGGTTCCTTCATCAAATATTCATTGAGTTTTGTAATGTGTTTTATAATGAAGTCTACATGATTATGTCACCTTAGGGCTGCTGGTCACTCTGAACTAACAATATCTCAGGAAACTGGGGGTTGGGTGGGGGTGGCTTGTTGAACCCAGAAGCAGGCTACCTGTGCTCCACTGATTCTTAAAACATTCCAGAATTCATTCATTTAGCAAGCATTCATTGACATTTGTTAAAGACCCAGTGCTGTTTTAAACCAGCTCTGCAGAGATGACCCTGACATAGCAACTGCCAAGTACAGTTCTCTTAGTTGGGAGTGAGGGAGGTAAAGAGAACATTAAGATGTCAGGCAGAGGCAAAGCCCGGGAGCACTGAGAAGGGAGCATTACACCAGGCAAGGAGAATCATGAGGCTTCCAGAGGAGGGGGCCACTGAACTGACTGTCAGGAAGTTTGAGAGAGTGGTAGCCAAGGAAAGAGAAGGGACTTTCAGACTTTATCCATTTTGGTGCTCTTTCTTTCGGGAGACCACTGCTATCCATTCCCAACAGATTTGTTTACCCTTTTATTTAAACTTCTCTCATAATGAGGTTTGACTCATTCTTTCTACAAGTAGTTCTCAGCAAATCTCCAACCCAGGAAATTCTTCCTTATATCTAGCTATGCCCACCCCCTTCCAGGAAATCCAGACTCTCTCCTGGAGTTCTGACTTTTGTGGAAACCCTGAGTAGGGTGTTGATGACAAATTTGGAAGATTTGCGAATTTATCCTGTGTTACTTCCAGGATTCATAATGCTCCGAGCTGGCATGGAAGAACTCACATCGTAAGAAGGCCCTATGTATTTTCCTTCTACTGTTTATTTTTTGCTAATTTCTTTTCTTTTCTACAAAACAGTTACATTAGCCAGTAGGTGGGGTACTTTATTAGAGGTAGCATGCTTTAGTAGCTATGTGTCAAATTGTAAAGGAGAACTAAGTTTCATAATTATGAAAAATGCTTAAGGCATTCTTATATTTATAGTTTTCTCTATAATACCGTAGAAGGGAGTGAATATTCTTGATGGGATCCTGGGCAGTTAGTTTCCTTTTACTGGACTTCCTGGGGAATGATGCACTATGTGAATGGATACTGCCAGTCAGAATTTGAAGTTGCTCCATAAAACAGCTGTGCAAGTCACTTGCATGCCCCTCTTGAATTCTGTACTCCCTAATAATCCACCTCTCTAACAAAACTCTAATAGTTCTATGTTTATTTGTGATGAGCCTAGGCTCTCTGTGGGTATTTAAAGATAGGTATATAACTTCAGTGTTTCTCGTCAGCTAAAGTAAACTACACCCCATGTTGTGGGGTGTTGAGGAAGCACTGCACACAGATTGTAAGCTTTACATCTGAGCTTTCAATTGTAACCAAGCAACTGACACATTAGACACCCCTTTGCCATCAGCTTACATTCTCTGAGAACTTAGGTCAGTGCCTAAAATAACCCGTTAATTGTGAGGGCACATGTGGAATGAAATTCCACTTAGCAGTCTGGGAGCTGAGTGACTGAGGATTTGAAACCTTAACTATAGTACAGTTCATAGCAAGCCTCTAGGCAGTTAGACATAAAGCCCTTAAGTGTTCAGGTATGGAAAGAAAGTCATATGTTGTATTTTAGATTCTCTGTTTGTAAAGCTGGTTAGCCAGTGACAGCTGATTAAAAATCAAATCGACTTGAGTTACAAGATCTGGGCTTTCTCTGCTCTGCTTTCAACCTGTTGGTTGGTGGTGGAGTAGCTGACAGAAGAAGCGAATGGCTTGGCTGAGGGACATGAAGTTGCAGCAGCCTGTTTAGGACCACACCGCATTTTCACCTCTTGCCATGCAGTTCAGGTAGGCTATTGTTTATGTGGCATTCTTTATAAGACTGACAGAAGTCATTAAACTGTTCAGTTTCAGAGTTGGGCATGAGCGTCTCAAGCTTCTCTCCTGCACATAGCACTGTGCACTGCTGGTGGACACTGCTTCACTCCCTAGCTAGACAATATGCCAAATGAAGGTCTTTGTATTGTTGTTACCCAAGTTCACTTAAATTCTAGGGCATAAGGGAGACTGAAGGCATTCACACAAAGTGTGATTTATCTGGAATGTGGTAAAATGTCTCTTTAAAATTTACCTGCCTTTTTTCTGTTTAATTTTCCTTACTCTTGTTCCAAAAGGCAGGCTTTTGTATTTGTGGGAAACAGTGGGAGAAAATGTTAAGCCTCTTAGTATATTCCAGAACATATGGTTTTCTTTTATTTTTAAAGTGCTTAATAGGGTCTGGGTTTTATTTTAAGACTAAGATGAAAATCAACACTACTCTTTTCCAAATAAACTCACTTAAACTACTGTGTGTGCCCATATCAGTGTAACTAACTTAAATTGCTGCAGTATTGTTGTTCTTCTGACCCCAGTGTTAACCTGTATTATAGAGTATCAAATTTGGTTTTGACTTCAAGTGTCTGGCACATAAAATAAGTATGTAACTGCTGTATAATAAGTGTATGAATGCTGTAAATGATGCTTTGGAACTTCTACCTGAGTGGGTTATTTAATCCATCATTTATTCAAAGCTCATATCACATGACAGACATATTCCTAAAACATATGTAAATGAGGTTTTGTAATTAGAATGACTTAACACATACTTAGAAAGCTGATCACTTTTAAGGAATCTATGTGTAAAATGAATAGGGAGTTGCAACTAAATTTATGCTTTGATGGTTCTTTTTGCATGTCAGATTCTTAAATTGGGATTCACTGATGGTGCATAACTTTGGATAAATTTCTCAGGAACAAAAACTGCATTTTTAATATCTTGAAATGTACACACACACACATATACGTGTGTGTACATGTGTATATGTATATGTATATTATATGATCACATGAAGCCCTTGGGGGGTTATTAGAAGGATGTCTAAGGGGATTTGGGAGTGGCCTATTAGATATATCGAATGTTAAATTGTGCCTTTGGCGGGGAAAGATTTTCTGGAGACAAGGGTCGTGGTCTGAGATTAAAACATAAGTTGAAAAGAATATTATTCTACTGTTTGTACATTAATGTCACTTTAATATACTTGAAAAGCTTCAATAGTATTGCTCATCTAACACATTAACATGTTGCAGCCTCAGGAATTATTAGCCTGAACCATATGAAATTGCCAATATTTGACAATTTTTACCTATAAAAATGGCAATTTTGTACAGCTCAAGCTAGTTGTTTAATGAGCATTAATTCATATTAATGAAATGTTAGTCTTAAGTGCCCAAAAATAGTAATATGAACCAAATATACTCGGATAATTGAAGTATGAGAGCTATCTAGTTAAAAGGCAGATCATTCAGGGTTACTTCCTGTGAGTAAATCCAGTATGCATGTGTTAAGTCCTTCTTTCAATTCTTAACTTCTTTGTTTGGTCTTTTAAAAAGAACTTACTGTTTCTGCCAAGTGCTGCCTACGGTGGTTATAAGATCCGGAGACTGTGGGCATACATCCTCAGTGGCTGAGAGCTGATATTTAGCAGGATTTGGGTTATCTGTGAGAAAGTTCATCCTCTGGATAGTTTGCCAATAATCGAATGTGTGTCACAGTGTTAGGGTTTCTCTGTGCATACTATCTTAATGTTCTTTCTCCAGTTTTCTAGAGTGAAATCTAAAGTTATTGATTTGAAACCTTTCCTCATTTTTATATAGGTGTTTAGTGCTATAAATTATCTCTTAAATACTGCTTTTAGTGAGATTCTCATGTTGTATGTTTATTTTCGTTCATTTAAAATGCTTTCTCATTTACATTTTGACTTGTTTTTGACTCATGGATTATTTAGAAGTGCATTATTTATTTTCTAAATATTTGGGGATTTTCCAAAAGTCTGTAATTGAGTTGTGGTCAGAGAACATGCTTTTAATAAGTTGAATCTTTTAAAATTTATGGAATTTGTTTTAGGATCATAATCGATCTTGGTAAATGTTCCATGGACACTTGAAACGAATGTATATTCTACTGTTTTAGCTGACTATCCTAATTGACCTAAACTGTCAGTAGGTCAGGTTGGTTGCTAGTGTTGTTCAAATCTTCTCTCTGTGCCATTAGTGACTTTATATTTTCCCAATCAATTATTGAAAGGGGGTCATTAAAATCTCCAATTATAATTGTGAATTTGTCTGTTTCTCCTTGAAGTTCTGTTTTTGCGTTATGTATTTTGAAGCTTTCTCATTAAGTGAATTAACGTTTAGAATTGCTATGCCCCTTGATGAAATCATCCCTTTATCATTATAAAATGACCTTTTTTATCCTTGATAATAGTCTTGGCTCTAAAATTTACTTTTTCTCCTATCAATATAGGCATTTCAGCTTTCGTTGAAAGGCTTTTCTTTTTTAGGGAGTTTCAATCAAAGGTATTTATGTAAAAATAAACTGTGTAACTATTTGATTTATTAATAAACTAATTTGATTAATCAAAGTATAAGTAGAATTCACTGATAGTTTTCAGTTGTCCTTCTACAATACCATTTCTATAATGTTATGACTTTTGTAGTCTTTTCTCCTCCACTGTCATGGGATTGTCATTTTACAGTACGTAAAATGCATCATTTCGTGTACTTAACATTTAGCATGAAAATGAGCACTGGCCAATTAGAATGAGTGGCAGATATAAATGGTATGGCCTCACTGGTGCATGCTGGCTGAATATCAGTCCAGAATATATAACAATTAATGTCTGCTGAGTTAGGTGCAGGAGTCATTTTTTCCATTCATTCATATAAAATTCTAGCTTCTATAGATACCTTAAAAATTAAAATAATCTTTAGCACTTAGAATTCTAAGAACTATTTAGTAATCAAACATATCAGTATATATATCAACATCTTAAGGCATGACTTCTTTATTTTAAGGGAAAATTCCATAACAGAACTTATTTTATACATTGGCTTTAAAACTTTTATTTTAGATATTGACTTTTATGTAGCAAATATTTGTTCATTAATTTACCAGTTTGTTTGTTTTTTTAATTGAGGTTTTCCTATAGGTCTGCTATTGGGAATCTGAGGATGAGCAACACTACTTGGTCTTGCCCTTAAGAAACTACTATATTCAGGAAGTGAGAACTATTGCCAGTTCTGGTGCACTCAAGATAACATGTGGCAGAGGGGTGTGTGGGTGGTAGAGTGTAAGAGGGCATCCTCTGACCTCACGATCTCTCAAGGTGTAAGAGCCAAAAATAATTTAAATTCATTTACCTATTTCCAAAAAGGTAGCAATTATTTTATAATCTATACTTCGTTCCCTTCATCCAGAGATTTCACTTACCTTGTAATCAGCATACCTTCAGTAATTTTTTTTTTTTTGGTCCTTGTCTGGAGTTTTACTGGAGCCCTTTCTCTGTTTTCCATACTCCATGTAGCATATACTACCTAGTGGAGTACTCACATATTTTTGTCACTCAGTAAATATTTGTTGAACAAATAAATAAATGAATATTTGCTCCTGGCACCATGGAGGATATAGGAAAACATTGGAGCTATTGTTCAGCCCTATCATGACCTGGGTATTACCTGAAGAAATTGAAATCACCAGAAGATATGCCACTGTAGCACTCAAGGAAAGCATTCTCAGGGACCCAGGAATGAGCTATTATAATGTGCATATAGGACTGAAATTAGATCAACAAATAATTTGTGAATAGAGACTTCTGCCTACTGAGAGTAGAGTGGGTGCTTCAGAGAAAAGCAACTTATAGCACCTCAGGCCCCCAGTGAGATTGACACATGCCTCTGTTTCTTTCCAGACAATGTATTCTCAGCAGCCTTGGCCACAGAAATGAATTCATTTCAGTTACCATCTAGGGTAGGGGCTGGGATTGGGAGGTCAGACTGGTGGTATTATACTACTGGTAAAGATGTGTAGAGCATCAAGATGCCTAGGAGATCTGAACTATTATGTCAGTAAGTTGGTGGCTAAACAGTTCTACAAATCTTACCTATTTTTCTCTTTTCTTACTAAAACATTTTGGAAAATGTTAGATAAACACAGTTTAAAAATGGAAGTTTCTAAAGCTGGGTGGTGGATACATGAGTGGTCATCTTGTTATTCTTTATGCTTTACCTATAAAAATATATATTCTTCTGAATTGTAGAATATATGTGTGTGTGTGTGTATATATATATATAGAGAGAGAGAGAGAGAGAGAAGAGAGAGAGAGAGAGGAGAGAGACACGGAGTCTTGCTCTGTCACCAGGCTGGAGTGCAGCGGCGCAATCTCGGCTCACTGCAACCTCCGCCTCTTGGGTTCAAGCGATTCTTCCGCCTCAGCCTCCCGAGTAGCTGGGACAATAGGTGCGTGCCACCACGCCTCGCTAATTTTTTTGTTTTTTTAGTAGAGATGGGGTTTCACCATGTTGGCCAGGATGGTCTCGATCTTTGACCTCGTGATCCGCCCGCCTCAGCCTCCCAAAGTGCTGGGATTACAGGCGTGAGCCACCGCGCCCGGCCAAATATTTTTTATTATAGAACATATTCAGCATTTGAAGAAAACTCTTTCAGACATAATGTTAGATGACAGAAGTGAGAAAAAAGAATATATACTGTATGAGTCCACTTATATAAAGATAATAAATGGAAAACTTAAACTATTTTATTTAGGCATGCATACTAAGTAGGTAAAATAAAAAATAAAACCAGGAAGTGATTACTATAAATAGACTTGATCACCTCTGGGCAAAAGGGATATGGGAAGCATCTTGGCTATTAGCAGTATTCAATTTCTTTAGCAGAGTAGTGGTTACACATGTGCTTACCTTAAGAGATAAATTTGTTATGATTTATCAACTTTTATCAAGCTATATTGCACAACACAAAAATTTAAAACATATGAGAACAAAATCAGCATAACAGCAAAAATAAAAAAAGAGAGAGGGAAAGAGAGGAAGAAGAAATTTTAATTTTTAGGGCTGTTCTATTTATGTATGTATGTATGTATGTATGTATATATTTATTTATTTTCAAGACAGGATGTTGCTCTGTCACCCAGGCTGGAGTACAGTGGAGCGTGATCATGGCTCGCTGCAGCCTTGACTTCCTGCGCTCAAGCAATCTTCCCACCTCAGCCTCCTGGGTAGCTGGCACTACAGACATGCATCACCACACCTGGCTAATTTTTTAACTTTTTGTAGAAATGGGGTCTTACTGTGTTGCTCAGGCTGTTCTCGAACTTGGCTCAAGCGATCCTACTGCCTTGGCCTCCCAAAGTTCTGGGATAATAGGCATGAGCCACTGTGCCCAGCCTGGGATGTCATTCTTTATACAGTTAGGAAAGTTGTTCTGCTCCCTACTTCAGTTTTTGGATGATGTTTGATTTCAGTCTTATGTAAACAGATTTTTCTGTATTGTAATTTAGACTGTTTAGAAGATAAATATGGTAGATACTACAAAGCAGTTTTATTGATGCTCAGAATAGAACTTGGACAACATTTTTGATACTGTAATAATATTAAATAAATATCACTTAATGTATTACATGATGATCAAAATATTACATAACATTTATTATCACTCTTATTGGTATTATTTATTATAAAACTAAAAATGATACCGAATATTATATATTTTACATGTTTAATTTTCTAAGCATTAGTCACTTAAAAGAGAGTGAGATTAGACACAGTATTGTTACATGGTTTTTAACCTAAAAAAGTTCACAATTTTAGTTAATGAATACTCATTCATACCTAAGACCTATTATTAGGAGTAGAACTTGTTAAGTATGTACATATGTACCTAATTAAAAAAACTAAAGCTGGCCGGGGGCAGTGGCTCACACCTGTAATCCCAGCACTTTGGGAGGCCCGAGGCGAGTGGATCATGAGTTCAGGAGATTGAGACCATCCTGGCTAACACGGTGAAACCCTATCTACTAAAAATACAAGAAATTAGCCAGGTGTGGTGGTGGACGCCTGTAGTCCCAGCTACTCGGGTGGCTGAAGTGAGAGAGTTGTTTGAACCCGGGAGATGGATGTTGCAGTGAGTTGAGATTTCGCCACTGCACTCCAGCCTGGCTGGCAGAGCAAGACTCCATCTCCAAAAAAAAGGTTTTTAAAGCTTTGCGGTAAGAATTTGTATTTGTATGTACCAAAACAATATATCTATATCTCTTATCTATAAAAGTTTAATTGTAATTGATATGTCTAAGAAATACCCAAAACTCAGATTTTGATTCTTTTTTTCAGGATCTTTGTGCTTGATCCAGTTAGACTAAGTCTTTACTTTCAAGAAAAGAGAGATCAGAAGAGGGAAGGAAAACTTACTTAACATGTTTCATCAGCATGATCCCTGGAGTTATCAGCAGGAAATATAAACAGATTATTTTTAGCAGTGATCTTGCTAGCAAAATACTTGAATGTGCTTTTTAGAGAAGTAGTTACCCACACGTAACCCATGACCTGTTCATTTGGCAGATTGCCATGAAGTATTTACTTGATGAGCTTATTTATTGATATTTAGCTTAAAATGAATATTGCAATATGTCTGAATGTGATTCTTATTACAAGGATAGAGGGACAATACAATAGTCAACCAATTATCATTTCCTGCACTTCAATCATTCTGTGACACTGAGCATAACTTCCCCAGTGTCCCTGGTTGGAAGGGGAGGGCACACGTACTATGTGGGATGCACAGGTACCAATGGCTAAAGTTGTGTTCATGCAGCATATCTACCCAGAATTGGTATGGTGTTGCCAGTGTAGGTGCCAGTACTAGTTAGAACGGTGAAGATTTGAGTACGGAAGCTTCCCCGAGAAGTTCTGTACTTTAGTCTTAATTACCGTGTGTGGGGAAAAGTCTGTATCAAAAAGGCTCTGTATTCTCAGCTCATCTTTTTATCTCCCAAATTTTTCTCTTTTTCTTTGCTAATTATGCCAGATATTTCTAGTGTCTAAAGGTATGATGGTCATAGTCACCATCATAAGATACCTTCCCCCATTCCCTTTACCCTGACTTGGTATAAACAAATTCCTATTTCCTTTATCTTAACTGGGATGGGTATGTATACAGGGAAGTTTCAAACGGACTCCTAAAGAACAAGGGTCAAGCCCTGAAGTTTCCCCTTGCAAGTGCATTCTAGCCTGTGGGACAGCAATGTATTTGGACAGCTCTGCTCTCTACAGTTATTCATGGACAGAGGTTCCTTCCCTCCTAAGCAATCCTGTCCAATAAAAATACAATACAAGCCATAAATGAATCATCCTTGTGATTTTTTAATGTTCTAAATCAAGAAAGTAAAAATAAACAGATAATAAATTTTAATAATATCTTTCATTTAACCCAATTTGTCCAAAATATTGTTTCAACATGTAATTAATATAAAATTATTAATAAAAAATTTTATATTCTTTTTTGCATGCAAAGTCTTTGAAATCCAGTGTGTATCTTAGAGTACATCTCAATTTGAACTAGCAACATTTCAAGTGCTGCCATTTTGGACAGTACAGATCTAGAGGCCCATTTTTCTAGGACCTCAGAATCTTCTGGATCTTCTGAATCCAGCTAGAAGACAAGGAAAAGAGAGGCCATAAAATATCTCAAAGGAAGTTTTAGGGATTCAACCTGGCACCAAAGTATATCAGTACTACCCACATTCCATTGGCCAGTACTCAGTCATATGACCCAATCTAACTAACTGCCAAGGGCACCTGGAAAGTGTCATTTAGCTATGTGCCCAGGAGGAAAAAAAATAGGTTTGGTGAGTACATGGTAGAGTCTCTACCACAGCATATAAGGTATTATTATTATTACCATATTTTACAAATCAAGAAATTGATGCCCAGGCAGATTAACTGATACTCTAGTTAATGGGAAAATGTAAGTAGATCTGGGTCTTCACCCTGGAGTGCTGTTTCCTCTGTCAGACTATCCTGCTTTCTTTCCTTTATTTGTCCTTCAACCTTCCCTTTAACTCTGTTCATGTAGAAGCAACTCTTGCAGTAAAGCTTATGTCTTTAATATTTTATCACATTGGCTCTGCTAGGCTTCTCTCTGACTTAATGACAGTATCCTATTACTTCTGTTTTAGAAAATGACAAGTGCCCAGTATAATGAAGCAAATATGTCTTATTACTGGATGGTTCAACTAATGGTACTATTTTCATCATTGCATTATCATTTTGAGTAGGCCTTTTCCTTCCTCATACTGAAGCTCCTCATTCAAAGCAAAGGATTATTAAGGTCCTCATCAAGCCATTTCAATCAATGTATAAATTGTATTTTATGTTATAATGAGCAGTCTATTCAATTGAAGTTTTTAGTTTTTAAAAGTGTTTAGAAGAATAGTAACTGAAGTACTCTTAATGGTGAAATTATTGAACTGAAATGCTTGGATAAGCTGTTTTATTTCTTCAATGGAGGGGGATATTTTTGATGGAGAAATGAGATAATATTCCTCAAAGGAGACTGGTGGTAAAGAGTTACTGCTCTCCATGGATTACTGATTATAACACAAGTGTCCATCAAGGGCAGCTTTTATTGAAGACAGTGTAATTCGACCACTGCCCTTTAGCTTTACCCACAGCAAACTGGTTTATAGTTTTCCTTGCTGTTTGTCTTATATTTGTGAATATGAAATACATTTACAGAGCCAAAAATTTTAAAATATGAAAAGATATACAGTGAAAACTCCACCTTTTATCCTCCAGTGCAGAGAGTTGGCCCTTCTAACAGTTTCTCCCTTTTATAACTCAACTAGGTAGGTACTCATTCTCCTATTCTTGCATATTGTTCTAGAGTTTGTATATGGATTTATAAGCAACTGTGAATATATATTCTTAGTTTTCCTCCCTGTTTTGTCCTATGTACATCGTTCTGTACCTTCCTTTTTAAAGTATACATCATGAAGATCTTTCTGTATTGGAATATAAAGAGCCTTCTTATTATCCTAATTCTTATAGTTGTGTAGTGTTCTGAATAAATGTACTATATTGATGAACATTTAAGTCATTTCACAAAAAGTGTAAACATATTGCAGACATAAATTCTCAGAAGTAGAATTGCTAGTCAACGTGTACAGTATGTACATTTGGAAGTTAATAGAAATGTCCAAATTGCTTTCCACAGTGGTTACACTAATTTACCCTCCAACCAGGAATACTTAATAGTTCCTATTTCCTGTACCTTTGCCCATAGATTGTGTTATGAAATTTTTTGTTTTTTGCTTTGTGTTTTAAAATGATATTTTAGGGTAGCTTAAATTTACATTTCTCTTACTGTGAGGAAAGATTGAGCATCTTTTCGTATGTTTAAGGATTCTTTGTATTACTTTTTCTGTCAACTGTGCTCATATCCTTTCCCTATTTTTCAGTTGTGTTGTTAGTCTTTTCTTTTTTGACTTATAGGAGCTCTATAATTATTAGGGAGATAAGCTGTATGGTATAAGTTGCAATATTTTTCCACCAGTTTGTCATTTGTCTTACTTATGGCATATTTTTTCATTACTATGCAGAAGTTTTCTCTTATTTCCTTTTCTTTTTCTACTGTAGTCAAATTTATCTTTCTTTCAATGGCTCTGGATTTTGAATTCAGAAAGCTTTCTTCACTACAGGGTTATATATGACTTACCGATTTTTTTTAGTAATTTCTACATTTTGATCCTGTTTTAAATCTTCGATACATTTGGAATTTATCAAGATGTGTAGGGGGATCCAACTTACATTTTGTCAGTTATTTATCTAGTTGTTACTCTTCACTGATTTGAGGTGCCTCTTTTATCAAATGCCCAAATGCTCATGTATATATAATATATTTGAGTTTATCTCCTGACTTATTCTTCCCAATTGTCTGTCTGCATTCTTGTATCAGTATCACACAGTTTTAATTACTGAGACTTTACAATATATTTTAGTATTTGTTAGACTAGGTTGCCTCTATTCCTGTTGTCCATTTTTATGTTAGACTCTTTCCCATCCTATCTTTCAGTCCTTCCCTCCATAGAAAGGCAAGCTTATTATTTATATTAATGTATATTAATACATTATATTAATATATTAATTATTTTATAAATATAATACACATTACATTTATAAAGTAGCTTAGTGAAGGTTGCTATTTTAATGATGTGGATTTTTCCTATCCAATCATATATTTTATTATTCCATTTTTCATCTTAAAAAATTATTCTGTAGTACTTGAAAGTTTTCATTTAGGTCTTCCATATTTCTCTTAAGTTTATTCTAAGGCATTTTATCTTTGTTGTTGCCATATATATATATATTTTAATTTTAATTTAATGGTTTTTTTTTTGGAGACAGAATCTCGCTTTGTCGCCAGGCTGGAGTACAGTGGTGCAAGCTTGGCTCACTGCAACCTCTGCCTCCTGGGTTCAAGCAATTCTCTGTCTCAGCCTCCCGAGTAGCTGAGATTACAGATGCCCACCACCACACTGGCTACTTTTTGTATTTTTAGTAGAGATGGGGTTTCACCATGTTGGCCAGAATGGTCTTGATCTCTTGACCTCGTGATCCACCCACCTCATCCTCCCAAAGTGCTGGTATTACAGGCGTGAGCCACTGCGGCCTGTTGCGGCTGTGTTGTTAATGGAATCTTCAGTTATAGCTAATGGAGCTTGTTATTTGTATGATTTATTACTGTTGATTTTCAGGTATTAATTTTTGTTTGTTTGTTTGTTTTGCTTGTTTTTTGAGATAGGGCCTTGCCCTGTCATCCAGGCTTGAGTGCAGTGGCGTGATCTCGGGTCACTGCAACTTTTGCCTCCTAGGCTGAAGCAATTCACTCACCTTAGCCACCCAGGTAGCTGGGACTACAGTCATGTGCCACCATACCTGGCTAATTATTGTATTTTTAGTAGAGACGAGGTTTCACCGTCTTGGCCAGGCTGGTCTTGAACTCCTGAGCTCAAGTGATCCGCCCACCTTGGCTTCCCAGGGTGCTGGGATTACAGGCATTAGCCACCACACCTGGCGATTTGGAGATATTACTTTTTTATTCCATTAGCTGAGTGAATGTTTTTGCTTGTTGGGATTTTTAGTTAAATATTGTTTTCCCAAGCATACAATCATATCATCTTTGAATGATGGTAGGCTTAACTTTTTCTTCCCAATAGTTACTCCTTTGGTCCCATTAGCTTTCATTAAGTTATTTTGTCACAATAAACAACTCTCAGACCTTCATGGTTGACAACAAGATACACTCATGCTCATGTTACATGCCCATCATAGGGTAGGCCTCAGCTCTGGGACCACACTGAAGGAGTGGCTCCATCTGGGATATACTAGTCTTCGGTAATCAGAAAGGAAAGAATGACGACAGAACCGACTGATGGCTTTTAAAATTCCAGCTACCTTACTTTGGCTCTACATTTCATTGTGTAAAGTCAGTCATATGGCCAAGCCTGATATCAATGGGGCAAGGAAGTATAGTCCTTTCATAGGGAGGAGAACTGAATGTTAGAAATCAAGAGTACGATCTACTATAATCTCTAATTTTTCCATATACGCGGCAAACTTTGAATAATATAATCGTGACTCTTAGAGCCCATTAGCTCCAAGTACTTAATTTGTATAGACCTATAATTATCGGTGTTAGTTATCAGATGGTTCTTTCTGTATGCCAAACCACCCCAGTTGGCTGAAGGTGGCTGATGTTGGCCAGGCTTAGCAGGCAAGTTCCTTTTCACGTGTCTCATATGTGCTTTGAATTAGTGAGTTGGCCAAGGTAGGGCTGTGCCTAGGGTGAGGCAAGTGAGGGACATCTCAGGCACAAAATTTAAGAGGATGACAAAAAAACTTGATAGTCAAGATATGTATTTTAATACAGTGTTTTTGAAAATCAAAATTAATACAGCCAAATCCATGATAAACAAAATATCAAAATTTTGAACCAAAACAGGAATAAGAACAATGCTGTGCCAAGCCATACTGGAACCTAAGCCAAAAGGGAAAATTAGTAATACCTATTCCGTCTTTATGAACAATTACTGAAAAAGTGTTTCTTGAGTGTTTTGTGTAAAGTGTTATATGTTACGTGAAAAATGCGTATTTTTATTTATAAAGTATATATAAATACAAATGATTCCATTTAGTTAATAAGTCATAAGATATTATATCAAATAAATGTAGTTCTTTTCATAATTATAGTCTGATAATAGTCTGATAGCACAGTAGTTTGAGAATTCATTTTATGAAACCTCCTTTAGGGATTTTTGCATACTTCTTTGAAAGTCTTGCATGGTGGCTAATTTTCATGCTTTTTATGGTAGTTTAAAAAAAACAGGCGAAAATTATTAAGGGTCAAGTGTTGGGTAAGTAAGCAGGGTTGTTAAGCAGGGTATTAATCTTTGATCAAAAATAAGAAATGGGCTAGATGCCGTGGCATGCACCTGTAGTTCAAACTACTCTGGAGGCTTAAGCAGGAGAATCACTTGAACTCAGGAGGCAGAGGTTGCAGTGAGCTAAGATTGTGCCACTACACTCCAGCCTGGGTGACAGAGTAAGACTCCATCTCAAAAAAAAATGCTAATAATAAAATGAGATATTCACATAAAAAAGTTAATAAACTATAAATGCCATAAAGTTGTTATTTATTATTGATATATAGATAAACAGGTTTTGGTTTGAATGTTTCTTTGTTTCTTTATATATATATATATATATATATATATATATATATATATATTTGTACTTTAGGTTCTGGGGTATATGTTTAGATCATGCAGGATTGTTGCATAGGTACATACATGGCAATGTGGTTTGCTGCCATCACCTATATCTGGCATTTCTCCCCATGTTAAACCTCCCCAATCTCCCTACCCACCACTGTCCCTCTCATAGTCCTCCCAAACAGACCCCAGTGTGTGATACTCCCCTCCCTGTGTCCATGTGTTCTCATTGTTCAACACTCACCAATGAGTGAGAACATGTGGTATTTGATTTTCTGTTCTTGTGTCAGTTTGCTGAGAATGGTGGTTTCCAGATTCATCCATGTCCCTACAAAGGACACGAACTTATCGTTTTTTATGGCTGCATTGTATTCCATGGTGTATATGTGCCACATTTTCCTTGTCCAGTCTATCATCGATGGGCATTTGGGTTGGTTCCAAGTCTTTGCTATTGTAAACAGTGCCGCAGTGAACATACGTGTGCATGTGTCTTTATAATAGAACAATTTATAATCCTTTAGATATATACCCAGTAATGGGATTGCTGGGTCAATAAAATATACCCAGTAATGGGATTGCTGGGTCAAATAAAATTTCTATTTCTAGATCCTTGAGGAATCGCCACACTGTCTTCCGCAATGGTTGAACTAATTTACACTCCAACGACAGAGTAAAAGTGTTCCTATTTCTCCAGTTCCAGCATCTGTTGTCTCCAGATATTTTAATGATCACCACTCTAACTGGTGTGAGATTTCTCAATGTGGTTTGGACTTGCATTTCTCTAATGACCAGTGATGATGAGCACTTTTTCATATGTTTGTTGGCCTCATATATGTGTTCCTTTGAAAAGTGTCTTTTCATGTCCTTCACCCACTTTTGAATGGGTTTGTTTTTTTCTTGTAAATTTGTTTTAGTTCTTTGTAGATTCTGGATATTAGCCCTTTGTCAAATAGGTAGATTGCAAAATTTTTTGCCCATTCTGTTGGTTGCCAGTTCACTCTAATGATTGTTTCTTTTGCTGTATAGAATTTGATTAGATCCCATTTGTCTATTTTGGCTTTTGTTGTCAGTGCTTTTGGTGTTTTAGTCATGAAGTCCTTGCCTATGCCTATGTCCTGAATGGTTTCGTCTAGGTTTTCTTCTAGGGTTTTTATGGTGTTAGGTCTTATGTTTAAGTCTTTAATCCATCTGGAGTTAATTTTAGTGTAAGGTGTGAGGAAGGGGTCCAGTTGCTGCTTTCTGCACATGGCTAGCCAGTTTTCCCAATACCATTTATTAAACAGGGAATCCTTTCCCCCATAGCTTGTTTTTGTCAGGTTAGTCAAAGATCAAATGGTTTTAGATGTGTGGTGTTATTTCTGAGGCCTCTGTTCTGTTCCATTGGTCTATATCTCTGTTTTGGTACCAGTAGCATGCTGTTTTGATTACTGTAGCCTTGTAGTATAGTTTGAAGTAAGGTAGCATGATGCTTCCAGCTTTGTTCTTTTTGCTTAGGATTGTCTTGGCTATGCTGGTTCTCTTTTGGTTCCATATGAAGTTTAAGGTGGTTTTTTTCCAGTTCTGTGAAGAGGGTCATAGGTAGCTTGATGGGGATAGCATTGAATCTATAAATTACTTTGGGCATTATGGCCATTTTCACAATATTGATTCTTCCTAACCATGAGTATGGAATGTTTCTCCATTTGTTTGTGTCCTTCCTTATTTCCTTGAGCAGTGGTTTGTAGTTCTCCTTGAAGAGGTCCTTTACATCCTTTGTTAGTTGTATTCCTAGTTATTTTATTCTCTTTGTAGCAATTGTGAATGGGGAGTTCACTCTTGATTCGGCTTTTAGTCTGTTATTGGTGTATAGGAATGCTTGTGATTTCTGCACATTGATTTTGTATCCTGAGACTTTGCTGAAGTTGCTTATCAGTTTAAGGAGATTTTGGGCTGAGATAATGGGGTCTTCTAAATATACAATCATGTCATCTGCAAATAGAGACAATTTGGCTTCCTCTTTTCCTAAGTGAATACACTTTATTTCTTTTTCTAGCCTGATTGCTCTGGCTGTAACTTCCAATACTATGTTGAATAGGAGTGGTGAGAGACGGCATCCTTGTCTAGTGCCAGATTTCAAAGGGAGTGCTTCCAGTTTTTGCCCATTCAGTAGGATGTTGGCTGTGGGTTTGTCATAAATAGATTTTATTATTTTGAGATACGTTCCATCGATACCTAGTTTATTGAGAGTTTTTAGCATAAAGGGCTGTAGAATTTTGTCAAAGGCCTTCTCTGCATCTTCTGAGATAATCATGTGTTTTTGTCTTTGGTTCTGTTTATGTGGTGGATTACGTTTATAGACTTGTGTATATTGAACCAGCCTTGCATCCCTGGGATGAAGCCTACTTGATTGTGATGGATAAGCTTTTTGATGTGCTATTGCAATCAGTTTGCTAGTATTTTATTGAAGATTTTTGCATCTATGTTCATCATGGATATTGACCTGAAGTTTTCTTTTTTTGTTGAGTCTCTGACAGGTTTTGGTATCAGGATGATGTTGGTCTCATAAAATGATTTGGGGAAGGATTCCCTCTTTTTTGGATTGTTTGGACTAGTTTCAGAAGGAGTGGTACCAGCTCCTCTTTGTATGTCTGGTAGAATTTGGCTGTGAACCCATCTGGACCTGGGGTTTTTTTGATTGGTAGGCTATTAATCGCTGCCTCAACTTCAGCTCTTATTGGTCTATTCCAGGTTTCAGCTTCTTGCTCTTTTAGGATTGGAAGGGTGCAAGTGTTCAGGAATTTATCCATTTCTTCCAGATTTACTGGTTTGTGTGCATAGAGTTGTTTGTAGTAATCTCTGTTGGTAGTTTGTATTTCTGTGGAATAGGTGGTGATATCCCCTTTATCATTTTTTATTGCATCTATTTTATTTTTCTCTCTTTTCTTATTTATTAATCTGGCTAGTGGTCTGTCTATATTGTTGATCTTTTAAAAAAAACAGCTCCTGGGTTTATTGATTTTTTTGAAGGGTTTTTTTGGTGTCTCTATTTCTTTCAGTTTTGCTCTGATCTTAGTTATTTCTTGTCTTCTGTTAGCTTTTGAGTTTTTTTTTTTATCTTGCTCCTCTAGCTCTTTCCATTTTGATGACAGGGTGTTGATTTTAGATCTTTCCTCGCTTCTCTGGTGGGCATTTATTGCTATAAATTTCCCTCTAGACACTGCTTTAAATGTGTCCCAGGGATTCTGATACATTGTGTCTTCATTCTCGTTGGTTTCGAAGAACATCTTTATTTTTGCCTTCATTTCATTGTTTATCCAGTCAACATTCAAGAACCAGTTGTTCAGTTTCCATGAAGTTGTGCAGTTCTGAGTTAGTTTCTTAATCCTGAGTTCTAATTTGCACTGTGGTCTCAGAGACTGTCTGTTATGATTTCCATTGTTTTGCATTTGCTGAGGAGTAATATACTTCCAATTATGTGGTCAATTTTAGAGTGGGTGTGATGTGGTGCTGAGAAGAATGTATATTCTGTGGATTTGGGGTGGCGAGTTCTGTAGATGTCTATTAGGTTTGCTTGGTCCAGATCTGAGTTCAAGTCCCGGATATCATTGTTAATTTTATGTCTCGTTGATCTAATATTGACAGTGGAGTGTTAAAGTGTTCTGCCATTATCGTGTGGGAGTCTAAGTCTCTTTGTAGGTCATTAAGAACTTGCTTTATGTATCTGGGTACTCCTTTATTGGAGGCATATATATTTAGGATCATTAGCTCTTCTTGTTGCATTTTACCATTATGTAGTGCCCTTCTTTACCATTATGTAATGCCCTTCTTTGTCTCTTTTGATCTTTGTTGGTTTAAAGTCTATTTTACCAGAGACTAGGATTGCAACTCCTACTTTTTTTTTTTTTTTTTTTCCTCTCCATTTGCTTGGTAAATCTTCCTCCATCCCTTTATTTTGAGCCTATTTGTGTCCTGGCACATGAGATGGGTTTCCTGAATACAGCACACCAATGGGTTTTGACTTTTATCCAATTTGCCAGTCTGTGTCTTTTAATTGGGGCATTTAATCCATTTACATTTAAGGTTAATCTTGTTATGTGTGAAGTTGATCCTGCCATTTTGATGCTAGCAGGTTGTTTTGCCTGTTGATGCAGTTTCTTCATTGTGTCGATGGTCTTTACCATTTGGTACGTTTTTGGAGTGGCTGGTATTGGTTGTTCCTTTCTATGTTTAGTGCTTCTTTCAGGAGCTCTTGTAAGGCAGGCCTGGTGGTGACAAAATCTCTCAGCAATTGCTGGTTCATAAAGGATTTTATTTCTCTTTCACTTATAAAACTTAGTTTGGCTGGATATGAAATTCTAGGTTGAAAGTTCTTTTCTTTAAGGATGTTGAATATTGGCCCGCACTTTCTTCTGGCGTGTAGGGTTTCTGCCGAGAGATCCTCTGTCAGTCTGATGGGCTTCCCTTTGTGGGTAACCTGACCTTTCTCTCTGGCTGCCCTTAGCATTTTTTCCTTCATTTTAGCCCTGGTGAATCTGACAATTATGTGCTTTGGGGTTGTCTCTTCTTGGGAAATATCTTTGTGGTGTTCTCTGTATTTCCTGGACTTGAATGTTGGCCTGCCTTGTTAGGTTGGGGAAGTTCTCCTGGAGAATATCCTGAAGAGTGTTTTCTGGCTTGGATTCATTCTCTTCGTCACATTCAGGTACACCTATCAAATGTAGATTAGGTCTTTTCACATAATCCCATATTTCTTGGAGGCTTTGTTCATTTGTTTTTACTTTTTTCTCTATTCTTGCCTCCTCGTTTTATTTCATTGAGTTGCTCTTCAGTCTCTGATATCCTTTCTTCTGCTTGGTCGATTAGCTATTGAAACTTGTGTATGCTTCTTGAAGTTCTCATGCTGTGTTTTTGAGTTCCATCAAGTCATTTATATTCTTCTTTAAGCTGTTTACTCTCATTAGCATTTCATGTATCCTTTTTTCAAGGTTCTTAGTTTCTTTGCATTGGGTTAGAATATATTCTTTTAGCTCAGAGAAGTTTGTTATTACCCACCTTCTGAAGCCTGTTTCTGTCAATTCATCAGACTCATTCTCTATCCAGCTTTTTTTCCCTTGCAGGTGAGGAGCTGTGATCCCTTAGAAGTGGAGAGGAGAGACGTTCTGGTTTTTGGTGTTTTCATCCTTTTTGCACTAGTTTCTTCCCATCTTTGTGGATTTATCTACCTGTGGTCTTTGTAGTTGGTGACTTTCAGATGGGGTCTCTGAGTGCATGTCCTTTTTGTTGATGTTGAAGTTATTTCTTTCTGTTTTTTAGTTTTCCTTCTAGCAGTCAGGCCTCTCTGCTATAGGACTACTGGAGGTCCACTCCAGACCCTGCTTGCCTGGGGATCACCTGTGGTGGCTGCAGAACAGTAAGGGTTGCTGCTGCTTTCTTCTTCTGTTGTCTTTGTCCCAGAAGGATACCCGCCATATGTCAGCCTGAGCTCTCCTTTATGAGGTGTCTCTTTGGATATATAGGGGTTGAGGAGTTGCTTGAGGAGACAGTCTGTCCCTTATAGGAGCTCAGATACTTAGCTCTGTACAGGTACAACTCTGTTGTTCTGTTCAGAGCAGGTACGTTTAAGTCTGCTGCAGCAGAACTCATAATCCCCTCTTTTCCCAGGTGCTTTGTCCTGGGAAGGTGAGGCTTTATTTGTAAGTTCCTGATGTGCTGCTGCCTTTTTTTCAGAGATGCCCTGTCCAGCGAGGATGTAGCCTAGTCACAGTCTGCCAACAGAGACGTTGCTGAGCTGCCATGGGCTCTGCCCAGCTGCTGTTTGAACTTCCTTGTGGTTTTGTTTACAGAGGTACAGTTAGAACTGCCTCAGTAATGGCGGTCTGCCTCAGTAACGGTGAACTGCCTCAGTAAAGGCGGACTGCGTCAGTAATGGCCGACTGCCTCAGTAATGGCTGACACCCTTCCCCCAGCTGAGCTAGACCGTCCGGGGTCCAGCTGCACTTGCTGCGAAACTCTCAGTCCAGAGCATTTCAGATTGCTGGTGTTTGCAGAGGTGGGATCTGCTGAGCCAGATCACCTGATTCCCCTGTTTCAGCCCCCTTTTTTTCAGTTGAATGGGCAGCTCTGTCTCCCAGGTATTCCAGGCACCAGTTAAAATGGCCGCCCAGAGTTGTGCGAGTTTTTGTGAGGAAACCCATGGCACTGGCTGGAACAGCCGTGCTGGAAACCCATGGTGCTTTTCAGCCCGGGAATCTCCTGGTCTGTGGGCAGCAAAACTCATTGGGAAATGCGGTGATCACTCACCCTCTGCATTGTTCTCACTGGTAACTGCATTCCAGAGCTATTCCTATTCGGTCATCTTGGATGTCCTCCTCTTCATGTGTTTCTGAATCACGGGCTAGATAACTGATCCACTCACAGATTTATTGGTTAATGTTTGGACTGTCCTCACCTAATGACCAATAAGTCTAGATATATCTAGATACTACTCACATATGCATGCATAATCAAGGCCACGTCTTACAACCAAGCATGACTGAAATTCTGGAGTGAGGGACAGGGAACAGATTATGTAGATGTGGTAAGGACTGGTCACCCCATAGCAGAGCATTTGCTATCCTTTGTAGTCTTTTATTTTCAATTTCTACCTCATGACAAAACAAATACAACTATGACTTTTGAGTTAAGTGTGATGACTTCACACCTCTTATCCTAATATTTTGGGAAGCCAAAGAAGGAGGATTGCTTGAAGCCAGGAATTCAAGAACTATGACTTTTGTCATAGTTGGGGATTACAGGTGCCTGCTACCACACCCAGCTAATTTTTATATTTTTAATAGAGGTGGAGTTTCACCACTTGGTCAGGCTGGTCTTTGAACTTTTGACCTCAAGTGATCCACCTGCTTCAGCCTCCCAAAGTGTTGGAATTACAGGCATGAGCCACCATGCCCAGCCCCTCATTTTAATTCTTTTTCCTCAAAAAGTTTGCCCATTTCTTTTTCTCTGTGTGCAAATATAATTATACATACTCATACACACATACACTTCTTATGAAAACCTTAAGAAAAAAGAAAAAAAATGTCTAGGTAAATACTTAAAAATCATCTTTTTTCTGAGTTATAGAACAGAGGGAGAAACTGGTGACTAGCATAAGATATATTAAATATATTAGAAGGTCTTTATTTGTTTGTTGGCTGGCAAAGTTGAGTAAAATTTTTGACCATCTTCTTTTCAGCTTAGTCAGTTGTACACATATTGTCTCTACCCATTCAACAATTGCTTGTTATTTGTCAGTAATATTAGTCAGGTAATTATAGCATAGCAAACCTCAATTGGGCATTTATAGAATTACTGATAGAAAAGTAATCAGACCTGTTCCAAAATTTGTAGTCTAATGTTTGCACAAGGCACAGTAGTCAACACTAGGATAAGTAAGGCACAATTCTACCCCTAGAGACTTTACCATCCAGCATCTCACAATGTAAGAAATAATCTTAGTTTTAAGATGGAAGGCTTTACAATTAGCAAAACAGAAACACAGGCCTCAAATTAAGTTCTACATTTAAAATAAGGATGTTGGAAACATCAGGATGGAGTGGCTGGGTAGTTGTGCTTATTAAGTGGTGTGTTCAAGCCTCAGAATGTATTTGGCTGATTCAGCATATTGTGGTGTTTTTTTCCATTTTCATCTTTTTTTTTCTTCCTACACACGCAGCAAGCTTTGTCACTCAGCTGTGAAATATTTACCATTGCAAGGCATCGTATAATTAATTAAGTGCCGGAATGAGTGATGCAGTCAAGTGCTATTGGAGATCAGAGGACAAAGAATTCAGTGTGGTCTGGAACAAGCATTGTAGAGGAGACAGTGTTTAAATTGGACCTTGAAAAATATTTGATTGAGCACAGAAGAGGGACAGGATGATGATTCAAGCAACAGTAATGCCATGAGCAAAAGGCAAGAGCCAGAATGAGTCAGGCTTATTTCAGAGATAGTATGAAAACTGTCTTCTCTGAAATGAGGATCTGGGTAGGAGGTGAAACTGGCAAGGTAGACTGGGAAGCAGCTAAAAATGGTCTAAAGGAACAAGTCATGGCCTGCAAGCCCAGACACCTGAGTTCTGTCACTAACAGGCCTGTGACTCTGACAAACATTCAGTCTTTCTGCTTCAGTTATCTGAGACGTGAAATAATGCTTTCAGACTAAAAAAATCTCTAAGGTGCCTTTCTGTTTTAAAGCATTTTGTGATTCTTTTATGGTGGTCCTTGATAAACTAGTATTAGGACTTTTGAATCTATCCTAACAGCCCTTACGGTTGTTCTGAACAAGAAAAGCACATAATGAAAGAGGGGAATTCATCACATAGTGAAAGGGGCAATTATTGGTATTAAATTCAGTGAAGAATGATTTTCTTGGGAAAAGGGATTAGACATACTGGAGGAAGGAAACCAGCTTGAAGGCTATGGCGGTAGTTCATATGGGAACAGGGTAGTTGAAATAGAGATCAAAAGGAGACAGACACTGGAACCATTGTTTATTCATTCTTTGTTGATCATTAAAACTATACTAGGTTCTGAAGATCCAGTTGTAGAAAAAACAGAAAAGGTCCCTATTCCTGTGGAACTTACATTCTAACAAAAGGAAAAACTCAGCAGGATTTGGTGATTGACCAATAGGATATTTGTGCCTTTAAGAGAATGACACCTACTGCAAGGCCAGATATCCAGCTAGAAAGGATTGACTACATAAACGTTGTATGTTCATAAAATGAAATACTAGGCAGCCAAAGGGAAATACGAAACATACTTGTTTACATGAGAGACTGTTCATATGTTTTTGAGTAAAAAATCACAAATATAGACTATGATCTAGAAAATGATATTTGTTATGAACAATAGGATTATTAGTGATTTATCTAATTACTCTTCACTGGTTGTTTATTGAGTACCTAGTACCTACTTCTTTTGTTGATTGTTTTTTGTTTTGTTTTTAACAGAATCTTAGTCTTGTTCTGTCTCCAAGGCTGGAGTGCAGTGGCGCGATCTTGACTCACTGCAACCTCCGCCTCCTGGGTTCAAGCGATTCTTGTGCTTCAGCCTCCTGAGTAGCTGGGACTACACATCTACGCCACCACACTGTGCTAATTTTTTTTTTTTTTTTTTTTTTTTTTTTTGTAGTTTTAGTAGAGATGGTTTTCTCCATCTTATCCAGGCCGGTCTTGAACTCCTCAGCTCAGGCAATCTGCCCACCTCAGCCTGTTTATTGAGTATCTACTTTGTACCAAGCATTGTTTGGGGGCTTTTAAGGATAAGTGGTAAAGAAGATGGACACAGTCTCTGATTAATTTTTTGTCTTATCTTTTCTAACTTTTTTTGTAATGAACTCACATTATTTCTGTTGCAAAATAATTTCTTAGAAAAGTTTTTACAAATCTTTCCATTGGCCATTTTTGTGATGTGTGTGTTTTATGAATTCTGCTTGACTGTGCATGTGGAGTAGAGAGTGCACTTTTAAAAATTACAGTTCTGTCCTGTGTCTTGTCTAGGTCATTCACAAGATAGGAGGTGGCTCCAGGACACCAGTCTCCTTCTTAGGGTAGATTAGGGCACTGTCTGCCCTTTGACGAGCCAGTGTGGTCAGAACTCCCAGATTCAGTTTGGCTCCAAGGCAAATAGAGTCCTGCTAGGACTCTGCTGGCTATTTATAGTCCTTTCAGGGATCCGGTCATTCCACCCTTGGTGTCCATTTACATTTGTCGTATGTTACTTGATGCTCCTTCATTCCTGTTGAAGCTGCCTCTCCCGGAAATCTCTGTCATTCCATAAGCCCTAGCTGCTGCACCACCATGCAGCTGATCTCACGCAGATTGAAAAACAAAATGTATTCTGGCTACATTTAAAGGAAGTTTTGAGGCCAGTTCATGGGCAAGGACTTGGCTGTAGTATCTTTGCGGGCGGAGCACTTGAAAGGGGACCTAGCACTGGCTAGCACCAGATTCCAGGGCTCTTACACAAAAGGCTTTGTGTTATTTTTTCCTCCCTCTGCCCAGCTCTTCTCCCATGACTATTAATAGTGTCTCTGCTATAATGCACTTATCATTGCCTCCTATTTTTAAAATGCTGGATCTTGTATATGCCAAAGAACAAACAGGCAAGCACAAAGCCACCAAATTATTTAAAAATATTCCATGTTCCTATAATAAATTATAACATGTAGGTAAACATATGGATGTATATATATATATATATATATATATATATGAAGAAAAAATTACCTACAATCTTATTCCCTGGAGTTATTTTATTATATTTTCTCTGTGTAGTTGTTTTTACTTTCTGCCCACATGTTTTTTTCTAAGCTTTTGTTCTGCCACTTATATAGCCTATTTATAGATCTTAAGCTGTGTCTGTACCAATATTTTCTACCTAAGAGAGGCCTATTCTTTCTATAGAGAACAGATGCTTTTATTATTTGGTACTTAACTGCTTTTTCCAGCTTCAAAATGGCCTCTTGGCCCTCATCATATAATCACAGAATATTTGTTCATTTCAGGGAAGCATTCATTTAGTTTCCAGTGTTAGCTATGTGAAATCTCTGGAGTCAAGCTGGCCAATCTAATCCTTACTCTTTGGATTTTATGGTGACACGGAGGGCTCCTTGGAGTCACTGATGATCTGGAGCTTTGCACCAACCTGAAGGAGGAAGAAGGAGAAGAGGCTCCTCTGACCAAAATCATCCCACACTTACCCTCCACCTTCTGCTTAGAGTGTGAGAACATTGTTGACATTTGTGTGAGCAGTCCTAGATCACAAATCCTTGATGTAGTGTAAGTGAATCAGTAAGCAACATGGACAAATTTTAATTGCAGAGTTCATTTTTTGCTAACTTTAGAAATAAGTTTTCCTTAGGAATGTTTTTGTTGTCAGTGT
The DNA here is from genome assembly GCA_036589455.1 of Ateles fusciceps. Taxonomy (NCBI): domain Eukaryota; kingdom Metazoa; phylum Chordata; class Mammalia; order Primates; family Atelidae; genus Ateles; species Ateles fusciceps. The sequence goes on from JAZHEH010002842.1 coordinate 74,013, forward strand.
TTTCTCCCTGATTATGGAGTTCAGCTCTTTTCAGACCAGACCTCTCTACATCTAGCTATCTCTGTTGAATCTTGCCTCTGCCTTCCAGAGTCTGGATTACAGTCACAAAGATGCCATGCAATTCTAAAGACGCAAGATCTTCCTTGTTTGGGTGTTTCAGGTATTTGTTTACTTCATTCTGTTTATAGAAATCATCTACTGCCACCCTCTTATATTCACTTTTTCTTTCTTTTTGAGATGGAGTCTCACTCTATGGTCCAGGCTGGCTGGAGTGCAATGGCAGATCTCAGTTCACTGCATCCTCCACCTCCCGGTTCAAGCAATTCTTCTGCCTCAGCCTCCCAAGTACCTGGGGCTACAGGCATGTGCCACTATGCCTGGCTAATTTTTGTATTTTTTAGTAGAGATGGGGTTTCACCATGCTGGCCAGGCTGGTCTTAAACTCCTAACTTCAGGTGACCCATCCACCTTGGCCTCCCAAAGTGCTAGGATGACAGCTTGCTGAAGAGTAGTTATAATATGGACAGACAGTCTAGGATTGTATTAACTATTGATAATCCCTTTGTGTCTTTAATTCCCCCACACCAGTTCTTTTTGTTCAGCCATCTACTTTCTGCCACACATTTTCTCCTCCTTTCACCAGGCTAAACTGAGTGCTCAATTGCAGCAACAATCTCATTTTAAGAATCTCGTTCATCTTTCTCTTTCCTGTGTTTTGAAATTTTAACTTCGATAGTATACCTTACTATTTGTAAGTCCACCTGCAATCTCTCCCCTTTTTTGGAAGCAGGTAAGGTATAAATCATAGAGAGATCATATAAATTGTCCCATCCTTGTAAATCTCTCACATAGTCTTTTCTTACCCATATTTTCTGTATCTCCAGCTCAGTTGTCCCTTTTATTTTGTTTCTTTAATTTTATTACTTACTTGTTAATTTACTTGTGAACATCTGGATTTTTACTAGACATTCACAAGGTGGTTTTTGTCTGCAGTTAAATAGTGGTGGGATGGGCATAAGATTTAGGATACTGTGGATAGTTGCTTTTTAATCATGTTGATTAATGTTGAAAGAGATGACTGGAGGTTTGGTTGATATTTCTGTTTACTCAGAGCTTTTTTGATCCTATTTTTCCTTTTGTTTACCTCCTGAAACTCCACTCATTGTTCGATATGAGTAGAATTCTGTGTGTATAATCAGAGAGAAGAAAGTTCTTCCTCACTAAGTTTATGGTCAATCTAAGTAAGCAATGAGTTTAAAAATGACTTTATAGATAAAATTAATCTGGAGGTTTAGAAAGTGCATTGAAATTGAATTTGTTTCTTAGCTGGCAGCTGATTTCAAAACTGCAGTGTCCTTTGAGGAATCTTAGTCAATGCCATAGGATTATTTTAATGGACTCTTCATCCTCCATTTTGGCATGACTTTAAGGCATTAATAATGAATGATTGCTGTACTTGGTGGTCAGATATGTTATTTTGATCCATTTTTATTTCCCAGAGGGGCCTCTGGGAAAAGGGCAATGAGGGGTAGATTTAAAACCACATTATTGGAATTCGATAACTTTAGTCTTGTTTTGTATGGCTAGGGCTTGCTGAAGAGTAGTTATAATATGAACCGTCAGTCACGCATGGAGCAGGCAAAATACCAAAATAGATTTTCATAACTCAGACATAAGCTGGATTCTGTGTTTTAATTTAGGCTCCAATGCTCAGCAATAAATTTTCCAGAAAATGTTTTAGATAGAAAATCTATCAGTACAAATTATTTGGGAATAAACATGTTTATAATAAATCAATTAGCAAAAATTATGTGTTGCAATAATCCTGAAGGAATTGTGAAGGACTTAAATTTTAGTCATGCAAAGGATATTCCCAAGGGAACACTAAGTTCTCAGATGTCTTTACTCCCCCAGTAATACTCAAAGGTTGAAAGTGGAAGATTCTGCATCTTAGGGTGTTGGGGTCACTCCAGGAGGTAAACAAGATATTGCTTTGTCAAGTGATGGAGTCTGTCCATAGAGGTATCTCCTGCCTTGTGGATTTATATGAAAATGTAGAAGAGGGTTGGTGATCTATTCAGCTATACTCTGGGGCAAAGCAATCAATCAAATTAAAAGGGAGATGGAATGAGTAAGGTTTACATTCCCGCTCTTGTTTCAGATCAATAAGTGTATTTTCCTCACCTATGTCTTTATTTCAATCTGGCTAAACTAAAAAAAAAAACCAATCAGAGCAAACACAGTTAATAATCCTATTAATTGGAATTAATGATGCATTATTTATCTGTATACCTGGCTAATAGTACCTAGCCACCTGACACAGAGCACTAAAAGAATGAGGATGACTGTGAAGTGAGAGGCCCTGCTTGCAATGAAAGAATGCTGAGAATCTAAGGATCCTGTCGCTTTGACACTGGTCTTTTTCATTTGCCTGCTTTAATATTACACTTTATATCCTTCTCGTGCATAGGTTTACATGCATTCCTTTACTCTTGTTTTGCCATGCAACTGACTTAACTTCTTTGTTGTTTAACGTTTTATTTTCTTTTCTTATTTCTCACAAAAGAAATAAATCTCTAGTGGAGAAAATTTTAAACATACAGATAACAGTACAATAAAAATCATTTGTAATGCTGCCACCTAGAGAAAATACTACGAACAACTTTGAAATATTTTTTACTTAAGTGTGCATAGCTTTACTTTTTTCTATATAGAACTCTTTTATAACTTACTTTTTCTAAGGTAACAATATGCCTTGAGCATCTTCTGATGCCATTAAATATATTTTACAACATAATTTTTAGCATCTCTGTATTGTTTTCATTATGTGAAATACCACATCATGTTAAACTCATCTTCTTTCTTATACTTCTCTTCTTATACTTTATTTTCAAATTAACAAGTATTTGATAGCATTTCAATAGGTAAATTCGTTATTGCCTTAGAAAAGAATCCTATGAATAAAATTGTTGGGTCAATGGGAGGTAATGGGACCTTTCTAAAGGTTAATTGACAGCTTGCATTCCCATCTACCCTACATGAAAGAATGATACTGGCTTCAGAATCTGGATTTATTGTTGTCTAATTTTCAGAGTCCTAACCAAAGGACTTTGATCCTATGAGGCTTCATTTCCTGTTCTGGACTCTCAGATGTGAGATCTAAAAACTTGTGTCTGTAATGTTAGTTTCCAACAGACATATTGTAGGTGTTTAAATACAAATCAAGAGTCAAGCCAGTTGCTGTGGATATTTATTTATGTGGGGGAGGAAGGCATAGAAACACATCCTTAGAAGCTGTGCCATGGTTTTACTGATCTAAAAATATTAAAAATACATCTAAGAAAGAGCTGCCCAAGGTCATACAATGAGTCAGCAATGAAATCCCAAGTAGAACTTTCATTTCTTTCACTTCTTTCTCCCAGTATAAAAGTACGAATGAATAGGAAGGGAAAGCATTTGTAAATTAACCCGTAAGGTCCTTTATATCTTGAAATGCTTCAAAATTTCAAGAGAGTTACTAGAAATTTCCATCAGATAAAACAAATCTAAATTGCTAATGGAGATTGATAGATTATTTAGAAGATAAAATCTTAAATGACTGTAATGAAGAAAGAGCAGCAGGTAGTATAGGAAGGTGAAAATGAGCTCAAAGGAATCTGTGTGTTCCTGTTGCCTGGGAAGGGATAAGTAGGAGGGTGGAGGAGTAATGGCCTGAACCCAGCATAGCGACTAAGGAAAACACAACCAAAAGGGCCTCTCAGAACATTAATCCTGGAGTGAAGGTGGGGATCTTAACTTTCATTCTGAATGAACCACAGACCTTTCCTCCTCAGCTTGGTGGTATGGATCTGCACTCTTATTTCAGAGCCTGTGGCAGGGTGACCTGCAGGAGTCCTAGAGTGTCTTAGTCTGTTCTTACACTGCTAATAAAGAGACTGGGTAATTTATAAAGCAAAGAGGTTTTATGGACTCAGTTCCACATGGCTAGGGAGGCCTCACAAACATGGCAAAAGGCAAAGGAGAAGCAAAGACAAGTCTTGGACGGCGGCAGGCAAGAGAGCTTGTGCAGGAGAACTTCCATTTATAAAACCAACAGATCGAATGAGACTTATTCACTACCAGGAGAATGGTATGGGGGAAATTGCCCTCATTATTCAGTTATCTCCACCTGGCCCCACCCTTGACACATGGGGGATTATTACAATTCAAGGTGAGCTTTGGGTGGGGACACAGCCAAACCATATCAGAGAGATAACTTTCAATGTCTTCAGGACTGCAACTCAAGTCTTCTGATTCCCACCTAGTACTCGTTGTACTACTGGGAAGAAATAATAGAAATTTAACAAGGTTTTTCAGAGATGTGCAAAAACTTCTGAGTAACTAAAGCTTGGACTGAGTAATGGGTGGAGTACACAAAATAAAAGAGAAAGAAAACAAAAGAAAATCTTTGAGCTTGAGAGTATTGCTCACCCATCTAGCACTGTCTTCATAGATGAGGAAACAGGCTGGGCAATCTATGGGGACGCAGATAACCAATACACACAGGGGCCAAGAATTCAGAGTCTCTGATGCCTAGCATGGTGCAAAGTGATCTGGATACATGTTTTGTTTCATTTATTCTTCTCATGGTCATCTTCAAGCTTTTGTTTCATGGTTTGTGAATTCAGTGTCGGTAACGTCAGCATGTATTAAGACTATTTGTGTGCTCACTTTGGCAGCACATGTACTAAAATTGGAATGATACAGGGAAGATTAGCATGGCCCCTGTGCAAGGATGACAGGCAAATTTGTGAAGCGTTCCATATTTTTTTTTAAAAAAAGACTCTATTTGCATGTGGTACTATACTCTATAAAGCAAAATAGACAAAGTACTTGACCTACAAGAATTTCCTAAGGCAGAGAGGCATAATAAAGATAGATAGAAATGACCTATAGACCACTGAACAAACAAAACAAATATGTAAATTGTACAGTTTTTGCCATCTGAGATGGTGAATGAAGAGATGTTCACAGTCTGTTGCTTGAAGAGAAGACCCATCTTTGTAACCCTGTGACCTATAGCAATTATATGGGAAAGAAAAAGAAAAGAGTGCTTCACCTGGCATACCTAGCATTAGAGTGCAGTTTCTTTGGTATGTTGTTGATCACTACTTTCAGTGATTTTTGTCCTTTTGCATATTCTGTGTTGATCTGCAAAGACTGGAAAGGTTTGCTGAGACAGAAAGCCTCTCAGGGTATGCCTTCTAAAACCAAAGAGCTTTTCACTCTTTGGAGGAGAACTAATGATCACGTGTTCTTAGTCATATTTTTATTGAGCCTTTTTTCCCTTCTAGATGGACCTTGAAGATGCTAAAGGAACTTATAATATTCCCAACTTTCTAAACTGTATAATATGAACTGTGGTGAACAGTGAGACTAGGATATAAGTTCTTAGCTCTCAAACACCAGTTAAAGACAAATCAGAGGTGAACCTGCTCTCTTCTGTAGTGATAAAAGGCACCTTGATCAGGTATCTTATAAATACCTGTCCTAGTCTATTGCTTCAGGACAAGCACTAGTAGTATTAAGATAGTTTTGTTATTCTGAAGCTATCATATATATAATATGAAATACAACAAAAAGTAAGTGTGGGATCTTCTAATTTCATCACCACAAATTTTTGGGGTAGAAGAAAGAAATACAGATGTACTACAGAAGATATTAGGTAAAAACCCTGTAGTTCTGAATTTGAATTGGATATATCAGTTATGAACTCATAGGTGTTTTGTTTTAAAATATACACTTTTTTCTAGCTCTATTAATTAAAAAAGCCTAGAAACCGTGACCAATTCAGTAGTAATGAACAGTGCTATTGCCTTGATAGTGGTCTGGAAAAACTTTTCCCATTAAAGGAAACCAAGGCTTTTTAGAAAAATATTTCATTTTACATCACATACAAGATGAGCAAAGAAGCTATCAAAGACTACTATTATAGAATACTCAACTTAAAGCTAGACTGAAGGAGATCCCACTGTCCAAAGATGGGCAGTTTGAGCCCCAGTAAGGTCAAGAACTACAGTGAATCAAACTGGATCAAATATGTTTCAATCCGTAAGTATGCAGTGACATCAAGTAAGGCAGCCAGTTGGTTACCTTCTGAGTATGACAGGACCAATTCATTTCCTCGAAAACTAGGTAAAGAGAATGAAAGAATCAAATATTTATCTTAACTTTCCTTTATGAATTGTACCTCTGTGATCAAACGGTTGATAAAGGGAAGCATCTTCCATTGAAGTTATTCTAGCTAATAAATGAAAACAAAATGACAGAATATCATTATGCTAAAACTCCCAATACATTGACACATCTAGGCACCACTGACCATCAACTACCAAAATAGTTGATATCACCAACTATCAAAAAAAGAGCAAAAATCAAAGTTAAATGCCTCTCTTTTTTTGACACAGGGTTTGGTTCTGTCGTTCAGGCTAGAGTGCAGTGGTGTTAGCTCACTGCAACCTCTGCTTCCCAGGGTCACGCCATCCTCCTACCTCAGCTTCCTTATTCGCTGAGACCACAGGCACATACCTCCATGTATGACTAATTTTTGCTTTTTTTGTAGAGATGTGGGTCTCACTTTGTTGCCCAAACTGGTCTCAAATTCCTGAGCCAGGCGATCTGCCAGCCTCGGCCTCCCAAAGTGCTGGGATTACAGGTGTGAACCACCATGCCTAGCCATGAAGTTAAATACCCTTCTTGATTAAAAAAAAAAAAATACTGTGATACAGTTTTGTCAAATAAATTGAAGCTCAGATGAATTAGGCCTCAGGATCCAGATGCCGGTTTGTAGGAAGTAAAGAGGACCGAAGAACCAGCAGGCTGGAACGCTTCATATGGCTTCAATCAACAAATCCAAATTGTGAAAAACTCTGCAGGTGTAATGCCCCAAGTTCTTCAACAGATAAATTGTTTGAAAAAGAAATATAGATAGAAAAGGAGATTAGAAGAGACTTAAGCTGGGTGTGGTAACACATGCCTATAGTCCAACTACTGGGAAGGCTAAGGTGGGCAGATCATTTGAGACCAGCCTAGGCAAAACAGTGAGAGCCTGTTTAAAAAAAATGGAGATGAGACTTAAAAGACATATCAAGATAAAAACTGGGCAAAAGTAAATTATTATATTCAGGTGCTCTTGTGAGGGAATGATTGCTATGGAAAGCAGGATAGTGGTCACTTTTGGAGGGATGGAGCCTCTGTGATGGAAAGGGGACAGATGGAAGCACTTCTGGGGTGGGGGTGGCTGGCAAAGTTCTAAATTTTGACCTGGATGGTTGTTATAAGAGTGTTTTCCTAATAATAATTTGCTAAACCATATACATAAATATATTGTATATATGTAAACAATACAGTTACATATATGCATATATCACATACATATATTAAATATACTTATGTGTGTGTGTGAGTCATCTGTTTCATTTGATAATGAAGTGTGTATATATATATATATATATATATATATATATATATATATATAAATAAAAGAAAGCATATTAGAAAAATCCACAAACCTGATGCTGCCCTAGAGATTATTATAGCACTATCAGTACTAGGTAAATAAAGCTATGGAATGTTGTTTTCTGGTGTACAAAGAATGGAAATTCTACTGTAGATATATCAGTGGTGGGCTAACTTGCAAGTGCTGGGAGGATTTGTTTTTACAAGGCATAGCAGCAGGCTTGCACATAGTTCCTATTTCAGTGTCAGTCAGCCTAGACAGATGACCCATTTCTGGCTCCTTGTTTTTCATTTTGTGGTACATAGAACAGAGAGTACCAGCGTGATGGCTACCACAAGCTTAAGAAAATGCAGGTTCTTTGGCCCTAGTTGTCTTCAAAAGGAGTAGCCCAGGAATATGCATGGTTAACAAGCACACTGCAAGGTAAGAATCACCACTACCTTCTCTATTAATTTCTACCTGAAACATTGCTAAAGAAAATCAGTTCTATGAAGATATCTTGGGGAAGGTATAGGTAATTTGAACAAATTCCAGAAGAGCTATTGAGAGTCAAGTCTATAGCCATTATTTTTTTATTGAATGAACTCAGATTTTGAATCAGTATTTAATTGTGTCATGTAGAATACTGAATACAAGTGTGACTAAGCAATAACTTGCTTAGAAAAACAATTTCTTCAGTGTACAATAGCATTGGTCAGTTTTCCTCTAAATTTATTACTTAGGGTTTATTCCCCCCTCAAATAAGCCAGAGCCTGAAATTAGGTATTTAAAATAATAGCTCAATCAGTAAGTCCTCTGAAGCTTTTTAATAATCATTTTAAGCAAAAGTTTTCAAATCATGGAAAGAAAAGCAATCTATATTTGTATATGGCCAGGTATATCCTGATGGAACTTCTAATTGGTCCTTTATCAGTTGAAGGCAGAGGAGACTTTCAGAGATGTGAAGTCAGAACTGTGAAGGCTTCCAAGACTGTATTCTGCGTCTTTATCTGCCTCTTTCTGTCATCTCTCCCATGCTTCCAAATCTGCTTACTTTTTCAGACCCTCTCCTAATCAAAGCAGGAAGTGACCCAGTGTTATTGACTGCTGATATTACTTGCTAAGTGCCAGTTAGTATGAATGTACTTCAGAAAGAAAGTTAAGCTACTATTTGCTTTTTAGGGGTTTATCTCTAATTTGTAAAATACAATATTTTATCCAATTGAATTCATTTCCACAAACATCCTTTGCCTTTGTTTGGCAGTGTCCTAATAGTGTGGCATTATAGATAACAAAGATAAATAAGACACATTTAACAAACGTGGCATTATAGATAACAAAGATAAATAAGACATTTTCTGTTTCTAGAAAGATACCATCTACTTAGGGAGATGGTGAGTAACAGCTAATAATAATAGCAAATCATTTCCACATAAATTAGCTCATTTTAGTCATCACACATAATTTTAGCACTAAAAAAGGATAACTACTGTGTATAGAGTTCTTCAAACTTTGGAGAGAAGTTCTGTGATGATCATAAAAAGTCTCAGCATCATTCCCATTGCTCTCCATTATAGTCATTCTTTATTATTATTATTTTTAAATTTGGGACAGGGCCTCAGTCTGTTGCACAGGCTAGAGTACAGTGGTGTGATCACTTGACTTCCTGGGCTCAAGTGATCCTCCCACTTCAGTCTCCAAAGTAAAAGTAGCTGAGACTGTAGACACACATCACCAGGCCTGGATAACTTTTTTTTTTTTTTTGAGACAGTCTTGCTCTGTCACCTAGGCTGGAGTGCAGTGGGGCGATCTTGGCTCACTGCAACCTCCTTCTCCTGGGGTCAAGTGATTCTCCTGCCTCAGCCTCCTGAAAAGCTGGGATTATGGGCACCTGCCACCATGCCCCACTAATTTTTGTATTTTTAGTAGAGATGCAGTTTCACCACATTGCCAAGGCTGGTCTCAAACTCATGACCTCAAGTGATCTGCCCACCTTGGCCTCCCAAAGTGCTGGGATTACAGGTATGAGCCACTGCGCTGGGCCAGGCTTGGATAATTTTTGTATCTTTTGTAGAGATGGGGTTTTGCCATGTTGCCTAGGCTGGTCTCAAACTTCTGGGCTCAAGAGATCCTTCTACCTTGGCATCCCAAAATGCTGGGATTGCAGGTGTGAGCCACCATGTTCAACCCATTATAGTTATTCTTAATATGACAAAAGAAAAAACTAGACCTATTAGAAAAGTATATTTTCTAGAGGAAGAATTAAAAAAGATGTAGTCTAGTTTGTGTTTTTTTAAATACTATTTTTATAACCAGTTTAAATTCACAGGAAAATTAAGAGGCAGGTAGAGAGACAGCCCATAAATCCCGTTTCCACACATGCATAGCTTTCCACATTATCAGCACCCCCCAACTAGGGTGGTACATTTGTTACAATTGACGAACCTACATTGGCACATCATTATCACCCCAATTCCACAGTGTACGTTGGGTTCCCTCTGTCTTGTACATTATACAGATTTTGATGAATATTTAATTATATGTATCCACCTTTATAGTATATAGAATAGTTTCACTGCCATAAACATCCTCTTCTCCACTTAGTCTCCTCTTCTTGCCTCCAAACGTTTGGTAGCTTTGCCTTTTGCAGAATGTCATATAAATGGAATAATACAGTTTTTCGTCTTTTCAGATTGGCTTATTTTACTTACTAATACAAGTTTAAGGTTCCTCATGTCTTTTCACAGCTTAATAGCTTCTTTTAGCACTGACTAATATTCTATTGTCTAGATATACCAAAGTTTATCCATTCACTTACCAAAATCATTGGTTGCTTCCAAGCTTTGTCAATTATGAATAAAGCTGCTATAAACATCCGTGTGCAGGCTTTTGTGTGGATATGAGTTTTCAATACCTTTGGGTAAAAACCAAGGAGTGTGACTGCTGGATTTTATGGTTAGAATATGTTTAACTTTGTAAGAAACCACCAAACTGCATTCCCACTACAATGAACAGGAATGCCTGTTAATCCACATCCTCACCAGCATTTGGTGTTGTCAGTATTGTGAATTTTGGCCATTCTAATGGTTATGTAATGGTATCTCACTGTTTTAATTTGCATTTCCCTGGTGACTTATGATGTGGAACCATCTTTTCATATTCTTATTTGCCATCTGTTTATCTTCTTTGGTGAGGATCTGTTAAGGCCTTTGGGCTGTTTTTTAATTGGGTTGTTTTCTTTTTGTTAAGCTTTAAGACTTCTTCATATATTTTGAGTAATAATCCCTCATAAGTCTTTTGCAAATATTTTCTCTGGTCTGTGGCTTGTCCTTTCATTCTCTTAATGATATCTTTCACAGAGCAGAAATGTTTTAATGAACTCCAGCTTATTAATTCTTTCTTTCATAGATTGTGCCTTTGGTGTTGTATCTATTAATAAAAAATCATTGCCAATCCCAAGGTGATTTAGATTTTCTTCTATGATATCTTATAGGATTTTATAGTTTTTTACATTTTACCCTTAGGTCTGTGGTCTATTTTGAGTTAATTTTTGTTAAGGGTATAAGGTATATGTCTAGGATTATCATTATTATTATTTGCTTGTAGATGTCCAGTTCCAGCACCATTTGTTGAAAAGACTTATCTTTTCTCTATTGTGTTGCCTTTGCTCCTTTTTCTGAGATCAGTTAACTATTACTTACGTAATAAGTGGGTCTACTTCTAGGCTGTCTATTCTGTTCATTGATCTGTTTGTCTATTCTTTTGCCAATATAACATTTTCTTGATTACTGTAACTTTGTAGTAAATCTTGAAGTTGGGTAGTGTCAGTCCTCCTATTTTGTTCTTTTTAAATGCTGTATTGGATATTCTGGGTCTTTTGCCTCTTCACATAAACTTTATTATTATTAATTTTTTTAGATGGAGTCTTACTCTGTTGCCCAGGCTGGAGTGCAGTGGCACACTCTTGGCTCAGTGCAACCTCTGCCTCCTGGGTTCAAATGATTATCCTGCCTCAGCTTCCCAAGTAGCTGAGATTACAGGCACACACCACCACTCCCAGCTAATTTTTGTATTTTTAGTAGAGACGGGGTTTTGCCATGTTGGCCAGGCTGGTCTTAAACTCCTGACCTCAGGTGATCCACCACCTTGGCCTCCCAAAGTGCTAAGATTAACAGGTGTGAGCCACTGTACCCAGCCTCATCATGTAAACTTTGGAATCAGTTTGTTATCTATAAAATAACTTGCTGGGTTTTTGATTGAATTGAGGCTATACAGCAAGTTAGGAAGAACTGGTATCTTGGCAATATTGAGTCTTCCTATCCATGAACATGGAATACTATTGCATTTATTTACTTCTTTGATTTCTTTCATCAGAGTTTGTAGTTTTCCTCATATAGATCTTGTACACAGGTTTTTAGATTTATACCTAAGTATTTCATTTGGGGGGCAGTGCTAGTATAAATGGTATTGTTTTTTTTTAATTTTAAATTCCAATTGTTCATTGCCGGTATATGGGAAAGCCATTGACTTTTGTATATTAACCTCATATTCTGCAACCTTACTGTGATTGCTTATTAGTTCCAGGAGTCTGGGTTTTTTTTTTCCCATTCTTTCAGATTTTCTACATAGAAGATAATGTCATCTTTGAACTAGACAGTTTCATTTCTTCCTTCCAAATCTATGCTCTTTCTCTTTCCTCTTTTTATCTTATTGCAGTAGCTAGGACTTCTAGTATGATGTTGTGAAGGAGTGCTGAGAGGAGATATTCTTGCCTTGCTGTCAATCTTTGTGGGAAAACTTCTAGTTTCTCACTGTTAAGTTTGCTGTTAGCTATAGGTTTTGTGTAGATTATCAAGTTGAGAAAGTTCTTCTCTACTTCTCCTTTACTGAGAGGGATAGTTTACTTTTGGGGAAATAAAAATATTTTGCCATAGGGAAATCTATCAGTCTGTTTTTGGAGAAAGGAGAGTTTTAACAGTCAACTGACACTGTACTGGGAAGATTTTTTGTATAAAGTTGCAATTTCAAATGGTTTACTTGTGAGTTTTATTACAAATAACTGTGATATTTCTTTAATCTGTATTTTAAAATATAAAGTACATATATTAGGTAAGAATCTCTTTTTAGCTTTCTGAAAGAAACACACGCACGTATGGTGAGCATGTGGGTAAAGTTACTTTTTTTTTTCAGAGACAGGTTCTTGTTTTATGACAGGTTATTTTCTTGCTCTGGCCAGGCTAGAGTGCAGTGGTACAATCAAGGCTCACTGCAGTCTACACCTCGTGGACTCAAGACGTCTTCCCACTTCAGCCTCCCAAGTAGCTTGGACTACAGGTGTGTACCACCACACTTGGCTAATTTTTTATTTTTTTTTTGTAGTAACGGGGTCTCTGGTGTTGCCCAGACTGGTCTCAAACTCCTGAGTCCAAGCAATTCTCCTGCCTCAGTCTCCCAAAATGCTGGGATTACAGTCATGAGCCACCTTACCCAGCCATTAGGGGAATTTACCTTTTTTTTTTTTTTTTTTAAAAAAAAGGATTACATTTGGGGGACTTTGTGAAACTGATGTGCCAAGTGTTGCTTCAGTACCTGAGTGAGGAGGTTGCTGGGAGGGCAGAGTTCCTACCAGATGCACATGGAGCCCTGGAGATTGGCAATTTGAGGCACCTTGGCAGAATACTGATCCATGTACACTTGAAATTTCACAGGGAAACCTTTAAGATGTTTTGAGAATGGTGAGAAAGGGTGTGATGGCCTCAGGATGAGGCAGCCAAGAGATCCCCTTCCAGGGACAATTAGCAGAAGCTGAGAAGTCACACTCAAGAGTTCTTACAGTAAACAATCAGGGCAGTCACAAGAAGGGTGCCTCATTTTTGTCCCTAACTGGTGAAACCGAACATACTGGTTAAATATATAAGAGTTACCTTAACATCCCTGCATTTGTTTAAAAATAAAATGCAATGAAAAAGTATACAATAGTATGTTTTATAAAAGGAAAAGGTGCCCCTCTCACATAAGCATATAATCCAATTTTAAAAAACAAAGAAAACAATAAACCAACTGACTCAGCCAACAATAGTTTATTTGTAAACAGTCTCAGGTCACCTAAGTGTTTGTATCAGCTGCTTCAGTAAACCACAAAAGATTCCTGTCTCATTGACAGGAGACAGCAGCTGCAATTTTGAGACAGCAAGGTATCTGGAAGGTTGAGTGAAGTGAGCAATTGGCAACATAATGTATTCAATGCATTTTGTTCTGTGAGTACTGAATGCCACAGGGCTATTGTGCTGTATGTGAATTAAAGCAATGTAGAAGGTCACTTTCCCACATTAGCACAGTAATATCTGTGGGAAAAAATCTTATGCATCTTTGAAGATATTGTTAACCATTGTCATTTGCATTAATTCACTTTGAGGTGGGCTCCAGATTAGCTTCATTTTCCTTTATAGTTGCTAGAAAATAATGTGGAAGCTATACAGAATTACTATATAAAATTAGTGCTGATGATCACAGTACTACGATGACCTTAAAGAGTTGTGCTTTTTGTAATTTCCAAGAATACAAAGGCAGTGTGTGACCCAAAATGAATTTTATATGTATTTTGCTGAGACTATAAACTACTTTTCTTTTATTAGCTTAAAAATTATCGTCCGGGCATGGTGGCTCACACCTGTAATCCCAGCACTTTGGGAGGCCCATGTGGGCAGATCATGAGGTCAAGAAATCGAGACCATCCTGGTCAACATTGTGAAACCTCGTCTCTACTAAAAATACAAAAAAGCTGGGTGTGGTGGTACATGTCTATAATCCCAGCTACTTGGAGAGGCTGAGGCAGGGGAATCGCTTGAACCTGGGAGGTGGAGGTTGCAGTGACCCAAGATCACGCCACTACACTCCAGCCTGGTGACAGAGTGAGACCCTGTCTCAAAAGAAAAAAAAATTATTATACAGCAGAATTGACTTTCTTTTTTGGTGTACAGTTTAACCCATGGATAGGTTTGTGTAACACCTCCACAATCATACCAAACGGTTCCATCAGTCCACAAAACTCCCTTGTGCTATCAGTTTAGAATCATGCCCTCCCCTCCCCAATCTCTAGCCGCTCATGTATTGTCTATCATTACAGTTTTGTCTTATGAGAATGTTATACAAATAGAATTATACAGTGTGTAACATTTTGAGATTGGCTTGTTTCACTTAGTATAATGCCTTTGAGATTTATCCAGATTGTTACATGTATAGTGGTTCACTTTTTAAAAACCGCTGCATACTGTATAGGCATACTGTAGTTCGTTTATCTGTTTACCCATTTAAGGACGATTTACCCATGATCAATTTACTCATTGAAGATTTTAGCGATTGTGGGTGGAGCTTCATTTTTGGGTGCATATAAGTTTTTATTTCTCTTGGATAAATACCCAGGTGTGGGATTGCTGGGTCGTATGGCAATTGTATGCTTAATTTTATAAGAAACTGCTAACCTGTTTTCCAGTGTGATTGTACCATTCTGAATTCCCATAAGCAGCATAGGAGAGTTCCAGTTGTTCTAGAAGTCCTTAGCAGTTTGTGCAGTCAGTAATTTTTTTATTCTAGGCATTCTAATGTGTGTAAACTGGTATCTCATTGTGGTTTTAATTTACATTTCCATCTTGGCTTACGTAGCTGAAGATTTTGTAATGTGCTTATTTGCCATCATTATATTTACATTGGTAGGTCAGCACTTGTGGGAAGGGTGTTCTCTTCCTCTTGGGGGTCCATCTGCTTCTGTGGGAATAGGGCCAATTTACCTTGCCCAGTTATGTAGGGAGTAGGGTGTGGAAACCTAAGTTAACTGGCACCAGTGATACTTTAGTGCCCTTTCTATATTGTTTCCCCTGAGTAGTTTCCAGGCAATCTTGACCCATGATCTGGTTCTGACTACATTCCTACATCTATTATGAAGGAGCCAAGTCATGTATAAGAGGAACAGATGGCATATGCTTTCGTGGTGCCAAGGCTCTGTGTAACAGTTTGTATTGGGGGATGGTGTGGAGTAGATGAGAAATGCATAGATGGCTATTCTGAGCTGATAGCATAAAGATTACTCAAGCCTTTTTCTCTCCTAGGCATGTAAGATATTCTGCATCTTTAGTGTCAGAGTGAGACTCCAGAGACAGAGGCTAGCAAATCTGAGTTATAAATCTGAGTTATACATCAAGAGTATGAGGAAGTGGAGACCACTGCCAAGAGAGTAGTTGGAAGTGATCACCGTAGATGCTGCCCGTAGCATTGGCATACCCCATAATGCTAGGAGGAAGGGAGTATTTGAGGAAAATGTCTCTGGAGGAGCTGGTGGCCTGGATGGGGTTGAAGAGCACCTGTAGTGGGAGACAGGAGTGAAAAGGTTGAACAAATAGAGGTTGGTGGCATAGGGGACTTTCTGATATTGTTATATAGGTTAAGTGACGGTGAAATCCACAGTAGAGTTAGGGTAGAGACTTATCCCAATGGAATGGGTATGAAGGTTCTGGGAGCTGTGGAGTAAGGAAATTTGAGGCTACTGTGTTGGTTGGTTCATCAGTGTGAATATTGACATTACCAAAGATAATGCCATGCATGGTATAGAGAAAATGTGAACCAGTTGCATTCTTCAATGTAATGTAGAGGAGTAAAAGGGAAGAAGGTAGGTAACAGCAATGCGGGAGGAAGATAGTAAGGTTTATCAAACTAGGCACCTACTGGGAAAGAAGGGTGCTAGTATGAAGCTGAAAGAGTAATGATCAGAAAGTGCCAAAGTGCCGAAGAGGCACTGAGGCCAGCCTTTCCCCCATCATCCCTACTTCAGACGCTCAGGTGAGGACTGGGAGAATGAGCAGCCTCCCCCTGGGAGGGAAGCAGGGGAAGTGGGATTCTTGGGCAGAATCAGATTTGGGTGAGACCAGGAAGTAGATGCATTCTGTGAAGAAGTTAAGGGGTGTTTTTTACAACAGAATGGGGCAAAGTATAGAGAATTTGGAAGAACTCAGCAGTGGGAGGGAGGGAGTTTCTCAAAGTAACACGTAACAACACAGAAATGAACATCCTAAGAGGACAAAAGATACAGGCATTTGCTTTGGGGTGGTGGTCAAGAAGTGTGGGGAATACATAGAGTAGTTGTTCCAACCAGAGATCCCAGGCAATGTGGACTATCTGATGATGGCAACGAGAGCCCTGCTCTTTTGTGATGAGGCCAGCAGAGAGGAGCTAATCTGGCTGTGATTGGTTCCCATGCACTGGCTAATGGGGTAATAGATTTTCTGCCCTAAATTTCTTTTGGACTGCATTAGCTTGTGGGTCACATTTGGGAGAAACTTACCTAATTAGAGCTTCAAAGTTCATTTAGTTTAAACTTTTGTTCTGTTTCAAGTTATGATCACTAATTTGTACCACTGTCACCAATTAGTTCTTGGGTTTCAGGAACTAATATTGGAGCTACTCACTGTAATTGTACAACAGTTAATCTTCATGATTTAGCACAACTTGTCGTCATTCTTCAACAGATTTTTTTGCCTGTTGTTATTGTACATTTTAAATCCAGATTATATATTTTCACTTTTCTTTTTAAAATAAAGTAACTGAATTACATGAAATAAGAAGGTTATATTTCCAGCACAGAATGAGTGTTTTGACACTGATGGTAGGGCTCAGAACTCAAATGCTATCTTAAAATTTTGGCCTTAACAAAAATCACAAATAAAAGCTCAATTTAAAAAAATCACTAATGTACAACTAAAAATGAGTAACTGAGCCCTTTTAGCTGACACCATCATTTTGATGCTTAATGGTCTCTTAAATTGCCCAAGTAAATACTACCATTGATGCCACTCATTTCATGCTGCTGACCTCTGACAGCACAATGGAAATTTGGGGACTTGTAAGAACAACTGACATGTCAGATACCAAATCTTCCTACCTAATAGAATGTGTCAAGGAGATTGAGACTTACTTAGTGATGTTTTGTTTAAAATGTCTACATGTTAAAAACAAAACAAAATTGTATTTTGTCTTTTTTCATCTCTGGAATTTTTCTGGCTTTGCTTTATAAGAGTGATTCTGCTTGCAAAGTGTGGGTTGAAAATTTAGATATCCAGTGTGAACTTAGGCTGGATGTGGTGGCTTACCCCTGTAATCTCAGCACTTTGGGAGGCCGAGGTGGGTGGATCACCTGAGGTCAGGAGTTCGAGACCAGCCTGGCCAACATAGTGAAACCCTGTCTCTACTAAAAATACAAAAATTAGCTGGGTGTGGTGGCGGCTGCCTATAATCCCAGCTACTTGGTAGGCTGAGGCAGGAGAATTGCTTGAACCTGGGAGGCAGAGGTTGCAATGAGCTGAGATGCACCATTGCATTACAGCCTTTCACAAGAGTAAAACTCCATCTCAAAAAAAAAAAAGATATCCACTGTGAATTTAGATATAAGTTGTATACTTATATCTAAATGAGAGTGAGAGTGACGATTGCCCCTTAAATGAAATACCCTATAGCTCCTTGAGAATGGCTGAGAGTTCCTATGAAGCGCACATTCTAGGTCACCTTTCTTCAAAGGTGTCTAGATGATGCTTCTAACTTGAAATACTGTGTGCCCATTGTAGCTCACCACTAGCAAATAGAACAGCTATTGGTTCCTTTTGAGAATCCCCAACAAACAATGAAAAAGAGAACAGACAGTTAATTGGAGAGATGCACTTCTCACCTTGGCCAAACTTTCAGTTTGGGCATCTGATGGAATCATGGGATTTTTGTGGGTTAGAAAAAGATTAATTTACCTAAATGACCAAAGGCCCAGTGCAGAGGAATATGGCCTGCAACTGTGTATCTGAACTAAAACAAAGGCCCCAGGTATCCAACGTGCTACTGTTGGCCCTGATAATTAGTGTTGGATAAGAGTAAGCTTTTCTACCCCCTTCACCTCCCTCCAGGATAAGGCAAAGTAGTCCTCACGTATTTTGCTTTTTTTTTTTGCTGCAGGACATTTGTGAAGATATTTCTGATCATGTTGAGCAAATCCATGCCCTCCTTGAAACAGAGTTCTCCCTAAAGCTGCTGTCTTACTCTGTCAACGTGATAGTGGACATCCACGCAGTGCAGCTTCTCTGGCACCAGCTTCGAGTCTCAGTGCTGGTTCTGCGGGAGCGCATTCTGCAAGGTCTGCAGGACGCCAATGGCAACTACACTAGGCAGACGGACATTCTGCAAGCTTTCTCTGAAGAGACAAAGGAGGTGAGTGTTTTCCTTGAAGTTAAGCAATGCATTGTTAGGTGTGACCATTTGAGAATGTTTTCAGTTTAGAGATGTGGGATAGAAATTCTTTGTAGGAAAATAAGCAGGTCCTGATGGGCTTTGAATCTAGGCATAGTGACTAGAAGCTAGGGCACTTCCAATATGAATGGGGCTTTAGAGCAGAGTTAGCTCATACCTGGTAATTTGCACACATACCATTCATTGTTATTGATGCTAACCTGGCTTCCTTTTCCTCTTCAATTATTTAACATGTATTTATTGAGTACTTATTATGTGACAAACACTCAGTGCTAAGAATATAGTAATGATCAAAACATGGTTTCTGTCTTCAAGTAGCTTTGAGTCTAGTGGAAAATGGAGCCAAGTGAACGGACATCAAAGCCAAACTGTGGTAAGTCTACAAGATGACACTGGAGGACAGAGAAAGAGGCACCTAATTCACACAGGGGAGGCTTTCCAGAAGCAGTGAGTCTACCTGAGACCTGAAGGGGAGACAGGAGTAGACTAGTGAACAGAGGCAGAAAATGTTCTAGGCAGACGACATGGCGTGATCAAATACCCAGAGATAAGAAAGACAATGGCAGGCCCAGAGAGCTACCAGTAGGACTGGAGCAAAAAGCCTGAGGAACCAGGAGGCAGGATTTGGGCTAATAGGTAAGCTGAGGTCAGATCATGAAGATAAAGAGCTTTTAAATTCGTATTAAGAGATTTGGACTTTATTTTGAAGACAAAGTGTTTGTTCAGGGAACTCCCATGATTCATGTTTTAGAAGAATCATTCTAGATATGTGAATCAAATGGAAATTAGAATATTATATAAAATATATTTGATTTTTCTTATTTATATTGAGTACCTGAAAGATTTTATTGTTATTCTT
Source organism: Ateles fusciceps (assembly GCA_036589455.1). NCBI lineage: Eukaryota > Metazoa > Chordata > Mammalia > Primates > Atelidae > Ateles > Ateles fusciceps. Next base: position 93,626 of record JAZHEH010002842.1, read on the forward strand.
GATGAAAAACTTAAAAATTAACCTTGTAAATTTGAATCCAAGTGAACTCTATGATTCTTAAAGTGGACATATATTTATAGAAAAAAAGTGTTGTGCTTGCTAAGCAGGGGCTATACGTATTCATATGGATACCATATATGGATACAGTATATGTGTGTGACAGAGTGGGTGTGTGTTTGTGTGTGGGCATGTGTGTTTAGTCCTTTGGCTCTTAATACCCACTTTAGTGTTCTACTATTAGTTTGTGCAAAACATACATTCTAAAAGTTTAGAAGGCACTTACATTAATTTGTGAGATTAAAAGACTTTATAATGAGTGTTGCATAATTCATTAATTTATTGACTTAATGTTTCAGTGGCTCCAACATTGTCAACAACACAGAACAAATCTGTACCTATTCTCATAAATCATTTATTCTTGTTCATTTTTGTTTATTCAAAATAAAGTTTTTTGCTGTGGCAAACTCCCAGCAGGGTCTAGAAGTCTGTAGGAATCAAAATCTACTAGGCTTACCTGTAAGTCACAGTCTTTGTTTTCAGTTATCTCTCCCTGTTACTGTGGCAGTGAGGAAGTGATATAAACTTCAATAGAGAAACCATAGGATGAATATGTGAGTTGTGTGTTAGTTCCCAGATGCCATCCCTTCCAAGTTAGATCCCTAGAGGGTTCTCAACTAAGTGTTATGGGAGACTACAAAGAATCTCGGGCTGACCAACTTTGCCCTAAATCTGATCTCCATGATAGAATGTGCTAATGGAGATCAGAGATGAGGAAGGTTTGTCTAACCTCTAGAGACATCTTTCTTTAGATGTCTACCTGGCATCCTCAAGTCTATACATTCTTTTTCTTCCCCCCTCCACATTTGTTGTCCAACATCCAATGCTCTGTCCAACAACCAATGCTGGTCAGTGATCAGATCTGTCTGCTTTCTACTACTAGAAGGAGATTAAATATCATTGATTCAAGTCATATATTTATTAATTCAATAAGCATGTATTGATCATCAGCTCTGTTATAGGAGCTGGAGATATAGCAGTGCTCTAGGGTTTATTGTTATCATTGTTATTGTTTTGTGGAATACATTTATGATATACTTAATTGAACTTGTATCATTCATGAAGTAGTAGCTCAAGAAATGATGAGGAGCCATGGAGGGTAATTGTTTTTACAATTGTGTTGTGAATTTACAATAAGTAGCATCTCTTCTCACAACACAAACTCAGCAATGATTAATGGATTTGATTGGAAGCAGTTTAGTGCATTCTTATGTTTGAAGTCTGTCTTTAGTCCTGTTGTAGAGATTGAAGAATATGTTGTGTGAGGGGTAAAGGAATAGTAGATTTTCATTTACCCACTTTGTGAATATGTTTCTATTAATTAAAGTTCTGCCTCTATAACCATACTTCCTGAAACTGGATTTCTGATCCTATATTTCTGTGTCTAAGTGTGACTCTATGAGAACATTGAGAAGACTGCTTAGTTTTATTTATTTCTGCCAGCACACTGGAATTGTAAAAAAACAGGTAGAGAATTAGGATAAAATTATCAGCTTTCTCAGAATAAATTCAAGTACAAAAGATTTGTAGAATAATGAGGGAAATGCCCCCCCCCCCCCCCCCCCAAAAGAAAAAAAAACCAAGTTAAAAAAAAACTGATAAATTAGAATGGTAGATGTCCTTCCAGTGAAGGAGGATCCATTTTTCTTTCTCTGAAAGTTAGTTAAATTTCAGAGCCACATTAAAGAGTAAGTTTGAAACTCTGGAGAGTGGCAAGTTCCATATTCTCTTCTTGAAAAATACAATATATAAATTTTATTCTTTATTTAAATAAAGAGCACACCATATCTAGTAAAAAAAAAAACTGGCCAATACCTTACTAAAATAAAACAAATCAATAACCAAAAAACAAATAAAGAACACTTTAAGGCAAAGCTCAAAACTGTTTAAAAAAATATGTTGTTCTGTACTTTTCTATATTCCAGACATCGTGATAAGCATTCTATATTTGTTTCATTTAGGAAAGAAGGTAAGGGATATTAAAAGTAGTTCCATTTTATAGATGGAAAACCTGAATTTAAGAAGAGGTTAAGTTAATACTTCTATGTAACAAACCTGCACATCCTGCTCATGTACCCCAAACTAAAAATTAAAATTAAATTTAAATTTAAAAAAGAAGAGGTTAAGTGAATACTTAAGGATATAAATGTAGGCTTAATTAAATAAAACACAACCAGTTTTTAAGTGATTTCTATTTTAATAATAATTGTTTATTCTCTGCCTTTCTTCCTCCTTTCTATTTTTTCTACATATTTATTGATTTCTAACTATGCATAAGACTCTGTGCATTCAAAGATAAATAACACATGTTAGGTGTGAGCTTCATAATTTTGTTTGGTCCTCACATAGTTCTGGGAGATAGGCAGAGCAAGTGCTGTTATCTTCAATTTACAGCTATTATGATTATATTCATCTTACAGGTGAGAGGAATGAAGTCAAGAGAGGTAATGTCACACAGGTGATAAGAGTGGTAACTTAATAATATCAACACAATAGCAAATATTGATTGAGAACATACCATGCACTAGATGGTGTGGTAAGCACTTACCTAAATGACACTTACCTTCTCTGTGGGGATACATTGGTCCTTCCAGAGTGCTCACAACATAGTACTTTGTGGGTTCCTCCACTGGCACTTACAATGGGCCAAATTGTATCAGGTCAAAGTATGTGCTATATTTTGAATGACATGAGGGTTAGTTCCAGATTATATTTATCTTTGTATCTTCCATAGCACCTAGTTCATATTGTTGTAAAAAAGTCTGATTAGTTGGATTAAATAATGTAGGTAATCCCTGCTTTAGATGTGGAAGAGGGAGATATAATTTCAATTTGATGGACTGGGAATTAATCATGGAGATTAATTATGTGATTCATAATTTCAGCATGGAAGTTCTCTTCAGAATTATTAATATGGTATAAATAAAAATATTAAAAGATTTCTGTCTATTTTCGCCCTTGCCTATGAGAAACAAAACCTTTGTTGTGCTTCACAGTTGCTTGTCATTACTTGCTCTTCTCAGTCCACTGCTGTTCTCCGGGATGCATTTGGAATCATAGAATCCCAACATGGTAGAGCTGAAAGGAATCTGAAAAAGTCTAGTCCATGTAGACTAACATGTAAATTGATGGGCCTCTTACTAGAATGCCACAGCCCCCACAGGTCTGAGGACTCAGGATCTCCACATCTCTTAAGTTATGAATATTAGATCTCATGTTCAGTTGGTAGCAAAACGTGGTGTTAAAAAAAGAAAGATCTAAGAAGGCATTTGGAAATAGGCTTCAGTTAACTTAATTATGGATAAGGAACAAAGCAAAATTTCTTGATTTGAATTAGAAAAAGAAAAGGGAGGGTGTTCTTTGCTGTCTGAGACAAGATTGAGGCCAGCAATAAAGTAAAGAAATTACTACCTTTATAAAATATAACTTTCATCTGGAAAGCTGCTTCTATACATATACATATTATACATATACATATACATATACACATACATATTGTCAGGCATGCTCTGAATGAAGAGACCACCTAAACAGGCTTTGTGTGAGGTCAGGTTGTTTAGACAAGAAGGCGACTGGTCGTGGGCCTGGCTCTTGTGTAAGAACCCTGGCTGTGCAGCCTTTTACTTCTTCCGTGAAGGGAGAAGCGTTGGGAGGAGTTGGGGAGTGCAAGTGTAGGGGCTGTTTCTAAGGCCTTCTTTACTGAACGAAAGGAAGACTGGGGGGAAGGATTTGGGGTCTATGGGGTCAGCTAAGTTTCCTTTTGTAAGTTTATAAAGTGGTTTGGTTAGAAGGGCAAAACCTGGTATCCAGAGGCAAAAGTATCCTATAATGCCTAGGAAGGAGAGAAGCTTTTGTTTAGTGGATGCGGTTGGGGTTTGGGAAATTAACTGAATACGATTGGCAGGGACAGTGTGTGTATGCTGATGAAGGATTATACCAAGATAAGTAATGGATAGGGAAGAAATTTGGGCTTTAGAAGGGGATACACGGTACTCCTTGGAGTATAGAAGTTGAAGAAGTAGGAGAGTGTCTTGCTGGGAGGATTCATAAGAGGAACTGCAAAGAAGAAGACCATCCTTCTGTTGAATGAGGTGGGAAGCAGATGGACAGAGAAGAGTAGGTCACAGGAAAGGGCTTGACTAAAGTGGTGGAGGCTATCTCTGAAACCTTGGGGCAGAACGGTCCAGGTGAGTTGTTGAGATAGGTGGGTGTTGGGGTCAGTCCAAGTGAAGGCAAAAGAGGCTAAGAGGAGGGATGTAAGGGGATGGTGAAAAAGGTGTCTTTAAGGTCAAGAACAGAATAGTGAGTTGTGGAAGGGGGTATGGAGGATAGGAGAATATAAGGGTTTAGTACAACAGGATGAATAGGAAGTACAATCTGATTGATGAGGCAAAGGTCTTGGACTAACCTGTAGGATTTGTCTGTTTTTTGAGTAGATAGGATAGGGGACTTGTAAGGAGAGTTTGTAGGCTTTAAAAGGCCATGTTGTAACAGATGGGTGATAACAGGCTTTAAGCTTTTTAAAGGCTGTTGTGGGGTCGGATACTGGCACTGGGCAGGGTAAGGTGGTTAGGTTTTAATGGGATGATGAGAGGTGTGTGGTCAGTTGCCAGGGATGCGGCAGATGTGTCCCATACCTTTGGGTTGAGGTAGAGAGATGTGGGGTTGGGGGTTGTGAGGGAGATTTTGAATCAGGTAGAAGGGTGGCAATGAGGTGTGGCTGTAGTCCAGGAGTAGTTAAGGAGGCAGATAATTTTGTTAAGATGTCTTGGCCTAGTAAGGGGACTGGACAGGTAGGAATAGGAAGGAGTGTGTAAAGGAGTACTGCCCAATAGGCACCAGGCTTGAGGGGTTTTAGGGGGTCTAGAAGTTTGACACTCAATACCCACAACAGTTATGAAGGCAAGGGAAATGGGCCTTTGAAAAGAAGGCATTGTGGAGTGGGTAGCCCCTCTATCAATTAAGAAGGGGGATGGACTTATCCTCCACTGTAAGATTTACCTGAAGTTCGGTGTCCATAATAGTCCAGGGGGCCTCTGAGGTGATCAGGCAGCATCAATCTTCTGTTGCTAAGCCAAGGAGATCTGGGAAGGACTTAATCAGACTTTTGGGTCCCGCACAGACGGGACACAGCTTAGGAGGAATCTCAGGCTGCAGGCATTCCTTGGCCTAGTAGCCAGTTTTCCAGTATTTGAAGCAAGGTCCTGGGGGAGGAGGTCCTGAAGAAAAGCCTGGACACAGGGTTTGGGTGTTCTGAAGTTTTTTTTAAGCTGCAGGTGTGGCTGGGGTTTGTCTTACAGCAGAGGCATTTGTAATTCTGAGACACGCTGTTGCTTGGCAGCTTCTTCTCTATTATGGAGCACCTTAAAGGTGAAGTTGATTAGTTCCTGTTGTGGGGTTTGAGGGACAGAGTAGTTTTTGGAGTTTTTTCCTAATGTCAGGGGCTGACTTGGTAATAAAATGCATATTAAGAATAAGATGACCTTCTGGCCCTTCTGGGACAAGGGCAATAAATCATCTAAGGGTGGCTGCTAAATGGGCCATGAACTGGGCTGGGATTTCATCTTTGCCCTGGGTAGTTTCTTTAAGTTTGTCCTAGTTGACAGCTTTATATGCTGATTTTTTGAGTCCTTCAACTAGGCAGGAGCTCATGTAATCTTGCCTGGTTATATCGGGGAACCTGCCTGGTATTCCCATTGGGGATCTTACTAGGGAACTGCCCCTGGTACCTTCCTGTAGACTGGGTTCAAGGCACCACTGATCTGTAGCGTAGGATTGGGCTAGGGTGTAAACTCTTTCCTGCTCCTCTGCGGTGAGAGCAGAGGTGAAGATGACATTTAAGTCACTCCAGGTTAAGTTATAGGACTGGGTTAGATATTGAAACTCTTGTATGTATTTAGTAGGATCTGATGAAAAGCAGCCTAACTGTTGGCCAATTTGGGAAAGGTTGGATAAAGAGAAAGGAACGTGCACCGTAACTACGCTTTTGGCTCCAGCCGCCTCTTGAAGGGGGAATTGTTGGGCAGGGTTGAGGGAATTGTTGGGCAGGGTTGGAGGAATTAGCCACAGGACTAAACTGTAAGCTGGGCTGGGTATGAGGTGGGGAGGTGACAGGAGGGGCATAAGGAGGTGGGGTGTGGGCAGAAGAAGAGAGAGACTCTAGGCAGGGGTTTAGAGGGCCTGGATTGGGGTCTGATTTGGACAGGCAGGAGGAGAAAGGTCAGAAGGGTCAGTCAACAAGGAGGATTTGAGTCACTGGCAGAGGCAGGAGGGGCGGATGGAAGGGAGGGAGGAAAATTTGGGATGGGTTGCCTTGAGAGCAAAGATTAGGGAGGGATTGAAGTGTAAAAAATGCCTGGACATATCATTTGCCCATTCGTTGTCAAAAATTGTCTAAGTCCTGCAGAATAGAAAAATCCAAAGTACCATTTTCTGGCCATTTGGAACCATTGTCTAATTTGTATTGGGGCCAGGCTGTATTGCAGAAAAAAAAATGAGATGTTTAGGTTTCAAATTAGGTGACAGTTGAAGAGGTTTTAGGTTTTCTTAGGACGTAGACTAAAGGTGAAGACAGAGGAACAGAGGGTAGAATATTGCCCATAGCAAGGGAAATAGTTTTAAGGAAAGGAGTAGAGATGAGGAGAATAGAGGAGAGCAGCTACCAGCGTTTTCAGTTGGCATCCCTGACTGAGTACTGGGCTGTACCATGGGTGAGTGGTCAAGGCAGGCGTCCCCCACTATTGACCATACACCAAGGGAAGACTGTCTTCTCGAGTCTTTGACCAATGATGGAATTTTTTAGTACATGGATAAAGAGTGTCTCCTTTATTTACAAGGAGAAGGATTGGAAGGAGAAAAGAGAGAGAGGTGGGGGGAGACTTGTCTCCTTTCTCTACTTAGAAGGAGAAGGATTTAAAGGAAGAAAGAGAGTGGGAGAGACTTGTCTCCTTTTTCTTTCTTTAGAAGGAGGAGGATTTAAAGGAAGAGAGAGAGAGGAAGAGAGACTGCTTACCCAATCTGAAGGTGGCGAGAGGGTTGTTGGGCTGGTCTGATGTGCTGAGGTCGCAGGTGGATCTCTTCACAGAGGAACAGGGGGAACAGAAGGTGGGTCTCCCAAAGGAGTACCCCATCCTGGGTTTTGGCAGCAAATGTTAGGCATGCTGTGAATGAAGAGACTACCTAAACAGGTTTTGTGTGAGCAACAGGCTGTTTATTCCCCCCTGGGTGTGAGTGGGCTGAGTCCAAAAGAGAGTCAGTGGAGGACGGTGGGATAGGAGTTGGTTTTATAGGTTTGGGGTAGGCAGTGAAAAGTTACAGAAGTTACAGTTCAGGGCACTTTTTGCAAGCCAGGGGTGTGTTGCCCAGGGGGTGGGGGGTGTCACAAGGTCCAGTGTCACAAGGTTGGCTTATCAGTTGAGGCAGGAATGGTTGAGGCAGGAACAATGGCAGAGTGTTGCAAGGTCAGTTAATCAGGCACTGCAGGAGGTAGCCATTCTTTTCTGGAGGTGTACGTGCAGGTCACAAGGGTCACCATGGCTTGACCATAGTGTAATCTATGGTGCAGCCAGTTCAAAGAACCTTGCATGTATATATATATATGGAGAGAGAGAGAGAGAGAGAGAGAGAGACACCAAGTGTTGCTCTGTTGCCCAGGCTGGAGTACAGTGGCAGGATCTTGGGTCACTGCAACCTCTGTCTCCCGGGGTCAAGAAATTCTCATGCCTCAGCTTCCCCAGTAGCTGGGATTACAGGCACATGCCACGACGCCTGGCTAACTTTTGTATTTTTAGTAGAGTCAGGGTTTTGCCATGTTGCCCAGATTAGTCGCCAATTTATGTGCTCAAGTGAACTACCTGCCTCAACCTCTCAAAGAGCTGGAGTTACAGGTGTAAACCACTGCACCCAGCCTGCTTCATAACATGTTAAATGGAGGTATATTTAAATGGAGTATGGACATAGCTAGGCAGCTCTCACCGAGCTCTCTGTGCTACATAATTACATGTGATATTTCTGAAATAAGGGCAGTAAAACCAACATCCAACTCCTCTAACTCTGTATCTTCCTGAGACTTTATTATGTACACATGTTAGAAAACTATCTGGGAAGATGATCTGAAAGGAAACAATGGAACTGGAACATTAGTATTACTAAGCAATATTTTCAGAGATCAAACTCATTCATCTGCTCCGAGAAACTTCAGTGAACTTTCTTTTCTTACAATTGCCTCTGTATGGTTAAATATTATATGCTGTTTTTGTTTTTGCTTTGATTTTTTTCAGGGAGGGATAATTTTTGCATTAAAAAATAGTTTGAATAAAAAATAATTTCCCTCTGAGGGATAAAGACTACAAAATAGGGTGCAGTTTATGCTGCTCGGGTGATGGGTGCACCAAAATCTCACAGATCACCACTAAAGAACTTATTCATGTAACCAAACAACACCTGTTCCCCAATATCCTATGGAAATTTAAAAAAATTAAATACAAATAAAACAATAGTTACCCCTGAGTGGCAATCACTCAACTATCTCACCAGTTAAGATGGTATTTACGCACTAGTTGAGATGGTTGGGCAGACTGGTATAGTGGGACAGAATGAAGAGAACATCCTCTGAAGCATTAAGTGTTTTTGAGTATGGTATTTTCTTTCTAAACCAGGAACTGGCTACAGATTCCTGAAGATTTCAGAAAAGGCAGCCATACTCTATTCTCTGAGGTACATTCATTAAACAATATATTCATCTAATATATATGTGTGTATATATGTATTCAACATATTCATATAGCATCACTGATTGAGCATCTGTTATTCTCGAGCAAGACAGTATCCCTGGTCTTAAGGTACTATAACCACCAGAATGGGAATCAAATGTATTTGCAAGACTATCATGTTCCCTGTTTGTCCAAAGGCAGATAGCTGACACTTTTTGGAGTCTAATTTTTTCCTGAACTCTCAAATTTCTTTTTCTTTATATATCATATAAATACTTTTCTTTAACCTCATATAAGCACTGCAGTGCAGTAACCATGATAAATGTAATAGAAAATCATGTTGCAAATTTCAGCTATATATTTAAATAGGTTTTATGGGATAGTTTTAGAATTTAACCATCATTTTATAATACTATTTCTGTAAAAGAATAAGTTCTGAGTAATGAACAATCAAATTAGAAGATTAAAGAAAATACAACCTGCTTTTGAATTGGGAATCTCACTTTTACTCTTTTAAAAATTGCATGAAGTATAACTTTTGTTTAGCTGACTCATTCCTAGTTCAGTTATGAAGCACAAAAGTTATGCGATTCCATTTAGATAATTTTTGTAGCGAGATTGGCAGTTAATATTGATTTCTTACTTTGTGCAGTGTAATTTAGCATTAGCGATAACTGTCATCTTGATGAAACTTTCCTACTCAGTGTACTTTATTACTAAAAATAATAAAAGTGAACATTCATTGAGCACCCATCCGTGTACCAGACTTCTATTTTACACATATTATCTCCTTTAAGCCTCTCAGCACCCCTGTGATGTGGCTTATCATTTCCTTTTTATAGGTGAAGGAAATAAAGCTTAGCAACGTCAAGCTACTGGCCATGGTCACATAACTAAGTAGCGCTAGAGCCAGAAATTGAAACTTGGGCTTTTAATTATTGGAGTTAACTAAAACTACATAATCAGAGAAAAATTATAGGAAAGCATAGAGAGACATTCCAAAATGTCATTATTCATTCATTCAACATATGTACATACTATGTGCAGATCACTATGCTAGATGCTACAGGTACCCTAGTAAGGCAACCATTTTCCATGTAATTTATACTCTCATGGTACTTACAAACTACTGGAAAAAACAAATTAGTCAGATAATCACAATAATATTTATTGATAAATTGAGATAAATGCTTAAAGAGAAACAGAGCAAGCATATAATAAAAGATTCTGCCTTATATGTGGATCTGGAATCCTGAAAAAGTGAAACTTCAGCTGAAATCTGAGTGACAAGGAAGAGTCAACTAGTCAAGGGGTATAGGTTGGAAGCTTTCCAGGCAGAGCAAACAGCATGTGCCAAGGGCCTGAGGTAGGAGGAAACATGGTATTTTCAAAAAGTGAAAGGAGGACACTGGCTGAGTATGACCAATGAGGGGAGAATAGCGTAAGAAGGACCTGTTTGTGCCTGGCCTCTGAAGGCTTTTGGTTGTGTTTTAAAAATATTTATCTATAATATGGTTTATTTCTGATCTCAGACATATACTTGGAAGATTTTCAAATATTAAAGTAATGTATCTTTGTATTTAAGTGCGTCTTTTTTTTTTGCTTTTATTATTTTTAATTGGCACATAAAAATTGTACATTTTTATGGGGTATAGTATAATATTTTGATACTTGTACACAATGAAATGATCAAATCAGGGCAATTAACATACCCACCACTTCAAACATTTATCATGTTTTCATGTTGGGAACATTCAAAATTCATTCTTCTAGCTATTTGAAAATGTAGAATGAATTGCTTTTAATTAACAGTCATTTGACCCTGCTATAGAAACCAGAACTTACTCCTTCTATCTAGCTGTAATTTTGTATCCACTAACTGGCCTCTAGCTGTCCCCACCCCCTACCTTTCCCAGCCTCTAGTAACAGCTATTCTACTCTCTGCTTCTATGAGTTCAACTTTTAGCTTCCACACATGAGTGAGAACATGTGGTATTTGTCTTTCTGTGCCTTGCTTATTTCACTTAACATGATGTCCTCCAATCTCATCCATGTTGTCACAAATGACAGAATTTTCTTCTTTTTGAGGGCAAAATAGTATTCCATTGTGGATATATGCCACGTTTTCTTTATCCATTCATCTGTTGATGGACACTGAGGTTGATTCCGTATCTTGGCTATCATGAAAAGTGCTGTAATAAACATGGGAGTTCAGGTATCTCTTTGACATACTGATATCTTTTTCTTTGGGTATTTATACAGTAGTGGGATTGGTAGTTCAATTTTTAGTTTTTTTTTTTTTTTTTGAGGAAAGATTTGGGTTTTTAACTTAACAGCAACAGGATGCTTCTAAAGGACTTTAAACAAAGAAGAAACAATACCAGATTTGCAATTTGTAAAGTCTTTGGTGGCAGTGTGGAAAATAAATTGGAGTTGGGAGGATGCCAGTTTAAAGTAATATATAATGGTCAGAATACAGACTTTGGGGATAGTCTCAGTCCAGAGCTGAGCTCGCTCTTCATCTTTAGGCCATAGACTACTATGTGTCATCTTTGGTCCAAGCTATTCTTATGTAAGGCAAGGATAATAGTACAGACCCCAGAAGAAAATTTTAAGGATTAAATGAAAAAGTAGTTATAGTAATCAACCATCATCTTTTATAGATGAGGACTTTGAGGTTTAGAAAAGTTAAATTAGGCGTTTCATCTGTTTATCTAGATTATGGAATGAGAGTGAGCGGAGTAGGAGATAAAGTCAGGGTGAAGGTCTGAAAGGAGAGCACATTCCAAAAACACAACAAACAAATGAGCAATAAAACCCAGTGTAAGATCCTGGAGAAGCCAGATCTTGGGAAAACCTGGTTGAAAGGATCACAGGGTCCAGCAGCCACATGGGATCCAGCTTCAGTTGGCTCACCCCAGTTCCTCCTCCAGGAAAAAAGGAGATTTGGGGATGTGACAACCCTTCACTTTTCAGTTTTCTTTTTTTATTTTTTAAGGTGGCTAGTATAGACCAGGATGTTATGTAGCCAGCAAGCGTAATAGGATAGTTCCCAGGGCTCTCTACCCCAAACAAAGCATCATGAACATCTTCCCATTTGTTGTATGAAATCAGAAACTGCATTAGTAATGAGACAAAAGCCTTAATTACACAATTAAAAATTTAACAAGTTAAAAACAGTTACTTCTCATGCTGGTTTTTAGCATGAGGGAGTTTAAAATCAAATCAGCCTACCCAGAATTATGAATAGCAAGAAAAATGGGCACTTAATAGCTCACATACACCAGTAGGGGCAGGACTTGGGGAGAAACACATGCAGAGGGAGGAGATGAGGCTCTCTGATAATAAAGTTTGGAGACTCATTAATTTTCTCCTTTAAAAGGGTGAGGCCAAACAGAAACTGGTCTCAGACTGTTATCTATTTGCAAATTCAATAGTTTACCTTCCTTTGACTTATCAATATATATTTAACAGAAGCTTAATATAATTAATTATTCTACTTAAAGATATTTATTGAGCATCTACCATGAGTTAGCCACTCTGGTAAGTACTAGAATGATAGTGAAAAGCAAAACAGACATTCATGGAGATTTTACTTTTACATTATTTTGATCCCAGAAATTGTATTACTTAAGGCTTTGTTTATTAAATGAAATGCTTGTTAAATAAAGAATATATTATTTTTAAGTTGAAAGTTACGGCAAGAATGGATATTTTTGGTTTGATCTTGACATTTCTATTAAGACTGTATGCTCCAGATTAGTGAAAAATCTTCAGGTATTTAAGAACAAGAAAGCAATGTGGTAACTGATTAATATCCTTTTGTGTATGTCAAACCAGAAGCAATTGGGACTGATACATTTTTGACCTTTATAGTGCCCTGTACTGAGATTTCATTTAAACAGCAGCTGATGTTATACTTGATATTACATTTACGGAAACCATTGTCATTGTCTGTTTCAGGGGCGGCTTGATTCTCTTACAGAAGTGGATGACTCAGGACAATTAACTATCAAATGTTCTCAAAATTACTTGTCTCTGGATTGTGGCATTACTGCATTTGAACTGTCTGACTACAGTCCAAGTGAGGATTTGCTCAGTGGCCTAGGTGACATGACTTCTAGCCAAGTCAAAACCAAACCCTTTGACTCTTGGAGCTACAGTGAGATGGAAAAGGAGTTTCCTGAGCTTATCCGAAGTGTTGGGTTACTTACAGTAGCTGCTGACTCTATCTCTACCAATGGCAGTGAAGCAGTTACTGAGGAGGTATCTCAAGTGTCTCTCTCAGATGACAAAGGTGGATGTGAGGAAGACAATGCTTCTGCAGTCGAAGAGCAACCAGGCTTAACACCGGGGGTGTCATCATCTTCAGGAGAAGCTCTGACAAATGCTGTTCAATCCTCCTCTGAGACTGTGAAGCAAGAATCCAGTTCCTCCTCTTATTTTGGTGCAAAGAATCACCAGCCCATTCCTTGTGAAAATGCAACCCCCCAAGCGAACCATCAGAGATTGCTTTAATTATAATGAGGACTCTCCCACACAACCCACATTGCCAAAAGAGGGCTTTTTCTTAAAGAGGAAACTTTTAAGAATGATCTGAAAGGCAGCGATGGAAGGAAGCAAATGGTTGATCTAAAGCCTAGATGAGCAGAAGCACCCCTTCACTAGTAGATCCTCCTGACAGATCAAAAGCTTTGCCTGGTGTTGCAGTCTTCCTACTCCGACAGCCCTTCTGCTGCCAGCCAGTCTTTACGAGTGTTTGCAGAAAGTGGGGGTTGGGAATCTTGAAAACACAGTCAAACTTCACATTAAAGAAATTTCTTCTAGCCTGGGAAAGGCTTAACGACTGCTCTAAAGAGAAATCTCGACTTAAAAAGCCACACAAGACCTCAGAAGAGGTGCCTCCATGCCAAACTCCTAAACGGGGGACTGGTTCAGGCAAACAAGCTAAAAATACAAGGAGCTCAGCAGTGCCAAATGGAGAGCTTTTTTGTACTTCCAAGGCCATAGAGGGGCCGGAAACAAATTCTGCTTCCACATCCTCACTTGAGCCTTGTAATCAGAAAAGTCAGAATGCCAAATTGCTATTGCAGTCAGAAACATCCAGTTCACCACCTTTTACTCAGAGTAGTGAATCCTCTGTTGGCTCAGACAACATCATGTCTCCAGTGCCACTTCTTTCAAAACACAAAAGCAAAAAAGATCATGCCTCATCTCCAAGTCACGTCACCAGGAATGGTGAGGTTGTGGAGGCCTGGTATGGCTCTGATGAATACCTAGCGCTGCCCTCTCACCTTAAGCAGACAGAAGTATTGGCTTTGAAGTTGGAAAACCTAACAAAGCTTCTGCCTCAGAAACCCAGAGGAGAAACCATCCAGAATATTGATGACTGGGAACTGTCTGAAATGAATTCAGATTCTGAGATCTATCCAACATATCATGTCAAAAAGAAGCATACAAGGCTAGGCAGGGTGTCTCCAAGCTCATCCAGTGACATAGCCTCTTCACTAGGGGGAGAGCATTGAATCTGGGCCCCCTGAGTGACATTCTTTCTGATGAGGAGTCCTGTATGCCTCTCTCTGGCATGAAAAAACATGCTGATGAGAAGTCAGAAAGAGCTTCATCCTCTGAGAAAAATGAGAGGCATTCTGCCACTAAGTCAGCTTTAATTCAGAAACTGATGCAAGATATTCAGCACCAAGACAACTATGAAGCCATATGGGAAAAAATAGAGGTAAGATGGTTTTCTTAACCTGAATGATTTCTCACTTGATTTTTTGAAGTAATGCTGGGAGAAAGTCACCCTCTCTACACTCTGTTGTAAAATGTATGGCTGTTTTTGGTAAATCTAACTGATTTCTCAAAGAAAGAAAAGAAAAATCACAATAATCACTGCATGAGACAAAGAGTATGCATCACTAAGAACTGCCCTTGTCAATGCATTAGCTTGATATGCTCCTGCCTGGTATAGAATTCTCTGTTCATATTGTTCAAATCTATCATGACTACTGATGAATGCTGGAACCCCTTGGATCTAATACAAAATTTAATAGAACAATAGCTATGCACACACAAATAGTTCAGGAATATATGCATAGAATATTCCAGTTACCCTCAGAGTGTTTTGATTCATTTCTTCTGACTCCAGAATACATTCCACATCTCCAATGTTAACTTCTTGTATAAATAGACCAGACATTTCTAATTAGTTAGGGATCTTTATTTTTCTTTACTCTTTCTCCTCTTTGAGAACTGTGGCTAATACCCATGTTATGTATATTATGTACCACCCACGGACTCTGGGATGTGAAGGTGACATTTTGGGTAAATCTATATTTTTGACAAATTGCTAGATATGATGAAGTGTTTGAAGACAGACTTATGAAAATTCTGAGGACTGACAGCTTGGGCAACATAGGAAGACCCCATCTCTGCATCAGCCAGTAGTGGTGGCACACACCTGTAGTCTCAGCTACTCAGGAGGCTGAGGCAGGAGGATTGCTTGAGCCAAGGAGATGAGGCTGCAGTGAGTTGTGGTCAGGTCACTGTACTCCAACCTGGGCAGCAGAGTGAGACCCTGTCTCAAAAAAAGAAAAGAAAAGAAAAAAAAAAATTTTTTTAATCTAAGGACTGAGCTCCATAATATAAGTATAATTTTGATATTTTAAAAGGCATCTGGGTACTGATTACTGTGGTAATGGCCCTTTCCTCAGGAGGCCAATGGAAGTAGATCCAGTTGACTTGATAATTATTAATGGTTTCTTGTTTGATGTCATATAAATGGCCACACCTGGCTACATATAATTTGTATATGACTTAATAGTGTGTGAAGCTCTTTCACATGCATCTTTTTTTTGTGAGACAGACTTTCACTCTTGTTGCCCAGGATGTAGTACAATGGCATGATGTCAGCTCATTGCAATTTCTGCCTCCTGAGTTCAAGAGATTCTCCTGCCTCAGTCTCCCGTGTAGCTGGGATTACAGGCGCCTACCACCATGCCCAGCTAATTTTTGTATTTTTAGTAGAGACAGGGTTTCACCATGTTGGCCAGGCTAGTCTCAAACTCCTGACCTCAGGTGATCGACCTACCTTGGCCTCCTAAAGTGCTGGGATTACAGGTGTGAGCCACTGTACCCGGCCCATGCATTTTTTTTTGTTTGTTTTTACTTGATCTTCACAGCCATCCTGTGAAGGCAGGTTGTGCCAGATTATTCTCCCTTTACAGAGATGGAAACAGAGGCTCCATGAGTTTAAGTGATTTTTCCTAAGCTAAAATAAATATACAGATAGATAGGTAGATAGATAGATATAGATAGATAGATAGATAGAGATAAATGTAGGTAGATAGATAAATGTAGGTAAATAGATAGAGACAGATAGACACAGATAGACACAAACCAAAAGACAGGCAGAAACAGAGACAGACAAACCAGACAGACCTTTTGTGTGGGAAGCTGAGACGCAAACCCATGTCTTGTGATTCTTAGTCCAATTTTATTCTATAGTATCATGTTGCCTCCCTGAAAAGGGGTTGTAGTTTCTCCCTCACTGGAAAACTATAAGGTAGGGGAGAAGAAAGAGTTCAGGAGCCATTCAGATTGGATAGAGAATATTGATGTAACTGCCATGGGCACTCCTCCTAGTTTTTGTTTTTTGTTTTTACATCCATTCATTGTTGAACACTACTCTGAGACCAGCATTGTGCTAGACACTGGATAAAGGTATAGTGCATATGGATAGAATAACCTGGAGGAAGAAAATGCAGGTTTGAAAAACAAAGAGGAAAAAGTTAACAAATATATAACAGTAATAACATATTAATTATTAACATATATCAAGTATTTGTGTATCCAATCCTCACAACAACCCCAATATTAACTTTATTTTATGGCTGAGGGGAAAGGCTGAGAGAGACCAGGCAGTCTGCTCTAGAGCCCATACTATTAACTAAATGCCTCATTCCTCTTCATGAGGAAGTGATCAGTAAGTACTGAATGTAAATACTGTGGTATTGTAGAGAAATAGTAATACCAGTGGAGCTAGAATTTTCCTGGGCAGTTCTTTTGAAGTACTAAAGCTTAAGTGGAGCTTTGAAGGATGTGCAGGATTCAGACAGATAAAGGAGAAGGAAGATGGCGTTTCAGGTAGGAGGGGCATAAACTAAAACACAGAGGTAGAAATGGGAATGAGCATGGATATGGGTGTACACAGAGAGCTGTCCTGATTGGAAGGTTTGTCATCAGAGATCAGTGAAAGTTTCCATACCTATAGTAGGTATGGAAAGGCCCTGAAGGCCACACCAAGGCAATGTGAATTTGTTCATCAGGCATCCACAGCAACTTCTCTGAAAGGAACTGAAAATAATAACTAAGACTTCTTAAGCTCTTATTTTGTGTTTGGCTCTGTACTAAGTATTTCACATGCCTTACTCTACTTAAGTCCTAGAAGGGAGGATTTTTTCGGATGAAGAAACTAAGACAGAATGTGATTAGAAAACTTACTCAAGTCTTCACAGCTAGTACGTACAAAGCTGGGATTTGAACCCATACCCAGCATTCTTAAAGCAGTGTAGGCCATGGTCTCCAATAGTCTTTCCAGAAGGGTTAATTGCCAATAAAAGAAGATGGTCCTGGCAGCCATGGCGGTGACCAGGGTAGAGATGTTGGCCTGTGGCAGCCAATCTGAGGAACTGCTGATATAGATCAGGCAAGTGGAATGGAGGGGGAGTGTTGAGAAAGTGAATGAGTCCAGAAAACTAGTTCTAGACCTTGCTAGAAAGATTTCAGGAGCCATTTGGTGATTAAAGCCTGGTGTGGCCCCCAGATTGGCATGTTTCATTCTGAGGCTTGTTTCATCTTTTGTAAAAAGAGATGTTTATGACTATGCTACCAGCTTCCAATTTGATTCCACAGTTCTGCAAAAATGAAGCCAGGTTTTCAGCATCTGGAGACCGATCTGTCTTTCATAGAAGGAGACATTTGGATGGGTAGCTAGTTTGAGGTAGAGGTGGTACAGGTAATTTTTTTAAAACTGTGCATAGATATTGAGTATATGATGAAACTTTTAAGAAGAAATGGTTTACAGGCAGTTAGAAATCCGCACTGGAGTTGGGATATGAGAGAAGGGCTAAAAGAAGATCAAGTTTCTTCCTCAGGCCAGCCTCCTTTACTACATCAGATGAGGGCAGCTGCCAACCTCCAGGTCAACTGACCTTGGCTATCACACTCTAGCTTTGGTCTCCTCCATATAGTGACCCAGAGAACTTGTCTGCCTGCAAAATATAATGACAGAGGATATTACTTAACATCTTCTTTATACAAGGCATCTGCTAGGCACTTTACCTATAATAACTCTCCCATAAAATTCTTACGACAGCCATCTAAGGTAGGTTTTTAATCCTATATTAACCACTTATCTCCTGCTTTATTCTGGTCCCAGCCACCATCACCTCCTGCCTGGATTACTGCAGTAGCCTCCTAACTGGTCTCTCTGCTTCTATTCTGCTCCCACTACAGTCTATTTCCAACAGAATAGTTAGAGTGATCCTTTTAAAAGATAAATCAGATTATGTCATCCCCTCTGCTCAAAACTCTGCAAGAGAGGGTTGCTAGTATTCAGAGGTCCTACATGGGCTGTTGCCCTGATTTCCTCTCTGACCTCGTTTCCAACTACTTTTCTCCATGCTCACCTCAATCCCTTCCCCCGACCTCTTTCTGTTCCTAGAACATGCTTGACATGCTTCTTGCCTTTAGGACCATTGTCAGCGGCTTCTGTCTACATCCTCTTCCAGAAGATGCCCTCATTTATAATTCCTTCACCAGATCCAAGTCTCTGCTCAAATATTACCTTCTCAGAGAGGTCTTCCCTGACCATCTTTTAAAAGGTGTAACCCAGCTGGGTGCCATGGCGCATGCCTGTAGCCCCAGCACTATGGGAGGCTGAGGTGGGCAGATCACTTGAGGTCAGGAGTTTGAGACCAGCCTGACCAACATGGTGAAACCCCATCTCTACTAAAAATATAAAAATTAGCCAGGCATGATGGTGTGCACCTGTAATCCCAGCAACTCTGGAGGCTGAGGCAGGAGAATCACTTGAACCCAGGAGGTGGAGGTTGCAGTGAGCTGAGAGCATGCCACTGTACTCCAGCCTAGGCAACAGAGCAAGACTCAGTCTCAGAAAAAAAAAAAAAAAAGAAAAAAGAAAGGTGTAACCTGACCTCTTTTCCTCCTTTTATAGATCTCACCACATTCTGTAATTTTATATAATTTTCTAATATATTTATTATTTTTGGTCTGTCTCCCTCTGCTAGAATGGGAACTTTGTGAGGGCAGGAATATTTATCTGTTTAGTTTGCTAATGAATCTCATGTACCTAGAACAATGCCTGGTATATAGTAAGTGCTCAATAAAGACTATTGAATGAATGAATCCCCATTTTAGAGCAGAGAAAACTGAGTTTAGAAAGATGAACCACTTTTCCTATGCAGCACAGTTAGTAAGTCACAGAGCCAGGCTTCAGGCTACCATCTGCTTTACTCCTCCCACAAGATAAAGACTTGAGAATAGATGGATTCCTTGAAAGAAGGAGGCTAGATGAAGAAAAGAAGAGGGATTGATGAACGAGATTCAAGTTGTAGCCCAGTTATGAGACAGGAACAAGGAAGAGATCCAGTTGTGGGTACCAGAAGGGACAGAGAGAATTCCTGGGTATTAAATAAATGGAGAGAGAAAGAGATACTAAATAAAATGGTCATCAGCTTTGTTCTTTGCAAAACGTAGATCAAGAAGAATAAAGACTAAGGGGGGAAAGCCTATTAACTGAAAGAGTTAATGAAGACCTTAGAAAAAAACTGACTTAATGAAGGAATGAAAGTAGAAGCTGGATTGTAGGTGATTAAGAAGTGAACAAGAAACATTCCTAATATTTCCAGGCATTAGATTGAAAACACGGTATAAGACAAAGGGCAATAGTTGAAAGTAAAGTCAAATAAAAGTTTCTTTTTTAAAAAGTTGATGTTTGTTTGAAAGCAGAAGTGGCAAGAGAGATTGAAGGAGCTAAAAAGAGTATGTAAATATGGACACACTGAGAAAGAGGGGAGGGTATGTGGAACCCATGGGGAGAATTATGGCCTGATGTAAAGATATCAAATACTGAAAAATATGTCCTGCTTCTAATTCCACTTCTGTCAAACAGAGAGTCCGTTCACTCGTCATGCCAAAGTGCTCCACTCTGTCTTCTCTGAGTCACACAGAGCAGAAGGCAGGAAGCACACAGAAGCCCAGTAACAGCAAGACTGTGGGGCTATGACAGAATCTCCAGTAGGCTCCTGTCAGTCCCCACACCTCACATTTGTGTCTTTTTATAATAGGCTAATTTTGTAAACCAAAATATTTCTTTATTCTTTGGAAAAGTTAATTTTTGAATGGATAATATATTCACATGGTTTAAAATTACAGACATTTAAAAATACTCAGTAAATCTCCCTCTCATCCTTATCACTCCATCTTGAGTTCTCACTTCACCATACATGATCACTGTCATTTTTAGTACTTACATATTTTTTAAGAAGGCCTTTACATAGATAAGCCAATGAAAACAAAATTTTAAGGGAATATTTTTAAAACTGAGGAATCAGTTACAACCATTACTTCTCCACAAATAAAATCTCCTAGTAAACTCTGAGTTCCCAAGGGATGGCCTCTTTCCCAGTCTTTTTGTGTGGGTTGAGGGGATTTTGCTTAACTCTGGCTGATTTACCCAGAACCCATTGTGTGAATAAATTACTAGAGCATCTTAGGTCTGAGTGTTCAACTCCTACCGGAACTTCTCAAGGCCTAAAATTCAAAGTGGGAAGCTAAGTCAAGTAATGGAACCAGGCACATTTGTTCTGATACATTTAAGAAATAGAATAAAAGCAATAAGGAGATACAAGGGAAGAATATATCTGGAACAGATGAAATCGAACAGAATAGTGAAAATTTAACTTAGCATGATACCTGGATATATGTTATATAAGTAATAGGGATTGGCAAACTATGGCCTGTGAGCCAAATCTGGCCCAATGCCTGCTTTTTAAAATAGTGTTTTATGGAACACAGCCATGCTGTTTGTCAGTGGCTACTTTTGTGTTACAGTGAGAGAGTTGAATAGTTGTGACAGAGACCATATGGCTTACAAAGAGTAAAGATTTACTCTTTTGCCTTTTACAGAACAAATTTGCTGGCTCCTGATCTTGAGTAAGGAAGAAAGAGGGAAATAATTTCTGATCAGCATCTACTGTGTGCCAGGTTCCGAAGTAGATTCTTTCATTTAACTTATATAACAACCGTATGGAAGAGCCGTTATTGGTCCCATTTTACAGATGAGGACTCCAGGCTTAAATCCAAATGACTTGCTCAGGGTTATAATGCTGCTAAATGTGAGATCTGGGATTCCAGCTGGGATGCCAGAGCTATCTTGGTTTTCTTTGTGAGATATAGTTAAATGCCAGGGAATTTAGACGATAATCACATATGCAAATAAAACTATTTATGAAGCCCATAAACCACTACTAAATTAGTAAATAAACAGTGTAACTTCTTCCTCATGACCTGAAGAGAAATGAACTGGTTGGTAAGTAGCCACTTGTACAAGGTGGGTAATTATTGATGCTGGGTTAATAGCCGTATAATTCCTAGGGGAGCTGGCAGAAGGCAGGACAGGGTATGCTACCTCAGTGAAGCATTTCAGGAGATCTGTCCTTTGGGATACAGTGCACGGTCCACTTCTCACATCATGGGCTTTTTGCTCCCACTAAATTCTCAAAATTGGTTCTGGAAGATATGACTTTGTTAAGTTGGATTCAGTGATACGGTGTTGATGAGTGCATGACGTAGCTGAGCCCGTTTCTCCACAAGAGATGTAAATGTCTTCAAACACCAAATTAGGGCATCTTGATTATAGTTCAATTACCTACCTGTTGTATTTTTTCCTAGAGACATATATAACCTAATTTAACAAACTTCTCTAGTGCCAGCTAAGGATGTCCTTGCACATAAGTTATTTTGGACTCATTGCAGCAAATATTTAGCTGAGCGCTTGCTCTTTTTAACTATACTGTGTAAAATTACAGTCAAGTGTGCTTCCAATTTTGTGGTAGCAGCACAAAGGTGGCCACCACTGCTCTTGCTAGAGATGGAGCTTGGAAGTGGTAGTTAATACCTGTGCAATATGAAGGTAGAAAAGTTTTTCCCTGTGATTAACTTGGTACTCATTTTTACATTTATTTTCCAAGAGGTAGAATAGGTCCAGAGGGACCCATCCTATCATTCACCACTCATTTTAATTGTATATTGACACATCCATTAGTGACACCATACTGATAGTAGCAGTCATTAAGGAGTATCATGTTCTTCTGAGTTTTCTTTATTGTGATTAAAAAAGTACATAACAAAATACACTATCTTAACCATTTTTAAGTGTATAGTTTAGTAGTGTTAGGAATATTTATGTAAAACAGATCTCCAGAACTTTTTTGTCTTGCAAACCTGAAACTCTATACCCATTAAATAACAACTACCCTTTCCCCTCTCCCTACTACTCTCTAGTAACCACCATTCTACTTTCTGTCTCTATAATTTTGACTATTCTGAATACCTCATCTAAGTGGAATCATACAGTATTTTTCTTTTTGTATCTGGCTTGTTTCACTTAGCATGTCCTCAAGGTTCATCCATGTTGTAGCATGTGACAGGATTTCTTTCCTTTTTAGGGCTGAACAATACTTCATTAAATGTTTATCCACTTTTTTAAATCCGTTCATCTGTCAGTAGACATTTGGATTGCTTCCATCTCTTGGTTGTTGTGAGTAATGCTACTACGAACATAAGTGTACAATTATCTCTTCCAGACCCTGCTTTCAATTCTTTGGGGTATACACTAAAAAACAGGATTGCTGGATTATATGGTTGTTCTGTTTTTAATTTTTTGAGGAATCTCTGTGCTGTTTTTCAAAGTAGTTGCACCATTTTATGATCCCACCAACAGAGTACAGAGTTCCAGTTTCTCCATATCCTTGCCAATACTTGTTACTTTCTAGTTTTTTTTTTTTAATAGTAGCCATCCTGATGGGTGTGAGGTGATATATCACTGTGGTTTTGATTTCCACTTCTCTGATGAATAATGATGTTCAGCATTTTTCCATATGCTTGTTGGATATTTGTATATCATCTTTGGAGAAATGTCAAGTCCGTTAGCCATACTTTAATAGTGTTATTTGAGTTTTGTTGTTGTTCAGTTGTAGGAGTTCATTAGATATTCTTTTGTTTTTTGTTTTTTAATTGAGACAGGGTCTTGCTCTGTCACTTAGGCTGGGGTGTGGTGGCATGATTACAGTTCACTGTGGCCTGACCTCCCAGGCTCAATTGATCCACCTGCCTCAGACTCCTGAGAAGCTGACTATAGGCATGCACCCCCATGCCTGGTTAAGTTTTGCATTTTTTGTAGAGACATGGTTTCACTCTGTTGCCCAGGCTGGTCTCAGACTTGTGGGCTCAAGCAGTTGACCTGCCTCAATCCCAAAGTGCTGGGATTACAGGCATGAGCCCCCACACCTAGCCCATTCTGACTATTAACACCTTATTATATACATGATTTGCAAATTATTTTCTCCCATTCTGTAGCCTTTTTACTCTATTGATGGTGTCCTTTGAAGCACCAGGGTTTTAAGTTTGATGTAGTTTCATTTATCTATTTTTCCTTTTTTTGCCTGTGCTTTTGGAGCCGTAACTTGAGAAATCATTGCCAAGCCTAATACCATGAAGTTTTTCCTCAATGTTTTCTTCTAGGAGTTTTATCATTTTGGGTCTTATGGTTAGGTCTTTGAGTTCTCTTTTTTTTATTTTAATGTAGTTACCACTCATATTTTAAGGCTCTCACTCCAGGCCTTCTATTAGGATAGGACACAGCTACAAGGCTAAGGTTAAATCATCTTCTGGGATTTGTCTTGAAAAAAAATGCTTTGAGAGTCAGTCTTTTTGTTGTTGTTGCTTATTTGTTTTTGTTTTTTTGAGACAGGTGACTCTGTCATCCAGGCTGGAGTGTGGTGGCGTGATCATAGCTCACTTCAAGTCTGAACCTCCTGGAGCTCAGTTGATCTTCCCAACTCAGCCTACCCAGTAGGTTGGGACTACAGGTGCACACCATCATGCCTGGATAATCTTCATATTAATTTTTTAATTTTTTGTAGAGATAGCATTTCACCATTTTTCCCAGGCTGGTCTCAAACTCCTTGGCTCAAGCCATCCTCCATCTTGGCCTCCCAAAGTGCTGGGATTATTGACATGAGCCACCGCTTGGCCCATTATAGCCTACTCTTTTTAAAAAGTCCTGTCTATCCATTATTTACTTGATTTGAGATTCAGATAAGTCCCATTTGAAACACAGCTGTATCCTTTTTTATTCACTCACAGAGTAACTTACAATCACGGTTCTGCTATAAATTCTCACTTGCCTTTAATGTTTCCTTTATACCCACCACGCACCAGTTTTCCTAGTGTTGATGGAGTACTAGTGTGCTATACACTACTTAGGTGTCGAAGTCATCTCTTATGAGTATCCTTATCAGATAGGAAGCATTTTGAGGCCATGGAATTCCACTTTTCTTCATTGGCATTCCATTTTGCATGTGCCTTTCCCTTATGCTAACTTTTTCTTTCACAGTTGCTAGTCCTCCTCTTGTCTCTGTGTTCTCTCTCTTCCTTATATCTTCTTTCCCATTGCTTTTCTTTACTTTTCTTCTGGACCTAGTTTTCACTCTCTGTCACCCATTTTTTTTAAAAAAACCTTTCCTTACTTGAGAGAATCTTCTACTTTCTTCCTCTGGTATTGTCCTAGAGATTCTTAGATTCCAAATATGATGGTACTATGAGTTATCTCTTCATTACCGTTCCAGCTTGAGCCCTGGATCTTTTCAGTGCATTTCTTAGTTTTTGAAATATGTATCCAAAAAGTCAAGGAATTGTTTAGATACAAGAATAAAGAGAACTAGGGTTTAATTAAATATCAAGGGAAAAGATTCTTAAAGAATTGGATACTTTAGCTTTGTAATTAAAATGAGAAGAGTGAAGAATCCTCAAGGATCACAGATTGAGTTGACAGTGTACAAAATTATTAAACAGGAAGTATAGAAGTTGAATACTGTAGAAACTCTGAATACTTTTTATGTTGCATAATCTAGAATTTTGTTTTAGATCCTGGACTTAGGACCTGAGGTAGATATGGCAACATAATTCAAGGCTCTGTGCCTATATACATAAGACGATATTTTGTAAGTGTCAAGTGAAAATTCATACAGTGGGAGAACAGAGAAAAGATGATAATACAAGTGTAGCTATATGAAGCATCACAGGAGAGGGATTACTTGATCTGGGCCTTGAATGATGACTAGAATTTATATAGCAGAGATGAGGAGGCATGTTAGTGACAGGAGACTTTTGCATAAGCCAGGGTTGAGGGCAAGAATATTCAAGGTATAAAGAGAAATCATTGGTGTTTTGGAGTATAGGCTAAGCTACTATAAACAAAGAGACCTCAAAATACAATAAGTTAGAAGTCTCTTTCTCTTTTACTTAGAAGAAGATAGTCTAGGGAAGATAGAGGTCATCCTGAGGTCCAGGTTGCTTCTCCCTGTTGCTCTTCTATGCCTCACCAACAATATGATGTCTGCATTCCAGCTTACAAGGAGGGGAAGATGGAGGGCAGCCACTTTTGTTTTTATGGATATGACTTGGAAGTTACACATGCCATTTTTGCTCACATCCCACTGGCCCACTTTGTCATATAGCATTACCTCACCTCAAAAACGTTTTGGAAATGAGCCTCTAAGCTATGAATATTGGGAGGAGGATGTCTCTTAAACTAGTACTTAGAAAGAAATTTGTTAGAGGAAGGGGAATGTGAAGTTAAAAAGAATAGGGCCAAAATATGAGGGACTTTGAATTTCAAGTGTTTCCATGGCATAGACACAATAATGAATGCATGAATAAATGAGTATTTAAGGGAATGAGTGAGTGAACATATCACTGAGTTTGAACTTTATTCTCTAGATCAGGGCTACAAACTAAAATTAAGAGGCCAGGCAGATAATATAAATGAATCATATAGCCAGCTGTAAATAGGGAGTGATGGAACTGAATCAACTGGAAGATATGTGACATATCTAAGGGCAGCCACTAGTCAGCTCCAGGTAGTAGTTGTGTGGGAATGTGGGCCCTTTTTGGCAAGATCTTGGAATTTTTTAAAATAATTAGGAAATCTGGGTTTTATGTGACATCTCCCAATTTTTAGATATTGAGTTTGAACAATTTTTAAACAGGTCAAATAAAACACATCTTTGGGATAGTTTGGCCTTCGAGTCACTAATTTGTAATCTTTGCAAAGATGGGAAACTACTTAAAATGTTTGGCCCAGAGAGTTGGTAGTTTCAGAAGGTTGATCTGACTGTGACATGCTGGGCACACCTCTAGCAGTAGTTTTCAACTGTGACTGCAAATTACAATCACGGGGGAGATTTAAAAAAACCTCAACCTCTATATCCCCCCCCCAGACCAATTAAATCAGAATCCCTGGGGTTGGGTATTTTTTAAGTGTTCTTCAAGAATTGTAATGTACCGTTGTGGTTGGGAGGTAGTCTTCTAAGCCTAATCTTAAGAGTTACTGAAGTAGCCTAGACATGTGGTAAAAAGGGTCTGAACTGTGGGTTTGGAAGCTGACTGAAAAAAGAAATAGATAGGTGGAGATATTATAAAGGACAAATTGATAAAATTTTGTGGCTGTTTAAAATAAGAGTGGGAGAAGAAAGGAGTCAAAAGAGTTGAAATTTAAAGCTGAAATTTGAGGACTGGGAGATATAAGGAATTTAACAAATGTCTCCAAGGGATACGTAAAATTAAGATACACAGTAGATGAATAGGGCCCAAATCCAATTTGAGAATCTAAGTCAACATAACATTTTAAAAGGTAAGGCTGCACAATTCTTTTTAAGGATAATAAAAATCTTCTGTGTATATTTTACCGGTTGCAATGCCAGGACAAAAACTGTAACTTAACATTGCTAATGGATTTGTTGAGACAGCATGTCAAGATCATTGCTCAAGTTTGGTCCAGAAGAACTGCAGGGATCCAAAGCAAATTCCTTCCCTGGTTAACAACATTAGGAATGTTTCAGTCTTGCCTCAGTTTGGTTTCTGTAGAGCTTTCAATGGGTCTTGAGTTGTTATGAGTGATGATTTAGCACCACCGTGAGGCTGTATCCAGTCACTGCATATGGCTGTTGGACTCTGAAATATATAGGGAAGATGATCTGCCCTTTTGTTTGCAGCTTTAAACATCAAGATGAAAACAGTTCTTTGTAATTTTCTTGGTATGGAAGGCTGTGATGCATTAATATCTTGTATGAAGGTGATAATAGTGCCTAACTGCATTTGATAGCAAATATTACTATCATGATGGAACTCAAAAGATGGATAAAGTCAGCATTGCATTTTTATTAATTTTTTTTTAGCGGTGCATTTTTTAATTCAACTAAAATAATTCTTGGGACTATAGTGAATTATTCTTTATCTTTAATCTAAAGTCATACTTTATGTTGCTGGTAGGATGTTTTACAAAGACAACAATTTAAAAACAAAGCAAAACTTTGACATTTCATGCCCTCTTGCAACATGTCGGGCAGAGTGCTAAGGGGTTTGTTCACTTAATACATCACTCCATTTAATTTTTGAGAAAAAAATTCCTCCTTGATGCAGACACTGTTCTTATTTTATAAATGAGGAGAGACAGAGCGAAGTTAGTAATTTACTCAAGGATCTGGAACTTAAACTTTGGGCTCAGTTTAAAATTCCTCTTTTTAATTACAAAAACTTGAATAAGTCACTTAAAGCTTACCGTTTAAGTCTTCTAGTCTTTAAAATATTAATTATATTTGTCATGCCTTTGCACAGATTATTATATGAAACTACAAAGAGCAAAGGGGTCATTGTAACTCTAAAGGCTACATAAATATTAGTTTTATTATTATTGCGACTTTTCCTATGAATCCAGGGAATTTGCATCATATATATTAGAAACAACTAGGGTAAGAAGTTTAATTCTGCCCCTAAGTAGCATTGTGATCTTGGAAATGTAACCTTGCAAACCTCAGTTTTAAAAAATAAATATTAATAAATGAATAGAATTGAATGACTTATAAATACTTACCTGTTCTGAAGCTAACTAGGAGGAATAACTAAGAAAAGCACCCATTTCTTTGTACAATATTCCTTGGCATATATCACTTCAACATGGCTGGCTTTGTATTCCATGGAACTTTGGGTGAACTCAAGTTCCCCTTAGAAGATCGTAATGGTAAGTGAACATGAGGCTGTGACATTAACAAGCCTGGCAGTATGAACCATTCATGCTGCATTCCTAGCACTGTAACATGACAAGAGCCAGACATCCTAGAGAATTTGGGGCCTGGCTAGAGTTTATAAGAGGCCAAGAGACCAGGGCCAGTGGTGACAGTAAACAAGTGAGTTATCCAGTAGGAATTAGATATGGATTAGCCTGAATTTATGGTAAATAAGGTCAGCTAAGTGAAGCAGATTAAAAACATTTGCCTTGGCAGACTTGTCATTGTGATGTCTTAAAATTACCCATTAAGCACTGAGGCTTGTGCTCTGTTCAGACAATATGGGGGAAAATCATTTCAAAAGTGTGGGTTCTGTTTCAAGGTCACTCATGATGTCAGACCATGTCTGAGGTTAAGAATTTTCTATCTCAGAATGGTTGGCTTGAATTTTGCATGGTGATTAAGCAACTTCATCCAGGAAAGGTGCTGCCTTTAATATCAGGTTTATATGCTTTCCATTCTCAGGTTGATGAGGCTCAGTGCATTACTTTTTAGGAAGTCCAGTGACTTTACTATTTGCCTTCATGTTTTATCTAGGAATAAAGGAAGTTGTATTTTCTTTTTTTAATGCTTTAAGAAAATCAAAGTGGAAAGGTGTCATTTATAGGTGACACTCATATTTTTTTATTTGTCTGGAGACTATCTAGTACAACTTGCTTGAGAAAGATGTATGTGTATGGTAGAGGGAAGGAGTCATAATTGGGGATCTAATACTCTTTCTTTTCTTCCTACCTGAGCCCCAAAATAAAACTGACAAGTTGAATTAACAAAAATACTTTTGCTTTTGATTTATTTTCTATAGCATAGAGAAGACTATTGGTACTCTTTTAAAGTAAAGTTTCAGGCCGGCATGGTGGCTCATGGCTGTAATCTCAGCACTTTGTAGGCTGAGGCAGGTGGATCACTTGAGGTCAGGAGTTCAAAACCAGCCTGGCCAACATGGTGAAGCCCTGTCTCTACTAAAAATATAAAAATTAGCTGGGTGTGGTGGTGGGTGCCTGTAGTCCCAGATACTCAGGAGGTAGAGGCAGGAGAATTGCCTGAACCTGGGAGGCAGAGGTTGTAGTGAGCCGAGATTGTGCTACTGCACTCCAGCCTGGGTGACAGAATGAGACTCCAGCTCAATAAATAAAGTTTCAGGCTGGATTCTGTAGTGTAGTAGTTATTACATTCACCTCACAAAGTTTCGTTAAAGCTATTTTCCTTATCCTTATTACATCTGAAGTTCTATATTATTTGGTGCATGCCATTGTATTTAAAAGACTATTGACCAGAATCTTCTTATTAGGATGCAGGGTCCATGAAAAATCATATTGTTCCCATTTCACTCTCTAGACACACTTTTATACATGGCTGGGAAGAACTCCGAGAGTAACCTTGCCCATGATACCAAAAGGATGAATATTCAGAAAAGTAGTAGATGGAACTCCATAGCAAAGGAAAAGTACATTCATAGTAAGAGATTTCTGGAGGAATGCATGTTAATGGGTGAGGGCGTTCTTTGGTGCTGGATAGTTGTGAAGCATGGTGACTACTAATGCGGGCTCTGGAGCCATATTGTGTAAACCATGTCCCAGCTTATCACCTGTGTTACTCTTATCACCTGTGCTATTGTAAGCAGGTGACTTGACCTCTCTGTGCTCCAGTTTTCCTCCTGCAAAGGAGAATTAAAAATCATATCTGCCACAGAGAGTCATGATAAAATGTCATAAAATATGTAAAGAGCTCAGAATAGTACCTGGCATGTAGTAAGCGCTCAATAAATGTTAGCTCTTGTGGTTGTTATCGTTGTTCTTACTATTACTACTGTGGGGAGGGGGAGGGGTCAGGTCTTAGCAGCTCCTCGTAGAGAGATGACTGGTCTTTTGACATCAAATGCCACCACGCTGTTTTCTCCTCCCACCTTCAGCCACCTTGGTTATTATGAAGCTTCATCCTCCTATACAACTCTCACCTACAATGGTTAAGGGCACCCTTCCCCCTTCGTGGGACCTGTGATGGCCACCCCAGGCTCCTGCACCCTCTTCTCTTTAAGACTCTGGGCTTCTTGCCTTGTTAGATGATTCTTGTATTGTATTAGAGGTAATTCTCCTCTAAGTGGCCCAATAATTTTAATTAATGTACTTCTTTGACATCTTAGGAAGTTTATGTAGGGAAATTTATGCGATGAATGTGTGTTCAGACAAATACAAACAACATTCTAATTTATAATATTGTCACATAACAACCTTATAAATAATATATACTTATGTATTTATAATTAGTATTTATACATACATTCGTTACTCAGTATCCATGGGGGATTTGTTCCAAGACCTCCTGTGGATACCAAAATTAATGATGCTCAAGTTCCTTATGCAAAATGGCATAGTATTTGCATATAACCTACACACCCCTAGTGTGTACTTTAACTCATCTGTAGATTACTTATAATATATAATGTAAATGCTATGTAGATAGTTGTTATACTGTATCATTTAAAGAATAATGACAAGAAGAAAAAGTCTATACTTGTTCAGTACAGATGTCACCATCCATTTTCTAAAAAATTATTTTCAGTATAAGCTTGGTTGAATTTATGGATGGAGAACCCACAGATATGGAGGCCCGACTATATTTTTAATACATATTTATGATTATATGCTTATAAATAATAATTCTTACAGCACTCTTTAACTAGAGGTAGATTCATTACAGTGTATTAAGGGATGAAAAAGGAAGGGCCTGCAAAAGGTTTTGAACTGTCCCTCAAACCCCTGACTGCTAATTATTGAGATTAAGGAAGTCTGTTGGAAAGGCAGCAATAGATTGGGATGATTTGTTGGGAGAGGAGCATTTGAGCTTGATCTTGAAGAATAAATAATAGTGAATGGAGTAGAAGGCACTGGGGGAGTATGCAGAAGACTACAAAGAGATCAGTTCCCTGTCTAACTGGAAGAGAGTTGTCTGAAATCTCAGGCTTTGGAGGAAGCTCTGTATGCAAGAACTTCAGATGTTAACAGTCAGAAGCATGAAAAATCATTCAGCTCAATGCCCTCATTTTACAAGTAGAATCTATCTCTCCCGAGCCACAGTACTTCCAGTTAGAACATCCTGTCTCCTGGTTATTACCAGTTCTTGCAAGCTTGTCACAAAGTGGCAGAAAATTATTTCTTTCCCAACATCAAAACTAAATATTCCCAGTGCTCTGCAGCTGTTGACTCTTTATTTTTCTATCCTTGAGAGACTTTGTGGA
Organism: Ateles fusciceps; assembly: GCA_036589455.1. Classification (NCBI taxonomy): domain Eukaryota; kingdom Metazoa; phylum Chordata; class Mammalia; order Primates; family Atelidae; genus Ateles; species Ateles fusciceps. Next base: position 125,059 of record JAZHEH010002842.1, read on the forward strand.
GATCTCACTTCTTTGAATTCTGTTTATGTTTTAAGAGTTTCACAGTTGATTTTAAGGCACAGCCAGTGTCAGAATCACTGAGACAGACAACAGAATGAAGGACAGAGTGAAGGAAGTTGAGTGCTTTGCACTCCTGGGCCTCATAATGTAGATGATACAAGTGGATCTTCCCTTTACATACTGTTCTCGGTTATCTCATCTATGTCCATGGTCTTCAGTACACCCTGTATGTTGCTTTCTCTGACGATCTTGCACTAGAGTTCCAGGCTTTTACAACTAGCTGTCTTTATAGACGCTTCAACTGAGTAAATTTAGAAACCAAATTCATGATACGTAATATCATGTTCATGATCTTCCTGCAAACTGTTTCTCCTTTGGACTTTTTTTATTTCCTCTTTCAGGGAATGGTACTTCCAACCAAAACAGAAAGTTGGCAGTCATGCCGGATTCTAACATCTTTCTCATCATCCATCAAATCCAATTCGCCCTGTCCATTCTTCCTTTGAGTACTCTCTATGACCCAGCAGGTTCTCTCTTTGTCAACTGAGCTGCCTTAGTTTAGCCTCATCAGCTTACTCCTGCAGAGTGCTGTAGCAGCCTTTAAACTGGCTTCTCTGCTCTCAGCCTTACAACTGGGAATCATTTTCCACGTTGCAGCCAGAGTGACTCTTCTAAGAAGCCAATCAGATTCTCTCACTCTCTGCATCAAAACTTTAATGACCATTCCATTGTCTTCAGGATAAAATACAAACTCCAGAGCATGTTGTATGTGGCCTAGCTCCTGGCCAGAGACTGCAACTTCATTTCTTAGTGTTTCCTGTTTGTCTCTAGAGTGTTAGTTAGCCAGGCTCAGCTACTTAGAGTTCTCAGAATAAGCTGTTCTCTCTTGGACTTCATTTTAGGAATGCCATTCTCTGCTCCTCTTACTCCCGTCTATTCTTTTTCTGAATCACTTATGCTTATCTGTCATGGCCTAACTTCCTGTGGTTTCCTCCAGGAAGTCCCCTTGATGCCCAAAGAGTGAGTTAAATGTCTTTTCAATGGCTTCTCACAGTATGGTCTAGGCACCTCTAGGGGCTCTCAAGACCCTTTGGGGGTCCACAAGGCGGAAGCTATTTTCATATCAATACTAAATGTTATTTGCCTTTTCACTCTCATTCTGTGTGTAGCAGAGTTTTCAGAAGCTCTATAACATGTGATATTGTAATAGATTAAATGCAGAAGTAGAAATAGAAATCCAGCCATATTCTATTAAGCCAGACATTCATAAGATTTGCATACAGCTAAAACAATGCCATTCTTTTCACTGTTTTCAAAAACATAGTTCTTTTTAATAATAATATATTTATGTTAATATATATTATTATTTTTAGTTAGTTAATACATGTTTTTAAATTGCTAAAATGAATATTGATAAAGCCCAAAGAATTAAAAGCTTTCTGGGGTTCTCAATAATTTTTAATAGGAGGCTAAAAATTAAAAGTTTGAGAACCATGAATCTGCATTATCATACATCTCACACTTTACGGTGCTCTCAACTCTTTAAGAGAAGAATCTGGGTTATGTATATGTGAGTCCCAAGGACCTAGTACACTTTCTGATACATAGTAAATTCTCAAGAAATGTTTTTTGAATAAACAACTTAATACACACATGCATGTGCACTCATATACATGGAGTTTGAACCAAAAAAAGGCAATTTAATCCTTACTTCAGCTGGTCTAATGCTATCCAATAGTGTACTCAATTGGCTAAGCCAATAGTACTCTGAAGTTTTACATTATTCTTAAAAACTCTAGTTCTGTCTCTTTTTTATTTGACCTCTAGAAATCTTTTCTAAAAGATGTCTATGAAAACTTTAAAAATGAATAATTAGGTCTCTTTACTTGATTATATAACACATAAGTTCTTCTGGCTCAGCTATCTACTGGTGAGTGAATGTTATCTGTCAAGTACTTAACCTTTTTTTTTTTTCCTTAGAGACAGAGCTTTGCTCTGTCACCAGGCTGGAGTGCAGTAGTGAATCATAGCTTCTGCAGCCTGGAACTCCTGGGCTCAAGCAATCCTTCCACCTCAGCTTCCTGAGTAGTTGGGACTACAGGTGCACACCACCATGCCCAACAAATGTTTTATTTTTTGTAGAGATGGGGTCTCACTATATTCCCCAGGCTGGTCTCAAGCTCCTAGACTCAAATGATCCTCCTACTTTGACCTTCCAGAGTGCTGGGATGAGAGGCATGAGCTACTGTGCTCTTCCTACTTACCTTTTCGGAGCGTCAGATTCCTTATCTGTAAAATGGAGGGAGCTTTGAACTAGATGAATTCTAAGCGCCTTTTGAAAATTGGGTCTATACTTCTAATCTCTGTGGGAGCTCTTCTTTCTCCTTCACCCCTTTCCAAGCAGATGTGTTTAGATAATATTGTTTCCGGTCTTCTTGGCTCTCATCACAGTACACTGGTTGAGTTGTCACCGTTTACTGACTTGCCACCCTGAAGCTCTCTGGTAGAAAGTTGGCCATAGCATTTTCTTGCTCATTCAGTACAATAAACTTTACACATGGAATTCCTTTATTTTTCTAAAAATAATAACTTTGTTATTACTGAATAATATCTTTGTTATATGTTCCCTGGAGGAAATTTAGAATATTTAGATAACAACTCAACAATCACATGTAATCTTTTGAATAATCTTAGTATTCTACAAATACTGCCATCAAGCCACATGCACTCTTGTTACAGATACCTGATTTGCAAGGAGTTCTTACTAATCAGGAAAGCATTTAGAGCTAATCTAAACAAGGAATAAAACATTTTCAGGTCTGTACTTCAGTGTCAAGGAGTCAGCCCTTTTCACTAAAACTTTACAGACATGTCCAGAAGTGTTGATTTAAAGTGATTGACTAGCCCTAACAAGGCTGGAGGAGACTTTCAACTGTAGAAAAAAGAAAGAAAGACTGAGAAAGTGGAAAAAGAGAAGTAGGGGAATAGAGAAGAGGAGTGGGGAACAAAGGAGAGGAGGGGCTGGAGAAGAGAGGAGACAAAAAAGAGGCAAAAGAGAAGCAATAGTCAAGGAAGAAAGAAAAGAAAGGCTGAAAGAGAGAGCACAGAGTATAGGAAGAATGATCCAAAATAGGGCTCTGATAGGAATGATTGAGCTATGCGACAAGAGCTGGGGTTCTCACAGAAGCTCGGAAAATAGAAGTGAACAACAGGGAATGTGCCTGTCCTTTGTTTCTCTCTGTGGACCTTGTCAGAACAAATCTGGTTAGAGAATAAGCACAGTAGTCCAGAGCTTAGACTCTGGAACAAAACTATTTAGTAACCATTTAATATCTATATCACCTCAAATAAATTACATACTTTCTCTAGGCCTTGACCTCTTCCTCTCTACAATAGGGAAATGTGACTATTCAATAACTTCACAGGTTATTAGAATAGCTGGTAGATAGTACCTAAATGTTAAGTATTGTTAATTATAACACTAGATATGACAAAGCTACAGTTAAACCATTAAACTATCATAATCCTAAATTCTGAGTTATGAGTATCTCAGGTCCTCATTTGAGACTTAGAGGCAGATAAAGATGATCTGATCTGCTTATCCAGAGCCTCTGGAGGATTGGGGGTGATTGAGGCAAGGTCTCACCTAGAGGAAGTCAGCAAAGCTTTGGGGCTCTTCTTTCACCTGAGTGAGAGGTCCCCAGATCCATATCTGACAGTGTTTGGAGCTTGTAAGTGTTTCATCTTGTCTGTGCTTCAGTTTCCTCCCTGTAAAATGGAGAGTGCAGGAATATTATGTCATAGGGTTGTTGTAAGGATTATGTAAGTGCCTAGTAAGTGCTCAGTTAATATTAACCTATTGTTTGTTGTTGTAAGGATTATGTAAGTGCCTAGTAAGTGCTCAGTTAATATTAACCTATTGTTTGTTCCAGTTTATTCCCAATTTTTTATTCATAACTATTTTAATTAGACTTTGATAATATGAATTCCAATGTTGTTTTACCCTTAAAGTGACTGATAATTTTTTATAAACCATAGGGAGCAACTGAACTCAAAATTTCTAATTTGATAGATGAAAGCCTTTCCCATCATGAGAATTAAAAATCTTTCTGGGTTCTTCTTTTCCCAGCTGAAGCCACTGTAAATAAATAGTATTTGAATAAATTGTGGATTAAGCATGATATTCCTTCTACATGATGCTAAGTTCAGAATAGAACTTCCCACTTGGATAGCTTTAGATAATACCATTCCATTCCTTTTTTCTTCTCTCTTTCCCACTGACAGTATTTACCTTTATTCTGGAACAATTTTATCAGGAATATTTTTACATTCTAAAGCCATGCAGTCATTCTCTGTTATCTCATTCAACTGTTAGAAAGAAGCTAAATATTTCACAAGGCATTTCAGTATCTGAGTTTTCTTTTGGTGGCATCAGAGTCAACACTGACTGAAACCATTTTATTTTCTCTTCAATCTTTGTTCTGAAAGCATACACGATGTCTCCTCTTCTGTCAATTACTTGTACTGTGTTGGATTTTCTAGGCAGGAATGTGGATATGTAAGTAGAGTCCAAAGCACAACTTTTAACTGTCTAGCACTTTGTCTTGAGCCTCTGGGTCTTGGTGGCACATTAAGTATAAGTGTATAGTTGGTTGGGAAAGGTAAATTGCATTTGAGTGCTGATGTGCAAAAATCTAAATCTAGTCATTTTATGTAGAAACTATGTGTATAAAGAATCATGTGAAAAAATGGAAGATTAAATATATATGTTGGTAAATATGTATGTAAAAATCTCAATGCATAATTTTGCTTCTAAATAAAGTTCTAATTTTACTTACTTTTCTAAATAAAGTTCTAATTTTACTTACCTTATTTAGAACCTAAACAAACCTTTACTGTGGATAAGAGAGAGGATCATGGTGTCCTTTAGCTGTTACTTTTTGGTAGCCCCACTGATGATGTAAAGATAGGCTCCAAAGAATGTGGCATGGTAAGTCAGATTATTTTGAAACTTGTGACAATTAGTAGAGAAACGTGATCCCCACCAGATCCACTGGATGAGCAGCAGGTGGTGAAATTCTTGTTAACCTGCAGGTTCAGATGCCGCCTCCGTCATCCTGCCTCATTGACGATGTGAGGTGGAAGCCATGTCTCCCTCTTCTAAATGCCTAGAGCAGTTGCTGCCACCCCCTACATTGTGACTGTGTGGGGACTTTTAAAATCCATCTCATTGCCAGCATCTAGTAAGTACTGTAGACTTAGTGAATAATAAAAAACCGTTGAGTCAGTAAGATCAAAGATCAGATTGGAACTTATTAATTGGGAATGATTTTTTAAAAAAATCATTTATCAAGCCCTTGTGTTACATCAGGCTTTAAACTATGTTTTTCTTATAGTCCTCATATAACCCCGCAATGAATGTTATGGTCCCTATCTTAAAGATGAAGAAACTAAGGTTTAGAGACATTAAGTTGTTCATTTAGTTTATACCTGAACTAAATGAATCAAATTCGAGTTTTGTCTGGCTGTAGCAACTGTTCTCTTAAGTTTATCCCACACTGGCTTATGATAAGTACTTTTTCCCCCTCTTTTAATATGCCCTCCCATGCCCCCAAAAGTAATCCTCATTTAAATGTTTTCTTCTTCTAATTTCTGCCAGGGACATAGTCAAGCTGTTAAATGATTTCATGTGGTGCCAGTGAGGCTCTCTGGATTCATAGTTTGCCACCTTCTTGCTGTAGGGCATTGGGCAGATCTTGTCACCTCTTGGGCCACACTCTTCTCATCTGTAAAATGAGGATGACTATAGTATCTACCTCACAGGGCCATTATGAGACTTAAATGGTCTATTTGTAGAAAATACTTAAAACAGGTTCTGGCACATAGTGAGTACCATCTGAGGATTATTTGTTTCAGCTACAGTTGTCCAGACGAGAGCATAATAGTTTAAAAGATTGAACAGCAGATGCTTTTTTAAAATATATAGTGAAATAGTCCAGGTGCAGTGGCTCATGCCTGTAGTACCTTTGCTTTCTTTTCTTTGGGAGGCTGAGGTGGAAGGAATGCTTGAGGCCAGGAGTTTGATCCCAGCCTGTGCCACATAGTGAGACCCTGTCTCTACAAAAATAAAAATAAAAATAATTATCTGGGTGTGATGGCGTGCACCTGTAGTCCCAGCTACTCAGGTAGCTGAGGCAGGAGAATTCCTTGATCCCGGGAGTTTGAGGCTGCAGTGATCTATGATTGTGCCACTATACTTTAGCTTTATCTCGAGAGAGACCTTGTCTCTAAAAATAGATGAATAAATAAATAAGTACATAAAATATAGTGAAAAATTTTCACTTTTTTGATACTCTTCAGCATGTGGAAGCAGGTAACTTGATCTAGACTGTATCAGACATCACACCTAATTTCTCTGTCCACTAATAAATATGAATTACACTGAGGATGAATACACACACATTCACATACACTTCCAAACAGCAAATACCAAAAGGAATTAGCAGTTCAGAAGGGTGGCTCACCTGCCTTCTGAGAACTAAGGGCCATTTCCTGTGTGATTAAACCGAGTTCAAGCCCGTCTGTAACTGAGCACTGGTAGAATGGGCTCACTCAAGCATGTAACTCCCTTAAATTTTTCATTTAAATTTTTTGTGCATTAGAAATGAACTTTACAGTAATCTTTGCTTTCTAAAAATAAGTGTGTTTCTCATTAAGCATTTAGTATCTTCACAAATCCCGTTTCAGAAAAACAACAGAAAATAGTGAATGAGAAGTTACCGTAAAAGACTTAGAACTTAGGGAATTTTATCTCTGTGCCAAGACTTTAAAACTAGGAGTAAATACTACTTCTTTGTTACCTGGGTCTGATAATTTGTCTGCAGGAACACTTTCTAGAGGGTGGTGTGGTACTGTGGAAGGAACAGACTTTGGAGTGAAATCCATGTTCAAATCCCAAGTCACTTACCTTCTCTGACCTTCAGTTTTCTCATTTGTAAAATGACCATAATCAACAGAATCTTGAAGAGTTGTCGTGACAACACAGCATCTACTTCCTGCTATCTATTTCCCCCTTTCCTCTTGTAGAGACGGAGTTTTCCACTTCATTTTACTCTTATAATTATGTAATCCCATTTAAAAATCACCCCTAGACTTTCAGTTCCACAAGGCAGGGACCATATCTTGTTTTCCACTGTGGCTGTTCTCTGGCTCCATATATGGCACAAGGAAGGCCCTCCTTTTTGTTCTAGCTGCATATGACAGCCTTGCCAGAGGGCAAAGGTAACCACCTAGTTAGTTTATATTTAACCAAACAAGGCTTGTTGTAGAGGAGAAAGGGCTAGGAAAAGAAATAATGAGTATTCTTAACTTGTCGTGAGAGTGTATCACTTTGCAAGATTTGACTGTAAATGTTCACTGTGGAAAATCTTCAAATTATTTTAGCCAGCCAAAGGCTCTAGCAAATTATTTTTCACAAACCAGTAAGTATACATTTGCATGTATTTTCACTGTGCTTCTTAGTCTTTAAGGAAATTGATGTTTTAGAAAGTTTAAAAGTAACTTTTTACTCTCACAAAGGAACTTTCAAAATGTAAGTGATTTGAATGTAGGAGGTATGCTGATAACTAGTGGTAGGAGGGCAACCACTGTTCCATTTTCTCCCAAGTTTGATGACCAGGATTTCTTCTGGGGGTTGAATCCTGGCGTGGTGCCAAACAAGGGTTTACACTCTCAGAGCCTATGTAAAGTAGGAGTATGACAAAGATTCACTCAGAAGGAAACCATTAATCCATGAGAGTGGACAGGAGAACAGGATCTTGTGGACTGGGTCACCCTCCCGCTCCATGTGCTCCTGGACAGCTTGTCAGGGAGGCAGAGAAAAGTAATGGAAGAAGAAGCAGAAAGGGACAATAAGGACATTGGTAGAAAATAACAAGAAAGACACTGCACAGATACAGTGGCAGGAGTTTGACCAGTGAAGGCTAAAATGCAGGCTCTCAAAGGTTTGTAATTCAGCCCATAGCAGAGAGTAGAATATGCATAAAATGTGCTTTTTATGTAGTGCAGTGGTGGCATTGGATTATGTCATGAAGAAAATCTGATTTTCATAGTCCTCTGGCTTTCCAGAGAAGTGAGTGCGAACTCAGAATATTAGAAACACACACAGATAGACCAATACTGAGAATGAGAACAAACTTGGATACAGACAGAATTCTTGATACAGATATAATAATTTCACAATATCCAGGAGAGTGTCCCAACTCTTTATTTATTGTAAAATTCTTTTTTGACTATTAAAATTTCTTGAATTCAGGGCTTAGATGTGCTTTATGTTCTGCTGAAATTTTTGCCACAATGATATTTACTTTATATTTTTAGCAGTGTCTGGCAGTGTGCTATTTTGCACATAGAAGGTACTTAATAAATATTTGTTAAATAAACGAATAAATGATCGATATTTGTTGCATTAGGATTTGATCTGTGTTTCAAAATAATTTTTTAAATATTTTTCTCCATTTTCCTGTGTCAGCCTTTTTATCTTTCATTCACACCACAAAGATGCCAGCAGAACTTCTGAAAATAGACATCAAATATTTGTTGTATGTGTTCAAATGTGAATATACCTGCACATCCACATGGTCTGTATATAGAGTGGCACTTTCTTGGTCTTTCTGAGAACATGTCATGATAGGGGGAGAGTACCTAGTACACTGCCCACTGTACACAGAAACCTGGTGAGAGTACACAGATATAGGGGGCTGAGTGAGGTGGAAAAATAGCAGATGATAAAGGTATCATGAATTGAATGGACTCCAATTTTCTTGCTTTCATTATTTCTATTTATATTCTTGAGGCTACACTTACAAGCAGGAAGGGAGGTAGAAAGCTAGATCTCCCTAAAGGGAAGGAATGCTTAGCTTTTATTGTAAGTTAGGAACACTGGGATTTCTCAGGTTTCTATTGTGAGTGATGAAACTTTTTAGTATTGGCAAGAAGAGAGTTAGGAAATGTACAACAAATAAAAAGTTGTGAGGATGGGATATAATTCAGAAGAAACCCAGAGAGAATCCTTGAGAAGACTCCTGTTTCCCCTATATCAGACAGCTTAGTTTTGCTATCTGTCTGGGATACACAGAGGTGTCATCCAGAAATGTTCACCCAGGACCAATAGGTTTTATCTAATCTGCATCTCACAGATTTCAGCTAACTGTATAATCATGGTTCTGTTAGGAAACCTGACATATTGTTTAATACTATTTGGCTAAGACTAACATTTTATGATGAAGCAACCATGCATTCACGTACACATGCAGGTCATTTTTGTTTGTTTTTGAAGGGGAAGAGGATAATGAATAGTTTGTAACTAGTTACACTTCAAATAACATCTTTCACTATTTACCTTCTTGGATTTAACTACTTGTTCCCTAAATAATGTACATTTTGACTTAATTTTTCCCCAAACCTATTTATATATACAGATATAACAACACAAGTCTAAATATAATAGTAAATATTATTTAATGCTATAAGTACTATAAAGTACTATTTTCATCTTCCTTTTATAAACCGTCTAAATTCTAGTTTTCTGATTAGCATCCACAGATGACAAACAATATCTCTGTAAGTCCATCTGGTCAGCAAAGGATCTCTTAATTTTTTACCAAAACTTTAATAATGAGAGTATCAAGAATTAGGACTAGAGTTCCAACAGACTGTGCCCTACTTCTGCTCACAGATTTACTGTACACATCTGAAGGAATCTATGGTAAACATCAAGTCAGATATGAATTTGTAAAATATTCTGAGCCCTAGGTAGTCTATCAGACAAAGGAGCTTGGGGAATAACACTTTGAACAGGTGGGACACTCTACTGAGAAGATTGAACTTGAATAAGTGTAACTTCTACATTAAAAGAGTCAAGTATTTGGGGGAAATGAAAAGCAAAGTAACTCTCAAATTTATGCAAGTTCAAGAAAGGAGAAAGAACAGACAAACTGATAGCCTAAAGATAAGAGAAGGGGCAAAATGAATGATCTTGCATGGATTCTTGGCGTTTAGAAAGAGTTGCAATATAGAAAATTAGGGAAAAAAAGGCTGATTTTGGTAGATCATCAGAAAATTCATTTAGTAAGGGAATACCTTATATGAAATTCATGAAACCTTCTCTGTTGGACATATTTTCACCTCACCTGGAAGAAAATCTTCTGAGTGATGACCAATGGAAACCTCAGGGATACTATCAATCAGTTTAGGGTTGGAGTCTAGGATTGGAGGCATGTTAAACTACCTTAGAGTTCCCAGCTCAGCCAATTGCAATTGTATAGGTCTCAGTTTGTGATTAAGATGTCTCTAAGATGATATTTCTCATTAGTTTTATCAATCTAATTGATTGGGATAGATTTGCAAAAGAACATAAATGAGAAATCTTGCATTTGTGAAATCTGGTTGTGATAAGTATCCCTGGGTGTGATTGTCCTTGGAGACTTGGTGCAGTAGAGAGTTTTTCAATAGGAAAAGCTTTTGGAAGCATGTATGAATCTGGGGAAACCATATGATATACCACTGTGTGGGATGATAGACTGAGCTCTGTCTACACAGGCTGACAACACACCAGAGCATGGCAGGACAGTGTGATCCGACTCTATGGGACTCTATGCCCACATCTCTGCTTTCTCCCCTTCTAATGGACTATTTGTGTTCCTGGGTGTCATTTGTCTTTTTATTTATCATTATCCACAATTCCATTTTCTTTTTTTCTCATAATGTTTTTGAGGTAATCTAATGCTTGAATTAAAGGGTTATGAATCTTAAAATGTTATCTAGGAAAAACCTTAATGGCAAAAACTTAGCTTGTGAGAAGCATTATAAAGAATATGTACTTTTACCTCTTTCCACTCCAGTGTCAGGACATTCTCAGTTAAGCATTACAAATATTAATCAAGATTATTTAAAAGGCAAATCTGAAGAATGGGTTAAGTTTAATAGGGAAATGACACCTCAATCCATTCCTAAGTATGTGTGGAAGCCTGCACTTGCTCCTTATGACCTCCAGGTGGCGCTGTTTACCCAGACATGGAAAGCAGGAGCCCAGCCCCATTTCTTTCTCTTAGGTTAGCAGTTGGGCTTTCATATTTTCAAAATATTTTCTGTTTCTACAGATGTATTCTTTTAAATGGCCAATAAAATTTTATAACCACTATTTGAAAAATTGCAAGATTATTGTGATTTGTGCTTCCTAGCCAAGAATATATCTTTATGTCTGTACATACCTGGAGTCAAGTGTTTATGTTTGTTCATTGGTCTCACTCTTTTATGCTCCCTTCCCTCTTAGCACACAGGCTCAGACACAGATGTTTGGGCTGTGGACAGAACTTGTCCAAGGACCTTTAAATACTTATGTAATTTTAAAATATATTTCTAGTGCAGCTATGGCAACTGAACCCCATAGGCTTCTGAATGAAGAACACCATCTTTACAGGAATGCTTTTATCCCCTAGGCCAATGAGCATTCCTAGCAGACCTGACCTGATTTTTTGGCAGGGGGATGGTTGTCAGACACCAGAAATGTTTTGATGTTTTGAGGTCACCAATACAGTGACACCCCACAATCCAGTCCAAATTCCTCAGAAAAGTGATACTAGAGAAAAGCTGGAAGGAAAGCATTGACAATTTCTTTCTCATTTTGATAGACTTCACGGCTAGGAATAGTGGAAATCCCATCACAGCAAAGATGAAACTAGAATCAGAGTGCGGTGGGGATCAATTTCATCATGGATAAAGTTTGGACTTTAATACTGGCTTTTTACAGAATAACCAACTAACATGCCTTTCTTGCCCCTTTTTCTCCTTTTTTCCTCTCACAAGGGGTTTGTAAACAAGCTGGATGAATTCATTCAATGGTTAAATGAAGCCATGGAAACTACAGAGAATTGGACTCCCCCTAAAGCAGAGATGGATGGCCTTAAACTGTATCTGGAGACACACTTGGTAGGCGAGATTATGTTGTTCTTGCTGTCAATAATCAAATGATTTAATGTACTGCTTGTTTGTTTATGAGGAATATCAATTTTACTTATCAAAGGTTACTATATGCCTATGAAACCAAGTTTTAATGGGTTACAGAAGCTGAAATTTTACAGGCATTTCAAGTAATACTGTGAAATCTAAATCTTCTCTATTTCAAGCTACCTTTTCAAAGCTTTTTCTGGAAGGATAAGTAATTATTTAAAAATACCTTAGAAAATTTTATTAGATCCTTGTTCTCTAAAGCAACTGAAGGTTTTCCCTTTCTTAAAAGCAAACAAATAAAAGGGATAATTCTGATGACCATTCTAAGCTTTCTAGAATTCTCGTAAAGTTAATTAACCTTTCATTATCAAGAGGGTCTACATTATCTGTTCTATACTGGGTTATTTTAATAAAATATTTAAAATGATGATCTCCATCACTTTTGCTGCTATGTGAGTTTTTCAGCATATAATTAATACAACTGTCATTGCACTCATCCCTGTGCATAGAGAAAACCATGGAGGAGAAGTGGAAAACACTCAGATGAATTTGCTTCTGAATATGTTAAAAGCAAGAATTATAGACTGGGGGACATTCAATGAACCTCATGAGGTTTTTACTGAATGCTTCAAATGGCCGATATCAATTATGAAGGGGTGGAAACCAAGTAGTGGAGTGTGATAAAGCATGAAGAGAAAGCACGTGTCATAGGAAATGAAAATTCAAGCTTTAAGGATCTCATCTTTATTCCTTTCACTGATAGCATAAAATTGACAAAGGCAATGAACATGAATCCTTGGGTACCCAACTGTGGGGTTGATTTTCTACCTCTCTTACACACTCAGAATTTGGATTGAATAAACGTTATGTGGGAGTCCTACATGTATGCGAGTTCACAGGCTTCCAGAACTGTTGTTCTCTGTGACGTTAAGTGAGAGAGAGCGAAGGGAGAGATGGAGAGGGAGAAAGAGGGGAAAGAGAGAATGTTTCAGTTTTTGGTGTTTGTGTTTTGCAGTGTGTTTTATAAGAGAAAAACAGGCTCAAAATCCTACTGCTGCATGCAGATAGCCTTGGGGATGATAAAGAATGACAAAACTGTGTGGTCTTAGAGGATGAGTGTGTTGCTTCCCTTTTTAGAGACCTGAGTCGATGATGTGTAAAAATGCCAGTGACCCTAACCACGTCTCTTGTACTTGGGTTTTTACATACTGTCCTTAGTACTCATTTCCCTGTTGAGTAGAGTTTCAATTTTTTTTTTTTTAAAGAGGGCATTTCATAATAGCAAGATAAAGATATTCAGTGCTTTATAATGTAAATTGTATTAATTAGAATGTCAACTTTTCACTGGCATTGTTCTGACAGAAATTCTAATCTGTGTTTAAACAGGAGTATATGAACTTTATTTCACATTAAGTGTGCTGTCTTAATTTCTCTTGACTTAATATTTTATGGAAAACACACATTTAGTTTTTAAGGTCCCAGAGGGCACAAGGGCGTAAAGAGCGCTTTAACTCTAGATCATTTATTGAAAGCCAGGCTAGGAGAGTATGAACCCAAGGTTCCTTCTCCCCTTTGGAGGCTGAGTGATATGGCCCCCTTATAACCAATGAGCACTCTCTCAAATATGGTATTACAGGCTTTCTTACTTGGCATCCTTACATTGGCCTCTGCCTCATTTTAGCCCAATGCAGTTCACTAAAGTTTTTTGTGATGATGGAATATTCTATATTGTTCTGTCCTATATGGGGGCCACAAACTACATGTATCTATTGTGCATTTGAAATGTGGCTAATGCAACTGAAGAAATGAATTTTTAATTTTAATTGACTTATGTTTAAATTTAAATTGCCACATGTGACTAGTGACTTCTGTATTCTGTCTAGCCTCACAAACTGCAGAACTTTTTACAGGTGACTAATGAACTGCAATATCTGTACCTGACTCATATCGACATTTTCATCCCAAAATGTGGAAGTCATTATCCAGTTTGCTGTGGGTCACCAGTATAAAGATCCACAGCAAAGAGTCCTTCTTAAGACTTTTATTTCTTAAAGAATAGTCTTGTTTCTGCCTAATGATCAACACTTTCTTGGATGAGTTTTCTCTACCGTCCCGTGTCTGATTATATTGATTGGAATAGAGCTATCCCAGGGACATCTTCTTTATTTCTGCTTTGCAAATAGTGAGGGACTTTGATCTCCAGACCTGTTTACTGAATGTTAAATTACAGTCTCAAGTTTCACTTCCAAAATAATGAATAATAATGTCTAACAGTTACTGAAGACCTAATGTGTGTGGATTGCCACTGAACGATATTCTTAAGGTGCAGTCAAGAGTCGGGGTTCTACTGCTGCTTTGTCTGTTACTTTAGATACAGCCTGTGGCTCCAATATCTTTCAAGCGAATACTTAGTTTTTCTGTTTCCATATGAGTCTGTATTGTACTCCTGATCAGTATTGTCATTTTTTATTGTATTTCTTTACTGTCATGCCGAGTTAATATTGTTATTCTTTTCAATCATCCCTTAAAAGAAAATATATGAGTAAGCCTAGAGATTTATATTTCTTAGTTAACCCTGCATAAATCATTATTGCTTTTTAATGAGGGAGCAAGTGGTATTTGCAAGATTGTCCAGTAGTAGAGGTAGCTACATGAGTTTCTTTAAACATCTCTCTAGATTTTATAATTTGACATTAAATCAACAGATGTGCAAGCCTGTAGGGTCTGAGTCTCCCCCTGGGTTAATAATGTGTTAGACTAGCTGCCACCCTCCAATATTTATTATGAATAAAAATATAAAAATAATACCAAAAGTTGTATGTTCATATTTTGATACTTCATTCAATTATTTTCCATGATGGTAACTAAGGGTTTTCACCAACACAAATCAATTAAAGCTTTATAATACCTTTATGAGAGATATGAAGGAGCTTTATTTTAACTGTAAGAAACACTGTGAAATTGCGATGTTACCTCAATGATTTTCCATGATAATTAATCATCTGCTTGCAACCTGGCTGCTCCGTTCAAAAATACAATTCCTATCTTCCTAGAAAATGTCATTTTCAGGAAAATGTCATTCTGGAAAGGTATCTTGCAAGTATTGAACATTCCCTCTTCTTTGAAAACCACTTTTAAGATAGAATTGTATAGGCGTGTTCTTGGACAGACTTTCTCTCTCCCTTCTCTCAGCTCTGTCTTCTTCCTACCACAAAAAAACAAAACAAAACGAACAACAACAACAAAAAACACAAAGCTTTATTGAGGTATAATTGACATACAATAAATGGCACATTTTAAAGTATAGTGGTCCCTCTTATTCGAGGTGGTTATGTTCCAAGCCCCGCAGTGGATGCCTAAAACCTCGGATAGTACCAAACCCCATGTATACTGTGTTTTTGATTTGGTAACCCAGATGACTACTAAGTGACTGATGGGCAGGTAGTATATACAGCATGGAGACGCTGTACAGAGGGATGATTCATGTTCCGGGTGGGACACAGTGGGATGGTGCCAGATTTCACTACACAACTCAGAATGGCATGCAATTTAAAACTCAATGAGATGTTCACGTCTGGAGCTTTGCATTTATATTTTCAGACCATGGTTAACCACAGGTAACTGAAACTGAAGAAAGCAAAACCATGCATAAACGGAACTACTGTATACAATTTTATAAGTTTTGACAGTCTGACAAATATAGACACCCATGAAACAATCACTGCAATTAAAAGAGTGAACATACTTATCACCCAAAAGGTTCTTCATGACACTTTGTAATTATTTCCTCCTACCCCTGGCCTCTCCTCCATCGCTAAGCAATCATTGATCTACCTTATAACACTATTAGGTTAGTTTGCTTTTCCTAGAATTGTGTATCAATTGAATAAAACAATATGTACTTTTTTTCAGTTTGTCTTCTTTCCTTCAGCATACTTATTTTGGGATATGTTATGTTGTTGCCTGTATCAATTATTCATTCCTTTGTATTGCTGAGAAGGAGTCTATTGTATGGATATACCACAAGTTGTTCTATCCATTCACCTGTTGATGGACATTTAGGCCGTTTTCCCCATCCTTTTTTTTTTTTTTTGCTGCCTAACAAAACAGAGTTACCAAAAACTATATTTGAATAGAAGCATAATAGAAGCATACTAAATAACTATCAAAAATAGTTCTTGGGTAACTAGTTTCCCCCCCTCCAAGAGATTTTATATATAGTATCTTTAGAGTTAGAATGCCTAAGAGTAAAGCAGCAGAGCAGGTCAGCACTTTCCCCCTCTGAAGATATTATTTCATATCCATTTGCTCCTGAGACAGTAACTCTGATCTCTCAAGTTGTTATGCATACCTAATTCATCAAATGTAATCACTCACAGGAAGACAAAGCAGCACTTCCTTTAGTGGAACCAATCAGCATATTCAGTAGGAATAAGTGAAGTCAAACCAATACCAGACAGCTGTGCAAGATTTAGGAAAAATAATCAACCACAAAGCCTGGCTTAAACTTAGGAAATATAGTTCATAGACAGCAGCACCATGTTATTTTGGACACACATTAACCAACCACATTGAAATAGCCTTGAAGAAACAAGATTCGTAGTTCAATTTGATAAATGAGGAATATGGGGGGCAATGGTGACTGTGAACTAAATATATAACACAACTGTGAGTGAGTGCCAAGTGGTTATTTAGGTGCTAGGAATACACGATGAATGAGCTTGGTTGCTTTCTTTCAGGGATTTTCAGTGTAAGAGAGGTAATGATAGATTATATGTAGTCATCTATAGACCCATAAATGACTAACGATTTTGATCAGTAAACTTCTTGTAGGATAAGCAAAGTATTCTTAGGAGTACCGAGAACATTTTTATTGGTTCTTTCTGGAGGTAGGGAACATTCAAAGAGGTAATTTGACATAGACCTCAAAGGCCATATGTAATTTTGTTAGGGAAGGGAGGAGGTGAGATGGGAGAAAACTTTATAAGCATGGTAAGAGAGGTATGGTGAGCTATGTGGTGTAGCTGAGACTAGGTTGGAGTCTCACAGGTTGGGGTTGGGTGGTAAAGGAGGTTGAATGTCTTTTTAATAGATTAAACTTTTCTCTGAGGGCAATGGGGACTCATTGAAGGTTTGTTTTTGTTTTTGTTTTTAAACAGGAGAATAACATTAATCAACCATAAATTTGATGGAAGTAGGGTCCCCTTGCATAGATTAACTGGATGAGGTTCATGGCTTAGTTGAGAGAACAACTCTGTACGTGAAGGAAAATGGATTTAGGTATAGTATTTGAAGGATATGCTGGTACGGGCAAGCTTTTATTAATTTTGTGGATTGTGTTTAAATTAAAAGATTAAAGGCAGTAAAAAGTTAAAGTCAACAGTAAATCCCCTTTTTACTCATGTTCCCATTGGTTCTCCTCCTTCGAGGCAACCAATGTTCCTTATTTCTTTATATCATTTCTGATTTATTTCAGGTATTTAAAAACAGGCCGAGGGAGGTGGCTAATGCCTGTAATCCCAGCAGGATTTGGGAGGCCAAGGCGGGCAGATAAATTATGTGAGGCCAGGAGTTTGAGACTAACCTGGCCAATATGGTGAAACCTTGTCTCCACTCAAAACACAAAAATTAGCCGGGGGGTAGTGGTGCGTATCTGTAATCCCAGCTACTCAGGAGGCTGAGGCATGAAAATTTCTTGAACCTGGGAGGCAGAGGTTGCAGTGAGCTGACATTGTGTCACTGCACTCCAGCCTGGGTGACTGAGCGAGACTGTCTCAAAAACACAAACAAATCTGTGTACTTAACTTTGTTCCTGTAGTTTCTATTAGTAATAATTCAAAATCAATAGAACTACTTCATCCTTTTGGATGGCTGCACAGTATTCCACTTATAAATAAGCCATAATTTACATAATCAGTTCTTTGTGATGGAAATTTAGTTTGTTCACAGTCTTTTTCTATTATAATTGATATTTTAATGCATATTCTTGGAAATTCATCATGTTGGATAATATAAGTATATCCTTAGAATAAATACCTTACATACAAAATTTCTGGATCAAGGTTAAGCACATTTAAAATTTTAGTGTATTACCAAACTGTCCTTCATAGAGATTTTACCAGTTTATTCTCAATAATGCATGAGAATGCCTATTTCTGCACATTCTTGCTATCAGAGTATGTTATCACATTTGTTGAACTTTGTCCCTCTGATAGTTAAAGATGGCATCTTACTGTAGTTCAGTTTGTATTTCTTGTATTTTAAGTGGCATTGAATATCTCTCCATGTTTTTAGGAGTCATCTGTATTTCCTTTTGGAGAACTATCTTCTCATATTCTTAGCCTGTTTTTCTGTTGGCCATTGTTTTTTTGCTTCAGGATTTATGTATATTGAGAAAATTAGTCTTTTTTCTGTGAAAGGGAAATTTTTAAAAAGTATTCTGGGGTTCTGTTCTAAAAGCATATGGATATCTCAACAGTTTGAGGAATCAAGGGTTAGGCAGACATGGAGGGCCAGGCTAATAAGCATGTAACAGGTTTCTACTGGGGCAAAAGCATGTTTGGATTCCAGTTCTGGAAAGATCAGTGTGTTCTAAGGAGTTTGCTTACTTAGACTTGGAAGGAACAAGCTAAAGGTCAAGGTAGCTATAATCAAATGAGTGGATTAAAACATGTTGGAATAATGGGAGAAATGGTGGATTAGGGTTAGGTGGGGGGTAGGTAAGAATAGAGAAAATCGAATAAATTCAAGAAAGAGGAACAGATTAGAGAGACATGTCAACAGTTCTCCTTTTGAGGCTCACTCTTTGCTAGTCAGAAATCTTATGACCAACATATTTTGTCTGTCTGAGTTTCCCCTAAGGCTATAGCACAGGATGGCCCACTGCTCTACAGCTGGGCAAGAGTTGAGTGTAGTGAAGGATGCAGGAATTGCTGAGAGCTTCTCTATCCTTTTGTGGAGCAGGACCAAGACCCTAGGACCATTCTAGGGGTGTGTGAAACCAGGAAACGTGACATTATAAGTAGCATTTACATGGAAAAGGGAGCAAATGTCATACAAGTACAGTGAGTATCAGAGGTATGTGCTAAAGGTAGAATGAACTGTCTTTCATATAACTTCTATAATTATGAAACTTAGAGAAAACCATTCAATTATACTCACTGAAAAAACATTCAAATTGTGTTAAGCAGAATAAAATTAAAAGTAAAAAGTCTTACCCTCCCTTGGGTAACAAATTAAATAGTTCTATATATTTTTGAACCTTTTTATGGAAAAATGCATATACTTTAAGGATTATTTAATTCATATTATACAAGCTGTTCAACAACTTGCTTTTTGTATCTAAATATATCACAGATATACTTCTATCAGTATATGAAGATCTATTGCACATTTTAGCAGCTCCTTAATATTTTTTGTGGCTATGCCATAATTTATTTAATCATTTATATGATGATGGGCATTTAAACTGCCTTCTTATTTATGCTTTTGCAAATAATACTCAATGAACTTTATTTTAGTATCAACTGAGAGTCTCCTCCTTGTCCCATTAGTGTTTGCCTACAACAGCAACTCAGAGACTCTGTGTAATAAGTCTGTCACACTCCAGGGACAGCTTTTTCTCTAAGTCCTAAAAAATGAGTGGGGTTTGTGTGTGTATGAGTTTTCAGGCCATGTTTATAGCAGTAGACTTTTAAAACACAGCTTCCTGAACTTTGTTGTTCCTTTTAAGATTAGTGCCTGCAATTTTAGGTGTCTGCCACATGGTGGCACAGGAGCACCAAATTCCTCTAGACAGTGCTTGCAGTCTTGGTATCCAGGAAGGGTTTGAAAAATGTTTCCTTATCGTGTCATCATACTAAATATGCATAAAAACAGATTAATTATAAAGAATCTAGCTAACAAATTCTCAAAAATATATATACATGTATTTATCATCTGTATTTCTTTAGATCTTCATGTTATATCATATTTCTGATTAAACAGCTTTCATTTGTCTCATAAGGAAAACCAGTATACTTCTTTTTTTAAAAAAAAAACATATATTTTATTGCACTTTAGATTCTGGGGTACACATGCAGAACATGCAGGATTGTTGCATAGGTACATATATGGCAATGTGGTTTGCTGCCTCGATCCCCCGGTCACCTGTATCTGGCATTTCTCCCCGTGTTATCCCTTACCAACCTCCTTACCTGTTGCTGTCCCTCCTCTGTTCCCCTCCAACAGACCCCAGTGTGTGATGCTCCCCCTCCCTGTGTCCATGTGTTCTCATTGTTCAACACCCGCCTATGAGTGAGAACATGCGGTGTTTGATTTTCTGTTCTTGTGTCAGTTTGCTGAGAATGATGGAAAAACCAGTATACTTCTTACAGAGTTTTTAGTCATACAATAAAATTTCCCCAAATACTTGCAGCTGTGTTTCTCTTGCTTTCCCTCCTGTCTCTACCTCTGCTCCATTTTTCATTGCTTGAAGTTAAGAGATGACAGGGTTTTCTTTTTCTCACTTCCTGGTGCCCATCTCTCCCAGCCTCTCCATAGGCGGCCATGGCCCCAGCAAGTTAAGCTTCACAAGACCAGCAGCTGACATTTGGCTGTGCTGCTCAGCTAATGGGAGCAGTGGGTCACACTTCAAAAGCATGAGCTGTGAGAGTTTGGTTGGCCTGCCCCACCTCCCTCAGCCTTGATGAGCAGGCTGGTGGCCTTACAGGGGCTTTGAAGTCCCATTTGCTGGCCCCCCTTGATTCCCACCAGTTTAAGGGTAGTCGCAGAGAGTTTAGTGGGAAGCAGCCACGTTAATTCTCTTTGGGGGACTTGAAATACCATTCAACTCCCAGCCTTGAGTTTCTTCCTTTGTTGGCACAGGGATGGAAGGGTCTTTCAGAGATTTTAGCATGCGGGCATTTTGAGGTTGGCATGTGGGAACAGTAAGGTAGGAGGCTCATTTTGGACATATGAAAGTCTTGTGCTATATTCCTTTACTCATGTAACTCTAATTTTGTGTGTCTAGGAGACAAATAGTGTTGGCTTCCCTTTTCAGTTAAATAGAATTCCTGCACTGTTTAAAGCACCTGGGAATGTACTTCTGCCTGACTCAGTTTAAGGACTCTTGGGCCATGATACCCAGCAGTTATTGTTTTGAAAATTGTTAGTGCCCAGACATTTTACTAATTTATTACTTTATTTATTTTTTTAGGAAATAATGACTGTTTTAAATTAGAATGCCAAGGAAACACTGCATTTATTAAGTACTTCCTGTTTAGGGCAGTGTAATACTGAAGAGAAATTTTACAGACAAGCCTTGCACTGTGAGGGTCCGTGCCCAGGCTGAAGGACACTGTGTGTGGATGATACTCACATGAGCTGGGGTGTGGTCACTTACCATCTCTCTCCATGTGTAGATTCATAAGCTTATCCTGCTTCTCCACTGCATTACATGGAATTTTGGAATCTTGAAATAATTCACCTGATACAAATAACATTAAGTTAAAGTTCCAGATCTTTACATTAGCCAGAAAAATGCCTGATTTATTGCCATAAGGTTGTTGTGAAGATGAAATAAACATGTTTTATGTGAGGATGAGGATGCTTTTATCATCTGGAGGAAGTTGTGCACATATTCCTTGAAGACCTGAGAACATTTGGTTTGAGAAGCTTCGTTGTTCTTGGAAAAGTTGAAATTCTCCCTGCCCACCCTCCCCTCAGCTGTTCTCTTGATGCTGCCACCTACTTGAGGGATGGCTTTTGTCTCTTTAGTGTCTCCCACAACTCCTAGCCTTGCACATGCATGATAGATATTAAAAATATATCTGCTAAATGAATGAGTGAGCATTTATAAAAGCAGTGTTAGAATCATTGTAGGCAACAGATTCTAACTAATGTTCTAAATCTTCAAGCAATAACTGAGCATGTCTGCAAGTTATTTCCTCTATGACTTACAAATCAAAATGGACTCATCACAGGGCTTTCTAGGTTTTGTCTGGTATATTTGTGACAAGAAAAACATCCATAGAGGGGGAAAAAAATAGGAATGTTTTCTTCTGTTTCAGGATGCAATTCATTGCCTTTGGCAAAAAAAAAACAAAACAAACAAAAAACACCAGGAAAATTAAAATGTAAACTCAGATATATAAAAGTTATTTTTTTAGTTTCACAGGTTAATGTTACTGTTTCAAAATATGAAGACAGTATGGCTAGACAGGATGTTAATGACTTGACGTTACAAAATTTATTAAATTTATTTTTAAAGTGGTTTGGTTCCCCCCTCTCAAATGCATGAAGCATGTGGGAGTTGGAATAGATCTGCCCCAGGCTGCCAAACAAATTTTTAATGGAACTGGAGTCCTTCAGGGATTGTCCTAAATCCACATAATATTCTTAAGTCCTGGTGTTTGCACTGGGACCTGTATATTAGCAGATGTACGTGTGAATAATATGCTTATATCAATCCATCACTCTCGTGACTCCACATCTGTAGGGGCTGCTGCACATCAATTATTCCACCTCAGGGGGTAGAGAAATATTTGGGCCAGCATTGACCTCGTTTTCAATCAGGGCCTTACTAAGCAGTGTGTTCTGGAAGTCAAATGGTCCCTTTAGACAGAACCTCTGTTTGGGGAATCCATTTGGCCTAATGTGGCCATGCTGGGAAGTGAATGTTTAACCTGTGTCAGGTGTGGAGATGGCATCCAGAGAAGCAAATGAAAATTCTGTCACTTAGAGTCGCCATCAACATCCAGGATCTCTTCCATCTATCTAATTCTTGCATAACATATTAGCCATTCTGTAGAAAAGACTGTCAGACTCACTAAGATGCATCTACTTTGCACCAAAAAAAAAAAAACCCAACTGTTTGTTTGAAATAAATTGTAACTTGTTTGAAGAGCTAAATTCACTTTCAAATTCTTGGAAACAGTTTTATTGTCTGAGGTTTCAGGAAGAAAGTCTCCTCAGGAAGAAAGAGGATTTTTGTCTTCATATCTCATTTTTTTTTTCAAAAGGAAAACAAAGATTTTATAATGCTTATCTTTTTGATCAAAAACTTGGAACTTCTTTCTCAAGAGTACAGAGTTCTTTTTTTAAAAGCTTCTGTTATTATACCTAGAGGTGTATTACAGATTGTCATAACTGATAAATCAATGACAAATGTAGCCACTTCATTTTGTTGGGGAAATAGACAATTGTGGTAGCGGCTGACCATTTATTTGATTATGTGGTAAGTACCACATGATGAGAGGGCAAAGTTAATTGATGATTTGGGCTATCTCAGCCAGGGTACAGTTTACATGGCAATTACGCTGGGATCATCTAAGTGTAATTGGTAAGTAATTTTGTAAGCAAAGGAACATGACAGCTCATTTACATGGTGTTCACTGAGTAAAATTTGGGGACATTTATCAACTACTTCCAAGTGAAGAGTGATTGTACCAGTATCTCCCAAAATGCCACAAGCTGTTTAAAACCTATGTAGGAGGTTTTTGGTACAAATCTACATGTATTCATTCCCCTGACCATTTGTTAGTTGTGTGTTGTGTGCCAGGCACTGTCCTAGACACTGAGGATATAAAAATGGATGAAAAAAGGAGTTCTACTCTCAAGGAACTCATGTATGCAAAGCAGATACATTAATAATTTTACCACAATATAGTAAGTGAAGGTTTGAGCTCTGTATAAGTACTATGGGTGCTAAGGGTGGAGAAGCCAGTTGGGTGGAAGGTGGTCAGAGAACTTGCTAGAGAAGGTCATACCTGACATGGACCTTAAAGGATGTGCCAGGCTTTTCAAGGGCAAGAGTTTGCCATGCGAAAGTGCCAGCAAGAGTAGAATCTTGGAGAAGCAAGACAGCTGGTGTGAGCTGGAAACTTTAAGCAATCCAGGCACATTTCAAGGCAGATATGGGGCCTGTGAAGTTGAGTTGGCTGGGATCTTAGAGGGACCTGTAGGTCATGCTTGGGGCCTGGATCTTATTCTGCACCCTGGCAAGCCATTAGAGAGTCTTAAGAGGAAGAGGATCTTCATCAGAGTTATTTTGTAGGAAGGTCATTTTGTATAATAAAACCATTTGCGTTACTGCAATACGCCAGGCCTTGTTGTGCATGTATCAAGGCATTTCATCCTCACAGCAACCCCATGAAGTAGGCATTAACATTTCCTCTCATTTATAGATAAAGAAACTGAGTACACAGAGGTTGGCTAAAGCTACACAGTGGGTGAAGGAGGAGCCAGGATTTGAACCCAGGCTGTTCTGCTCCAGAGCCCTGTTTCACATCATGTCATAACTCCCTTGACACAGCTGACTGCAATTCCTTGTTTATATAGTGTCCCCCCCCCCTACCCCCTTCCCCCTGACACACACACACCACTGTGAGCTCTGTGAGGGCAGGGACCATGTCTATCTTGTTTATAGCCATATTCTTCAAGCTTAAGACAGTGCCTGAACCTTCATAGGCATGCAACAAATAAGGAATAAGTCTAGTTTTGATGGCTGAGACTTGAGTTAACCTGACAAGGGATGATGATGAAATCCTGAATCTAAGGCAATGTTAGTCAATATGGAGAGGTGAAGAAGGGGAAATAAATGGTCAGGGCTTGCTGATTGATGGGGTGTGTGGATTTTGTTGGAATATTCTCACAGTGCTTCTGCTTTCCAACCCATACACTGGAGGGATGACTTGGCAAAAGAATCTGAAGCAGTGGGAAGCTCACACTGCTCTTCACAGAGCTCTAAATTCCTGAGAAGAAATGTTGTGGACTCAGAATGACATGTTAGAAGAGACTTCCCTTGAGATGGTTAAAAATAGAATGGACATGTCTGCCTGGGACGGTTGAGAGGCAGAACTGCCCTTGGGTAGATGAGTGGTTAGATAGCCTTTGAGATTCTTCCCCCTTCTGAAAATTCTCTGATTTAAAATAAATAAAAATTCTCCCAAGCTGCCTATGCTTAACTGCCTGGCCTAGAGAAGATAAAACCAAAGTATTCAAGGGTTGGAAAAGATTAAGTCCAAATGCCTGGATGATAAATAAGGAAACAGAAGCCCTGACGGGTTAAATGACTCCTCCAAGGGCACACACTTGAGGCAAAAGGAATACCCAATCACTGGCTTCTCAGTCTGGGCTTGCTCTTACCCGTGTCTCATACAGCAGCATTTATGTTTTGGGGGTCCTCTGTGGGCCAACCTGTGCCGGGTAGAGCACAACAGCAAAGGAAGCCTGGCATCTTCCCTTCAGGAATTCAGAGCACCTCAACAATAAAGGACGCTTATCACCTGGAAATGTCACAAAGTACCATCTATTACATACAATATTTGGAAAATAGAGAAAACGAATTTTAAAATCCATAATGATTTTTTAGCCTCACTCATTTCCTGGCACTGCTTTAATGCTTTACATTTATTGTCTCTAATTCATTGCTTTATATGCATTATCTCTAATTCTTACAACAGCCTAGAAGTTAGATAGTATTATTTTCATTTTATATTTTAGAAAACGAAAGCACCTAGAACTTGTTCTATAAGATAAAACCATGGTAACTCCACGTCTAACCCTGTACAAATTATGTTAACATTTTGTTGTGTTTCTTTGCAGTCTTTTTCTATGTACTGAAACTATTTACTTACATACATGTAATTTTATTGTAGATATAATTTGGAATCTTCTTTTTTTTGTAAAATATTTCATATATTTTCCATGTGATTGTGTAGTCTTCGTTTTGATGGCTATCTAATGTCTTATCAAATTTTAAGAGGTTCTTAAATGTTTACTCATATAAATCTTCCAATTCTTGGCATATATGGCATTTTAAAGATATATTTTGAGGACTGGTACATCTGCCCATCCTCTATGCATGGCACTGTGGAGGGGAGAAGAGAAACAACACAGGAGATCACAGCTTTCTTTTCCCCAGGAGCCCCTCTGAGAATGGAGAGTGGTTTTGGGCACAGCTCAGAGGGGAGCCTGGGCAGAGATGGCCTGAGGCAGATAGCAGGTGACTTTTCAAGCCTTGGCTTTTCTGATTGAACACACATTCTTCCTCCTGCCCTTGTAAAAAGACAAGTTTTCATTTTCTTAGGGTAGTAAAAATCTTTTGTGTGAAGAAAAGTGTCATCAAGTGTCTTATTCATCAGCATATATACCATCTCTTTAAAATGACAGTGGGAGTAAAAGTTCATCAGTTCAATATGTCTTTCACATTTGGAGACTCCTGACTAATAACCTCTGGTATTTATCATCAGAACAGCCAAAGAACTAAATTCTGGCACATGCTTCTCTCACGCACTGAGAAAAACTTAAAAAGACAGAAGATTTTCTCTATTTTTCCTTCTATTCATTTAGAAAGAAAAGCATAACTTTTTTAATTAAAAAAAATATGAGCATGCAGAAACATCTGGCCTGTATTACCACAGCAGCTTCCTAAATGGCTTCCTCATCTCCAGTCTGCCCTTTTAAAATCAACACTATATGCAACAGCTAGAAAGATTTCTAGATCACAGATTTGCACAAGCCACTCTCCCATGTCACTGGCATATTCTTCCCTGACTCTCTCATGGTTCTTGGGGTCAAGTCCTGTGTAACCATAGCTGCTGTCTCTCCTGCTTGTCCCCTGCCCCAGCCACACCGAGCTGTTTGTGGCTCCCTGCTTCGTGCTATAATATGGGAGTATCTTCAGACCCATGTACAAATCAGTTCCTTCTCTACAAGCTCCCTGCCGTGCTCTGCTGAACCTGAATCCCAGCGTGGGCTCCCACAACCCCTATCCAGCACTTATACAGAATATAACTCTCTATCTTGTTTGCATTTTATTTCATTTTGTTTTAGAGAAAGAGTCTTGCTCTATTGCCCAGGCTGGAGTGCAGTGGTATGATCATAGCTCACTGCAACCTTGAACTCCTGGGCTCAAGCAGTCTTCCCACCTCAGTTTCCTGAGTAGCCAGGACTATAGGTGTGTGCCACCACACGCAGCTAATTTAGCCTTGTTTTTGCTTGGCCAGCATAATACTTATATAGGGCAAGGCATATCACTGTTTAGTTTGCTTAAGGCTCCACCACTCTGTTATACACTAAACCCTAATTACACATTTGTTCTATGCTGGGTCTTACAAAGCTACTTGTTTTCTTCTCTCCTTTACACAATAGAATATAAACTCTTTGAGGACAAGGATTGCGTATTGTTAACTTTTGTATCTATAGGCTTGACAAAGACTGCTCAATAAATATTTATTATATGAATTTATGCCTTCTTAAAAAAACAAAAATTAGGCCAGAAAAGACTCTAAACTCTTTTTGGCCTTTCTGCTTGTTCACAAACATCACACGACTCATGGAACTCAGTGACCTGGCAGAAACTAACAGTATTTCCATCAGTTGATTGAAAGTCTGTGTTCATGATTTGATACTGCTAAGATTGAACCACTCTGAACATTTGAGCCTTTGAATGTGCTTATGATCTTTCCTACTTTTTATTGTACAAGGATATCTGTTTCCATCAAGGCATGTATTTCTGTATTTCCCTGATTTTATGTCCACATGACTATCAAACTGGGCTATTCAGAAATATGAGTGGAAAGAATTAGATGTACTATTTTATCTGCTTTGCAAGTCTCATCATGACCAAAGTACAGTCAGTGGAAATACTCAAATTTGGTCCTGCCAATAAGTAGTACATCCAGATATATGCAGGCTGGTGATGCTAGGGGTTATAGTAATAGAAATGCCCATTGATGAATCTTTGATAATCCCGTGCTTGTTTCAGTCATTGGTTTTCTATTTCTTTAATTATTCTCTTCTAGTCATTCAGCTACATGCTGCTTTAAAGATGCTGAAAAAGATCTGGTGTCATCCAGGACCCAGATTTCTTGTATTTATGGAATTTCATATAACCAGTGCCATGGGACCATTGTACCTGCCTACGGCAATGTTCTTGCCATAAATTTGTTCACCAGGGAATGCTCTGCATTTTCAGGGAGTGCTATGGATATTGCAGAGGGACTGTACACTATAGGGCATTGCTGAAGAATGGAAATATGTTCAAGTATCAAGTTTAAGGAGAGAACAGTAACAAAAAAATAAAATCCTTTAATCTAGCTTCCTTCCCTTGGGAAAGGTGGGGCAAAATGCAGAGAGCTTATTATGGAATCCTTTAGAAGCCAGAAATTTCATTGACTATTTTGTTAATGTGCCTGCTAGTCTGCCTTCTCAGAGGCTCATTGTGAATTCCTTAGTTGATATTATTAATGGTTAATGGGTGCACCTGAAAATCAAGCAATATTGTACCATTTGGGTAATAGGCATGTTAAATGGTTCTTTTCTACAGCATCAAGCTTATCAGATTAACTTTTTCGTAATAATGAACACCTCATCTTTTCCAATTTCCTAATCAAATGCTTCCATGTCATCTTGAAGCAGAGCCAGTTCCAGCTGCATCTATTCTATACTCTTGGCTTCAATTATATCAAATTACTCAACCTACTTACAGTTCCTTAGATTCCCATTTGCTCTGACACATAGGCCTCATGCACCTCTTTGGAAGCTCATGATTACCAACTATTCAAAACAAATCTATTGTAAGTAAACAGTGACTCAAAGAGAGCCCTAGGCTAAATGTACAGTTATGAGGAAATTTCTAGAATAAGTTTCTTCCTAAATTTGTGCTCTTGGGTTGATCTTAGGTGTTATCTTTACCCTGTCTCTGCTCCCTAAAACACACATATATCTCATTCTGCATGGTATTGCTTCAGAGTTGAGGATTTCCGTGGCAGTGACAAAAAGTAAGTGCAGCCATGTTTTGACTATAAAATAACATTAAATTTTTCATAGGTAATACGTAGTTTGGGTTGATCAGAAGCATGAAGCTTCCCATACATTTCCATATTTTATTTTATTCAACCAAATACCTGTAGCTAAAAGGACAGTACAAGAAATGGTGAACAGCCTTGGGGAAAACTGATATTGTCACTTTCTGTTATATTGGCTGCTGAAACTTTATTGTATCTTATGCCTCTAGTCAGATGAAATGATTCATCATTCTGGAGTCATCTTTTAAAAATGACTTATAATGGCGTATAATTCTTATCTTTATAATTCAAGGCTTCATCTGCACATCTCTCTCTCCTTCATTTCTAGGTTCTTTTGATTATTGTTTCAGTCTTCCGAACTTTAAAAAGATGCATTTTCTCTGCGAAGAAAAAGAGAGTTTAGACTCATCACTGACCACCCAGGATGACTCAGGCTATACTTCCTTCTCCTTGTAATATGTTCAGTTGCCCTTTGGTGCCAGAGGCCATGCTTTATACCCCCTAAATCTCTGTTGCCCAGCACAGTGTATAGAATGGGCACAGTACATGGTTTCTAAGTGAATAAACGAATGAATACCTGATTTCACAATTTATGATTGATTTACCTCTTTAATCTGAAATTATATTCTACCTGAAACTGTATCATTTCAAACGTCTATCAAATATTCTTCATACCAAATACAGTGCAGTGCATACCTTCTCAATAAACGTTTAGTGAGAGCAAAACATATATATTTTGGAGACTTATCAAGGAGAAGCCAAAATTTGGCCACGCAGTATTTCAAAATCTGTGCTTGTTCCAATTAGTCAAGTCAAGGAATGAATTTTCACCCCGCAAATTAACCACTGGTTCAATAGATTGGTAACTGTGATTACTTTCCACTAGACCTCCTGTGGTTGGAATGCCTTATGAGATTCCAGGGATGGAAAAATCTTTGGAAAGCCATCTATGTTTCTTGAAATATTTAAATGGAAGCCTTCACCTTCAGAGTGTTATTGATCAAGTTCAGCAGATATCCACGAAAATTTCTATCGAACAACTTGTATGTGACACGAACTGGAGATAAATGTAAAACTGGAAATTTTTCAAATTGCTTATAATTTGGTAGTCAAAGATAGTAATAAAGCAGCATATAGTATGATAAATTTTACAACAGAATAAATTTACAATAGGAGCAGCGAGGGGGGGAGTAATTAATTCCACATAAAGCATTAGGGAAGGCACCCTGAAAGAAATGACTCTGAGTTAGATTTCAACCATGATAGGAGTTTTTGTCTTTTGGATAACTATCATGAGTGAAAAATGCCCCTGATTGTGCTTGAGGTATTCATTTATAAAGCAGTGTCATATTTTAGGGAATAAACTTTTAAAAAGCAAAGATGTGAAAGACATTTAACTCCTCAGTGCAGCACCTGAATCTGCCACTATGTTCTTTGCTGTGCGATATCTGAGAAACAGAGTTGAACCAAACCCTACTGTATTAATGGATTTATATATGTGCACATATTTTATGCTGCCAATATTTTTATGGTTTCATAAATAGTGCTATCACTAACATTTCTACAAAATGAAGAAAAGATCTCATATGTGCTAGTAGAAATTCAGTATATTTTATAGAACACTGCTACTCTTGATGCAGCCTACGGGATGTGACTTTTCATAAAAACCTAATGAATTTCTAGATTTGTCAGCTGTTTCCAAACAGATGCACTTAGCTAATCTAATGGAAACATTTTGAGCCCAGATCCCAAATATCAATAGCTTTTAGTATTGCAAATTAGTCTGTCTATTGGGTAAATTGGGCTGTGTGGTTCTTGATAAAATGTAGCAAGTAATTTTATATGCATGTTTTTATGTATAACTGCCTTGCCAGGGTTTGATGCTCATATTTTTCCTTGCAGAGTTTTAAGTTGAATGTAGACAGTCATTGTGCTCTCAAGGAAGCTGTGGAGGAGGAAGGACACCAACTTCTTGAGCTTATTGCATCTCACAAAGCAGGTAAATCCTCCTGAAATATTGCAAGTCTTTATGTCTCCAGACTATTAAGAATGAAGAAGCATTGCTGTAAATTACTGCATATATTCACTTCCTTATGTATTATTAATATTTACATTATCAGATTGACCTTCAAGATTTATAAATGTTTCATATACTGCATACAATGCTATGATACTTATAAGATGAAATACTGCCTCCAAATGGTCTGTTCCTTTTATTTTGGACTTGCTGTTCGTCTGAGTTTCAGTTGAAATTACATTCTTGAAAATTTCACATTGACATGCTTTTTGATGTAGGTGCTCTGGAAATAACATTAAGATAATGAATGAGAATTATATATATAGTTATAATGCATATGCATTAGGGTATTATAGATACCATTACAGATATAAGGCAAGCAGTCTAGATTATTTCCCTGCCGCTTCATACACATGAACATTTTGCATGTTCTTTGCTGGTCTTTGTGTTAGCAGAGTTTTTGGCCTTCAACCAGTTCTTAGCCCAGTATCAATATATTTATAAGGAACAGATTATAATTAAAAAATAGTTTTGTCATTTGGCTATACTTATCCTGATAATAGAAGACCGTAAGACAGGATGACTTACAGTTTGGCTCTAGGTTTGAGCTTAGCACAGATAAATAGGAAAAAGATACTATTAATTGGATTTGCCAGTGTTAAAGACTGTTGTCTTAATTCTGGCCTATTTACTGTATTTCTCATTGAATTGACTTTACCTGTTTCCACATATATTTCTGATCATTATAAAGTCTCTAACAGATACACACAGAGTCTTTTATTTGGAATGTGAAGCGGTAATGTTATTAATTTTTATGCATTGTGATTTTTGTTTCTCATGTATTTTTTAAATCAATATACTGAGTCTAAATCAATTTCCAAGCCAGTCGTCTGTGTGGTTAACACATTTTTGCGTCCTTATACCTCATTTCAAGAATTGCCTTTCTCTATTCTGAGTGACAAATGCTGATATGGCAGGTGTTGTTAATGGTCATTTAAAAACATTTATATTGTTTAAAACAGCCATCTAATTTACTAAACAAAAGTAATGAGTAAAGATTCATTCAGGTCCACAACTTCTGCTTTCCCTTTTGGAAAAGGACTGAAGGACATGCTGCGGATGATTGCAAGTCAATGGAAGGAGCTGCAGAGGCAAATCAAACGGCAACACAGCTGGATTCTCAGGGCTCTGGATACCATCAAAGCCGAGATACTGGCTACTGATGTGTCTGTGGAGGATGAGGAAGGGACTGGAAGCCCCAAGGTAAGTGGCTTGAAGTTTGCCTTATTTCCTCTTATTTCTGTCTTCTTTTGAACTAGGCACCACTGAAGTTTTCTTTCCAACCCTAAGGCTTTTCGTTTCTACTGGGTAAACTTCATCTCTCTCTATAGATAAACAAAATGAAATGGCTTAGTTTAAAACAATAAAACCTTCAACTTTCAAGTTTTCCAGGAAAAGGTCTTTTTTTGAAAAGTGGCAGGGTAGGTGGGGACTGTACTTTAGGGGTGAGAGAAAGGGGGACATAAAACATTTAGTAAACAAAACATAAAGCATCTTTAACATGAATAATCAGAATGGTTTTAAATTGTTTTGTTGCAACTATAAATCACTATAATCAGTGCAATCACTCAGCTCTGACATCCATTAGCCGCTTGGTTACAGCAAATTAACAAAGAAGAGAGAAAGTGATTCATTATCTCATTCCTGTTAATGACTATCAGATGCATTGCCTAATTAGGGGATGGTCATTGTAGTGGGAAGAAGGTCATATGCTTTGCTACAAATCTTTTTGCTCTGAGTGTAAGTTCTCCATAATGGTACATGCACCGAATACAACAAGTACTTTAAAAATGAGTGTTGACGTGTTTTGGTTATTTGTTTTAGATGTGCAAAATGACCCATAAAACATATGCAATTGAACTTTAAATGAGGCACCTTTTAATACAAACTGGCACTGTTCTAAAGGTATCTTTGGACTCATAGTGTGGAATATAATTTTATTAATTTGATATTTTCATGTAATCACTCTTTTGTGTCTGTTCCTATGTGAAAGTAAACACAGAAAACCAGTCTCATAATAAATTCAGAATAAAACATGTTGTAACATGGGGGACACAGATTTAAGAGTTCATGGTTTTTATTCCTGGCTTTGAAAAAGTAAGTAAATCATCATCAAATCACATTTATTCAGCATCCCTGTGGATTGGCATTGTGCTAAATGTATACAGAGAAAGTTAAACAAACACTTTTCCCTCTTAGACCCATATTTTTAAATGCAGGCAGAGGAGAAATGCAACTAGCCAGGCAATAGTGAGACCCATGCAGCCAGTGAAAAGCTCAGACAATTTATGGCTTTTGAATTTCAAATTATGCCTTTAACTTATTTGTTGGAAACAGAAGATAGAATGATGAGCTCAGTTGCACTCAAAGAAGGCTCCATGAAGAAGGTCACATTTCAGGAAATACTTGAAGGAAGGAGAGAGGTGGCTTGGCACACAAGCACATATTTTAGGAAGTGATGTAATGAAAGGTTCAAAGCTGGAACTAATAATATGGAATGGAGAGTACATTCAGCAGACTTCTCAGGGCAGACTTGGAGCTATTTTAAGGAGTAGGCCGTAGGGAGAAGTTGACTGGACTAATGTTACGGTGTGTGTGCAAGTAGGGAGAGGAAAGATGCTGAGAAATGACACAGTTAAAAACTTACTGTAGGATGCTGAGGCAGGAGGATCACTTGTGGTCAGGAGTTGCAGACCAGCTTGGGCAACAAAGCAAGACCCCATCTCTGCAAAAAGTAAAAAGATGAGCTGGCCATGGTGACATGCACCCACTCTCCTAGTTACTCAGGAGGCTGAGGCAGGAGGATTGCTTGAGCCCAGAATTCGAGGCTACAGTGAGCTAGGATCACACCGTTGCCTCCAACCTGGGTAACAGACCCTGTCTCTAAAAAACAAACAAATCAAAAATCTTTATTGTAGCTGTTCGGTATGGTGACATTCGCCTGTAATCTGAGCTACTCTGGAGGCTGAGGTGGGAGAGTTACTTTAAAAAAGCTTCATTGTGTTTTATTTATTTAACAAGAATACACTGAGTGCCTGCTATTTAAAAGCTATCCTGTACTGGCTACATTCTACATGCCAGATGCTATTCTATAGCACTTTTGTATTATCTCATTTAATTACCTCAACAAATCTTTAAAGTAATTCTCTTTTAATCCCTGGTGGACAAAATGAGGGCAAAGAGAGGTTAGGAAACTTCCTTAAGGTCACACAGCTTCTAAGTAGCAGAGCAGGGATTTGATTCTGAGCCCTTTGATCACAGAGTGTACTTAGTCTTTCACTGGCACTGCTTATGGCCAAGTGTGGGACCAGGCATTAGAGATGAACAGTTGACCTCAGTGCCTGTTTCATGAAGCTTGTGGTGAAGTTTGAGAAACAGACTTCAATGACGCGTGCCTTTACAGATTGTGATGTACAATGAAAGAAAAGAAAAGGGAGTCACAAGAGGTTGGGCCAGGAGAAGTGATTTAGATCAGAGCATCAGGGAGGAATTGACATTCTGTGAACAGGTCAGCGTGGTTAGAAAGGGAGAAGTGTGCAAGGGAAGCTGGGTGCCCTGTTGTTGGAGGGGGAGGCTTTTGGAGTAAGAAGAGAAATGACATCGTTGCATTGTACTGTAAAAACCCCTTACTGGCTATAGTATGGGGCATGCGTGGGTGGGGTGGGGTGAGAAGGGGTAGGGTGGGAGTGTGCCAAAGTGGACTGCAGAAATGGCACAATGACTTAAATTAATGAAGGAGCTATGTTGAAAATGAGTACATTCACCAGGGCCACTTTGAAATCAGCTTATTGTTTAGGGAGGCATTGAGCTAGAATGAACTTGATAACCCAGTGAGGAGAAAGTATTATTGAAGGAGAAGCATTGTCAGCATTTCTCAAAAAGAGGACTTACCTGCCCAGGCTCCTCCTCAGACCATACCAGAACCTCATGGTTGGGGTCCCAGAATCTGCCTTCCAATAAACTCTCAGAGAACTTCTGTAATAGGCACCTAGAAAACCCTTTTCCTGCAGGGTTTACATGATCATCACCCAACATGAATAAGAGAACGTCTGTTGCATTGTTACTCATAATAGCAAACAATTGACATCAACTGAAAAGTTTAACATAGGAACTGTTTAATTCAATTATACTACATTTCATTCTAATGAAACGTTATGGTTGCACAGCCACAAAAAGTAATGATTTAGAAGAGAACTGGAAAAATTGGAGGATACGTATAATATGCAATTTCATATTTTTAAAATATATTGAATTTTCCAAAGCTCTCAATGTGCAAGAATTATTATAAATTAAAAAATAAGAATACATTTAAAAACGTAAGAATTAAAAAGTGATTTAAGAGGTAAAATAGGTGACATTGAGCTAAGGGACTCGAGATACGAATTTAAACATCAAGAAGAAAAATATCTGGGTCTTTTTTTTTTTCTTTTCTTTTTCTTTTTGAGACTGAGTCTAACTCTGTCACCGAGGCTGGAGTGCAATGGTGCGATCTCGGCTCGCTGCAACCTCTGCCTCCCAGGTTCAGTCAATTCTCCTATTTTAGGCTCCTGAGTAGCTGGTACTACAGGCGCCTGCCACAACGCCTGGCTAATTTTTTGTATTTTTAGTAGAGACAAGGTTTCACTCTGTTGGCAAGACTGGTCTCGCGCTCCTGACCTCGTGAGCCGCCCACCTCAGCCTTCCAAAGTGCTGGGATTACAGGTGTCAGGCACCACACCTGGCCATATATCTGGTTCATAATGATTAGAGTGCCTTACTTCTTAAGAGAAAACCAAACAAAAACCCTCTACTTATATTATTCCAAAAGTGAAAATACCTTGAGTCACCTCAGTTTACCAAGAATAACATTCGTATTTTTCTTAATAGTATTTCTATTCCATAGCATTTTTATGTCACATTATATGCACAGCATAGTGCATCTAAAAGCAGCTACAATGAGCGGCTTTTGTAGGTATCCGCAGATGTAGAAGTTGAGGGAGGCTCTAAGATTTTGAGATCTTGACATGACTGAGCCAGCAAAACTCCAGGACTCTACCTCCCAGCTAGTTCTCTCTCCCTAGTCTTGGCTAAATTTTCTCTGGAAAAATGAACTCATCTATACTCAGGGATGAATGTGAAATCAATTTAAGACAAGGAAAATATATTTCTTAATTTAAGCTTAAGAAACTGAGAAAAACAGAATGCTCATTCTTTCTATTTGTTTAATGTTTATGAACTGCTTCTTTTACTCTCTTAGGCAAACACATGTAATAGTAATAGAGAGGCTCAGATTCTGAGGCCAGACTTTTTGAGTTCAATGATTGGCACTTACTAGCTGTGTGTCACTGGAGCAATTATTTAACTTCCCTGTGCCTCCATTTTCTCATCTGTAAAATAGAGGTAATGATAATATCCACCTCAAAGGGTTGTAATACAGATTTAAAAGAGTTGACATACCTAAAGTGCTTAGAAGAGTGCCCAGTACATAGTAAATCCTAAGTAGGAGTAAATATACAAGGCTTCCTTTTCTTATTTTATTTATAGTTCTGGGTACATGTTCTAGATGTGCAGGTTTATTACATAGGTAAACATGTGCCATAGTGATTTGCTGAACCTATCAGCCCGTCACCTAGGTATTAAGCCCAGCATGCAATAGCTTTGTTTCCTGATGCTCTCCTCCCCCGTCCCCCACCGTCCCTGCACTGACAGGCCCCAGGGTGTGTTGTTTCCCTCCCTGTATCTATGTGTTCAGATTGTTCACCTCCCACTTATAAGTGAGAACATACGGTGTTTGGTTTTCTGTTCCTGTGTTAGTTTGCTAAGGATAATGGACAAGCCTTTGTTTTCTAGGGACAAATAAATAATTATAATAAATAATAAATTATAATTAATAAATAAATATAATCTGATAAATACTCTGATAGCGGTAGGAACAAAGTACTGTGAATACACTGAGAAGGAAATAACTAACCCTACCTGGGGAATCAAAGAACAATATACAGGGAGGCTTTCATGTTTTAAATGAAAGGTAGACAGGATTTTTGCCAAGGTGAAAATAATGAACATAGAGAATAGCATATGGAAAGATGGAGAGGTGTAGAAACTGTGGTGTGGCTGGAACCTGGGACCCTGTTGCAGATGCTGAGTAGGCCAGCCTTCCACAGTCTGCACCAAGGCACAACAATGTGACAAAAAGTGATCCTTAATAATTAGTGGTTTGACAATAAATCTTCCTATGTCTCTATTAATATAATCCAAGTCAGAGTGAGGTCTCTATATAGAATAAACCTAAACATACTGTTTAAGCTGACATTTGATTGCCATATTATAATAAATAAAGCAAGCTTAAATAGGTTACCCTGAAGTTCTCCACTACTAGAAGCTGGATTTGGCTTCTTAGCCATTATGTCAGTCCTCTTTCCATGATGTGACCTTGCACAGGTCATGCACAAATTGTGCCATGAAATGCATCTCAAAGCACAGCAGTTATGATCATCTATTTCATCTTAGACCTAAACAGGAACTAAAATTAAAACATGACAAAAAATAACTCCAGAATTCATCTTAGGTTTACTTCAGAAGCTACTGGGAACTTGAGAAGCATAATAGAAAATCTAAGGAATATATCTAGGGGGTATTTTCTTTTTTGCCTTGTTTGAGAGACTGCAGAAAAGGACTTGGTTTTAGAAATCTTGTAAAGAAGGAGGATAGGAGGAAATTCAAAGACTCTGAGAAACTTCTCCCCTAGGACTCGGCAGCATACCTTATTTGTTGTATTTCATTTTTTAAAGAAGTGTTTTCCCAGGACTGTGAGATCTTTTATACATGGAAATAGAGAATAGAATTCACCAGTTCTAGAAATAGAGCTTCAGCACTCACATCTAAGAACTGGAAATATGCTTATAATTATAATTTTTACTTTAAGATATATTGGTAAAAGTTTATCACCTTAGATTAGGCTTTCAGTATGTTCAATTTTTTAATGGTCTGTAGCTGGAGGGATTTCAAAACATAGTGAATAATATCTAACAAAAGCTACATTCTTTTTTGACCTTTCAAGGCAAAAAACAAAAATTCTGAAAGCAAGAAAGCATCTTTAAATTTGGACATTGCCTCCTTTACAATGTTCTTATCCTCTCTTTCTTTACTTTTCACTTATAAAGCATGCATCATTACAGATGTCTTAGAATGGAGACCAGGATTTCCCCATATGACTTATCCAACTTTGCATCACTGAAAGCACAGAACAACAGTTCCCTCACGCTTTTTAAAGAAACAGATAAGTTACCAGAACGAAGAATATTTGAAGATTTTACTGTAAATTCAGAAAACTTTACAGCTACTACAAGGGTGACCTAGCCTGAGTCCCAACCAACACCTTCATTTCTGTAGTGAAAGGATACAGAAAGTTAGCTGCTTTGAACTCGAGGATTGTGCTCATTTTATCTGCCTTCTTTGAGGTTCTTAGATTGAAGTCATCTTCCTTTGGAAATGAATATCAGACTATGAAGGTCATCAATGTTATCTGTTCAACAATAACAGAAGAGTAAGCTTAAGGATATCCTTATATGTTTGCTCAGCCCTACGACTGAAAGTGTTAAATATTGGCTGAGAATGTACCTTTGACTTGCAAGCAATTTACCTAGCTGACCTTTCTTTAGATGTCAAGAGAGGCAAGCCCAGTATTAGCATGTGTTTTTGTTTGTTTGTTTACCAGATGCCCAAGTCTTTAACCCAGTGTCTATGCTAATGAATTATGGGTGACTTTCTTTAACTGAAGGGATGTAAAGGAGTCAATCTGGGGAGCTTCTTGGCAAGATGTTTTCTCTGTATTTTATGGTATCTCTTGGGTAATAGCGCAACTGGATAATATTTTCTTAGAATAGAACTAGATCCTCATTCTTCCACAGCATTGGTGAGACAAAGTATTGTCTCTACATTCTTTTCTTTTCTGGCTCAGAAGCTTATGTAGTTAGCATGTTCTTTAAGATCTTCAGAAACAGCATTAATGTAATCAATGAGAATTGCATTTATGTGTCATTAGTCCCGTATATACTGATGCACACATTTATAAGAACTGCTTGAGACACTTTGCTGTCTTCCTCACGCTAAAAAAGAGTACAGGTATATGTTATCAGAAGGAACCAGAAATGATCCAGTAAGATTAAATTGTGCCTAAAGTAGTAGAAAGAAAAACAATAGGCAAAGGCCTGGCCATTATTTATTGAGTGCTGACAGAGAATTCTGCCCAGTGCTAGGCCAGACATGAGAGAAGACATGCTTTTCTGCTTAGTGGTCTTATCATTTCAGTGTAAGCACATAGTGCAACATCTTGTCTAATGTACTTTGGGCTATCTTAGATCTAGAATAATAGATTACCTAAGATTCAGATCATCTTAATTAGAATGTTGGCAGATTGAAATGGAATGGGGTTCTTGATGCAGGCAAACGAGAGTAAATGCATTACCAATTCCACCTCTTCCGTGTAAAAATCTTTCCAAAAGCCAGTATCCTATCTGGTTCCTTTCCCACTGATCTATATAAACATAGTCCTGATTTGCAGTACCTAGGGAGAATTCTTTCTTTTCTGTGGATTTTTCAATAGCCCCTTTTTTTGTTATCAGAAGGGCAACTTTTCTTTAAAAGTATTTTTTGAAAGACAAACAAAAGTGAGTTACTTCTTTGAAGATCAGTGTGGTTACTAAGTTTGGGACAGAATCCAATAAAAAATAGTTACTCTAATCTCCTTGAAGCACTTACATTTGCATACTATAAGATGTATGGGTGGATCTAAGGTGAGGAATTTTTAATAGTCTGCCACTCTGTTGAGATGACTAAAAAAATGATTGGAAAAATAAAAGTATTCACTATGTCAAAAGACAGCTAATGGTCACCCTTTCATGGTCTGTATGGTGTATAAGAACATAGATTATTTTGTTTTTCAGCTGTACTTCCATTGCTGGTGGCCTTGAGGATAGAAACATTTGGCTCAGCAAGAATCTGGAAGTAAAATTCTTTGGTGTCTCTAATCAACACAGGGAAAAGTCATTAATGGGAATAGGTAGTTGACTTTTTTCCTGTGTAGTGCAAGAACGCCTAATCTCTGAATCTGCAATCCCTAAAGTTGCAAAGATACTTGGTATTGTTTACAAACCTGTAGTCTGTGGAAAGCAGCCATCTTTTATTGGCAGATCTCACATTCTGTACCTCAGCCTGATCTGTTTTAAAGATAACATATCGTAAACACATTAGAAGCACTTTGTGCTATATAGTGGAGGTCAAACATTTTTAAAATCTGTTAATATAAGTATTTAAGCACAAAAAAGAGTGCAGGATATAGAATTGCTTCTAAAAAACACTTTAAAATTAATAAGTAAATTCTTTGAAAGTGAGAAACAATTACCTCAGTGTGTGACTTACACTTTCTCCTGGAATGTGTTGTTTCTGGCAGGGGAGCAGGCTGAGCCAGGGAGAGCCCTGCCTGCTAAAGGGATTACTCCTCTGGCTTTTGTGTTTATTGAGTCGCCTAGGACTTCTTATTAAATGGCAGCTTTCAAATGTACACACACCTGCACTCAGCACCCTAAATACTTAAAATGCTTGTTTAACTTTTCTCACACCCAGAGTATCTCTCCCGTCTAGTGTAGTCAAATGGCACTGAGTTGTCCGCATTTTGCTTGTTCTTTCTCTTTGAAATTCAGTTGGAATGTAGCCATGTTTGTGGTTGTGATGCTACCAGAGACAGAGTGTTTCTTAAGGTACTGTGCACTGCTCTTTGCCACCAGTACTCAGAGAACATTCCCAGTCTTAGCTCCTGCTTTGCCTAAATGAAGGTTTATGTTTCTCAGGAAACATTAACTAGATTGGAGGTCCTGCCGGGCTAGAGCTCAGGGACCATCTCACTGCAGGTTCTAGGCCATTTTGCATTGGGCTGGGGCAGTGGCTTCTCATCTTTATACTCAGTTGGCCTACAGAGGCCAACCCTGGTTTTGCATTGCCTCCTACAGAGCTCAGCAAGGTTGTACACCTCACTGAGTGAGAAGAGGGAGAGGGAAAAAGGAAGCCTAAATTAAGAGACTAAGACAAAAGAAAAGAGAGTGGAAAGAAGAAAGAGAGAGAACAGAGGGGAAAGTTAAAAGAACGAAACATGTATCCAGTGAAATGTACTAGAAGCTAAAAAACATTTCCTCAGCTATCTTTAGAGGCATTGGTTCCACAGGCTGCCCAAGTCCATTTCATGGACCTTAATGTGTTCATGAGGTGTCTCTCTCTGAAACATGCACGCACGCACGCATGCACGCACACGCACATGCACTCATTCCTTTCTCAGTCTCTGGAAGTCAAAACAAGAAAAACTTTCTTTACTTTCCACGTCTTAGATATTATTGTGTAACCATTGTGTGTGTTTATATAACATGTTCTATTAATGGGGTTTTCACTCACAACAGGCTTACTATGGTTTAGGTTCATGTGAAGCCTTTTACCTAGATTTTCTCATTCATTCTTCCCAACAATGCCAGAAATCCTAGCTCCTATTATTATTTTCCCTTTACTGACAAAAAAGCTTAGATTCCAAATGCATTAGATGATCATTAGACAGTCTTCTTAGACACCTTCCATAACAAGGGAAGGAACAAACTTCCTAGCCCATCATTTGATTTTAGCTGCTTAGTCAAGATTTGTGTCAGTGTTTTATTTCTTAGTTCTTCTAGTTTACCCATCCTTTTCCAAATACATGTTTCCTTTTCTTTGTCCTTTACTCTTGCTCATGGCTTTTCTTATTCTCTCCATCTATACTGCTTTTATTCATCCTTAGAATTAATACATATTTAAAATGTAACTACAATGTCATGATGTAGCTCTGGACAGAATACTGGACCTCTCCTTGCTCACTGCCTAGCGTGGAGACAAATGTACACAAATGTAGTTCTAAATTATGGCAGACTGTGTGATAAATACAAGAGATACAGAAACTGGGAAGGGAACATTATTTCAATGTGATGAGCTCTGTGAAGGCCTAAGAGATGATGAATTTTGTGGAGATCTCTAATATTCAGCTGAATTGGTAATAGGAAGATGGTAGAGGGAGAGCATTCCCAACACAGGAAATAGCATGGTCAAAAGTATGGAAAAGGGAAAATATAAGGGACATAGAAAGCGAACAGTGAATAGTTTGGCTTTTTTGAGCATAACATCCATGTGTTTATGGCAAGAGATAAGGACTTAGTGAAAGATAGATCCTGAAAAACTTGACTTATATACTGTACAACTTTGGATATCAGGCTGAAGAGTTATGTTTTACTAGTGTGCCCTGAATGTTTGTCATGATTGAATTTGGTCATAGAAAACAGATAGCAAAGTAGGATGAAAGAGGAAGGACTAAAAGTCAAGATAATGAATTAGGAAACTACTATCATAACTAAAGGCAGGCTGAGGCAAAGCAGTGGCTGTGAGAATATAAAGAAAAAAGTAAGAGAGATAGTCTGGAAGAAGAAATAATAGGATTTGGTATCTAGGGGATGGAGCCTGAGGGAAGAGTTAACAGTGACTTAAAGGAATTGAGCATGAGCAGTTAGGAGAATGGCATTACCATTAACTGAGGTTGGACACATTTTGATAAGGAACAGCTTTGAAAGGGAAGATAATTAACTCTGTTTAGTACAGTGACCTTGATGCACAATTAATAAGAATATCTAGGTGTGTAACCTGGGCATAGATATTTTTGTAACCTCCCCAGGTGATTCTAAAGTACAGGAAAGTTTGAGAACAAAGATTTAGAAGAAGGAGAAACCTGAAAATCAACTATGTGTTCTTGTGTAACAGTCGAAGATGCAAGCCTGAAGCTCGGAGTAGAGGTCAATGTTAGGGATGTAGGTTTGGTAATACAAATAGAAATAATAGCTGTAACCTTGGAAGATGATTTTAACAAGAGACTATTGTGTGAGAATAAAGTAGATGTGCAATAGAACTTTAAGGAAAGCCTAGGGTACCTGAGAGCCAGGGTACCCTACTGAAACTGGGGGATTAAGTGAGAATCTGCATCCTCAAGAGTGAAACTTTCAGGCCCTGCTGCCCAGAATGCTGGCAGCCAGGGAATAGTATTACAGCAGGTCAAAGGAACTTTCCATGGAGTAAGAGTGAACTTAGCATGTTTTTAGACTGAAGACTAGGACTAGTAAAAAAGGGAAACTTGAAGAAAATAGTTTCAAGGACAAGAAAGAAGTTGAATAGTTATTGGTACAATGATTCAGATGAGGAGAGGAAGTGAATCAGTGAAGCTGTGATTTTCAGGGAAGGAGGATACATCTTCTGAGATAGGAGAGAAAGAGGGAAGGAAGCCAAAGAATTTAGAATGAAGACAAACTCAATGAGATTAGTCAGTGGAGCAATTATTTGAGTAGAGGGAGGGTTGAAGCTGAGGAGGGCCTAGAGAACAAAGTACAAGTCAAATCCTATCCTCTCAAAAGAGATTTCCTAAAATTTTCCAGTCCTGTGTGATCACTGTGCCCTCTAAACTTTTCATTTACTGTTTGTAACATACATTTGGTAATTAATCTCACACAGCCATGTAAAACATAATTTTCATTGTTGTTTTGAACTTCCATTTATATCTTTCATAATTAACTTTTCGGGTGATTACCATCTATCATGACCGCAAACTCCTTGGGCAGCAACTACATCCTAAGCTTTGTTTTACTCACTTTACACGTTATTTGAGCTTTAAAATGTATTTTAGTTAATTTTGTTTGATTATAATAATATCATGTTTAGTTATTCTTT
Organism: Ateles fusciceps; assembly: GCA_036589455.1. NCBI lineage: Eukaryota > Metazoa > Chordata > Mammalia > Primates > Atelidae > Ateles > Ateles fusciceps. The sequence goes on from JAZHEH010002842.1 coordinate 168,694, forward strand.
TTAAAGCTAAAGACAGAACCCTACTTTATATTCTCATCTTTCATGATACTTTATCTTAGCTACGTAAATAATGACATAATCCCATCTTAGCATCTGTTCTTCCTTTCTACCCTTCTCTTGAATTTCCTTTGCCGCTTGTTTTTTCTTGTAAATAAAACAATCTTTAAATCGACATTTAGAAGAGCCATTTCACCTGTTTTTTCCAAAAAACTAGCTATTTATAACTTAAAAATGTGATTTTATTCTAGTGTGAGTTTATTATTATATTCATACTTCCTTGAGGCAGGTCTAGTTGGTTAACTATGTTAATAGATTGTTCGATTTTTTAAAAGTCTTTGTTTAAACAGCCTTGCTGAAAGGATATATTGTGAGTTGCTTCTTTGAAAAACACTGAAAGCATCTAACGTGACTTGGTAGCTGACCAGTACACTGGTTGATGAAATTTGTAGTCTTTGCTCCAAAGCTCTCTAACAAGATTAGGTGAGATTGAACTTGAGAAGGTAAAGGTCTCTAAATTGACATAAATTCAAAGGGCAGAACTAGATCATACCACTATTTGAATCTCTAACAAAGTCTAATTTCTGACATATTATATTTGGTCCATTGTAATTTGTGTACATACACATCCTTCTAGTAAATGATGAATGAAGTTTAGGTAATATAATGTAGTTTATACACTTCTAGACCTTTGTTGGAAATACAGGGCTGGGGAGCTCTCTTCTCTGTAAAATGACCTGGATTGCTTTTCTGGAACACAGTCTCTCGTTTTATACTAGACACAAACACAAACACTCGGGTGTTTTTCCAAACCAGCTTGGTTGAATTTATTTCCCTGCTGTCTTTCATTTGATACATCTTCTATATGCTCAGGCTATCATTAGATAGATGGGGGCAAATATGGAATTTCACTGGGTAGTTTCATCTGGCTAAAACCACTCATTTTTAGGGTAATTAGACAATTCATTTCTAATGGGAATTTTTGGTCCAGTTGTGAGACTAGAAAAGGATTAGTTAAGCTTCATCAACATATTTGAACTTACAGTGCTTGTCTGAACTTTCTGAAGGTTATTCATAACTTGAGGGACTACGCATTTTGAACTATGAAGAATTTTAGAAAACTTTTCTGTCTCAGTTCCTTTCTTCTTTTCTGCTGCTCATCCCCAAAGCTTTTGTTTCTTTTCTACCTGAAAGTAAACTAATAATAGTATGATATAAACTTGTAATTCTGATGCTAAGCAGGCTCAATGGCATCAGTGATAATGACTGTTGTAGGGTAATGCCAACCTGCTTCCTGTGTTGGAATTTTCCTCATTCCTTAAGATTTTGGAGGTTCTATTACCTAGCCTGTTGTCCACCTAGCAAATACCTTTACACTGAACATCTTTTTTGATCACATGTTGTTCTTCTTCTTAACAAACTCTTCTGAGAGCTGTATATATATGTTTAAAGTGGCAGCTTTCTGGGCCCCAATACCCATGTTTGTTAATGAAGTTCTTGTGACACATGTTTCTCTCAAGTCAATTAGGCTAAAATGACTGAACAGAAAACAAAATGTATTTTTCAAAATTATCATCCAATAGTGCTGCTACTAATTTTTGTTGCATTTAGAGTAAAATCATCTCATTTCCTAGTGAGAACTTTTTAACTATTACTATTCATCAGTAATTGAAAATTTATCCTCATTTTTGGTTGAAGGCTAAGAATTATTAACTGTAATACAGGACAAAGAGAACAGTAATGTGAACAAAGATATCACTGAATAAAAATAAATTTGATATTCCAAGTGCTTTTCTTTCTTATTATTTCTGAATTTTTTTCAGTTGTGTGGTGGTTTTCAGTTGTAGTCCTGCTTCAGACCTTTGGCAAATGGCATCTTTTATCATTATCTGCGGATACTTTTGGTCTCAGATGTACACAAAAAATTGAACGACTATTCTCTTTTGGCTAATACACAAAAGGGAAATCAGGTAAAGGAGTTTGAAGGTGAAATCTCTGGAAATCCTGCATTTTAAGCAGACTTTTTCTCATAATCATCTTCTGTCAATGAATGCCTTGAAATGAAAGCTCCTGTTTTGTGTACTTTTCCAAGGCAATCAATAGTTCTTTCTTTCGTAAGTGGTAACATATGATATTAGGAAGTATAGATACACTTCTCCTCATAAAAAGGGAATGTGTTGGGATGTTGCACTAATGATACACTCAGCAACAGCAGTAACAAATATTGTTTATTAAGCTTAATTTAGCAGGTATTGTGGAATGCCTAACCAATAGCCATTTTCCTCCTTTTCCGAACAGCACCACCTGTTTTGTCCACATACCTACCTTCTTTCATGGCGTGTGGTTCAGGTGAAGTAGATCCTATTCTCCAGCCCAGTCAGTAAATCACAGTTAGTCCATCAGGCAACTGTAAGGGCTCCCTTTGCGCAGCTAATTGATGCATTTCTGGCCAGTGGATATGAGGAGAGTCTATGGGGCTTTTGGAAAGGTTTTCTTTCTCATAGAGATTAAACAAGGCCAGGTGCAGTGGCCTTGATGACATGACTGAAATCTCAGCATTTTGGGAGGCCAAGGTGGACAGATCACGAGGTCACGAGATTGAGACCATCCTGACCAATATGGGGAAACCCTGTCTCTACCAAAAATAGAAAAATTAGCTGGGCGTAGTGGTGGGCGCCTGTAGTCCCAGCTACTCAGGAGGCTGAGGCAGGAGAATTGCTTGAACCTGGGAAGCGGCAACTGCAGTGAGCCAAGATCGTGCCACTGGACTCCAGCCTGGTGACAGAGCAAGACTCCGTCTCAAAAAAAAAAAAAAAAAGAGAGAGATACACAAGAAGAAAAGTTTCCCTTTCAAGCTCTGGATGCTTTCACAAGGATAAGAAGCTGAGGTGCTATAGCCATTTAGTCACTATAAATGGAGCTAAGTTGAGGATAATGTTTAATATGCCAAGGATGGCAGAGGGGAAAGATGGGTTCTTCATATCATTGAACAGCTGAATGAACCAACTTTTGAGGTGTTTGACCTTCAGCACTGTTTTATTTTATTTTTATTATTATTATTATACTTTAAGTTCTAGGGTACATGTGCAGAATGTGCAGGTTTGTTTCATAGGTACACACGTGCCATGGTGTTTTGCTGCATCTATCACCCCGTCATCTACATTAGGTATTTCTCCTAATGTTATCCCTCCCTTATTTTCCCACCCTGCTATCCCTCCCCTAGCCCCCGACCCCCTGACAGGCCTGGGTGTGTGATGTTCTCCTCCCTGCATCCATGTATTCTCATTGTTCAGTACCCACTTATGAGTGAGAACATGCAGTGTTTGGTTTTCTGTTCTTGTGTCAGTTTGCTGAGAGTGATGGTTTCCAGCTTCATCCATGTCCCTGCAAAGGACATGAACTCATCCTTTTTTATGGCTGCATAGTATTCTATGGTGTATATGTGCCACATTTTCTTTATTCAGTCTATACTTATGGGCATTTGGATTGGTTCTAAGTCTCTGCTATTCTGAACGGTGCTGCAATAAACATGCATGTGCATGTGTCTTTATAGTAGAATGGTTTATAATCCTTTGGGTATGTACCCAGTAGTAAGATTGCTGGGTCAAGTAGTATTCTATATCTAGATCCTTGAGGAATCACCACACTGTCTTTCACGATGGTTGAACTAATTTACACTCCAGCCAACAGTGTAAAAGCGTTCCTGTTTCTCCACATTCTCTCCAGCATCTGTTGTCTCCTGATTTTTTAATGATCACCATTCTAACTGGTGTGATATGGTATCTCAATGTAGTTTTGATTTGCATTTCTCTAATGACCAGTGATGATGAGCATTTTTTCATGTGTTTGTTGGCCACATAAATGTCTTCTTTTGAGAAGTGTCTGTTCATATACTTTGCCCACTTTTTGATGGGGTTGTTTTTTACATGTAAATTTGTTTAAGTTTTTTGTAGACTCTGGATATTAGTCCTTTGTCAGATGAGTAGATTGCAAATTTTTTTCCCCATTCTATTGATTACCAGTTCACTCTAGTTTTTTCTTTTCTTTTCTTTTCTTAACTCTCCTTTAGTTGGAGTTGGAATTTTCTGTTATTAGGGACCAAAACAAATTCTGTCTTAATGAAACATTGTAGTCTGTTGAGTATTATATAATTTGAATATTTCTTTACCTATTGAATATTGAATCTCACAATAGTTTTTTTTACATTTTCCCCCAAAGCTAAACCATTACTTTTTAACCTCTTCTCAACTTATTGCTGCATGGTGACTTTGTTCACACTTACACTATGAAAATTATTCTCAGCAGTGTTCTCTCATGACTTCTTGGCTACCAAATCAGTTTCTGAGCCTCAAATTCTTTTCTATAAATCATTGATTGGTGGCTTTCAATTAAAAATGATTAGCCAATTATTAAAAAGCCAAAAAATAACAGATGCTAGCAAGATTGCAGATAAAAAGGAATACTTATACACTCTTGGTGGGAGTGTAAATTAGCTTGACCATTGTGGAAAGCAGTGTGAGGATTCTTCAAAGAGATAAAAATAGAACCACCATTCAGTCCAGCAATCCCATTACTGTGTGTATATCCAAAGGAATATAAATTGTTCTATCATAAAGACACATGCACATGTATATTCACTGCAGCACTATTCACAATGGCAAAGACATGGAATCAACTTAAACACCCATTAATGGTGGACTGGATAAAGAAAATGTGGCACATATACACCATGGAATACTATGCAACAAATAAAAAAGGATGGGTTAATGTCCTTTGCAGGGACATGGATAAAGCTGGAAAACATCATTCTCAGCAAACTGACACAAGAACAGAAAACCAAACACTGCATGTTCTCACTCATTAGTGGGTGTCCAACAGTGAGAACACATGGACACATAGAGGGGGAACAGAGACACTGGGGCCTTTAGGAGGATGGAGGATTGGAGGAGGGGGAAAGGTTTAGGAAAAATAACATATGGGGTACAAGGCTTAACACCTGGGTGGCAAAATAATCTGTACAACAAACCCCAATAACACAGATTTGCCTATATAACAAACCTGCACATGTACCACTGAACTTAAATAAAATTAAAAAGAATTAGCCTTTTTTTTTTCAAACACCAACATATTGAAAAAAAAAGAAAAAAAAAAACAGAGTGGAATTTTTCAGTTAACTCAGAACCTGGGGGCTTTGCCCTTTGCTTACTGTACTACGGGACTTCTCTAGCGCTCCTTGTCCCGGACCTCTGCAAAGCTCACAGGTACCACAGGGTATAGTCCTAAAACTAGCCTCCAAATTTGACCTTATATTGGTGCCTCTTCTGCCTCTTCTCCATTTGCACTGTATGTGCCTGTCCTACTGAATTCTTCAGTAACTTTGCCTACCTAAATAGTTCCTTCCTTTTCTAGCCTTGCTCTTCTGACACTCCCTTTTCTTCCTTTGCTATAGCCACATGAGGCTACCTCTAGTCTCTAAAACTTCCCAGTTTCTTTTTTTTGCTGTGGTCTTTTCATTCACTCCCTATCTTTGCTCATTTCTACCTGTTTAATCCTCCCCCATTATCCTGGTTTATCTCAGTGGTCTGTCTGCCACCCAGTACTCATCTATACCAAAATGACTCTCAATTTTTATCAATTCCCATAGCATTTGTACCTCATTTATAGCACTTACCACATTCTGTCTTTGAATTTTGTGTTAAAGATCTTCCTCAAGCTGCATGCTTCTTAAGGTGGGAACCATTTCCTGTTCATTGTTCTACACACTGCAATGCTCAGCATAATGTATCCCTCAGAGACTGTTCTTGAACAAAATGCTTGTTGAATGATAAAAAATTTGTAACGCAAATGAAAACCTTAAATTATGTGTGTTCTTTAGATGGTTTTGTTATGTTTTGAGACAGGGTCTTGCTCTGTCACACGGGCTGTAGTGCAGTGGTGCAATCTCGACTCACTTTAACCTCTGCCTCCCTGGTTTGAGTGATTCTTGTGCCTTAGCTTACCAAGTAGCTGGAACTATAGGTGTGTGCCACCATGCCCAGCTATTTTTTTTGTGTTTTTGGTAGAGACAGGATTTCGCCCTGTTGGCCAGGCTGGACTCAAACTCCTAGCCTCAAGTGGTCTGCCTGCTTCAGCCTCCCGAAGTGCTAAGATTACAGGTGTGAGCCACCGTGTCCAGCCCTTCAGGTCTTTTTTTTTTAGTTCTTTAAGTGTTTGTATCATTTTTGTAAACTGATTCATACTTTTTGAAATTATGCAGGATTCAACTGATTTAAATTTCATTGTTATGATGGAATCTAGAACAATTAAAACAGATGAAATTACTTTTTAGTGCAAAATATTTTATATCTTTGCATTTCACAGCTTAAAGAAGAAAAGCAGTCTACTATGTCCATATTTGGACATTTTATTTTTACTTTTTTATACCATTAAAAAAATTCAGTAGCTGTAGGGGTAAAAGCGGTTTTCGTTTACATGGATGAATTATATAGTGGTGAAACCTGAGATTCAGTGCACCTGTCACCAGAGTAGTATACATTGTACCCAATATGTAATTCTTTCATCCCTCTCCTTTCCTCCACCCTCTCTGCTTCTGAGTCACCAATGTTCATTATGCCACTCTGTATGCCTTTTCATACCCATAGCTTAGCTTTCACTTATAAGTGAGAACAGAGGTATTTGGTTTTCCATTACTTCACTTGGGATAATAGCCTCCAGTTCAATTCAAGTTGGTACAAAGGACATTAATTTGTTGATTTTTATGTCTGAGTAGTATTCCATGGTGTATACATGTCACATTTTCTTTATCCACTCATTGGTTGATGGGTGCTTGGCTGGTTCCATATCTTTGCAATTGTGAATTGTGCTGTGATAAACATATTCATGCAGCTGTCTTTTTAATATACTTACTTCATTTTGTTTGAGTAGATACCCAGTAGTGGGATTGCTGGACTGAATGGTAGATCTACTTTTAGTTCTTTGATAAATCTCCATGCTGTTTTCCACAGGGATTGTACTAAAATATATTCTCAACAGCTGTGTAACAAGTGTTTCTTTTCATTACATCACCAACATTTATTGTTTTTTGACTTTTTATATAATGGCCATTCTGGTTTGGGTAAGGTGGTCTTAATTTGCGTTTCCCTGATGATCTTCAGGTCTTACATTTAAGTCTTTAATCCATCTTCAGTTGAGTTTTGTGTATGGTGAAAGATAGGGATCCAATTTCATTCTTCTGCATTGGCTGTACAGTTTTCCCAGCACCAATAGTGTGTTCTTTCTCCAATTCATGTTTTCGAATGCTTTGTTGACAATCAGTTGATTGTAAGTATTTGCCTTTATTTCTGGATTCTCTATTCTATTCCATTGGTCTATGTATATACTTTTATACCAGTACCATGCTATTTTGTTTACTATAGCCTTGCAGTATAATTTGAAGTCACATAACGTGATGCCTCCAGATTTGTTCTTTTTGCATAGGATTGTTTTGTTTATCTGGGCTCTTCTTTGGTTCTCTATGAATTTTAGGATTTTTTTTCTGATTCTGTGAAAAATGATGTTGATATTTGATAGGAATTGCATTGATCTGTAGATTGCTTTGAGTAGTATGGTCATTTTCACAATATTGATTCTTCTGCATGAGCATGGAATGTATTTTCATTTGTTTGTGTCATCTATGATTTCTTTCAGCAGTGTTTTATAGTTTTCCTTGTAGAGATTTTTCACCTCCTTGGTTAAGTATATTCCTGGATATTTTATTTCATTTGCAGCTATTATAAAAGGGATTGAGTCCTTGATTTGTTTCTCAGCTTGGTCATTATTGGTATATAGCAGTGTTACTCATTTGGGTACATTGATTTTGTAACCTGAGACTTTACTGAATTCATTGGTCAAATCTAAGAGGCTTTTGGAAGAGTCTTTAAGGTTTTCTAGGTATATGATCAAAACATGGGCAAACAGAGATAGTTTAACTTCATCTTTTTCAATTTCGATGCCCTTTATTTCTTTCTCTTACCTTAATTCTCTGGGTAGGACTTCTAATTGTGTTGAATGGAAGTGGTGAAAGTGGGCATCTTTGTCTTGCTCCACTTCTCAGGGGGAATGCTTTCAGCTTTTCCCCATTCAGTATGACGTTGGCTGTGGGTTTGTCATATATGGCTTTTGTTATTCTGAGATATGCTCCTTCTATGCCTAGTTAGTTGAGGGTTTTTATCATAAAGGGGTGCTGGATTTTATTGAATGTTTTTTCTGCATCTATTGAGATGATCATATGGTTTTTGTTTTTATTTTTGTTTATATGATGAATCACATTTATTAACTAGTGTATGTTGAATCATCCTGTGTCCTTGGGATGAAACTCACTTGATCATGATGAATTATCTTTTTGATGTGTGGTTGGATTCAGTTTGCTAGAATTTTGTTAAGGAGTTTTACATCCATGTTCATCAGAAATACTGGTCTATAATTTTCTTTTTTGTTAAGTCCTTTTCTGGCTTTGGTATCAGAGTGATTCTGGCTTCATAGAATGAGTTAGGGAAGATTCCTTCTTTCTTAATATTTTAGAATAGTTTCATAGGATTAGGACCAGTTCCTCTTTGAATATCTGGTAGAATTTGGCTGTCAATCTATTTGACCCAGGGCTTTTTTTTTTTAATTCATTCTCACTGCTTGTTATTGGTCTGTTCAGGATTTCTGTTTATTCTCTGATTCAAACTAGGAGGATCATATGTTCCCAGGAATTTATCCATTTCCTCTAGATTTTCCAGTTGTATGCATAGAGGTATTCATAGTAGTCTGGAATGATCATTTGTATTTCTGCAGTGTTGATCATAATTTCTCCATTTTCGTTTCTAATTGAGCTTATTTCAATCTTCTCCTTTTCTTGGTTAATCTAGCTAATGGTTTATCAATTTTGTTTATCTTTTCAAAGAACTAACTTTTTATTTCATTGGTCTTTTGTGTTTTTTCTTGTTTTAATTTTTTTTAGCTCTGATCTGATCTTTTTTATTTATTTTCTTCTGCTAAGTTTGGGTTTGGTTTGTTCTTGTTTCTCTGCTTCCTTGAGGTATGGCATTAAATTGTCAATTTGTTCTGTTCCATTGGTCTGTATCTCTGTTTTGGTACCAGTACCATGCTGTTTTGATTTTGGTAGCCTTTATAGTTTGAAGTCAGGTAGTGTGATGCCTTCAGCTTTCAGTTTGTTTTTTTTTTTCTTTTGCTTAGGATTGTCTTGGCTATATAGGCCCTTTTTTTGTTCCATATCAAGTTTAAGGTGGTTTTTTCCAATTCTGTGAAGAAAGTCATTGGTAGCTTGAGGGGGGATAGCATTGAATCTACAAATTACTTTGGTCAGTATGGCCATTTTCACAATATTATTCTTCCTAACCATGAGCATGGAATGTTTTCCATCTGTTTATGTCCTCTCTTATTTCCTTGAGCAATGGTTTGTAGTTCTCTTTGAAGAGGTCCTTCATATCCCTTGTTAGTTGTATTCCTAGGTATTTTATTCCTTTGTAGCAATTGTGAATGGGAGTTCACTCATGGACATGGATGAAACTGGAAACCATCATTTTCAGCAAACTGACACAAGAACAGAAAACCAAACACTGCATGTTCTCACTCATAAGTGGGTGTTGAACAATGAGAACACATGCACACAGGGAAGGGAACATCACATACTGGGGCCTGGGAGTTGGGGGATGTAGGGGAGGAATAGCAGGGGGGTGGGGGGGGGATTAGGGAAGGATAGCATTAGGAGAAATACCTAATGTAGATGACAGGACAATGGATACAGCAAACTACTACCATGGCACGTGTATACCTGCGTAACAAACCTACACGATCTGCACATGTACTGCAGAACTTAAAGTATAATGAATAAATAAATAATAAATAAATCAACAAATTGTCAATTTGTGATCTTTCAGAATCTTTGATATAGGCGTTTAGTGCTGTGAACTTTCCTCTTAGCATTGTTTTGCTGTATCCCAGAGGTTTTTATAATTTTGTGTTATTGTTATCATTCATTTCAAATGATTTAAATTTCCGTCTTGGTTTTATTGTTAGCCTGAAAATCATTCAGGAGCAGATTTTTTAATTTCCATGTGTTCGTATAATTTTAAGGGGTTTTTTTTTTGGTGGGGGGACTGATTTCTAGTTTTATTCTGCTGTAGTCTGAGAAGATACAGATGATAGTGTTTTGATTTTTTAAAAATTTATTGATGCTTGTTTTGTGACCTGTCGTATGGTCTATCTTGGAAAATGTTCCATGTGCTGATGAGAATAGTGTATATTAAACAGTTCTTAAGTAGAACATTCTGTAAATACCTGTTAGATCGATTTGTTCTGGTGCAGTGTAATCTAGTGTCTCTGTGTTGACTTTTTTCCCTTTATGATTTGTCTAGTGCTATCGGTAGAGTGTTGAAGTTGCCTGCTATTATTGTGTTGCTGCCTACTTGGACATTTTAAGCAGGGTTATTTATGAGTTTGTTAGCTCACTGATATCCTAGGCATACCAGTTATGAATTAATGATAAGTGTGACAGATGTGCTAATACTGTAATTTTTAAACACTTAATTTTCATTTAAGTATTATAATTGTTATTGAGCTTCCAGAGGGGACAGTCAAATATGTAGTCTCAATAAAGCATATATCCTTTTTTATTTATTTTCTGGTTTCCTATAACGTTTGTAAGATTATCATTCCTTAATAGAATGTGCCTGACAATTGTATTAATTTTAATAAAAATACCGAAAGTTGGTGAAAGAAGGAATGCACCACTGTATTACTACTAGTTAGTTCCTACTATTTCATTTTAGTTAGATAGTACTTCATAATTTTGATGTATGTCACTAATATCTTTAAATAATTCTGATGACAAGGAAAGGGAATGTTGATTTGATGAGCTTTGAAATAAACTGTAATAAGAATATATCATATGATATAGAAGTGATAATATAGTGATTGACATGCTTTGAAAGAAAAATTTAATATTTTTTCAAGACCAATATTATCAGTTATTTTCACTGGGGGAGGAATTGACTAGACTAGATACAATGATAGAGACAAATAGACATAATTCCCGAACTAGATAATTGAGAGCTTTGAATAAACCCGTATAACCATAAGCCATAAGAAAAATGTAAGGTGCTGACCCTAGGGACTAAGAAGTCAAAGAATCCCTTCTCTGCATCTGTTTCATCATCTGCAAATGAATGATAATCCTCTCTCCCTCCATCAAAGGGTTATGAATAGATAAGATGAAATATATAAAAATATCAGAATTGTTTGCTAAGAAGACAAACAATATTCTATATAACATTTCTAACCTTGTATAGTTACTGTCAGGGTGGAGTCTGACTCCTTGTTCTCATACAAAGGCAGGTGGGGAACTGTGGCCATGAGCTGGGCTACAGTGAGAAGCTTTGAGTGGGACATAGAACAAAGGAGAATCACAGCACCAAAGGTGAAGGTGGGCGTGGAAACTAATGGTACAGTTTAAAGACTGAGTTTACAACAAGAAGAGAGAATGAATCTGAAAAGAAAAACAGGAAGTTTTTCTTTTCAAAACAAAGAACCACTTTGAGGGACCAATACTCAGAGCCACATGCCTCACAATAGGACCATGGGTGCTACAGTGGTGGTGATAATGGTAGGGTGTGCAAAAGATCAGTCCCAGCACAGGCCATGCCTTCCACACACTATCCTATGATTCCTGGGGTTCCTCTTCAGTGGAGAAATACTGATCCTATAGATACCACAGGTTCAGTTTGTGACTTCCTACTTTTAAGCTCCAGCATTAAACCCTAAGGTGATGAGATCTTGAGGTTTAAAAGATACAGGATCTGAAATCTTGAAATATGTTTTCAATATTTGTTGTTGTTGTTAGTGGGGGAATTATTATTATGATAATTTGTTGAGAGCCTTTGATGTTAAGACCTAATAAACATGTATTTAGAGATCTAGAATAAATTGCTTCCATGATTATGATTTACTCTTGTTAGTTCTAGTATCCATGGGTTAATATTTGCAACATGACAATTGGCTGGTGATTTAACAATGACTTACCTGCTAATCCCTTTTCACTTTCCACATCCCCCTACTCCTTACCCATTAATTCGGTAGGACTCAGTTTGAATTAGGAAAGGAAAATGAGTCACCTAAAATGAGTATAGTTCGAGAAAGTCTCTGGACCTTATTGGCATTGCCCATAAGAGCCTCACTAAATTCCCTTCTCCAAAATATTTGACACTTGCTGCTTAAAAACCAGTGATACCTCTGTGGGGTCAAGCCTGGAGACAGAGAACCATGGCATACTTTGCAGGCAAAGAAGACTCAGAAGAGAGTGAGAGGAGGAAATTTTTCTAGGTAGCTCTACCTGTTTCGGCATATATGGCCAGGTCTTTAAACTTCCAGTTCATAAAGCAGTATTCCTTATCCTAATAATTTTCATATCTTGGTCTCCTAACAAGCACTGAGCAGTAAGTGCGCTCCACTGTCTGTCTGCCTCTAACTGCCCTGACTGTGTTAATCATCATCTGCTCATAGAAGCATGGAAACCCTGGGGAAATAAGCGTTTGGCAGAGTCAGCAAATTGGTTGGTTTGTGCAAAGTTTTGGGAGAAGAGAGTAGAGTAGCAAAGTGAATTAATAGTGATAACATGAGTAAAAGTGGTGTTGAAATTGCAAAGGGATGGACTCCTATCTAATTGTATTATGATTTTGAATAAAGAGATCTTTGTGAGTACAAACTTATTCTTAGTGTTAGTTAGAAGCTATTCACATAGTGCATAATGAAAAGCAAGTCTTTGGGTTTTTGAGTCAAGGACCCACACAATTGCTAATAGTATTAGAAGATACTTGTTGTATTAGGTGTCCATAAATGACAACAAAGCATGGGACTAATAGGACAGAGGAGAATATGCTATTCAAAAAAAATAGGCTTCTTTTCTTAAAACATACGACATTTCTGCATCCTGCATTTACCATGATATAATGACCGCATTAACAGAAAAGAAATGAAAAATAAGGAGTCAGCATGGTTGATGGTTGTTACCTAAGCCCATAATAACATTTTAAATTGCTTAAAGTTGCAGTCTCCTAAAAAGAAATTACAGTTGTTGAGTGACCCTTTTGGCTACCTGGCAAGATCTTATAATTCAAAAGATTCAAGATTTAAATCTTCTGGAATCTTATTTCAGATTTCCTATGTAAAAGGGTCAGAGAATTTTATATAAGTATGAGACGATTCAGGCCAGATAAATAGGCAGAGAAAAATAAGAAAACATACTTCTTTCCCTGTTTCACAATAGTTTGGCAGAATGCTAAGTAAGACAAACAACCCTATAATTAGAAAAAATTACGAGAAGTTATTTTTATTCTAAAAAATCACATTAATGGCTTTGTCTGCAGCTCAGTTATTACCAATTGCTATTAACTTGTTGGCACAAACAAGCTTAAAATTTATTTTATATTCTGTAGTCCTAATAATTTTTTTGAAAAAGTGTGACATTCAAATGGTGTAATTAAAACAAGTAGAATAATAAACATATATTTATGAAGGATTTGTGTATGTATTTGTTTTAAGTTGAACAGATAATTCCTAGTGATTTTGTGAGTCATACAGTGAATAATTAAAAGAAATTTAAATTCAAATATTAACATTTCAATTTCCAGTTTGGTGAACATAAGCAAATTATTATAAGTTTGTTTTCAATTCCTGAAAAGCATATTAAAATTAACTTTTCCTCAATTTAAGTAATGTGTATAACTAAACTTCCTTCCCACTGTGAAAAGGTTTCATTTATTGCTATTTGTAAACTGCCTAGGATAGATTCAGAGTGGATTGGGCTAGAAACTCCTTGAACAGTTTCTTTTGAAATAACACTACATACGTTAAGCTCAATTACACATCCAAACAGCCACAGCTCACTTTTGGTAATTTATTCATTGATTTAACATAGTACCCAGAAGAGCCATGCCTGCTGTCATTTTTGTAATATATTATGTTTTAAATATACTCATGCTCACCCATGCACACCATTAAGGTGTGCATAAACCTGTGTTTTTCTCTTGACAGCTATAAATGTTTGTTATTATTACACAAAACATATGTTCATGTTGTTTTTGTCTAAATTATTCTATCTGGGGCTATAAAGTTTTAATGTTATTAGTTGCCCTTAGAATTTTAATGTTTCACTGCTGTAACCTTCTTAGGATTTCTGTGCAATTAAATAGAAACTATTTCACTGCAGCCTGGAAGAACAATATATTTTATACAAATAATAATAAAAAAAAACCCTTCTTGCTCCATTTTCTTTCAGTGTAGCAAAAATATTTGCCTGACAATTTTTCTTTTTGGTCTATGGAAACTTCACCTCTGGTCATACCTGTGCACCAGCTGTGTGTAGAACATTTCTCTTTCTGCTCCTGGCATTTGTTGGAAAGACATGAGTTAAAGCACCCTTTAACCCAAAGGGACAGTATTTCACCAGCCTTTCAGGGGTCATTCCAGGTACTATTTAGGTGACTGTACATTAGCCTGGCTTTAGTTTATGCAGAGGCCAAAACGGACTAAATGGGAAGCCCATTGTAATAGCAAAATATGTGTTTAACTTTGGTTCTTACCAGCATGGGTCAAAGGTGGTTTTATTTACAAATAAGTGGAAACACTAGCATTTGGTGGAGCCACAGAGACGTTTTTCCCTTATGTCCAGAGAGATGTTTTTCCCTTATGTCTCCTCTCGCTTTCATACCCACTGGTAGTACTTGCTCCAGGCCTCATCGTCCTAGTCAGCTAGGGCTGCAGACTTACTTGCAGACCTAGTTTCTCACATATAGAATCATTGCATTGCAAATAATTTTTATTTTACAGATGAACTTCTATGAGTACTCTGTCTTGTTTACTATGATCTTAATGTTGGCAGCGTCTACCCCCACCCCAGTGGTCTTTCATATATACAGTGTTAGGGCTGAGTTATGTCACTGACTTCATTGTCTCTGAGCTTCAATTTTCCTTTTTTTTTTTTAAATATACTAATTACTCTATTTCCATTGTCATCTTCCTAAAATACATGTTGGATCACTCAAACTCTAGCTCAAAAGCCTTGTCAATGAATAAACTCAAAATCCTTGAAAAGATGTTTGCAGTTTTCCTTAATCCAGCACCAAATCACTTCTCCAGGCTCATTGGCCCTTAATTCTATTGCATGGCCTATACCTCAGCCCCCGGACCTGCTCACAGCTTCTCCAACACTACACTCAGTCGCAGGTCCAAGTCAGCACATGTGATGTTTCCTCAGGGTGGGTGCTCTTTTCTACTTTCTGTTCATCCAGCCTCTGTTTCTTCAAAATTCAGCTCAAATACTGCTTCATTCATTAAGCTCTTCCTAATTTTCCCTCAGTCAAAATTAATCACATTTTATGCATCCCTTCAGCACATTGCTTCAGTGTGATTTGTCACATATTTCATCCTATGATGTTCACTAGATTATAAGCTCCTTGAAGGCAGGAACTATACCTTTCATCTTTATTTTCTTACCAATGCCTCACACAACATGTAATAAGTACTGCTTTATTGGCAAATGGATGAACAATATTTCTTTTTCGTTTTTTAACCTTGAAATAATTGGGAATCACTGAACTATTAGGCTATCAAGTTAATTTCCCTACATTTGTGGCTTTATGAACATGGATATAGACCTAAATATACCTGACAGACTTACGGAAGAAGAGATTATATATTTCCTCAGAGCAACGCATTATGTTAGTGGGAAAATCTTTGTTATTTTGCTTACATCCTAATGTTCCATCAAATGCTCAGTTCATCTTGTATCTGTCCTTAGAGGAATCAAAGATTATTTTGCCCTTATTCTTTGAATAATCTCCTACTAAGTAAATAATCAGTGTGAAAATCAAAAGAACAAAATAAATGAACTTTGAATTGGGGTATCTCATATATCAGCATTGCTTAACTTCAATTTGTAGCCCAGTTTGACTTGTAAGACAATTTGTGGAAATTAATCAGTATATGGTATTATTTCGTTTTTCCAAGACTGTGGGTTTGAGTTGCCACAAAAATTAGAATTATTTTCTACCAACTTAGCCCACTTTTCAATAAGATGTAAAATTTCAGAGCATCATGAGGAGTTTATTCTTTTTCCTTAAATAGTACTCCTAAAATAACGTATATTATGGAATGACAATTTATCAATGTTCTCAGGAGCCTTCTAAGACATTGTTTAGCAAAACATTGGGTTAGTGTCCCTTCTCTTATTTCTAGCACAACCCTCAGTTCATGGCAGTTTCCAGGCAAGGAAAACAGGATATTAAGTTCTTAAAGGATTCATGGAAGTCTCTCTTGTTAAAATCACCTGTTTGGACTTTTCTTTGTGTCTCCTACACTTCTAAGTTTAACACCACATGCAAAGCCCAGTTAGAAAGAGATCCAGAAAGCCACATTTAACTTCCTTTTTAAGTTTTCATTTTTTTTCCCTCTTTTTTAGAGTGGTCTCAAAGGGTGGGGATTAAGGCCTTTAACAGGCAGCAGTCACTTCCCACAAATAGTAGATCTCTCTAATTTACACCATTTTAATTACATCTAAAATTTCTGCCAATTATATGGCAAAGGATTATATGGCAGGAGAAAGGAAGCGGGGGTGGATGTGAAGCCTGAGCAGCTTTCTTTTTTTAGAAACAGAAAAACCTGTAATGGAAAAATGCAACAGTTGTTGAAGACTGGAGATAACAGAAGTGGTAAGTCAAGGTACTTGATTACACAATAATCTTCCATGGAGTGCTCATTACTGCTAAATAATTGACTGTGTTGCCAGGTTTCTCTGTGAGGAAAGGGTCAAGAAGGTCAGTTATCTGGTGGTAATGACCGTAGCGGTCATTAGAGGATATTAATGCTGTTAAGAATAGAAGTTTAACTTTTTGTTGAAGTTTTTATTTAAATGATATTAACTTCAATTCAACTTTTAATTGAGGTGCAACCATCCAAATTCTACAGTCGGGCACCAAGAAGTAATGAACATAAAATTACATGTTCTTTTGATAGGTTGATGGGTCTTTATTAGAATTTAAAGGGCCTCCACAGAGCTGTTATTAGACACAAACTGCTCTGAAGTCTTCTGTTAGAATTAGGGCTGGGTGAATGATTCTAGGAAGTAATTTTAACCTGGACCACTAAAAGGTTTAGGGAAAAAAAAAAGGAAGGAAGGAAGTTCTGTCCTTCGTTTTTGTCTTTATTTTTAATTTTTTTTAAGGTGAAGAGGCCTGTTTATATGGCTAGATTTACATGCATTTGCCAAGCCTTTAAAACACAGTATATAGCTCCTTTCCTCCCTTTCTCTCTTTCTTCCTTTTTTCCTTTTCTGCAACTCAATGGGAATAGAAAAAAAATCAAAAACAACAGAATTTTTTTCTTTAAATTTTAAGGAATGTTATCTTTCTTAAAAATTCAACAGATCTGTGTGTTGCTGTTTCTATTAATGTAGCAGTATCTGTGAGAAGTCAGAATAAAATGAACACTTTGTTAAAATACTTAAGCCACATAAAAATGAAAATTAATTCCAGAACTTTACCATTCATGATCTATAAATAAGCTGTTTTCTAAATAAAAACAACCCTAAATAAAAATAACCTGCAGTTATATCTCTTAGAGAAATGGGAGGGATATGCAGTTTGAGGAGGAAACCTTCTATTACTACTCCTATAGGAACAAAAGAAAGATAATTTCGAGGTTTATAATTTTACCTCTGTGAGCCAACAAGGAAGGAGCTGTGGGTAGTGAAAAATTTCATAAACAAAAATCATACATACCTAAAACCCTTTGTTTCTTTGTAATCATAAACTTTATGAAGATTTGCTCTTAAGTTGGTTGGCTGCCATTTACAGCAAAGAAATTTGCTAGGAGAATTGATAATGGCTTTTTTTTCCTTTGGAAAAGAATTTACACTATTTTACATTTTTGGTAGATAGCCAGCATTTTGTCATTTAAATGTGTCATATTACTATGAAAACGTCATGCATCATAACACAGCATAACAATGTGATTTGCTGAAGTGTGAGTTTCTCAAAAAAAAAAAGTAAACAAAAAGAAAGAAAGAAGGCAGTCATGTTGTTTTCACGTTATGAAAGGCATTCAAGTATATTTTTCCCCCAAGAGCCTGTAAAACTAAGCACTTAAACTAGTCCCACATCTCTGGATGCTCAGCTGTAAGTGGGTCTCTTTTATTCATGTGAGGGCCCAACCCTAAGCTTTGTTGTTAATAAGAGAATGTACATGTAAGATTATGACATGTTCAAGTGCAGCTAATTGCATAAAAGCATTTTTTTTTGTCAGGAAGCCAGAAGAATTAGAACCTGGAGTTTTCAATATAACCCAATAGTTCAGTGTGACTTGAAATTATGTCTTTTCTAAGAAAGAGAATACTCTGGCTGGGAACAGTGGCTCACGCCTGTAGTCTGAACACTTTGAGAGGCTGAGGCAGGAGGATCTGTTGGGGCTAGAACCAGCCTGGGCAACAAGCAAGATCCTGTCTTTACAGAAAGTTAAATTTGAAAAAAGAATGATAATACTTTGCTATAATTCATTGATTTACTAAAGTGTTAGTTTGGAATGACCTCATTATGAGAGGAAAAGAAAACTGCTTCCCAGTAGTTAGGTTTATATGCCCATTTCTGTGTGGTATCTGGAAATTTATTCTAATATGTGAATTTCTCTTCAACAGTGTACAGGCCGAAAAGCACCAGCTCTTACCTGCCTCTTCTTATTCCCATTAAATAAATTGTCGCAATTTAACATGTAGAATTTTTAACGGAAGATCTCACTTCGTCTTAAACTTGGGTTTTGAAAAGATCTTATTTCATAGGCCCATTTAGTTTACTTCAAACCATCTTTAAATTGGAATTAGAAAAAGGTCCCAAATTAGAATATAAGCAGCTTATTGTATTGGTCAACATTTAGAGAATGCAGGATTTTTTTTTTCAACTATAAAAACAGTATGATGGAAATTACCTCATGTTGCTATTGCGGGGGAAAAAAGGCAATATAATGTGTTACTTGTAGAATTTGATGGTAAACTTGTTAATGCAATGGAATTGGGTATCAGCATTGATTTTATTTTCCAAGACATTTTTGCAATAATGTTTACAATAATTCAGGTGAAAAAAGAGATACTTTTGGACCAGAGAAGAAAAAAAAATAGGAAAAAATTTCTATCAAGGCTGTCGTCTGCTAGGACTTAGCAGCAAGCAATAATCCCAATAGAAGTGAAATTATAACCTGATATGTGAGCCTCTAAAGTTCTTTGAAATCTGAGGTAAAGCGTAGGGAAGCCCTTCCACACAGCATGTGTAAAGTCTACTTAACAATGTAACCCTTTCCTAATAGAAAGGGCTAGTTCTTCTAATGTTTTAAATAATTTATTTTTTTAAATATTAATTATAATAGATGCTCATTGAAGAAAACCTGGAAAGTACAGTAAATAATACAAAAGACATAAAATCACAACTATCTTACCATCAAATGTCAAGGCTAGCTAACATTCTGATGTAGTCAGCAGACGTTCTTCTGGCTTCTGATGGAGCCATTACAACAGTCTGATGTAGCATTCTGAGCATCCTTCTCGTCTTTTTTCCTACTGCAAATAGTTTTGTTGAAATTTTTAAAAATCACATATTATATGATGAGATTTAAATTAGATCAGTATATTTTATACTTCACTTTTTTATTGAGAAATATATTTTCCATGTCTCTTTTTCCCCAAATAACATTTCACTTTGTTTGAGAAGTTTGTTCTTATGTTTATTTTACTAAAATTTCATGTGATGTATAAAATACCTCATCTATTGTTTACCATGTTATTTTTAGAAAATTATTCTTCGAGTACCCTGTATATAAGATTAAGATTTGCACCCTGTGTGTAAGATTAAGATTAGCACCACTTCTGTGTTGATACAAACAGACTTATGATGTTATAATGACAGGTTTTATATTTATCAAATTTCCACCTTTCAGAATACCTTTTTGGAAAGTTTATGATTTCCTGATTGGATTTCATGACTGAATAGTTTATGATTTTTAAAAATTGAGATCGGTTATATTTTAAATAGATTTTACAAATGTAGCAAGACAGTAAACACTGGATATTACAGTTGTGTAGTTGTACGAAACTAGGAGAAATACATTTATTGATCTCCTGAAAGCAGTAATTACAGCATAAAGAGATGGAATTCTATTTCTGTTCTTCCATTCCTTCATAATTTCATTACTATGATTGAACCTAGCACTCTAGCATTTTACCAGTAAGATGTAGCTTATGAGACTAGTTGAGTTACTCTGCAGAAAGTAGCTGTTGAAGTTGGCATGTAAATAAGATGTTTAAAATGATTTTAAAATGGACAACTACATTTTGATTGTCAATTTAGGTAAAGGTCTTTAGAAAGCAAATGTAATACACTCTGGATGTGATTAGGCTGTGAACTCTTAATGTTCGTTCAGAAGCATGGTGACGTATAGTAGATCATAAAATACAAAAGAAGCCTTTTGGACTTTGATGACATTGTAATAGTATTCTACAGAGTTTAGGAAAAGGTATTTTAGAAGATGAATGTGAGACAACTTTCTCTTCCCAATGTTGGTATTTTCAGCAGTATATTCATTATTTTCCCTCAAAGCTTATGAACATTTTTTGGTGTTTTTTTTTAATGGGGGAGGTTAGGAAGTGATGTTGTAACTGGGATGTCTGTTTTGCTATGAACCATGTACAATACTTTTCCCTTCTGGTCTAGGTAAACAATAACAAATATTTAGTGAGCATCTTATGTGAAAAACATATATTGAATTATTTTTAAATGCTTTTAAATAAAAGTTTAGGAGCTTTTGCTGTATAGGAGGATCTTAACTGTTGGAATTATCAGTCAATTGATTTAGCCTTTGTGTATTAATTTATTCTACAAATATTTATTAAGTATTTAATGCCTACCGTACGTCCCAATATGTTGTCTTCCCTAGACTTTCAAGTTTTGTGTCATGGGAAACTTGGGCTTCTCCTATAAAACATTTGGTAGGATTGCAAGAAAGGAGAGAGACAGGCCATTTTCTAATTGTATGTCAGGCAAAATTGATCTTTAAAGAGAATGTTCTGGTATCAGCAAACTTTATGCTCAGAGGAAGTGGTAAATTTGCAAAGATATGCATCTATATCAAAGAATCCAAACAGGAGACCTTGATGGGGAACTGAGAAGGGGATCAAAAACAAGGCTTTGGACCATAGAAACACTGATCTTTTGGAAAGGACTTGAAAGCTGTAAGTGATGAGCAGGGGTAAGAGACTTGAACAGGAAAACCAATCAGATAGCATAAAGCTTAGATTCAGACTCTAGCTGTATATGTTTTTAAAAATTCCAAAGAAAGGCTTGGAAGTGACTCTTTCCGAGAATACTGTTATGTAATTTTTATTTAATTTAATCATTTGCATATTTGGGAGTAACTTGTTTGTACCAACATTTATTTAGATTAGTTGATTCTTAACTCTCACTCATTTGTGTTGCATATATTTTGTATGAGACTGGAATAATTTATTGGATCAGCAGCCACAAAGAATCAGCAAGTAAAATCATTCTAAATGTAATGCTGTCTAGGATAGAAAAATCAAGAAAGTGTGGGCACACATTAACTGGATCCTTTCTCTGTTTACTTTTTTTCTAATTTGATTTCATTTTAATTGTAATGAAACAGTATAAAGGATTCATATCCACCCCATGAATTTATATAAACTGTCTTTGATTCACATTTCAGTCTTTGACAGATTTTTAAGCACAAAATGATAAAATCATACAGCATAAGGCTTTTACCCATCAGAAAATATGGAAATAGAACAGCAGTTGTTCTCTTTAGGACAGAGCCCTCTATCCAGGGAAAACAAGAGATTTCATCCCCTTCTACGAAGTTTACTCATTTCGGTCTGTTGCTTTAATTTATAGTGACAGCATCTGCAAAGAGCACAGGCTTACTCTGGTAGACTGCATTATTGTTCCCACGATTCACTCTCCTTTTCTGTAAGAGGATTATATACCCCTGCCTATTACCATGTGACTTGCAGGCCTCCTGTGGAGGAGGATGCACCCCTGCCCCATCAACTCTGAGCTTGGGTGGTATGAGCTTTGGACAATGGTAAGTGAACGGATGCTTTAGGAGCCATTGCATGTGTCCGCTAGCTCTCTGGCTCTTTTCCCTCTGACACAAGGATAGCATGTCCAAGAGGGGCTGCATCCAGGAATGAAGAAAGAATGAAGACAGATAGAGAAAACCCACAACCTACTCACAGCTATCCTAAGTGGGCATGTAATGTTAAGTGAGAAGTAAATATTTGTTTTCCTATGCCTCTGTCATTTCTGGGTTGTTACTGCAGCAAAGCTTTTGTTACCATTACCAAAAGCTTGACCATGTATTTCCCCAACCTCATCAAACCAGTCTACACTTCTTCATGTTTCCTATCTCTAAGTCTTCCTCCAACATTGTTCGTGTCACAAATAAGGGAGCTCACAAATCTTCCATGGCTTCTTATTTTAAATGTGAAACTTGTCTATTTCCAAGGCAAGCCTATAGTCTGATTTCGATGTCAAACTTATTTTTGTTTTTTACTCCACACAGCCTCCATCACTAGTTTAGCCAGTTTCCTCACTGTCTCACAATCTCTACACATATGTTTAGAGCAGTAGAATACAGTGGTTAAAACTAGCTTCTGGATTCAGACAGCCTGGGATTGAACCCTGGTTTCAATATGAACTGGCTGGGTTACCTTGAACAAGTTACTCAACCTATCTAAGCTTCAATTTTGGATAATTCAAGGAGGCTAATAAGAGTACCCAATTCACAGGGCTGTAATATTAACTGATGTAAGGCATATAAAATGCTTAGTGTGGTACCTCTCTCAGCAAATGCTCAAGAAGTATTAACTGGTTGTTGCTTTTATCTGGAATGCTTTTTTTCCTTCTGACTTATCTCAGTTCTAACCAAACTTCACGTTTGAGTTCAAAGTTCATTTCTCTATGACGTCTTCCCTTACAATTTTTTGATAGTGTCTTTTATTTGCTCATTGTTGTTTCCTTGAATTAGGCTGTTTCTGGTTCTAACCTTCTTGAAGACAGTGAGTTAAACCTACTCTGTATCCTACAGGCTGAGGAAATCATGACTATCCAGTCTAATTAATTGATAGTTCTTCATTTGGAGAGCCAGTTATTTTTTTTGGAGGGGTGGTGATAGGGAGTAGGGTAGAGTCAGTGCAGAAATGGCCATAGTTTTAACAGAATATTACTTTTAAACAGCTCTGAAATTTGTTAACACTTGTCATGTCATTCAATTCTTTTCCTAAACAGACCTCAAATTTGAAAGAATCCTGTAGCTATAACAAGAGATTTGGTGTAAAGAGAGTACCGAATCCTAACCGTTAGACCACCAGGGAAGCTAAGGTTTGGTGTTAAGATAAAAAAATGTTAAGTGAGGCCTGTACTGGGGTTATTTAGTGGTGATTTCCGAGATTTTGGTGCACCCATCATGGAGTTAGTTTTCAGTGTAAACTCAAGAGTGACCTCAGTATTGCTGAATTTAATCAGGGGAATTTTGAAAGAGAAGATCGTTGCTAGCTAAATGACGTGTGTGTTCTGCCAAGGTCAAGTTGTCTTGTATTATTTGAGACTCACTGCCGAGTACTTTATTAATTGTTTTCAGATTGGAAAATAAAATTACAGCTTTTCCAGGAAACTATGGGAATCAATTTATTTTAGTAGGGGAATATGGGCATGGAAAAGCAGCTTGCCAATTCTATGCAACTGTGAAGAACAGGGAATTATGAAAAGCTTGCTGTATGAGTCATAGAGTGAAAATCCTTGCTTCAGGGATTAACAGGTACATAAGTTCTGGACAAAATAAGTAACTGGGACTCCATGTGGATATTTTATTGTCTATTTTAATTTGTATCAATCACTAAAAAGAAAGGATCACATGATACAAGCACATCACTGATCCATCTGTAATTATTAAATCAGAAGTAATTTCAGAAAATACTACCCTCAACAGACAACTCATTTATTTATTTAGCTGTGGCTAGGAAGCTGTCCTAGAGCTGGGAGCTACTGTTGTAGCTAGATTAGATGAATGAGTTACAACAAAACCTGATGGAAATAACACTGGTAAAAATAGACAGTGGATATGTTCAAGGTAATTGATAATTATAGTGGAAAAAAAGAATGTCAAACATTTTTATGAGAAAATTATGTGTTCAGTGGACATATTTTAATAAACATATGAAGAATGTTGAAAATGAGTGATTAATTGTAACTTATTTTTTAAAAGTATGAATATATGCATGAAGGGTTATAACAATATATAGGTTAAACCAAATAATGCTGGAAGAGAAGATTACCTCAAAGAATAGGATGTTATAAAGCCATGTTTATTAGCTTTTGTGAGAGCAATCCAGCACCGTTCAATTTATTCGTTGCTTTATGTTAGATAGTCCTCAAGAGACTGAAATCCACTATTAAGCTTACTGATTTACATGCAAATAGTGGTCTCTTCTCTCAGTTGTATATAGACTAATACTTGTAAGGACTTTGTATTTTGCCCAGAAATGTTTTGCACTTATTTTTAAAATTATTCAAAATAAATGTGCTCTCTATTAGACATTTGAAACAAAAAATCTATACCTTTAAAAATAACAGATTTTGAAATGCAGCAAATGGTACATGTGCAGAAAAGCCTATACATATATAACATAATTGCTGGAAATCAAATTACTTGCCCATCAAAACAAGCAAATGATGTCTGTTTTACTCCAGATTCATGGGTGCTGTCTTCATTAGGAATGTTAACTTATCAAAACATAATTTGTCGCACTGGAAAATTACTTTTTAAATTTCCTTAGGTGTATGATAGATTTTGAGAAACATTATTTTGATGTGTGAGTTCGAATCAGGGCAGCTAAGTTAGAAGAGATGAAGTAAATATTTGAGTTCCTCTATATAGATAGGCGCTGAGAGTGGCATTCATGGTTCAAAGTTGAGAACGTTCCTGCTGGCCCTGCAGGTACTCGTAGTGAGTGTGAGAGAGCAGCATATTGCTCTGTGCTGTGAGTACAATGTGGTAAGTCATAATGGTAGAGAAGGGTGTCTACACTGGGAATCACATGGCTTTCTGAAAGGCTGTGCTGGAACCAAGTTTTAAAGAATGAATAAAAATTAGTCAGTTGAAAGTGTTTTCAGAAAGTGTTCAGCACAACACTGGCAGGAAACAAGTAATTCCACTGCGCCGTAGGAGTGGGAGTAAGTGGCATAAGATGAGGCCAGGAGGCAAGAGAGGAGCAGACTATAAACAGACTTGTGTAACCACTGATAGTTAAGAGGCACCTGTGAAGGTACTTTAGCAGGGGATGGCATGGTCAGCCGTGCAATTTACAGGGGTCTCTAACAGCAGTGCAGAAGAAGGATGGGGGACACAAAATGGAGTCAGGGAAGGCAATGAGAAGATCAAGCCTCAAATCAATAACAGCGGGAATAGAGAGAGGACAGGTGGATCCAAGAGATGTTAGAGAGGCAGAAAGTCTTGGCCTGGCCTATCATCTCTATTTATAATTTCCATATCTGTGAAATGGGAATACTACTACCACTGTGTACTCCACAGGTTGTGTTGAAAGGATTAATGTAAAACACCACTTAACATAAGGCCTAGTACATAAAATACATTTAATAAATATTGGCTTATGCTATGTCATAATACATCAGCAGAACGGAGTAACTGATGGGAAGCAAGGAAGAATGTAGTCAATGTGGGCTGTTGAAGAAGTAATGAATGAATATTCTGAGATAGGTAATTTTAGAGGAAAGATTCACTCTGAAAGTCAGAAGCCAGATTGTAGCAGGTTCAAGAATAAAATTTACAGTGAAGAATTATAGAAAAGATAAACTACTCTAACAAGATATTTAACTGTGAAGGGAAGCAGGAAAATAATATCATAGCCAAAGTGAGATGTTTGATAAGATTTTTTTTTTTTTTGAGACAGAGTCTTACTCTGTCACCCAGGCTGGATTGCAATGGTGTGATCTCGGCTCACTGCAACCTCTGCCTCCCAGGTTTAAGTGATTCTCCTGCCTCAGCCTCCCGAGTAGCAGGATTACAGGAGCCCACCACTGCGCCTGGCTAATTTTTGTATTTGTAGTAGAGATGGGGTTTCACTATGTTGGCCAGGCTGGTTTTGAATTCCTGACCTCAGGTGATCCACCCACCTCGGCCTCCCAAAGTGCTCGGATTACAGGCGTGAGCCACCACATGTGACCAATAAGGTTTTTTCTTTGTTATTTTATTTTTGTTTTTATATTGGGGTATTTGTAACATATAACATTGTTTTCAATCAAGTCAAGAGTCCAGAAGTAGTGGCACGGGATTGATTGGTATAATGAACCCTGAGATTTAAGTTGAAAAAACAGGAAGGCAGAAGAGAGCTGATATAGAGGTAGGGATTAGAATTACTTAGAACTAGTCTGGAAAGAATATGTGCATTAACAATGAGGTGAGGTTGGAGAGGGAATTGGGAGAATCAGTTTGTAGTCAGAGTGTGGGACATGGGAGTTTATACTCTAGATATGGCAAAAATATGATTATGGGAATTGGTTGCAGAATGGTGTAGGTCACTGGAATTGAGGAAACCAAGAAACTGGGATGTAGGAAGAGTCAACATCACTTAGATCGAAATTGTCCAAAGCAGAATGGAAGTGGGTGGAGGAGGAAGAAACAAAGATTCCGGGGGCAGGTGCCATAATCCTCAACCAATAAATCTAGTAGTGAGTCACACGGAGAGACTCAGGGTGAGTTTCAAAAGACATATTTTAAAATTGGGTAAAGAAGCAATGGCTTGGAAAAGGCTATAAGAACACAAAGACTGACTCTCTTCTGCATATTATGGTGAGTAGAGAGATGAAGACCAAGCAGCCTCTACATCTAAGGAAAGGGCTAGTGGGATGTCAAGGGGAACATGAGCTGGGAACACTATTGGAGTGAGAGTAAGTGAAAAGACATAAGAAGGTCTCTCTCTTTGAGTACTGGTGAAGAATGGCAAGGATGAGAGGCATGGTAGAGTTAACTTGTCCCAAACTTTGATTCTGACAAAGGCAGAGGCACTGGAGAGTGTCGGCAGCCTGTGGCCTAACAGACAATATATTCAACTCTGTATTTTGTATGCCTGTGTTTTGTTTCTTTTTCTCTTCTGCTTCCAACGTTTTTCCTATTTCACTGTGTATTAGCATTTCAGCCAGATAATCGAGGGAAAGAAATAGTAAGAAGAAATAAGCATACAATCATTAGATGATTGCATATTGTCAGGAAACCTCAAAAAATTGTTGAATTTTGCTAAATAACTGCTGCAAAAAGTTGATATTATCTAATGGCCTGATCCAAGCAAAACAGTATTATAAGTAGGAAGACCACTTTTTGTATCTATCTTCCTTTTTCTCTTTCTCTTTCCCTCTCTTTTCTTCTCCTTTCCATTTAAGACACATTTATTGAGTTTTAACTACCAAAGCACTGCTCTTAGTTGTTGGTAGGGCAGAGGGCTAAAGGTGGTATAAAATGAACAGAACCTGGTTCCTACTCCCACGATTGTTATAGATAAGAAAGCAGACATGATAATATTCATAATATACATAACTATAATATATAACATAACTATAATGCCAGAAAAACATGAACTAAAACAAGGGAATAAATGATATCTTATGGAAGTATAGAGGAAAGAGCAATTAAAGAATATGAAATGCTTTATGAATTTGTGTTTTAGTGGGAATTTTTGTTCTGACATAGCAATACTCTCTAAATTTCAAAATCTAGGTGACTTTATATGGATAGGATTTACTTTGGTTTTCTTTCAACAGTATGGATAATTGACATACATACAATATATAAAATTTAAATGCTGTTGCTACTAAGTGGTTCACACTAATGTTATGACCCACTAACACGTAGGAATAAGCCCTGAAGATGATTAAAGGAATTGTAGGTGATCCAGAAGTATGTACGTTGTTTTCACATGAATGTACATGAACTTATGGTTTGTGGCTAATCATTGATAAGTGCTTAAAGAATAGAGATGTTTGCTCTCAGAGAATAGAAGATTTCGGGTATATATCAAAATTTTAGAAAAAGGATGCTATAGCCATCTTCATCTATCCCAAGACAAGAACTAATGATTGTCTATACAGCACAATTGGGGTGAGAGTAAGTGAAATATGTCTATACAGCATAACAATCTCAATCAAAAGTGAGAATCATTCATATGTTTGTTTATTCATTCAGTTGTCAGATGTTCAGTGAGTATCTTCTACATTCTGGAAATCACACAAAGCTTTTGTGGAAACAATAGTCAGCCAAAACCAGACAGGATTTGTCCCCTCATGGGGCTTGAGGAAGATAGAGTATAATCACGTTTTCACAAATAAACATAAAATTGCACCTGTGAAAAACACCACAGGGGAAAAGTTCAAAGTATTAGAAGAACTTGTTAATTTGATCCAGTCAGGGAGGTTAGGCAAGTGTTCACCAAGGAAGCAAAATGGAATGAAGATCTAAACAAAGATTGAATAGGGAAAGAGACTGGGGATTGAAAATATATTTAGGCTGAAAGAGTATTGGTGATAATGAAACTGGAGAAAGACCATGGCACTGGAAGAGAATGCAACTAATGCAACAGGTATGAGGTAAGATTTGGGATGGAGGGAGCAACCAGATTGCTTAGAGCCTTACAGTTCTTTGCTTTGAAGGCAAAATACGCAGCAAGTAAATTCCATTTTTGTTCGTATCTTTTACATGAATATAGGTACATCTTTAGGCAAATGCCTTCCCAAAAAATAAAATGGAAAAGACATTATCGTGATAGAATATTTTAACAAGATGTAAAAATAAAAATATTCTTTATTTTTTTATTTTCAATAAAGGCAAGATAGCACACCTCTTCTTCACTCACAAAATAAATAAATAAGAGGAAAAATAAGATCTCTAGCTCCTATCTTGTTTATCCTAATCAGGATTAGCTTTATCCTAATCAACAATCTTATATTCAACCTTAATGATATTTCATTAGCTTCTCAGAACCACCTTTCCTGTCTAAGTCTAATTATATCTAATGTAATGTATCTCAACTCACTATATTAAATCATTTTTAAAAAAGCATTTTAAAAACATTTTAAAATCACTCCAGAGCTTTGATTTAGGCCTAGAGAGGATTGAGTTCTGTTATTTAGAGAGGATTGAGTTCTGTTATTTCTTTTTGGGGTCTATGATCTGCCAGTTTTCTTCTCAACATGTCTTTTATTCTCATATTTTAAGGAAATGAAAATAAATAATTTTCTTTTGTAACAATTCATAAATGTCTACGTAAATAAAATGGAAATCTAAACACCTGTTCTAATCAATTCTTAAGTCAGTTATTCAACATGCTTCATGTTGTAGAGACCAACTTGCTCTTGCCTTTGCTCACATTAGCCCTCACAGATATCCCTCAATTGATTGAGAATCTTAGGTACCTCCAGTAGTATATTCTAATATCCTTTTATCCTACAAAGAGATCAAGGTTTTAAATCTTATGAATGCTAAGCTTCAAAGAATGTGATTCAGAAATGATACCAAAATACTACAGAGAATCTGTGTAATAGTAGCATAGGTCTCTGTTACAGAAATATGCAAACAAAAATGTGCAAACAAATAGAAATATATAAACAAAAGTCTGACAATGTAAAATACGTAAGTGAGGAATCATTAGCTGCCACCATTTCTCTTTGATGACCTTTTGGTGATGTGTTTCTATAAACTATTGCAATTGGATGTACTACCTAGAGAATCCTCAGATTTGCTTCAGGAGACATCGTGGATACTGTATTTAATGGGACTGCAGGAGAAATAGATTAATGATCTTCTACTTGCTGAGAGGTCCTTGTGATTTTTTTTTTTCACTGAAAACGTTTTGGGACTGATAAAGTAAAACGTGCCCATTCTCCATCTATGATGGTAATGAGTGATCAGGTGTGTATTCATTTAAATCTGGTATGCTTAGTGTTCAGAGGGTAGATCTGAAAGCAAAAGAAGAATGCAAATTATATAAATGGAAGAAATAGAATATATAATAATATGCAATACAAGAAAAAAGAATCAGAAAACTAGGACCTTCTAGCCAAAGAAAAAGAAAATTTTTACTGGGTGCAGTGGCTCATATCTGTAATCCCAGCACTTTGGGAGGCCAACATGGGAGGATTGCCAGACCTCAGGAGTTCAAGACCAGCCTGGACAAAATGGTGAAACCCTGCTTTAAAAGAGAAGAAGAAGAAAGAAATTTTCTTGCTGATTTTTTAAGTAAAAGCTGAAGGACTTACGTTAACTACATCTATTGGACTTAAGATTTGGGCTTGTTTCTAAGAGCAATGAACAGAAACTATGGCTTCCAGAGGGCAATCCTTGATGACTGATGATGGAAACTGGTTGAATTTGATGTGATCCCTAAATTCTACTCTGTGAGAAATAACAAGAGCTACAATTAGAACTTAGGAAAAGGTCAGTTTATTTGAGGAAACTAAAAATGGTGAAATTTTTAGGTGTTTCCTTGATAAAATTGTAAAGAACAGGCACAAAAATTCCATCTAAGGAAAGTGGGGGAGGGGAACATATTTTTAGAGGATTGCATTTTAATGTGGAAAGAGAAAAAAAGCAAATATTCTTTTGCCAGAAGCTGTTTATGAAACTGTTCTTAGTGGCTGGAGATTTGGAAATAGCAAATCAGCAAATACATGAAGGTATCTTTAAGGAAAAAGACTGTTAACATTATTTTTCCAAAAGTATAGTATCATTTACTTGGAGGAACAGAAATGATTAATATAGTCTTTTTGTTCAGGGAAGCTATTCCACAAGATAAAAGGCTAGTAATCTAATAACTAGCATATCAGTATTGTTTTATTTGCTTTTTCCTGTTTGCAAAATAACTTCTGTGCTATCTTGTTATTGTTGTTCTACTTGGCTAGTTATACATCTATGATAAGAGAACATAATTAATGTGAAAAATTATACCAAAATGGTTGTGTTTATTTTGTGTCATTTTAGCAATGCCTCTTCAGGAGTGCTGTTCTTATTTTCCACTTGCATTCAATAATAGGCTTGCAGCCAGTGGCATTGTATTTACACAGTTTTTGTCAAAACAATTTTATCTCTAATAGATTTTGATCTACATTGGCTAAAACTTCTGTTTCTGTTTAAAACTTTAATATAATTTTGTGTGTCTCATTTCAGGCAATATAAAAACTTTTGAACTTACATATACTTGGCAGCTGTATAGTTTTTTCTTTCACTAAGTTGATTTATTTTATAAATAGGGGGGGGAAATGTCCTTAAAATCAGGTATCTCATTTTTAAATGGGCTTGGAGGAGAGCAGCAAATTTGAGCATAGTCTGTTTCATTCATTCACCACAGAAAAGAACATTTAAAAAATACTCCACATGCTGTGACCTTCAGATGATTAGAACTGGTTACAAATATAAATGAATTCCCCATATACATTAAATGATCCTCCAAGAAACTTTGTTTGAGAATATGTAGACATATATTTTCATTTTGATGCACAAGGATTTACACATGATTCCCCATTAACGTTACTCAGGTAAATCCCATTAAAAAGTGCACATCCCTCTGGGTGTATAAATTTACACATGAAGCACAGTTAAAGTATATCAGTATTAATACTGTACCATGGGAATACCATATGACAAGGAAATTGGCAATACAATTAGAGTTTCACATAGTATTAGAATGTTTTCATTACAATAAAAAAGTTTTTGTGACAGCATAAAAGGATAAATTGTACTTACTAGGATAACTAGAAAAAATCTGTACATTTCAATATAACTCTTATGAAACAAATGTAATAAGGAAGATTAATGCTCTGAATCTCTTAAAAGGTACTCTTTTATCATTGTGTTGTCCAAATGGATGACTGAAATCTTTTAGCCCTGAAAGTAGAAAGTAGGAATCAATGGTAAAACCCATCTACCAGGATGGATATTGTGTTGAGAAAGGTATTCTGTTTGCCACCTTCTCTTCTTTTTTCTCTCCTTCTTCATACATTATTTTATCTCCTGCTTTTCTCCTTTTCTCCCTCCTAATTTATGAGCATGTTTTCTTTGTTACTGTTTTTAAACATACAAGCTATTTAACAATGGTTACAGGTTTTCCTTATGCCAACTGTATGTCATCAGGAAGACATAAAGACAGACACATGTCCTTTATAAAAATGGACAAGTGAACTGTAATGAACTTGATACTTAGTCTTGATTCTCTGCTCAGACTAAGCAATCTGAGATAGAAATTAAAAATGCATAGTTCTTCATCTTCTGTTGGGATTCAATCTGTAGGCTTTAATAAACTCATAATGCTGACTACAGTCATTTGCCTTTTCCCCTTATTTCTTATAGCTATGTTCACCTGACACACTGAAATATTAATGAATCCTGTGATGCTCATGTGTGTACATATATAGAGCACATAATTTTGACTTATGAAAGTTACTCAGTTGCAGACCCTTGAGGATGAGACATTTGCTGGGGTAGACCATTTCTAACAGATCATTTGATGTTAAATGGTCTGATTTTGTTTGGTGCTCTTCTGTTTGCCACAGAGTGATACAAAAGCACTGTAAGTCCAATGTCCACACAGAGCTTAGTTCAGATGGAGTTGGAATTATTCTTCAGGAATTTGAAGGGGTGGTAGGAATAGGAAATTGCTACTCCAAATGCTGTCAGATAGTATCCAGAGAAGTGACACTTTCTGTGAAGGTCATTTCCCTCTCCTATCAAGTGTATCTAGGCTAGCATCAGAGAGGAAAGCTGTCAGTAATTTCTAACCTAGCTAGGTTATATCTGGCAATGCTGGAGCAAGGAAACTAACATGATGCTGGTTTCTTGAGACATTTGTTAGATCTCTGTGAATACTGCCCAGGGGGAGTTGTTTTAGGATGTTCCTGAGAGTTCTGCTGGCCTAGGAAGTAGAAAAGGTTTTAAGTACTCAAAATCTTTTTTCTTAGTTTGCTATAAAGTTGTACAAAGTCTCTATAACAAGGCCTTGGATGGCTTTATTTCTGTATTGCATTTGGGGACCAACTTTTTAACTCCTTAGCCTCTGTTTCTCTCTTTCTCTATTTTCTCTCCTCATCAACCATCACAAACTGAAATGTCTGTATTTCTCTAAATATATAATTTATTTTTAGCCTTCTCACTTAATGTCCCTGATTGCTTTCAGAAAGAGCTTGGTAGTTCTCCATATGATTACCCAATAAAATTCCCTTCAGTTTTTGTCAAGAGAGACCTCTGCTTTCCTAAAAGCCACTATGATATTTCTGGTCTTTGATAGACTAACAGGTATATATTACCATAGTCAATGGATCATTCAAACACAGAAGTTACAAGCCAGTCCTCTCTCATTTATGGATTTATTTCTGTGACAAACCTAAATCTTTCATCATCTTTGCTGTAAAACATGCATTAGTACACAGCTAAAGGTGGTACTTTTATCCAGCTAAAGAAAAAGAATGTTTATTTTTGATAGGGACCTAATCTTAAAAGGTCCAATTCTATTTAAATTTTGACTCTGTATATAGGAAAATTAGGTTATTAAATAAAAACCCAATTATTTATTTGTATACGTAGTATTAGGTAAAACTATTTCATCCTAGAAGGAATACACATAAAAGAGCAATGTAGCACCGACGACATTTTCAACCTAGAATATTTTATTTAAATGCCACTAAACTATCAGTAATATTTGTTGCATTTGTTTTCCCATCATTGTTGATTGTCAATATATTTGTGGATGAACAATCTATTTCATAACTGAGCTTCTCCTATCATTTATGTTTCTATTTTTTTAATTTATTATTTTTTTACAGATGGGGTCTCACTTCTTGCCCAAGCTAGACTTGAACTCCTGGGCTCACGTGATTCTCCTTCCTCAGCCTACTGAGTAGCTGGGACTATAGGCTTGTGTCACCACACCCACCTACATTGTAATTTCTTGATGGCACTGCCTTGTATGAGTGACAGGGGAACTTACTGCTGTATTGATGAGCTCACATGCCTCAAACCAGAGCCGTGTTGAATTCAAGTAAGTCTGGAAAGAGGAGCAGGTGGGTGATAAAGGAGGCAGACAGTGTTTATACATGATTCTTGGGAACCTGGCAGGAGGATCAGAGCCTGGCAGGGAAAAGGAGTCTTGGAAAAAAAAAAATCACACAAGGCTGAATAGCACTTTTTAATGGAAAATTCTTATTTTGACTCTAATTTTATGCTTAGATGCTTTTAATTTGATCCACATTTAATTTGCCATTCCTTGGAGAAAGCATTGATTATATGAAAAACTATCTGCTCTATTGCTAATGAAACAAGATTGGTTTCAAGGGCTACCATGATGGCATTATATTTTAATGGTGCCCACCTGGAAATATTGAAGCATGCACCGCTGGAATCATCTTATCATCTCCAGGCCAACTCTTTGGTTGTGATTGCCTGATAGCTTTGTTGAAGTCATAGTTTTGAAGAAAAGTGAGTCAATATTGAGTATTGAAAAAGAGGGTAAAAAGCTAAGTTTGGACAATGAAGCTATAAGGCATTGTAAAGGACCATTTAAAAACTGAATGTCAGTTGTGTATTTGAGAACACCTATAATAATATATAATACATAATAATATATAATAGATCTATAATAGTATATAACAGATGTATAGATTCTCCCAAACTCAATCACTTTGATGCTGTAAAGAAAAATAATGGTATTCAACACTAATATGACAAGTTTCAGAGAGACGTAAATAGAGATTCTGAGTTTAGGCTAAGCAACTGTGTAGTAACAATTATTTTTGTTAGAAATCTGAAGCTGCATACAAGATCTACCACAGCATTATATAAGAAAATTCAAGTATTTTATGTTTTAAAAATTAGGCTGCCATTATTCCTGAAATTCTAATGGCTGAACTAGCAACAGTAAAGACGTCCAGGTTTCAGTGAAATATATTTCATAAATTAGCTTATCATTGCACTGATTTAGCATGCCTAGCAGGTGAGAGACAAAAACATGTGTTATCTTCCCTAGGGAACCTTCAATGAATGTCATTCTGCCTTCATATGTCTTTCTTTTCTCCCCTTCTTGAACTGATATAAAATTCTAATGTGTGCCCTCTAGTTCCATCTTCATTGAAATCTAGCAAAACTGCTGAAGGTAAGATAGTGGCAATGGTGCATGAAAAAAGGGAAAAGGAATACAGTGATTCATGGCATACTTGAGGAAAGTTGCAATTGTTAACAGCTCTACTTTTATATATAGACAACTTAAAATATGTCATATATCAGTGTTAAAAATAAAGTTACTAATCTTGGTAGTTTCTTAAAGTTCATAGGAAAGGCATTGAAACTATTTTGATACCTTGAAAGCAGTACCATATGTATTTGAGGGCATACCATGTCACTATATCCCAAAACAATAGTCAAGAAAGTAAATTTATGATAGAACCATTAGTAATCTTGACAAGTGTATGCTGTTTATATACCAGGAATAGTAGGTATTATGAAAAATCCTGCTTCATATAATATTATAAAAATTAAATGTGACATTTTCCAAGTGTTTATTAGCTCAGGTCAACATCCCTTATCTCTGAGTCTTTGTTCAGTGCAAATTGGAAACTCCGATGCAGTTATCATTTTGGAAATAGTATTCATTGGTCTTCAGATCTGCAGATGCCAGTGCTTTTAGAGCTAGAAGATCATTAGGCATTGTTTCCATTTCGTAGATGAGAAAACTGAGGTGTATGACCAAATCTGTTTCCTTTTACTGGTAAGAAAAATAAGAGCGGAGAATCTTTCTCTTTCACTTTTTGCAGTCTTCTTTTTGCTGATGAATATGTCCAATCTTTTTTCCTTATCTTTTAATGGGAATACTGGCAGAATTTAAGTGGCATCTTCAGTTTTTAAGTGCAGCTATCTGGCAAAAGCTTTGGCCAAAGTTTTCTTCTGTTAATTAATAAGACAGGATAAAGATGCACCAATGATTTCTAAGTCTTTTAAAAAAATTCACAATGTTGAAATTAGACTACTAAAATCTAGGCAACAGGTATTGGTACCACACGAGTGCTAAGTTACTATTCTTTGTAGCAATGGAAACACAGGACTTCATGCGTATGGGACATTAGGCCACTATGATTCTAGTCTGCCCGACTCTGTGAAATACGCCTTGTTATTCAGAGCAGAAAAATAATCAGTAGCCCTTCTGAAACAATTCAAAGTATCATATAATCAGCATGACTGTACTTGCTTTTCTCCATCACAAGAATATACGCTAAAAAGGTATACCATTAAGCAATATAAAAAAAAAGACAAATTGTGCTATAGGGAAGTGTACCAAAATAAGGCTTTATCAAGAGTCTTTAGATCAGTATAATTCCCTTAATTGTCTTTCCATTTAAAGTAATGCAAAAGGACACTGTGAGTTCTTGTGGCCTCAGTAGTCCTAAGCATGAGAATTGCATGTGCTCTCATTTCTGTGACTTCAGCAAGTTACAACTATGCATTAAGTCCCACACTTAGCTGGAGAAGAATTTGAAGAAACTGTTTAAAAAACAGACATTTTAGAAGAATGTTTATTTGAGCTAGATTTGCTTAAAAATTACAATAAAATATCATTCTTGAGTAATATTCTGTTTCTATTTGTTATCTCTCAGGTTGTAGCTTCCTTGTGAATTACAATTTGCTTATATAGAAATTAGTATTTTAGCACTATTTTGTTAGTAATAGTGGTGATCATTTTCAGAATTGCCTTTTTTGGTGATCACATGGGAGGGCATTCATCTTGGTAAAGCACCTTAAGCAAGAAGGATTGGGTCTTTCTTTCTTGTTTATTACACTTCTCACTCTGTCATTATCAGCTCTGAAGTTTAGTGAAAATGGTTTCCAGTTGCCTAAATGTGCTTTGACAGAACTGACAGTAGAAACTGTATCTTAGCTTACTTGAATCAGTGCTGTAGGAAAGCACCCAGGCATGCTGAAGACAGCTTTTATGAGGTACATTTTGTCAGTGTAAACACTATGAAATCCAACACACTTGGAAAAGCATACTCTGTGTTTGTTAGGATGAATGAATCACTAATAGATTAAAGAGCACAGCCAAATAAACTTAGACTAGTCATAAGCGTATGTGGCCTAATATTCAAATGTAGGAAATCCAATTAAGCTCTAGCTTGCCTTAGTTTTTCATTCATGAGGCGGTACCTCTACTGAAAAAGCAAATAACTAAAAAGTTTCTTTTACCAAAAAAAAGGCATTGCATTTTTAAAATATAAGTTTGAAGCTAGTCTTCCACAGATAGCCAATTTAATTATGCTAAAAATGACATTTTTAATTAAACACCAAGGTAAGCATAAATGGATTTCAAAATAATTAATCAAACATCAAAAAATTGAAACCTTTTTCTGCTTGAGCAGCAGAAATGAAAGAACCAGTCTTCGGGTCTCATAGAGATTCAATCTAATTTAATTCTCTGTCTTCTCTAAATAAACATTCCTAAAACCTTTTTTTCATCTGGGGGAATAAGGATGAGAGGGGTAATCAATATTTCTAGCATTTTAATTAAAACCGTTAGTGGAATAAATCCATTTAATTATCAGTTAATGAAATACAAGGTCATTTACCTGACAGGAACTTTGAGGGTGGATTACTAGCTGGAATAAAGCAGAAGAACCCAATGTCACAGCCATTTAACTTCTGTCAAATTTAAGGTTAAAATCCTTTTAGACTGTTTAACCTATTCTCTACCATTTTTCTATTATGTATGCTGATTGGCAGGAGAAATGCATGTTAAAACTTATTTTACATTTAATTGTGCTACAAAGTTTTTATTAAATTTCTAGAAATTTCTTTGTATTTCTAAGGCATAAAGTGAAAAGTTACAATAAACTTCAATGTAATTTTATTGTTATTTTGTGTTTATCACTTATAAAGTTAAATCGACATCTTTTTTCTTACTGCAAATCTTATGAATTGTTTCTTTTTTTATAAATATGAATTAATAAAATAGAAGTTTTAGTCTGTAAATGTAGGATGCAAACATGGAACAAATATGCAACAATAAACAAATCACTTTACACAATTTATGGTTAATTTTATATAGCCCCTTTTTTGAAGTAAACTGCATTTCATAAGAACAATATAAAAAAGTAAGAGCTGGTTGGTCACTAAGCTAGGTTTGCAAATTGGTTTGGTAGGTGGTTTTAAGTCAGTTTAACAAATGAGAAGGCACAAAGATTGTGTTGTAGAGGAAAGTTCCTTGTCTTTGATAGTGACACTGGGTTTCTCTAAGCAGCACATACTGCTCATATTTTATATAGATCACTTTTTTAAACAGAGCCTGAAAAGGGCTCTTGTTCTTCCTTTCCCCAATAATGATGTTGAACTAATTATCTAGGGTTTGGATTTTTATTTTAATTTTGTAGATTTGAGTTTGTCTCATACCTATACATTTCAGAGATAAAAAAGAACTTGTTTTGGGTTCTAGTTTTTCCTTTCTAAAATGAAACTCCGTAAACACTGAAGTAGTGGATAAAGCAAACAATGATATCCAGTGTTACCCTGTGCTACTTCCCCCTGATTCACCATAAGCTGTGTACCATGCAAGAAGCCCAACATACATCATAATAGTTTGTCTTTCAGACATACCAGTGTGGCATTCTAATTTCTAGATGCTAAATACAGCTGGGCACAGTGGCTCACACCTGTAATCTCAGAATTTTGGGAGGCCAAGGTGGGTGGATTGCTTGAGGCCAGGAGTTCAATACCAGCCTGGCCAATATGGTGAAACCCTGTTTCTACTAAAAGTACAAAAATTAGCTGGGTGTGGTGGTATGCGCCTGTAATCCCAACTACTTGGAAGGCTGAGACAGGAGAATTGCTTGACCTGGGAGGTGGAGGTTGTAGTGAGTCAACATCACACCACTGCACTCCAGCCTGGGTGACAGAGCAAGACTCTGTTTAAAAATAAATAAATAAATAAATGAAAATTAAAAATAAATACCATTAATTTATAAAAATTCATGTCACCTAAAAAAGAAAAGTAAACCAATGACCAGCTCAAATGTATGTTAACTGGACCAGGGTTCCCCAAGAAGATGGAATAATCACGAAAGCAGCATTGTTCACCCTGTTTTGCATTCATGTACCCTGTGCATAGATTTTTAATACTTTGAGAAAGTAACAAAACCTATTTAAAAGACTAGTTTAGGCTGGTTAGTTCTGATAACTCTATTTACTCTATTTTATATTTTTATAAATGTAATCCTTGTGACTTGACAAAGAGGATTATAAAACTTGCTTCTTTTAAGCCATAAGGTAAGACATATGAAGGAAAGAAGTATCCATGATACCTAATTATTCCATCTTTGATTGAAATACAGAGAAACAACTAGAGATGGTGCTGCAAGAATCAGAGGGCCTTGGCACTTGTATAGGTTATTTGGTGCTCTTCATACTGACGGGTCATAGGGATTTGTCCAGGCCTCTTTGCCTTTTAACATATATTTTAATGGCTCCCATCTTGAGTACCCATTGACCCACGCTTATAAACTATGCAATATCTGCCTTGAGCCACTTTCTAGTTTTTAAGCAAGGTGCTTATGATTACTGTAGTATCACAGCAGCCAAGAATCATAGGTCTAATGTGTTCATCACTCTCTTAAATTGTTTGAATGGCTCTTTATCACTATGGTGGTAGTGGAGTGTCTAATTTTTGCAGATAATGTAGTCTATGCTATGTGAGGTTGTATTAGTTGTTTGTTTTACTATAAAAACATACCTGAGACTGAGTAGTTTATAAAGAACAGATGTTTATTTTCTCACAGTCTGGAAGCTGGGAAGTGAAGACCAAGATCAAGGCATTGGCAGGTTTGGGGTCTGATGAGTGTCCAGTCTTCACTTCCAAGATGGTGCCTGGTTGCTAAGTCCTCCAGAGAGGGTGAACCCTGTGTCCTCACACAGCAGAAGGAATGGAAAAGCAAGAGCACACTCCCTTCCACCTTGAGTCTTTTTATAAGAATGTTAAGCCCTCATGAATTAATCACCTCCCTAAGGCCACACTTCTTAATACTGTTGCATCAGGGAGTAAGTTTCAGCGTGAATTTTGAAGGGGACACCATCATTCAAACCATAGCAGGGATTACTTTCTACCTCCATGTATTGTAGAACATCCACTTACTGCTGAGATTATTAACAATAAATCATTGCAATTTTTTTACATCTTTTCCCCTTACATCTTACACTCATTTTTTTATTGAGTACTCTTTTTCCTGCCACCTTTTAACTGTAGATTCTAGACCATCTGTTCATCTTTGTAGAGTATGCATATTCACTTAGGAATCTTATCATTTAGGATGATTTTAGCCACCACTATAGATAGTGGTGTACAGGTCTATGTCTCCGGTTTAGTCTCCACCTACTTTGCATGCTATGGTTCCATTTTCAGTTGACTCTAGAATACTGCTAGTTCTATATACTGTTGTCACCTAAAAAAATTCCATAATAATTAAGTTTACCACTTCCTCTTTTTCTGCCTTTCCTGTCATTGTGTCCTTCCAATGTGCCAGGCTCCTTGGCAATAGAAGCTGAAAATAAATTTCACTGTTCTTCTCTTCTTTAATTCCCAAATGGGAGCCATCAGCCATCACAAACTGCTGCATCTTCCTTGACAAAGCCTCTTGGGATCATGTTTTTCTATTTCCCCATCTGGCGTAGGAGCCTAGGCCTTTATCTATATATGTCTAGATTACTCCACCTGACTCTTACCCAATTTTCCTTCTCTTTCTTAGAAACCCAGAGTATCAGGGAGCTGGATTATTTTAAAGCATTCTTTTGCCTTCTGATCTTTATAAAAGCACAAAATTTCTTACAAGGAAATTCCATGCATTATAGTCATATTGGATTAAATCAAATATATTTTGCATTTTCTTTAAAGATACTGCCAAACATCACACCAAATTAATTTTTCATTTCCAGTCAAGAAGACTCTACTCTCTATTCAAGCTGCAGCTCTACTGCTATCCACTAAAGTTGTTCACCTTTCTCCTGAGTTGTTATTTTCTTCCCATTCCTCTTTCTGAATGCACATCTCTAAAATGTCCATCACTAGAGGGGCGCAGTGGCTCATGTGTATAATCCCAATACTTTGGGAGGCCAACGCAGGAGGAAGGCTTGCAACCAGGAGTTGAAACCAGCCTGGACAACATAGAGAGACACTGGTCTCTACAAAACAATTTAAAAATTAGCTGAGCATGGTGGCACGTGCCTGTAATCCCAGCTACTCAGGAGGCTGAGGTGGGAGGGTCACTTGAGGCCAAGAGGTTGAGGCTGCAGTGAACTGTGATTGCGCCACTACACTCCAGCCTGGGTGATAGAGCGAGACCCTGTCTCAGGTAAAATTAAATAAAAATAAAGATAAATAAATCCATCACTGATTTACTGCCAGAGACAATTTTGCATGTCATGACATTTAAAGTGTGGAAGAGTCATAATTAATAGGCATATGTTTGGCCTCAGTTTAAGTATTCTATCATCAAATGTTTAGCTACCATGTTTGACCATTTTTTTCTCCTTATTGTTTTATTTTTTAATAAATAAGTTTTGTGATATAGTTTGGGTATATATGTTTGTGAGATTTGAACCCCACCCAAATATCATGTTGAATTGTAATCACGGATGCTGAAGGCAGGGTCTGATAGGAGGTGTTAGATTATGGGATTGGGTCTCTCATGGCTTGATGCTGTCTTTCTGATAGTGATTTCTCATGAAATCACTTTCTGGTCATTTAAAAGTATATGTCACCTCCCCTGACCCCACTGTCTCACTTGCTCCTTCATTCTCCGTGTGAACATTTGCTCCCCCTTCGTCTTCACCATGACTGTAAGTTTCCTGAGGCCTCCTTAGAAGCTGAGCACCATGGTTTCTGTAAAGCCTGCAGAACCATGAGCCAATTAATCCTCTTTTCTTTATAAATTACCCAGTCTTAACTATTTATAGCAATGCAAGAATTGCCTAATACAGTTCGTAATCAATTTTCTTATCTATAAAAAGGGAATAATAATGTCTTGAAGAATATAATGAAATCAAGAAGTATTAAGTAATAGATTTGTATTTGTTCATTTGCTTTCTCTGCTCCGTGTTAGTAAAACTAGAGCAACTAAAATATTCCCTCATTTTTATTTATAGTCACAATTTGAGTTCAACAGAAAAACAATAATTGATTTCCATCATTTTACATTCTTGTAAGTTGAATGAGTGGCACTTTCCAAGTTTCTGTCTATTAAAAACCTGTACAGATTCACAGTAGCAAATCAGAAGGCCCATGCCTTGGGCCATTTGGGTTCTTCTGCCATGTGCACAAGTCTAATTTGAAACCATTGTACCTTAAAGTCTTAACTAATTGCTCAAACTTAAAGTCATTATTTTAGATCTCTATTAAAAATCAGACTTTGCCCTATAAAATGCCAATAATTTTTAGCAGCTATATATATCTATTTCTTTTTTCAAAAAATGTCATACTCAATTTAATATTGGTATGTTGTTTGCAACTGGCTGGGGGAGCTTTGTGAAGCCATTACAAACTCTAGTTTCACAAGAATTGGACTCTGAAGCCTGCACCACTGACACTCTGGGTCTGTTTTTCTGACACAGTCCCGTAGAATATTTCTCATACCCTGAGGGCTACCCTAGGGATGTTCTGTCATCGAATGAAATGGCATTGACTAAAATGAAAATGTTCTTCTCTGTGGGAAAATATATTGAAAGAA
Organism: Ateles fusciceps; assembly: GCA_036589455.1. Taxonomy (NCBI): domain Eukaryota; kingdom Metazoa; phylum Chordata; class Mammalia; order Primates; family Atelidae; genus Ateles; species Ateles fusciceps. The sequence goes on from JAZHEH010002842.1 coordinate 211,587, forward strand.
CCCAATCACAAATGCAATAAACCAATTAAATCAAAACACACAATTCTGTGAATTAGGTAGAGTGAAATATATCAGACTGATAGTCTTTTTAAAAGATATCTTGCACACAATTAGAAATATTATGGGCTGAGCCAGCTGGCTCAGGCCTGCAATTCCAGCATGCTTTCAGAGGCCGAGGCAGGGGATTGCTTGAGCTCAGGAGTTCAAGACCAGCCTGGAAACATGGCATGACCTTGTCTCTACTAAAAATTAAAAAAAAAAAATAGCTGGGCATGGTAGCACATGCCTGTAGTCCCAGCTACTCAGAAGGCTGAGGCAGGAGGATAGCTTGAGCCTGGAAGATTGAGGCTTTAGTGATCTCTGATTGCACCACTGCACTCCAGCCTGGGTGACAGAGTGAGACCCTGTCTCGGGAAGAGAAAAAAAAAAAGTATTACGAAGGAGCTATTTTTATACAATATATAAAGGATACAAAAAAAAATCATGCTTTAAGGACTTCTATAAATTCACAAAATAATGCTTGCAGAATTTGCAACCACAATCTTGTTTATTAGATAATTTTTGGGTCATAAAATATTTTCATGAGGAAATCCCGACTGAGAAGTTGATTTCAGAAAAATTCGTCAAATAAGAATAAGATACGAATGAGTAAAATTGATTAATGAACTAAAAATATTGACTATCAGGAAAAGAGTGAATATGCAGCAGATTAGGAAACAGTTGACTGTGGCAGAGAATTACTGTATCACCACAGAAATGAATTTTATTTGAGTTGAGGTATAAAGGCCCTACTTACGTTAATTAACATTCTATTATTTAAGTTAGTAATTACTTACTTAAATACTTGAATGAGCAATTAACATTCTGTTATTTTCCTTATACCTTGATGACTCCAGTAAACTCTGAAACTGGGTGTGGTTTCTCCCCTAGAGTGTAGATGAAAGATGTTAAGTGTAACTAATGCTAAGGGTTAAACCATATAGTATATTTGAACAATTTATTATTGGAGCGCTTAGTAAATCTTTTTAAATGTTGAGGTCAAGTCTTCAAGTAAATCTGATGTGTAAGGCAGGGGCTTCTTAACTTTAAGAAACTCATAATTTAGTTAGGAAGCTAAGACTGAGCAGATAGATCTTTGCCAATGCAAGGTGATCAGTGATACACAGTGGATTAATAGAGACGTAGAATTGGGGAAATGAAAGAGTTGTTTGTATTGGCCCTTAGAAGACTTTTTGGTTTCATCTAAGTAAGAGAGCAGATTAGATAAAGTGTTTTATGCAAAAGAAGTATTTGGAAAAACTCAGGGGTAAGAAGCCTTTCTATCTGGGAGTCAGTGATAAATAGACAAATTGCCTGGGGAAGGAGGTTATGTAGAAAGTAATGAGAGAGAAAATGTTAAAAGGAGATTGGGGTCAGACTGGGAAAAGCATTTCTTGCAATCGAACTCTTTTGTATATATAGGTGGCATGGACCATATTGTCCCAGATTTATAGTGATCATGTCATATGGAATATAATCAGAAATCTGAAGAAAATCAGTGTAAAATCTTCCTCTCTGGAGAGATAAATCTGTCTGTTTTTCTCAAGATAAATACCTCTCATCTAGATATTTCAGTGAAAGTCAGAGTTGGTTGATATGAAACATAGTAAAGATCTAGCCATCTAATGATGAAGTAAGTGTTAAAAGTAGAATACTCTACCAACATAGCTAATTTGGATTTTTTAAAAATAAATGTATTTGGAAAATCTCTTGCTTAAAATGCATTGATGAAGCAATATGTATAGCAGGTATGACTATAAAAATAAATTAAACATAAACGTAAATCTTTCTCTTTTATGTGACTTTTATTACCTGCCCATCAAATTTTGTTAATTATCAAAGGTGACTCTATTTAATGAAAGCTTTGTCCCAACAAAACCTATTTTCTTCTCCCACATTAATCTGTAAAGAGGTTATGAGATTAGGTACAGAATATTTTTGTCACTTTCATCACCACTGCCTGTAGTATGAGAAATAGAAGACAGTGATTTCTCTCTTTCTTAGCAGTTCTCGAGATTTACTCTGAGTAAACATCACCTGGGAGTGCCAGTCAAAACTGACTCACCTGGGAAACTAAGATTTATTCAGTCCACGCTGGGCCTGAGAATCTGCATTTTAGTAAGCCCACTAACTGATTCTGAAGCTGGTAATCTGAGGACTACTTTCTGAGAAAGATTGCTCTAGGAGGAAGGGGGAATACAAAGTTTAGTGTAATCTCTCACTCATACACAATTGTCTTAAATAGTATTGACAGTTAAGTAAATGCCTCAGTGTTTATATCCAGTTAAGTAAATGGCTCAGTGGTTGATGCTGTTGGTCTACTCCTGCATCTTTGAAGGACTTCTCTAAGGAAGGCCCTATGAACTTAAAACCTACCACAGGGGTGTTTGTGAGGGTTTGTCACACAAAGCAGGTAAAGCAGGGTTCTGTACTTCTTAAAGCCCTGGGTGTAAATATGCTTCTCTCTGTTTATCCTGCTTATATTTTACCTTTTCTGAGTGAAAGCTCAAGTAAATTTAATTAGCAGAGCATAGATAGTACTGACATATGGCAATCCAATATATGGAATTTTGTCATAATACAGCTTATAGAATAGGGGCAGAATTTGATAAAGACTCCTCAAATTCACTTAAACAGAATTGAAAGGTGTCCTTGCACCTATTTACAGGGTACTGCCCTCAGCACAGATCCAGAAAAATGGCCAGATCCTGCATGATCTCCTGGGAGCCCAGGCTCTGATTTGACATAGGGAAAAGGGCCAAGAAAATCACTGTAACCTGGGGAATGGCTTTGCAAACCCTAGAAAAATTCATTTCCCAGTCTGTTAATTGAAAAGGAGTACAGAGAAGATGCTGACTCATGCTGACCCTGTAGTGGCTGTAATGAAATAGCCAGTGGCAGGAACCAGAGGAGCGAAGCCCAACCCTCCTTAGAGTCAATGGAAGCAAACAATTCCAATGTTAGTAACAGCTTAAAGCAGCAAATCAGCCTGCAAATCAGTGAGTGCTGCTCCCTAGCTCTTTTTCTCTCATTGCACCAACATTTACCACAATGGACCTAATTTTTGGGATTTTTAGTTTAGATTTAAACAAAAGCTCATGAGATCCAGGACACTTTTTATCATAGTCTTTCAGATTTCTCAGTGTCTAAAATACCGCCTTATATCCAGTATGGGCTTACCCTGGAGACTTTGTTGTTTTTAATTTTGATCTATCTGCAATATTATGGTTATTTTTCTTAATGCTTAATCAGGATGTGATCACTTTTTCTGTGAATGTACGTATGTTTTTAAAAGCTTGCTATTTTTTTTTTACCATAATTTTATCATGTCTTGGGATAAATGAATACAGTGGTCTGCTACATGGATCCATTTCTACAGTACTTCTATTCCATATAATGATGATGCTGTTTTCATTGAAGTAATAAAAAAATCTATACAGCATATGAGCAGGATTCGAAAGTTGGCACATCTAATTATGATAGTAAGGAAAGAACATGAAAGCCAATTTTGTATTTTAAAAAGGCATCTTTAATTGTTGGTGGTCCGACTCATGATAGATTGACAATAAAGAACTCTAACACATTTGGATCTTAAACACAAAACAGGGCAACATAGGTTGTTTTAAAAGTGAAGTTTATGCTAGTCTGAGACCTCAGGTATTAAATATCTTCAGAAACTGGTGCTTTCTTTGATCCCTGAGAAGGATAAGAAAAGGTTAGGAGTTAGATGGTCACATAGATAATGCTACTCTAGTATAGTCATTGATTTGTTACATATAAGGAAGGTGATAGTCTGTGGGGATTTTTCAAGCCAAAAGTCTCCTGCCTTCCAAATGATTGTTGAGAGATTATAATGTAACTTCTGTTTAAAATGTGAAAGCTGTTGGCTCTATAATTTCTAAAGAGCATTCTTTTTTATTTTGATGATGTTTTCACTCATATTGTACATCTCTCCCTGTTTAATATTTTAAATTTGATGTGTACTTTAGAAGCGATCACTGTTTTGTGATTTACAACCTTGGAGAAAAATAACGTACTAGTCATAACTTTGCAGTTTTTTGTGATGCATGAAGATCAGATTTTTTAATGTTGGTTAATGCTTTGCTAATTAAAGTATGCATGTTAATTAAAGCAGAGGCTAATGTTAATTACCTATATTAATGGAATCTCATGTAGCACCTGCCTGAAGCAATGGGTTCAATTTTCAAAATATCTCAATTAAGGCTGAAACTTTTGATTTGCATCTAGTAGGGTTTCAATTAACTGCATTGAAAACTTAAATAACACTCTTAGGGGTGCAAAATATCAGTGATTATATGAAGCACAGTGGAGTTTGGTAGGTTCATTTAGAAAGTCTTCCTTTAAAAAAAAAAACCCAGCTATATTTCTTTCTTGTTTACTGGCCAAAATTCTTTTTACCCACCAAGACCCAGTAAAAACACCACCTCTTCCGTTAAGTGTTTTCCAATGCTCAACCAACAACCAGAGCTTCAGTTTGTTGTTCTTATTTATTTGATATTACTCTGTTTTGTATTATAGTTAGTTGTTAGAATTTGTCATCCTTTGCTAATTCGAAGCTCCTTGTCTTTACCACTTGCAAAGACCAGCACATTGGAGAAGACACTAGCATGTTCTGTAAGCTGAAGACCTCTTTAAGTATGTGTAAAACCAGTAAATACATTTATTGACAAAATGGATATGAGTGAACTTTTAACACATGATGATTACACTGTTGCTACACTTATGGCTGCTCCAAGTAAAACATGAAGTTGCTGTTTGAGATCTTATTGCTTTATCAAATAAAAGATTGACATTTTCATTAATTTCTCTTAAATATAAGCGGGAATGGGGAAGAAGGTACCTGTTCAAGTTAAAATAGTATTATGAGACAAAAGAACATGTGTTTGTGCTGGCAGGGATGATGCTAACATCCTCTTTTGTCCTAGATTTGTAATCTGACCCTACTGCAAGCAGATCTGGCTTGTGACCATAAGCACAAATACTTTAAATAAGCTGCCCATTTAAGAGAGCCATCAAAGGTTGGTGTTATTTTAGAAGATAAGACGTGGAGTTATCATGTGGTAACAGCTCCAATCTTGAAATAATTAATTAAAAATATAGATTACTGGAGACAAGTACATTGTAATTAGTATGGACATCAGTTTTCCTGAACTTATTGTTACGTTTGCCAAAGTCCCAATAACAACCATTCCCATTGGGCCTTTGGAAAGGATTATGAGGTACTAACCTTTTTGACATGTAGTATAATGATGGTTTCAGAAAAATAGTTTCCATAATTGAAGGGAGCAATAATCTCCTCAATAAATATATACAAATAGATTACACACTGATTTACAGTCCCTGCAAATCTGCATTTATAACTGCTGTGCCTTGGCAGACTTTGACTCTGATAACTCACTATCAATCTCAGAGGGCTAAGATTTGTCTTCATTCAGGTGTAGAGAATATCAAACAAACGTAAGATTTCCATGTGTAAGGTATAACTGACAAGATGACACAAAAGACACATAACTGCTTACTGTACTGATGTGCTATTGGCGTGCTGGTTACAAAAATAAAAAGAAAGGTAGAAGGGAATCATATTGATTGGGCAAGCAGATGTCAGCTGTTGTTCTGATGGCAGGACCTATGATAGCTGGAAATAAGATGTGAATGTGTCCATTAATGAAGAGTGATGCAGGTTTAGATTTGATAGTGAGAGCTCACATATTTCATGTCACAACCTCATTTAATATTGGTTAGTAGATGGAATAAATGCAACAACTAGTTGAAGAAATGTGACAAATGTGCATATCAGACTTTCCCAGGATGAGGCAATGGGCCAGGTCTTTGTAACTTGGAAGAGCAAAGTCACCAAACATCCATTCCCCATTGTGCCACCATTAAGGTAGCAGATGGCAGAGCATTAGCAAAAAGACATTGAGAACAGCTGGAAAACATCTGGTAGGAAGTGACAACCTAATGGGTATACTGGGTTGTTCCTAATTGTGGGCAATCACTCAAAAAGCCTGGAAAGAAACTTGAATGTGTTGGTTGTTGAGAGGAAGAAGTTGGTCGGAACAATAAATTCTAGTTAAGGAATTTGAGGGAATTCTGAAAAGAAGTGACTTTATAGCCTGGCCAAATAGATTATGAACATTCATTTGTTTTCCCTCCAAGTTCTAAATAAGAACAAACTTTTAAAAGGAGTTTGTGAGGCCTGTCTGAACCTGGAATCTACTTTAGGAAGATACTTGTTTCATAAATACTATTTAAAACATGAGATTCTGAGAGTATATATGAAGGTTGGATGTTCATAGAGAATACAGAAATGCTAATTAAACTGGGATGAGGGAAGTGGAGTATTTAACAACTCAATTCATCATTCCTGTTTCTTAAGTTACTATCTTATGACTTTTCTGGGACCTGGATGAAATTTTAAAAGCTTTTTGGCTATTTCTAGCTCTATATTTTTTCTTCCCCCACGGTCCCCAATTCCAGCCATTTGTCCTTGCCTGTCTGTATCTCATTGCTCACTCTCCTGCTTTCTCACTAGGATCACCTAAGTTTTCATAACCTCTCTATCTTTCGAGACTCACCACAGAGAGAGTAACATTTCATTTTGGGAAAGTAGAGAAATAGTGGCAAATGGCCAGAAGGGAAGTCAGAGAGAACAGGGATAGTGTCTCCAGAAAGCAATAGTAGGAAGTCAAAATGCAGAGAAGCCAAGGGCTCCACATGTGCAGCAACTCCAGCCCTAAATTTCTAAATTACTACAGGACCCCCTATCACATCAATGAATCATGATAATTATATAATAATAAATCTTGCTGCTGATTGGGAACTAGCAATCAGAATTGGAAAGGAAAAATTCTCACAATGAGGCTTCATTGCTTACCACATTCTGGACATTTACAGGGAAGATATGACAAAGTGGTTGCATGGTAAGCCATAACAGGGCCAGGTAATCAGAGTGTGCAGACAAGGAACGCACTGTGGTTCACACCACTAAAGGTGCAGAATCAGTGTCATTCTTGGAGGCAGTGAGAGCAGAGAGTTTTGACTGAGTCCAAGATTCATAAGACAAAGTACATTAGGCCTTGCAGAAAGTGACCAATGTGCATACCTTACTCAGTAGACTTTATGTCATACCCAGGCTCTTTTAGTTCTCTATGTCTGTGCTGACAGCTTCAGCCAGGGACTAGCTAGAGACTGGAAATCATGGTTTCAGGACTGCTGGTTAGAGAGGATACCTAGGATGGTTAGTAGCAAAGCACTGGAGCCAGAAACCCCTGGCTCTTCTTCTCATTAGCTATGTGACTTTGGACAAACTAATTTATTTGATCTCTGGCTTCTGCATCTGCTAAGTGGGGGATAATAACATCTACCTGTGCATAGCACAAGGTTGTTAGGATTATCAGATGAGATCATATATATGAAATCACAAGCCATAAAAGTATAAATGTAATTTATTATCAAAGTATCGAATTCTATTCCCAAGTGATTCCTCATCAAGCAGAATTTTATTCTCAATGATAATTTAAGCATTTATCTAGGTACTCAGTGAACAGTGAACTGAAGTAGGTGAACCCAGGATTACCACATCCAATTAATCTGTTAATTTGCATACTGTTGCAAATAAGAGGACAAAATCAATACTTGTTTCATAGTATAATAGATTATTTGGAGTGAAACTATAAAATATAAATATCTAATTATGTACAATATAAAATGTTACAGTTCTTTTTAAATGTCCTGTAAAATGGTAGAGAGGTTCATTTTGGGTGTGGTATTCTGACTAATAGTAAAATGTTTGTAGTTTTTAAAGAATACATTTCTCTCTTAGGACTGATTCTCAAGGTGTGAAGTAGCAGATTGCCGATACAAAAGATGTCTTCATTTCTCACTGTCGTCTTTTATTCTGACACATTTCATTCTATCTTAGAACCTCACTCAGACTGAGGTCCTAGCAGTTGTTAAATACCAATCTGAAGAAGCCAGGTGAATCATCGGAATGTTTCAAGTTCTAGATTTGTCTGATTGTTTCCTTGTGGCGTATCATAACTTTTTTTCTCTACTCACTATTTCCTATAAACTAGAAATTTGGTCCAGAGGCTTGTTTGGATTCAGATTAGACATTTTTGGCATGTGTACTTCAAATGGCATCCCATCACACGAGGCTACCCACTGTTTGTAATGCTAATTTGCTGATGGCCAGACACAGTACCTCTTTCTACAGACAAGATTTCCTTTATAACTAGCAGGTAATCTGTAGAATAATGCTTGGGCATTGTGTGAATGTTCAGTTTTCCATCAAATATTTACTTAAGATCAATGTATTTATAATACATTGATGATTCTTGCTGGAATCAGTTATTTCTTTAGGGGTTGTAAAATGATGATTTGCTAATTCTATTATTTCTTCCACATTTTTACTTGGCAGTTTTTCCTATTGACTTATCAACATCAGATGAGCTATAGTTCCTCTTTTAAAAAGCAAGTGAAATGTTTTTCTCATTGTTTACCATTTTGGGGGGGTAAGGAGTTAAAGTAATAGGCACCCTCAATGGTGGCATGTTTTTTTCTAAGTGTAATTATGAACTAATTGATTTTTATTTATTCAGTACACAACAATCACTTACAATAATTCTTCTTAGTAGTGCTTATATTTCTCATATTTGCCAAAAGGGAGCCTCTTCACGATGACAGTTGTGTCCTTTTGACAGCTCCCTTCCAGTCAAGGAATGCTTCTTTGTTTTCTGGCACAAGAAGATGTCTCAGGCTCACCTTATACTTTTCCTGCCTTCCCTTTTAAAAGGATTTTAAAAATTGTATCTTCAGCTCTTCTTAGCTAGAAATGAGCCATATCAGACCCTCTCCTTGCCTCATTCATTCTTTCAGTACATACTTATTGAGTGTCTGCTGTGGGTCAGGAACCTGTGGGTGATGTCAAAAGAAATCTGGTTCATTTTGTACTCTTGGAGAGCCTAAAATCTAATAGGACAGAGGAGTCCTGAGTACTATAAGGTGAAGAGAGATATGTTTTATATTAGAGGGACAGATCATGTATCAGGGAAATGCAGGTGGGGGGAAGAGGTTCTTGAGCCCAGAGGAATATGTGAGATGTAGAGTTGCTGAAATGGAGGAAAGCCTGGAAAGCAGAAATGGAAAAGCTGTGTACCTGGGAGGACACAGCTTAGTCTAATGTGAGTGTAGGTGGGTTTTGCTATTTGTCGAAAAAGGAAGTCATGGTGGGTACATGAGAAGGTAGACTGGAATCCAACCATGACCCCAGGTGTTTAAATACTGTAATATACTAAGACATTTGATTTTATTCTGAAGAAAATAGCAACCACTAAAATGCTTTTTTTCTTCATTGTTATTATTTAATTTTTAAATGGAAACAATGATATGCCAAGATGTGCTATGGTACACCTCATACAGAAGCCTTTTTCACAGGGTTGGGTGCTGAGTAAGCTGTCCAGTGGTGGGTCTAATGACTCAAGTGCAAGGGCACTGACTACTCCTGTGATTTGTGTCTCATATACAACAAAAGATCATCAAAGAGTTTTAATGTTAATTGATAATAAGGATAGGTTCAACCTCCCACAACCATGATAAATTCTGTACAGCCCAGGTATCTTTCTCCCAGGCATAGAACTCCTTCCTTTTTGATTCTTTCTTCAAATCTTGATAGAGTTATACCTCTGTGTGTTACTTACATGGTCAACTTTAATTATGCAAACTGCAGCAGAAAAGCAAAATGATCTGAACAACGAAAATGCTGAGAATCCAAGCCCTAGAAACTGAAATGAGACTTCTCATGCTTTTATTCTGAGACTACTTAATTTTGTGTTTTATATACTTATTAGAACAGTTTCTCAGCTTAATTTAAAATATCATATATGAAAGATGAGACAAGCTACTAGAGGCTGGCACATCAAGAATTGCAAGGAATAACTCTCCCATTTCCAATGTGGTAAAGAGCATGAACTGTTAAGTCAGAAATAAGAACCCTAAAATCACTGGGTCTAAAACCATGTAAAGAAAAGCAGTGAGTATATAATTGATGTTATATTTTGACAGTTATCTATAGAACAGATTCTGTTTAAGGATGTGAAATATCTCAGACTTGCATCCTAAATGGAAGAGATATAATTCATAAAAAGTTGTTGGCACTTCAAGACCTAAATTGTTCCATCTGTTTCCCCATTGTTAATTGAAAACTGAATTAGGTGCATTTGGGAGTCACTGAGAGCCCAGTTTAGAGTGTTTGACTGTTTAATAGCATTTTCATTTTCCCTTGGTTCCTTCATGATTTGAACTTTCCTATCCTGTTGTGTGTTGTTCAACTATTCTTCCCTATGACTTTGAGAATTCTGCTTCCCTCTGTGGTCTGGAGTGTGATATATTTTCTCCATGTCTTAGCTCAACTGGGTCTTTTATCTCCAGAGTTAAAGTTTCATAGAGACTTGCTAAAATTAAACATCATCACTTTAAATTAAAATGTGTAACATGGAGGTTTAATAGCCTCCAAGGGTTTTCTGTTTGCAATTCTTAGACAATCCCAGTCCACTTCTTAAACTGAAGGAATCTCAGGAGACTTTGGTCAAAGAATCCCCTTTGAGGGTCCTTATCCTGCCGCAGCTCAAGAAGTCTTTTGAATTTGACCACTCGTATCTTACCTTTCAGACTGGCAACCTAAGGTGTTTGTCAGCACTGGCCAAGGATCTCTGCTTTCTACGAGGACATCACCTCTCCTTCTAGCCTTCTACTGTGATAGTTCACAAGTTTTCACTCAGCAACTCATTCATTCATTAATTCATTCAACATACGATTTCTGGGCATTGGGGATGCAATTATGCATAAGAAAGATATGATGGCTTCCTTTATGGTATTTACATTTTGGTGGGATATGGATCCCAGTGAAACAAGCAAGAATTAAAATGAGCAAAATTTTTAAAAAGTAGAAAACATCCAGTTAAATAAATACAATTATAAGTTGCAGTAAATGTTAGGAAGAGAATAAATAAGGCCTGAAAGAGAGTATAGTAGGAGATACCTACCTGAGATAAGCTGATTAGGGAAAGAAATAACTTTTAAATTGAGACTTATGTACATGTAGATGTTCACCATGGGAAGTAACATTTAAACTGAAACAAAGCATATATAGGTGCTTTGCATGTGAAGAAGATAGGAGGATAATTCCAGGCAGAAGAAACAACGTGTCCAAGGTGCGAAAGAGCTAGGTTCAAAACAGGAAAGAACCTGAGAATCTGTGTGTGGGCAAGGGCAAGAACGGCTAGGGAGGAGGCTGGAGTGATGGACAGCAAAGGCCAAGGTATAGACAAGCCCTGGGAGACTCAGATACCTAAGGAGAGATATGTCTGCAACACACTGGTTGAGGTTGAGGTCAGATCTTGCCTTTAAATAGATTTTAAGCGTAGTATCTAATACCTACGATCGTATTGTCTTACTACATGAGGGAGGAAATAGTATAATAAATGGAGCAATTTTTGTTGAAATTTGTGTGCTTTGGACAATATCAATGTTCAGGAACCTTTTTATAATGAGTCTTTTTTTCTCACTCCAGCTCTAAAATAAGGAGCAGAAAAAAAATATAACTGAGATAAGCAAAACTGAAATAAAGCAGGAGGATATCATTTTGCTTAACATGTCTCTTACTTAGAATATCAATATGCCTAGAGGATAGGAATCAAGCCATGGAAGAGAAAAAAATGTATATTTGGTTTTTTTTTTTAGTCTCCTCCAAATATAATAGCAAAGAGGTAGTGAGAATTTTTAGGAACAACTAAGCAATAAGTCAAGCTTTACAAGCTCTAAGCAGCAGTGATGATCAATCTATACAGTGATAAAGAGGATACAAATTCAAGGGAATCATTGTTGTAGAGTTGTGTGTGTGTGTCTGTGTCTGTGTCTGTGTGCCCATGCGTGTGTGTGTGTGGCTTTGTCACAGATCTACCAGAAAATACTGTAGCTTCTTTTAACATTTGATGATCTTGTAGAGAAAAGTGAAGACTATTGGGTATGTTTTTTTAAATTTTAATTTAGGTTCTAGAGTTTTATTTTTGAAAATATTACTGCAATGTCAGCATACAAAAGAATTTTAAATCAGATTTTATTTAAGAACATTCCTTTTTGGGTTCTATGGGTATATTTGTGATAATTGTTACTCACATTCATCATACGTGCATGCTTTTTTTCACTTGCTCTTCCATTCTGCCTTTATTCCATTTATCCCATGTTCTTTTTTGGGTCTCCTCTCCAGCTGACATGGATACGCCAGCTTCTGAGACTCTGTGATCTTCTCTGACTGTGCAAATTAGGGCCCCATAGAAAGTCCCCGCTTCACATGGTCTCCTTCTGCCTGAGACCCAGACCCCTAGGTACTAGACGAGGATGAGTCTCAGGCATAGATAAGAGAGGTAAACACTCAAGATTTGGAGGTATTTTTTCAGGCTCTTCTCACCCCCTGCTGTGTGCAAATAGATTTCCACCCATAGCTTTTCTTAAAAGTATCTTGTAGATTAATGCATTTCAATCTTTAAGTGAAGAATATTGTTATTCATGAACTTGGAGATGTTTGATGTTAAGATAGTCTATGTGTAGAGAAAACTAACTGTGCTTTCCCTCTGCTTTCACATCCCAACAATCATCAATACAGAAGACTTCTGTGACCATATTTGGGGGTGGGGAGAGTTCTTCTCATACAACAAACAGTGGATACCCACTGAGTGCCCTCTAATTCAGTTCCAACGTTATCTACCTAGAGATAGTATCACATCCCACAGGTTGAGGGCTCAGTCCCCAAGACTTCTCCCAACCCCCAACACACCAGTCAAAAGTTCAGCCCTCCAGAAATTCTGATCAAAGTCCTGACATTTTGGGTTCAAGTTGGAGTTCCCATGACCTCCTCTTGGGTTGTATTAATTTGCTGGAGCATCTCACAGAGCTCAGGAAAACACTTATTTACATTTACTGGTTTATTATAAAGGATATTGCAAAAGATACAGATGAAGAGATGCATAGGGTGAGAAATAGGGTAAGGGATATGGGGCTTCCACACCCTTCCTGGATGTGTCACCCTCCAGTAACCTCCACATGTTCAGCTATATGGAAACTCACTGAACTCTGTCCTCTTGGGGTTTTATGGAATCTTCATGATGTCAGCATTCATTCCCCCACAGTATAGGGTGGGACCTTCTCATGGGAGAGTCTTAAGAGTCACAATCAGAAAGGCAGGGAACATTAGAGTCCTGCCTTGGAGCAAGTGAAAGGAGAGCAGAAGTCAGAGGCCTGCCCCAGAGGCCTAACATACCCAACATTATAACCAAGGAAGGGCTATGGAGATTATAAGCCAGGAGCTCTGGATGGAAACCAGTATATATCATAACACTGCAAGCTGTTAATGCCTGTATATATTTGGTATGAAGTAATATATCAGATGTCTTTCCAATTCAACAGCTAACAGGAGTGGGGGATAGGTGGAGATGGACACATGGTGGGGAAGCCTTTTTGAGGTGCCTCTTACATATGACTTTGAGAATTACTAGAATATTCTTATCTAAGGTTTAAGGTCCTTAACTTACTTATAGTAAGCATCTTCTGCTTCCAATAGAATTTTAAGTAAACATAATTATTTGCTCTTATTGTTATTATGACTTTAGTAAATTGATTAATAACCAATATATTAAAAAGCAAAGGGTTTTTCCAAGAAGAATCTTTTTGAAATTTTCTACAAATATAGTTTTAAATAAAATATATATTATAAGTTTTTAAATGGCTCATCTGATTTTGTCTCTCTTCATCTTTATATATTTGTCATTTATCAGTGGCTCACATCTCAGTATAATATCTAGATAAAATGTATTTTCTCCTTTTTAAATACTTTTATATTCTCATCTGTTTTTATGGCATGTTACTGCATGTCTCCAGAGGCACACAGCATTTTTATTTTCAAGTAAATTTATATTAGTTACAGTCTCCAGCTGTTTTAGATATAGGATCATTTCCTGTTGGTACTGTTTCCAGGACAATTCTTTTTTCCCCCTCACAAAAATGAAAAATGTAATTTAACAAAGACATCCTATAATTGCCTTCATATCTAGCAATCTAAATACTTCATTTTATTTAAAACATCTGTCTACGTAATATCTAGTGATTGTCCAGGGGTATATCATTCTTGAGAAAAGCAGATGCTGTCATTTTTTGTTTAATTTATAAGGAACCATAAAAAATGCATCCTTAATATAGAGTCTTATGCTACTATGTCATATATAAGATATTTTTTAAATGAGGATATCTTACATTTTTGGTGCTTGCAATTAATTTAGGCTTTTTACAAATTGAAAAAGACTATTATTTTTTAAATCACTCTGGAATTATTTTGTAAGAATAGTAATATTTTGCTACAGATAACGAAATTCTAGTAAAAATGGTGATATGCTCCTCTACTCATGTAACTAGCTTTATATAGGAATCATATTTTAATTGCTAAACTTTTTAAATTTCATTTGTCTATAGTGCATTTACTTTTCACTTACAATAAAAATGTAAAGCCTTTTTTTATTGTGAAGTCTTTCTGCTAATTAGAGCAGTCAGTTGATACTTTCTTGTTATTTTTCAGAAAATACATGGAGAAGTCTAGCAGCTTTATAAAAGCTCTTTGTCTTGGGGGGTAATATTGAATTTTGCTTGTAGAGGAACCCATTTGTAAATTGTGTTTATTGTGCATGACCCTCAGAGCCTAAAATGAAGTGTTTAACTTTTAATAGATTGCATCAATTTAGGCTTAGCTGAATGCCAAAAACAACAGACACCCAAGTTTACAATAGTGCGTCTAAATGAGAAAGTTTACCTTTTCCAAGGAAGTAATCAAAATACTCCTTTTTGGAACACTAAGAGTATGAAAGGGAAATGATTATGGTTCCCCACTGACACACTGTTATGATTGACAGGAAAAACCAACACGCATGCCACCTGAGACATCTTGTTCAGGAACTTTCTGGAGGGTAGTAAATTGGTGTTGGCACAAACACAAAAAAATAAAATGACTTGATTCAGCACTTTTCAATTCTAAATCCCCAAACACTAAAGAAAGAAGTAAATATTCATCAAATGATCAAAATTTATATTGATTTTTATTCTACATTAGCAGCTCAAAGTCGAGATTCTTGACAGGGTGGATGTCGTTTTGAATGATTCTCTTTGAAATGAGGATATAGGCACTGAGCTGAGTGCTACTGTGCATTCCTGAACCATAGACCCTGATTATTAGAACCCTAGGAAGCTAAATTTTTAAAAGAACAGTATAAAGGCACACTTGTTTGGTTCTGTTTTGATAACTAAATTGTTATTATTAGTATGTAAAGTAATTCTTGTTGTTCCTCCTACATTCTTTTCTTTCTATCACCATTTAAGGACAACTATTTTATAGAATTTCAAAGGAACTAGTGTGCACATCTTGCAGTCATAGAGTTAATAGCAGCATTTGCCAGCATAATTGTACTTAAGGAAGGAAGTGCCAGTTCTACAGGGCAAGAGAAACTAAGATTGTATCTTTCTATTATACATCTTTGATATTTAGTTTCCATCAGAAAGTAAATAAGGATTTGCTGTAGAGGAATTTAGAAGATGGAAATAAGGATGCTGCCATAGAATATAAACAGATGATGCCTGTGTCATTGTGCAGAGATTTACTAAGGCAACAGTAATGGAGTGACAGCAAAAATTCTAATCATCCTATTCAGTCCATACAGTATAATTGTACTCCCTTCCCACCCTAGCTCATGACAAAAAATGCTGAATTTTTAATGATTTTAACTACATGCATTATAAAAATGAGAGGGTGGTGGTAGATAAAGCTCCTCACAAATGCAATTGTTTGATATGATATATTTATTTGATATATTTGTTCTTCACATTTGTTAGGTGGCAATGTTTTGTTGCTGTTATTTTTAATAAACATTTTATCTGTCATTAAAATGGAAGGAAAGGACGTTTTTCTCTACACACAAAGAGAAGAAATAATGAATATGGTGTTAATGTTAATTTCTCAACCTTGTGTTTAAATGTTTACCATTTAACAAATATCATTAAGGATGCAGGTTTAAAATTGAATTTTCTAAACGTTATAGTGAATAGTTCTAATAATTTGCAAACAACAGGTCAAGAGAAATAAAAATGAATTTTTAAAGTAATATTATATAACTTTCAATATATTATTTTTTAGTTAAATTGTTTATCTTTTGCAGTTGTCCTGACTTTGTCATACATGAGATCTATAAATAAACCTTGAGAATCTAGGCTAGGTTTTTGGAACTGCCAATATGATCAGTTTTATGATTAGTTTTGTGATTATGATTAGTTTTATCAGTTTTATGATTAGTTTTATATCCTAATGTACAAAGATTAGTATATGCAGTGGTCTTTGCTGAGTAGTAATATTGAAATAGCTTTGAAATTCTTTGTTAAATTTTTGATATATACTTAATTTTTGACAAGGGGAGATATTTATATTTTTTCATACTTTTATAACTCTCTTGTACAATAATAAAAAGAACATTCCAACAAACTTAGTGTTTCTTTGGCACCATTTTTGAAGTATAATATTGGTCTTACCCTTGGATGAATATTTGAGCTACTCTTACATAGTATAATTTTTCTGTGATTCTAGATTATACATTCCCTGAGGGTTGATACTGTGTCTGAACCAGATTTGTGTCATGCACAATGTCTTACCCCTAAGAGACACTCGAGATATTTTTGTTGAATGAATAAATGAAGGCCCTTAATCAACTTTATTCCAAATAAATACATTGCTTCTTTAGTCCTATGGCTCCCTGCTCTGATTCTGTAGAAGGAAGCTTTGGCATCCATGCAGAACTTGAGGAATAACATGAGATTGTCATTCACTGTAATACCTAATGTTATTTGTTTTTAGCCAGAATGTAGCTAATCATGGTATGTGAATAAATGTCTGTGGAGAGTTTGCTTCTGAACAAAGGAAGTGCATTTGAATAAGGTGAGTCATTTTAGGAAATTATGAACCACCAATGATAACAAAAACAAAAACACACAAAATAAACATGATCTTAGAAAAAAAGCAGTGCAAAGGTAATAATTCTAAATCCTGGAATGAGTATGGACACTCTGGCAAACAAAAGAATAGATATTTCCAAGTGTATTCATTTGTTCTCGCACTGCTAATAAAGCCATACCCAAGACTGGTATTTTATAAAGGAAAGATGTTTAATCTACTCACAGTTCAGCACAGCTGCAGAGGCCTCAGGAAACTTACAATCATGGCAGAAAGGAAAGTAACCACATCCTTCTTCACATAGCGGCAGTAAGGAGAAGTACCAAGCAAAAGGGGGAAAAGTGGGCGGGTGCAGTGGCTCTCCCTGTAATCCCAGCACTTTGGGAGGCCGCGGTGGGCAGATCACTTGAGGTCAGGAGTTCAAGACCAGCCTGACCAATATGGTGAGACCCCATCCCTACCAAAAATGCAAAAGTTAGCCAGGTGTGGTGGCAGGGGCCTGTAATCCCAGCTACTAGGGAGGCTGAGGCAGAAGAATTACTTGATCCCAGGAGGCAGAGGTTGCAGTGAGCCAAGATTACACCGCTGCACAGCAGCCTGGGTGACAGAGTGAGACTCTGTCTCAAAAAAAAAAAAAGGCCCATATAAAACCATCCGATCTCATGGCAACTCACTCACTATCACAAAAATAGCATGAGGGTAACTGCCCCAGGATTAAATTGCCTCCCACCGGGTCCCTCCCATGACACATGGGGATTGTGGGACTACAAATCAAGATGAGATTTGGGTGGGGACATAGCCAAACCGTGTCACCAAATGTAGATTCTAATCAACCCTGGAAGTCCTTGGTGGAGCCCAGGAAGGTCTTGAGACCTGAAGGTCTTTCCAGAAGAAAGAAGCATTCTGGGCTAGTTGCATAAAGGGGATACTATCAGGAGGAAAGAAGGGAGGCATAGTTAAGTATTTTTATAGGGAAGCAAAGGAAAAGACAGGTGCTTAGATATACTGCATTTAAGGTAAAAAAGATAGTGTAGTAAAAGAAGAAAAACGTCCCCAAGTAACAAAATTATTACCAAAAAAGTAGGGTTTCTTCCCATTATCTTGAAGGATCCCTGTGATCTTAAGCTGGTGTAGACTCTTCTAGATACAAACTCTGCCATTGTTGGTGTCTCCTCCAAAAGCCCAAGTGGCTTGTGAATTAAAGAAGCTTTTCTTTTATTCTTTTTTTTTCCTGGGAAAATAGTAAACAAGTTCTGTATTTCAATAATTTTATTTTCTGTCAAAGAAAAAAGTCTCCTCCATAAGGGAGAATAAAGCCAACAATTTTGTTGCTGTTGTTGTTGTTGTTGTTGTTGAGACAGAGGCTCACTCCATTGCTCTGGCTGGAGTGCAGTGGCATGATCTTGGCTAATTGCAACCTCCACCTCCTGGGTTCCAGCAATTCTCCTGCCTCAGTCTCCCAAGTAGATGGGATTACGGGCGCCCACCACCATGCCTGGCTAATTTTTGTGTTTTTGGTAGAGACGGGGTTTCACCACCTTGGCCAGGCTGGTCTCGAACTCCTGATGTCAGGTGACCACCCGCCTCGGCCTCCCAAAGTGCTGGGATTACAGGGATGAGCCACTGAGCCTGGCAAAGCCAATAATTTTTTAAATGAAGCTGAGACTTCAGCCTTCAAACTGTCTGTTTTATTTCATTGTACATTTTAAACCATTTATATGTTCAAACTCAGTACAATTTATTCAATTTGTATAGAGTGTCTGACACATATGCTGTGCTGCGTGCTAGTGATACAGCAGGAAACACGTAAACAAAACCTCATGCCCTCATGGAGCTTTCAATTCACTGAGGGAAGATGGACAATATAAGAAAGTAACATGTTGGCTACATGTGATAAGCATGTAGGAAGGAGGATAGGGATTTCTAGGGGTGGGGATGAGTTGTAGTTTTAAGTGACAGGTCAGGGAAGACTTGGATGCAAGAGGATATTTCAGGAAACACCTGAGAGAAGTGAGGGACTGAGCTGTCATGCAAACAAAAGCAAATGCCCCGAGAGCACACCCACCAGCGCCGCTGAATCAGGATAGACTAGGTGGAGGACCAAGAACTGACCACTGCATGAGGAATGTGGATCAAAATCTGATTGGAGTGTGTTCAAGAGAGAAAGAGGAGAGATGTTGGAAATGGCAAGTATAAATAATGCAAGTAAAAGTGGTTTTGCTATAGTGGAGAACAGAGAAATGGAAATGGAAAAAATGGCTGGAGAATAGATTAGTGCCAATGGATTATTTTTCTTTTTTCTTTCTCTTTCTGTATTTTTCTTTACCATTGGAAAAAACAACAGCATTTTGGGGCTAATGCGTAATAGGAATAATACAGCAGGATAAGAAAAACTTGATGCAGGAAAGAAAGGTAATTTTGGGGGAGGATCATCTTTGTGTAGGTAAGGGAAGTCTGGTACAAAAGTGCAAGGGATTAGCATTAGAAATATAGACAGCTTCTGCAGAAACAGAAGGAATAGAAGAGAACATGGACCCAGATGCAGATAGGCAGTAGTAGATGTGGTGGGAACCTATGAAGTCTAGTATGAGTGAACAGGGAGATCTACAATGGTATGAGTTAAGAAAAAGTAAAATTAATTTGAATATTCTCAGGATGCTTAACCCAACAAAGAATTCCAGGATATGCAGTGATAGATCAGTCAAATTTGCAAAAAGCAAACTAAAAATTGCTTTTTAGAGCAAAGGTTAAGCACTATGTCTGCATGTGATTATAAAAGTGATTATGTGTTTAATCTTTCAAGATTATTAGACTGACTGAAATTTCCTCCCCCAAAATGTGTTATACACAATTTTATTATTATGTACCCACACAAGATCAGAGGGAAGTATATGACTGAGTAATGATCCAGGCATTGAATTTGGGTCACCACATACCAAGCCAAATTTCCATAAAATATTTTAGAGCACTGCATTTTATGTCCTTATTAAATTACTAATTATCAATTTGTAGTCTAAATTTGAATAGGAGTATCTCTAGTGATTTAGGTGCTAAATGCAATAAAATAAAGGGGGGGAAACATGCTACTGTTGATAAGTAGCAAAGCAATTGTATTAAATCTCAGATGAGAAGGCAGCATTTCTAACATTATTAGGCTGCCATAACAAAATACCGCAGACTGGGTGGCTTAACAGTAAAAATTATTTCTCACAGTTCTGGAGGCTAGAAGTCCAACATCAAGGTGTCTGCAGGTTTGATTTCTGGTGAAGTCTACCTCCTTGGCTCACAGATGGCCGCCTTCTTGCTGTATTCGCATATGGCTGTTTCTCTTTACATGCACACTTCCGGTGTCTCTTCCTCTTCTTATAAGGACACCAGCCCTACTAGACTGGGACCCCACCCTTGTGACCTCATTTAACCTTTATTGCCTTCTTAAAGATTCTATTTCCAAATATAGGCACATTGGGGGTTAGGGCTTCCACATAGGAATTTGGGGGGTGAGGGGGATATAATTTAGTCCATAACATTATGTTAAAAGTTTACCAGAGGTTCTAGTTACTAGAATCTCTTAGGCATTCCCACTATTTGGTGTGGTGGGCATCCAGCCTGATAGGAACTGCTGATTCAACTTCTCAATGCAGCTTTCTGTAAGTACAACAGCTGGTAGGAGCTACACCAACATACTTGCACTGATCCATTAGTGAACTATCTTGTCATGACATAAAAAGGGAGATAGAGGAAGATTAAGGCCATCACTGAAATGACAGTGGTTTCTGCTGGCACTTCATTGTGGCCAAGATAGTGTACAGATTTTCTACCCTGGCATCCTCCATCATCTATACACTTTAGCCTCTTCATCCAAATGCCCCAAAGTCCCAGCCACCATTTTCTGAATATGCCACATCCTTTCACAACTCTGTACCCCTGAACAAATGAGTTACTCTGTCTATGAAGATATCCATCTGTTTCTTCACCTGACCAGGTCATACCCATTATCTCAGTTTTGGCTCCAATGTCCCTTCTATCAAGCCTTTGCTCCCTAGCCCCACCCCCACCTTCAGGCAATAAATTATTTTTCTCATCCTTGTCTACAGTAATTTCACTTGGACACTTGTAGTTATCTGTTGGCATGGCTCTCTCTTCTACACTGCAGTGCCTCAGGAGAAGTAACTATGTTTTATTCTTCCTTGTTCCCATAGTTCCTTGTACAGTTCTTGAGACATGAGAAAGTCTCAGTAAACGTATGAGTAATAAATGGATGAATGCAGCCGGTGCAGTGGCTCACACCTGTAATCCCAGCACTTTGGGAGGCCAAGGCAGGCAGATCACCTGAGGTCAGGAGTTCAAAACCAGCCTGGTCAACATGGTGAAACCCTATCTTTACTAAAAATACAAAAATTAGCTGGGCATGGTGGTAGGTGCCTGGAATCCCAGCTACTTGGGAGGCTGAGGTAGGAGATTTGATTGAACCTGGGAGGTGGAGATTGCAGTGAGCCAAGATCGTGCCACTGCACTCCAGCCTGGGCAACAGAGTGAGACTCCATCTCAAAATAATAATAGTAATAATAAATGGATGAATGTAAGAATTTACAAGTCATCCATTGAACAATTATTTACTGAGCCCCTTTCATGTTTGAGATATTGCCAGGGTGCTGAGAATGCAAAATGACAAAGGAGACAGAAACAATCCTTTATGGAGTTTGGAGTCTAGAAAAGAGACAGAAAAAAATGTAAACCAACTAATGCAAGAATTTTAACTTTTAATATGCGTTATGAAGGAAATTAATCTGGATCTGAAATAGAGGAAAAATAGATCTACTTTTGATAAGTTAGGCAAGGCCTCTCTGAGAACTAGCTTGTCAGCTGAGGGCTGGAAAGATGAGAAGACATTAGCAAGATAATGTTCTAGAAAAAGGGAACAATATGTGTAAAGGTCCTAAGGCAAGAAAAGGCTGTTTAAAGAACTAATATGTTTAAAGTATTGAAATAAGGGAAGGATGACAGGGACATGGTGATCAAGAGGGAGACTCTTGGGAAATGTGGTCTAAGGTCAGCAGGAACCAAATATCATAGGCCATGGGGGAGAAGTTTGTTTTTTGGGTCTGAATGCAGTCTAAAACCAGCTCATGTTTTATAAAGACTACTTGGGCCAGTGTAAGAGAAGTGATTAGAGGGCTAGGAATGAGTGAAGGGAGATACATATTAGAAGATATTTGCTGTAGTACAGGTGAAAGTTTATGAAAGCTTGGACCAGGCTGGCAGCAGTGCAGATTGGAGAAGAGACTGGATAGACATTTTAGAAGAGGAGTCAACAACTTAGGGAATAAGCTGCTAAGGAAAATGAAGAAGAGGAAGAATCAAGACTGACTCTCAGGTTTCTGACATGAGCAATAGATAGTACCATTTATTTAAAAGGAAAGGTTTTTTTTTTTTTTTTTTTTTAAGGCCTAAGTACTGAAAGGTTTGGGGAATGCGGTAAGGATGAGAATGAAGAGTTCTGTTTTAAGTTGTAAGGTCTAAAGTAACTCAAGTAGTGATGTCAGGTGATTGGTTGGATATATAAATATGGAGCTTTGAGAAGAGGATTGGAAGGCATTACTACTTACTTGGCATTTAAAGCCATGGAAGAGAGTCTAGATAGAGAAAAGTGGTCCAGAATTGAGCCCTCAAACAACAACACACCAGTGATCTCAACTGTGATTCAAAAAGGTAATTGAACAATAAATAAAATGAATTTTGAAAGAGAGAATGACTGAGAATCCATTACATTGGTGAGCCAGTGGTAACGAAGGCCTAGACTAGAGTAAGTGAAAACGGCTCTTTTTTTCTCTTCTCATTGTTCACTCTCCCCATGGCATTCTCATTTTATCTCCTAATGGCACGCATTGCCTGTAGGTTTGTATTTCAATCCTACTATTTCCACCTGCTTGCTGAACATCTCCTTCTGAGCATACCACCAGTACCTTAAATTAATAGACTCAAATAAATCCAGCTGATTTCTCCCATCCACCTGAATTGCTCTTCTTATACTCCTATTGATGGCATCATGGGTCTTTTAGTGGCCTAGAAGAGGAGATTCCATCACCAAGTCTTCTCCCCTAACCCCCTGTTTAATGAGTAAGTTGCCAAATTATTTTGATTATACACCTTAAGTGTTATTCAGGCTGTTTCCATTTATAAAATATAGTCACTTTTTAAAGTATCTACTGTTATAGATGCTAATAAATTTTTCTTTAACCAGAGATTGTGTTACTGTTTTTAAAGAACTAAATTTTCTTCAACTCTTTCTCTTAAAAATTTATCTTTGGACTAAGATATAGTATGAGAAAAAGTTAAGACAGGCTGAGAGAGATTTAGACTGGCAAAGCCATTCAACCTTAGCAGAAGGAACTACTTTGGTTCTATTTTTATCATCTCATTTAGGAATGAATCATTGAAAACAGAAATCGAAATAGAGATGGATAGGAAAGACCTGGGCCATCTAATTCATCTCTTTGTTAGTGCAGGGAAGTTTCCTTTGTCAAATGCTTGTGAGATGTTATGCAATAAAAGTCATAGATTGTAATATTTCAATCATTTTGTAAGGTGACTAATTATTTTTCAAGTTACTCTCAGCTTTGTTCTCTGAATTTCTTTCCACATATCCCTGTCATATGTGAAATATATCTCTTTGTACACAGAAATGACTGAAAATCACAGAGATAAATGCAGATTATTTTTCTGTAATGATGTTGAGTCTATGTGAAGTTGACTTCTGTCTTTATGATCCTTTTTGTGACCAATGGCACATATTTGTGAGGTCATTGTCCAGAATGAACCATGGTCCAGCTTGTTACTTAGGACGGTTAAAAACTAACAGAAACCTTTAGATATCAAACGTGTCCCTTAGCACCTAATGGCACAAATGCATTATTCTAATGGAGTCAGTGGAATACTTAGCGTGGGTATAATCCTCGTTAATCTTTGTAACTTTGCAGTGGAAGTAAAGGAGTGACATTTGGGAAGAGTATTATTCTTAAATTATTTCACTGTTGCTCAATATCTATGTAATCTCATTTATCTCATAAAAATTTGTATGTTCTTTTAAAAGATTTATTCTGTTGTGTTTCTGATTGTTGACTCTTTACATTTAGTTGACTTTTAAAAATAAAATATTATTACATCAGTAGTTATTGTTCTTTCAGGTTCCATGATGTTTGCAAACCACTGAGTTGGTACTCTTCTATATGTGCCATTAACATTCCACATACCTCTTCTTCTACATCATCAATAAAGATGCTAAAATCACTAGATCTAGCATTTTCTTTGTGCCTTCCCACCAGCCATACCCCCCACTTCCAACTGAATGTACTCCATATAACATTATCCTTTGTTTATAGTGTTTGACATAGTTCTTAATCCAGTTGAGTGTCTTCTTATTCAAGTCAATTAGTTTGGGCAAGAACAATTCATATGAACCAACAAATAGATTGCAGTTTTGATCTGATTTCTGAAACTTCAATTATATAATGATAGTAATTTTAATAGTGTTTCTTTAAGTTCTTTCCCAGCAACCCAGAGCATTCATAATTAAGTACTTATAAAAAGCAGCAACGTAGGAATTCTAGAATGGTTTGGGACCTCATTTTTTTTTCTTTTTTTTTTTAAATTGAGACAGTGTCTCACTTTGTCACCCAGGCTGAAGTGCAGTTGTGCAATCTTCACTCACTGCAACCTCCGTCTCCTGGGTACAAGTTATTCTCCTGCCTCAGCCTCCCAAGTAACTGGGTCTACAGCGTATGCCAGGACTCTCAGCTAATTTTTGTATTTTTAGTAGAGACAGGGTTTTGCCACGTTGACCAGGCTGGTCTCGAACTCCTGACCTCAAGTGATCCACCTGCCTCAGTCTCCAAAAGTGCTGGGATAACAGGCATGAGTCACCGCGCCTGGCCTGTAAGACTTCATTTTTCATAGGTTAGCTATTTCCTTTATAGAGTCCTAATTTGGAATTTAAGCAGCTGCCACTTTATAATATTCACTTTTTCTCCATAGTCGAGGCTGTAAAACTAGAGATCAGGCAAAAGGCCTTGGTCAGCTGTGGATACTAAGAGTAGAAGGTAATGTCAGACCTGACTTTTCTTCTTACATGTTATAGAATTGTGATGACTACTCAACAGCTGACCCAGAAATGTTTTCTTAGAATATACAATAAAATTGTAAAGTAGCAGTTTTAAGGTTTATCAGAAATGTTAATGGACATGCTTGGATTTAGTGAAGTACACTAAAAGAAGAGTCCTTTGGTCTACAATGTACATAAACTCAGCATTGCTCCCTTCCCTTTACCATGGCCAAGCATGCCCCCTGAGAAGACATCATTCTCGGTCTCATCTGGTGTTCTAGGGGAACCTGAAAGCCACAGGGATCACAACAGCTGCAATAAATAAAGCATCTATTCAATACAGTTTCATGCCAAATATTATTCAGCATTCTTTTGGCCTGGGTTTGATAGAAAACAGCACGGTGAACTTACTACCTCTCCTTTACTACAGTGAGCCCTAAGTATGAAAGATTTAACAGTTCAAACCTGCGTGTAAGCAAAATCACTATTCACATTACTTTAAAATTATTAAGACAATAACGTAGACAATCAAAAAATGTAATAAATAACATATATTGTGATTATTGAAGAGGTGCTGGAATTAATACTAGGCTTTTTAAATTCTCCATAGGGAAAATAATAGAGAAGCATTTGGAATATGCGTCCATGCACATGTGTGGGTTGGAGGGGGATCTTTAAAAAATAAGTGCTACATATGTGACAAGGAAGAATATTATTGAGGAATTTCACAGAATTTTTATGTAAAGTCTTATCATACAGTATTATGATGTCAGGGATATTTTGTGATATTTACAGAGTCTTCTGAGGGTTCATTTATTAAGGTCATATTTTAAGGAAGAACTTATAAGATTCAGATCAAAAATATAATTCTGTAATATACCCAACTGATCCCATTAAATCCAACTCGAAAAGGAACAGTATAATGATGTGAACAATTCCCATTCTTTGAGTTGTTACACCTCACTTGAAATGCATTCCTTCTGGATTAAAACAGCAATTTCTCTTTGTTTCTCTTTCCAGGCTGAGGTTCAACTATGCTACCTGGAAGCACAAAGAGATGCTGTTGAGCAGATGTCCCTCAAGCTGTACAGTGAGCAGTACACCAGCAGCAGCAAGAGAAAAGAAGAGTTTGCTGATATGTCAAAAGTTCATTCAGTGGGAAGCAATGGGTAGGGAACTATTCTTTTTGTTGTTTTATTCTCACTAATCTACTTTTTCAGTGATTTTCCACTGGTAGATGTTAGGCAGGTATTTCCTCTCTAGCTAACAGACAAGAAGAAGCTCAATAGACTAGGCATTTATGTTCTTTTCCATTCATGCCAGAATTGAAGACTGTGGATTTCTTCAACCTCTGCCATCTAACTGAGAACTTTCTGACTCATATTAATTTTTAAAATGGAGTGTGGTGATTTTATAAGTGTTTTTGTGACTACAGTGTGCCTTTAGTATTGATCTGTCTTCTTTATAAATTATTTTTTCCTTATATTTGCCCTTTTTTAGATTTCATAATTAATTTTAAAGCCTATTTGAGGAACTTTTAAACACCAGAACCACATTGGAAACGTGGTAGTACATAATTTTCCTGAATAATGTAGAAGTTTAATAATTGTTTAGAGACCATGGGCTAGCCTCTTAGCTTCACATGAAGTCAATTGGAATAGACTAGCTCTTGAATTATCTATGGTATGTGAAAGGACCCAACACCTTCAGTGACCCATCAACAATTTCATTCAGCCTGAGACATATGGCTGTATTTATATTATACTAACTAACTATACTATTGAACAGTTAAGTCACGTATTTAGATATTTCCAAATGACTTTTAAAGTTACGTGAACATTGTCTAAGCATATATATGTATATATGCATATATATTATTTTTCAGACCAATTGTAATATTTAATAGGTGATCGTAGAGAGTAAAAGAGTAGTGATGAAATTTATTTCATAGTATTAATAACTTGATAATAGTTATAAAAATGAAAACAATAACTTATTTTACTTTTAGACTCAGACAACATGAAGGAGAAACTACTCCCCAAAGTTACATTACATGTTAATAACATTATATAAACCTATGGGATGTAACTCTAGTCAAAATATTTCTTTTTTTTTCTTTTCTTTTTTTTTTTTTTTAAATAAAGACAGGGTTTCACCACGTTAGGCTGGTCTTGAACTCCCAACCTCAGGTAATCCACCTGTCTTGGCCTCCAAAGTGCTTGGATTACAGTCGTGAGTCACCACGCCTGACCAAAATATTTCTTAAAGTAACAGGAGGAAAGATACTTTTTCATGCACTTGTTTACATTTATTTTTTAAAGTGCTTATAGTTCTGACTGAAACTACAATCCTCATATAAAGTTTTGGGATAAATTAAGTACACTGATGAAAAATTCTTTCTTATTATAAAAACCCAGTTTCTAAGAATACAGGAAATAACTCCTGTATTCTTAGTCATTCAGAGTCATAATTCTGTTTAAGAAATGAAAAGGGATTTTTCAAGTTTTCACATTTACCTCTTTATATAACTTGTTGCTCTATCAGTATATTTTAATACATGAGACATGTTTTATATGTAGTCAATTCATATTACTTGATTCAGTAGTCATTTATTCACCAGAGGAAAAACGTAGTAGCAAGAAAGAAAAGGTTAAATCTTGAAGCATGAACAATAAACTGCTTTGAGGCTGTAATGTGCTTTAATTTCTCTAAATGCCTAAATAGCCTCTGGTGTACATGCAAGCACAAACTTTAGGTCACATTTTCATGTTTTGTAAAGCCCTGGGGATTGAGCAGCACCACGTGCTTCTGACCCCAGATTCCAGGGACCCAACCTGAGCACTCACTCAGCTCCACAAATCATAAATCTGCCCTGGGAATTGCTTAGTTAACAACAAGCATTGTTCTGTGAAGTGGGAGTAGGTGAACTTGCCTGATATCCTTTGTTTATGCTCCTTGGGGTGCTGAAGGCTATGCATTGTGCAGAAATTTAAGAGTGCACTGAAAGAAAGCCAGCTATTTAATACTAAGGACAAAAACCATATACTCCTTTCTATTTTCTGTTTACATACAGAAAAGCATTGTTTCAGAAATACATGTGGGTGAGGTTATCTGGGGTGTTCTGCCCTTAAAACTCTCTGTTCCCACAGTCAAATCCTTAACTCTGAAGCTTTAAGAACATAGCTTTGTAAAATTATCTGCTCCAATGATACATAAACTTCATTAATCATTCTTTTTGTTACATAGAATGAACATTGTTTCCAATAAATAATTGTGGGAATGGTGTGGGCTTTCAAGGATCTTCATTCCATATGCAGATATCCAATATACTAAAGAGAAAATTAAGTTGGTGATACAATTCATATCATTTTATTTCCTTCTCGTGCCTACAAGCATGCTAAAAATATTATATGTACTAATATAGTTGAAAAATGAGTAAGACTACTCCAGGAAAGGCTCAACTGCTACATTGAATGGTGATCTTAAATTTCTGAGAATTTTACGTGACCAAAATATCTTCTAGAAATGAATTTATAACCTCTCTAACTTGACAAAAAGGTATGTATCAAGGTGACATATCACAGCTTATATATTATGCAACTATGAATTGTGTAGCTAGCAGTTATGAATATATGTGGTAGGAGGATTTCCCTGAACATATGTGAGGCTGTATGAGTTCTAGTAACACAGTTTGTTCACCTGTGGGAAACACTTGGCACTGGCTCCAGCATCCCAAAGTGGAACCATAGCTCCTGGAGGGTGTGAGTCTCCGATGATTACAACAGTAGCAAAAGCCAATGCTTTTCAATTTAGGTGAAAGCACTTATCAGTTGCCTTTTTTTTCATCCAATAAATATCCCTGAGGGCCTGCTATGTGCATAGCATGATACTCTGGGCGTTGTTTATCAGAACACTTACTTTCTGTATATTTTGTAAAGTGTAACCGTATCTTTTTCAGATACCTTTTCCTGTTGAGAGATGGTCTGATTTTATTTTTCTAATGAATTTCAAAGATTCAGTTTAATTTGCTAAGTAGCATCATTCTTTCTGTCAGTACTGAGTGTAGATTAAAAACCATGTCTTTTGTTCAGTCTATATAAAGGAGAGAACTGAGAGGCAAGGATAGAAGGTTTAAGGTGGAGCTAAGAACTCAACTCAGAACTCTGGGTCAAGAATGCAGAAGATAATCTATAAAGTCACTCTTTGCCCTCTCTGTAAGGATTTGTGTGGACTCTTAATAACCTTTTACCCAAAAATTGGTGTTGTACATATTCCATACTATATGAAATTTAAATTAAGGTATCTTTCTACTATGGAGAAATGGAAGTCTTAAGTAGAGTTTATTAAAACCACAAGGAAGTTTGGGCAAGACATTGCAGAGCAGGTTAAAGTCAAAACAGAATTAACTCATTCATTAATTTGACAGACTTTTTCTTTTTTTAGATAGGATCTCATTCCCATTGCCCAGGCTGGAGCGCAGTGGTGTGATCTTGGCTCACTGGAGCCTCAATTTCTTAGCTCAGGTGATATTCCCACCTCAGCTTCCTGAGTCACTGGGGGTGAGGCACCATGCCCAACTAATTTTTTGTATTTTTAGTGGAAGCAAGGTTTCACCATGTTGCCCAGGCTGAATTTGACAAACATTTTAAAGTCCCTTCTCTACGTCAGGCTCTATGAAGTGAAGAGGTTAAAATGGTGGAAATGAAATGGTTCCTACATTTGAGAAGCTCACAGTTTGGTAGGAGGAACCATATCTCTGTAAACAGCATATAATAAAGGATTTTAAGTGTTGAGTTAGAAATCTGTGTGGGGAAGAGGGGCAGGACTCATTGAAGGCAGTGCTCAATTCTGACTGTGTCAAGTAGAATTAGAGCAGGTCAGGAAAGATAGCAGGGAGAGAAGGCTCTGGAGATGGTTTTTGAAAGAGGGCTAGATCAGCAGACGTGCTTTTCAATTTAACCTGAAAAACACATATTGAGCACCTACAAAGACATACCATAGTCCCTGCCTTCATTGAATTTACAGTCTAGCAAGAGAGTGCGGCATTAAGCCAATATTGATCTGTGCAGTGAGACAGAAGGGGAAATAGAGAATGCTAGGGAGATTAGAGCAAACAGGATGAGCTCTATAAGGCAGGGCTGCATCTGTCATGTTCACTGTACTCTCTCCTGCATCTGGTGCACTGCCTGGCAAGTGCTAGATACCCAGCGAATGAATGGATGCATGAATGAATAAATAAAAACTGATTGAGGGCTAAAAGACAGGGAGAAAAGGTCTGGGATCATCAGACTGCTTACTGTTTCATAGGACTGAAGAGGAGGATTCAAGTTGGGGGAGATGTGAAAAATAAGGCTTTGGAAGAAGGTGAAGTCCAGATCCAGAAGTTAACCATTGAATTCATGGTTCTTAACCAAGATAGTGCATCAGGGATAACCTGTGGAGCTTTTAATCAGAAAAAAAGCCAGCCTGCCCCACCCCTACTGAAAAGTTTATTCAGTAAGCAGGATTGGATGATAGTGACTATGTTTTAATGCCCATCACCAGCTGAGAACCATTGCTTCAGTGGTTTTCGATGTATAGTCTTTGGACCACTAGCAGCAGTGTCTCCTAGGAATTTGTTAGAAATGTCATTTCTAGGTCCCACTTCAGACCTACTGAACTGGAAAGTCTGGGGGTGGAGACCAGCAAACTTTGTTTAACAAGCATCCCAGGTAATTCATTTTTCTTTTCTTTCTCTCTCTTCTTTCTTTCTCTCTTTCTCTCTCTTTCTTTCTTTCTTTTTCTTTCTTTCTTTCTGTCTTTCTTTCTGTTTTTCTTTTTTTTTTTTTGACAAAGTCTTGCTCTGTTGTTTCTTTCTTTCTTTTTTTGACAAAGTCTTGCTCTGTTGCCCAGGCTGGAGTGCAGTGGCATGATCTTGGCTCGTTGCAAACTCCGCCTCCTGGGTTCAAGCGATTCTTGTGCCTCAGTCTCTCAAGTATCTGGGATTACAGGTGCATGTCACCATGCCTGGCTAATTTTTATAGTTTTAGTAGAGACAGGATTTCGTCACATTGCCCAGGCTAGTCTCAAACTCCTGACCTCAAGTGATCTGCCCACCTCAGCCTTCCAAAGTGCTGGGATTATATAAGAGTGAGCCACTGCGCCCAGCCCCTCCCTGGTGAATCTAATGCTGAAGTTTGAGAAATGTTGCTTTGGGCATTAAAGATTTTTTAGGTTGACAGTTAATGCAGCACATGGATACTAGATGG
Organism: Ateles fusciceps; assembly: GCA_036589455.1. Classification (NCBI taxonomy): domain Eukaryota; kingdom Metazoa; phylum Chordata; class Mammalia; order Primates; family Atelidae; genus Ateles; species Ateles fusciceps. Next base: position 243,031 of record JAZHEH010002842.1, read on the forward strand.
AGACTGAAGCCGGAAGTATGAGTAAACCTCAGTAACCCATGGGATGAAGAAAGTGAGGGAGAAGGAACTGTTCTGATGCCCCAGTTATTGGCTCAAAGGGAAAGAAAACAGGAATATTTGGATTCAGATGACTTTGGTGTCATTCAGCATGTGATATTTATTGAGCACCTATTAAGTGCAGGCTGTGTTAGGCACTGGGGACATAGAGGCAATGGGACACAAAAGGTGATAGGTATATGGAAATCAGGAAAACCTTCCAGAAGAAGTATCTTGGAGGATGGTCCAGGGTCAGAAATGACAACAAGAGTGCTTCTCACAGAGGAGGCAGTGTGTGCAAACAGCCAGAATTGCTAAAGGATGCCCAGCATGACTAGATTGGTAGTTTGCAACAATTATCTACTAGCTGTGTGGAGAATAAATTGGTTAGGCCTAGGCTAGACAGTGCTCAATTAAGAGGCTTCTCCAGTCATCTAAACAAGAAATAGGCCCTGCGCTAAGACAACAGCGATAGAAACTGAAAGAAAGAAGCTCAATTGACAAACCTTGGTCACTGGGTAGATGAGATTATTGAGGGAGGGGCTATTTGAGAATGGACCTCCATATTTCAGACTCATGTACTCTAGGAGACAGATGTGGCATTCACTGAGAAGGGGAATGCAGAGGAAGAGTAAAAGGGATGAAAAGCGGAGTATTTGAGACATAGTTCTTTCCCTGGTCTCGGAAACATCCATGTAGAAAAGCCCAGGAAGCAGATCTGAAGATCAGAAGTTTTTTGGGCTTCTCAGCCAACATTAAGGACAGCATGGTAACTAAGGGGTAGCAGAAGATGAGAGAGCAAATAATTTACCTTGTGGTAAACTGTGCCCTCCCTGCAAGGTGAACATAACATTGTCTTTAAGGAATGCTTATTTTTAAAAATATGGGTAAGCAGAACATTTTTATTTCACTTAGAGTATTTCCTGCTGTGATATACAATAATCATAAAATAAAGACTATGCCATTGAGAATTCCGGGTAATATCTTGATTGACAGGAATTGAGGGCTACAGTTGACTATTATTTTCTGTCTTGAAACTATAGGTAAAAGCTCCTGATCCTAGATATTAGATTGCATTGAGTCTGCTCAGATTGCTTCCAACTACACAAATAATGTTTTTCTTTAGGAATAAGTCATGCATTCACTATAGTCTAATTTCCTAAGAGGAGAGAGAGCAAGTAGATTAAAAATTAAGAATAGAATTCAAGTTAACTCTCTGCTACTTTGTAGCTATGGAACCTTGATTGGGACATTTAACCTTACCAAGATATAATATCTGTCTATAAAATGTGAATGATTATCCTAGTCTACTTCATGTTATTTTGAGAAGGAAATGCAATAATTGATAAGAAAATATCTAAAATACCTAGAATATAATAGATAATATAAAAAATCAGTTATTGAAATGTTTATTGTGCAACTACTGTGTTGCAGACAGTAGTATGAGATGCTAGCAGTGAAAAAGATACATAAGACTTAATCTCCATGGTCTTCAGTGTAGTGAGAGAGAGAGATACACAGACAGACATTTAGATACATCCTTATAAAACAATGGGCAGGGCTGGGCACAGTGGCTTATGCCTGTAATCCCAGCCCTTTGGGAGGCCAAGCCAAGAAGATCATTTGAGCCCAGGAGTTCAAGACCAGCCTGGGCAACATAGTAAGACCCACCCCCACCCCCCACCCCCCCCGCCAGCCACCTACCAAAAAATGTTTTAAGTAGCTGGGCATGGTGGTTTGCCCCTGCAGTCCCAGCTGCCTAGGAGTTTGAGGTGGGAGGATTACTTGAGCCCAGGAGGTTGAGGCTGCCGTGAGCCATTATCACACCACTGCACTCCATCATTGGAGACAGAGTGAAACCATGTCTCAAAAAATAAATTACTTAATGAAGAATGGCGAAATTTTAAGATATAGAGTGTTGTGGGGGGTACTGAGAAGGGCTACCTAATCCAGCCTAGCTGAAAGGGGTGAGGAAGGCTTAGGGGAGGAGGGAATATCTCAGCTGTCAAAAATGTATAGGTTTTAGACATTAGAAGAGGTCTGTGCAGTTAAATAAAATGGCTTTTATTCAAAAGTCAGGCAGTAACAAATACTGTTGAGGATGTGAAGAAAAGGGAACCCTCTTACACTGTTGGTAGGAATCTAAATTAATATAACCACTATGGAGAACAGTTTGGAGGTTTCTCAAAAAACTAAAAATAGGGCTACCATACAATCCAGCAATCCCACTGCTGGGCATATACGCCAAAGAGAGGAAATCAGTGTAGTGAAGAAATATCTGTACTTTCCTGTTTGTTGCAGCACCGTTCACAATAGCCAAGCTTTGAAAGCAACTTAAGTGTCCATCAACAGATGAATAGATAAAGAGTATGTAGCACTTACATGATGGAGTACTATTCAGCCATAAAAAAGAATGAGCTTCTGTCATAGGCACCAACATGATGGAACTGGAGGTCATTATGTTAAGTGAAATAAGCCAGCCATAGAAAATCAAACATTGAATGATCTCACTTTATTTGTGAGATCTAAAAATCAGAACAGTTTAAATCATGGAGACAGAGAATAGAAGGATGGTTACTGGAGATGGGGAAGGGTAGTAGGGCATCAGAGTCGGGGAGATGTAGACGGTTAATGGGTTAAAACAAAATAGAATGTATAAGATGTAGTACTTGATAGCATAAGTGGGGGGGGGCAATAGTCAATAATAACTTAATTGTACATTATCAAATAGCTGGAAGAGTATAATTAGATTGTAACACAAAGGCTAAATATTGAGGGGGATGGATACCCAATTTTCCATGATGTGATTATTACTCATTCTACTCCTGTACCAAAATAGCTCATGTACTCCGTAAATATATATACTTGCTATGTACCCACAAAAATTAAAAATAAAAATTTTTAAATAAATAAATAAAACAAAAAAAATAGAAGAGGAATATGTAGAGGGAGGGTGAGGATTTCAGCCATAAGACAGGAACAAGGGAAGACATAGTAAGTTTCAGCCGTAAGACAGGAACAAGAGGAGTATATATATTTGTTGAGGTTTGCTACAAATAATTTGATGCTATTGAAGCAGAAGGGCATGGAGGTGATTTCTGACTCTGCTTCCTGGAATTAGAAGGATTTCAAAAGAGTTTTTAGGGACTTCTGCTCCTGTGGTGAAGTTCCAGAAGATACCTCAGTCTCATCAGCTGTATGCCTGACTTCCTCTGGCTGTGAATGAAATTGGGCAATGTCTACAGATGGAGTTATAGTTGAGGTTTTTATGCCTTGTATCTGAGGTAACAGGAGAGTTCACCCCTCATCACACAAGGTTTTAGTATAAATTTTTTTCGCAAATAGAAACATCATATATAGGTTAATCCCAAGAACAACAGGCTGAATAAAATGAACTTTAAATTAAAATAGGATTATAGGCTAAAAATTTGGCAGTAAAGATGAGTTCATTTTCTTTTAGGAAAAGAAGTACCTCTAGATGAGTATGAAAATACATATAAATATAACATTCCCAAAGAGGAGTGAAATTGACAGGTGAAAACAAATGAATTATTATTTAAAATATCACTTGATTAAAGACCAAATTTGTTTCTCGAAATTAATTAAGCAATAAGATATGCCAGATGACTTTAACCACATGAGAAGGGACATAATCACCCTGAATTTCCTGCCATGGAGTATCTTTCTCGTTTTCTGTTGAGCAGCAGACCAAAATACTCATGCTCTCTCATAGTCTCTCTCTCTCTGTGTTTCTCTCTCTCTCTTTGTCTGTCTTTCTTGCGTTTCTCTCTCTCTCTCACACACAAACACACACACACTCTGACCATTTTGAATTTCTGCCCAGTGGATATTTTTAGAACACTACTACATAAAGTGTTTTCTTTTTGGTGCACACCAACCATAAGATGATGTGCTATTCTTATGTGTGCCAATGTTGGTAACAGTCTCACATATAGATTAAGTCACTAGACAAACCAAAGAAACCTTATTTCCATCCTGCATTTCTACTTCCTTCCCCTGAGCCTTACCTCAGTCTAATAGAAGATCAGTGTTCAGTTCAGGCCCCTTTTGCTCCTTCCCTTGTGCTCTGGAACTGTTAAATAGTAAAATAACAATGTAGGCTACAGTCAAAAAGAGCCAAATATGCCTGGCTACTTCCTGGGTAAGTGATATTCTGACCACTATGTAATTATTAAGATAGGTCTTTCTGGACTAAAACAAACAAAAAAGTCTTACCAGTAGAAATGTATTCACTTGGGCCATGATATTATACCCCTTTAATATGAAATACATTACATCAGTTGGAGACCTAGACGGTCTTCCACTTCAGTGATCTAATGCCATCCATGCCAAAAGCCAATAAAGGGCAAACCAGAGAGGTAGAAGCATGCTTTTTGGAGAAGTATGACTTCAACGTTAACAGTATAGTCAACTAATAAAGATATATATAGATCACACACACACACACACACACACACACACACACACATATGTGTACGTATAATCGCATACACACACACATCCCACACACACACACCTTTCATAACAGTGATCAATTTTTGGGCTGTTTTGGGGAGTTGATGGGGCCCATTGAAAAAAGGAGAAAGTTGCTAACAGGGACAATGAGAAGACACCTAAGACAAATCTAATTTACTTCATTTTAATATACTAAGGTTAATTCTTTTCTTTAAAATGTGTTTCTTTATTCATTCCCCTATCCCCTTCAACCAAGGATTTGAGTCAACTTACAAAAATATTGACAGTAAAATAGAATAAATGTTTGACTAAAATAGGTTAGGCAAAAGTCAAGTATTGTAAGAAAATAAACAAATGTATATCCTAAGTATGTCCTCAAGAAGGGCTCTGATTTGACTCTGTGCTATCCACACCCAAAAAGTAAAATGGAATCTTATCTATCAGATAACATATAGTGTCTTATGATTAAAAATAATCTGTATCAGATGAAGCACAACTTCTTATGCTGTTGAGACCTGAGAGGAAGTTCTCCTGTAGTTATTTAAGGCAAAGGCAGGTGTCTGTGATACTACACCCCTACAAGAGACGTCAAATCCCCAAAGCGGTTTTTTGATGTAGGCTGCAGAAGTAATGTCAAACCACAATTCAGTAAGAACAGTTCTGTAAGTAACTAAAATCTTGTAGTCCAAGCATAGCACTCTCTGCGTAGGGTCAGCCTCAATAAAGGATAAATTTTCATACTAATTGTGCTACCAGGCTTTTGTCAGAATTGGGCAACAGACAATTATTTCCAGGTTGTTGATCTATTACCTATTACAACTTGGAAAACTAGTGAGGCCTAGAGTAGGGTAATCCTTTTATGGAAGGGTAAACTGCCCAACCTACACCGGTGTGCCATTAGGTTTGGATCCAGTGCCCTCTTTTTTTTTTTTTTTTTTTTTTTTTTTGAGACAGAGTCTAACTCTGTCGCCAGGCGCCAGGCTGGAGTGCAGTGGTGCCATCTCAGCTCACTGCAACCTCTGCCTCCCGGGTTCAAGCAATTCACCTGCCTCAGCCTTCCAAGGATCCAGTGCCCTCTTAACACACAAATGATAACATAGGGAAGTTTATCTTTTTAAAAAAGTCATCTCTTTGTCTTTTGAAGTACATTTATCCATTTGTTCTTCCAACTACTGATTTTAAAATTCTTCAGAATGTTTTCTGTTTCCCTAGGTAGAACTTAGTCCAGCATATTATCTGAAAATTTGGAGAAGCCTTTGACTTTCTGATAGCATAACAGAATCCTCTAAATACACCCAGAAATCTACACTGATATTTCTAATGTTATGGATTATCTTGTTCGTCAGGATTTTTAATAGATTATCTTGGTACTTTATGCTTTTTATTTCAGTAATAGGTATTTGTAGACAGATGGTCCATGAGAAAGCAGGACCAGTTATTAACAAGTTTGTAGGCTTGATTTTATTTATCTTAGACATGTTCACATGTACGTGGGTATATATAAAAATTGAGGAAATTACTGCTCTAAAGAACTCCATATTCCTTTTTCTTTATTAACGGCAAAGGCAGGCTGCTTTTCTCATGAGGAAGTCGCTCATGAATTTTCATTCAAAATAGTAAATTAGTGTCCACACTTTAATATGTTTAGAGTGGAAAGGGATTCTGCATGCAACTGTGCATATCAGTTTCCATGTCTGGAAAGCTAAATTTTATTCTTTGATGATATTATGATTGGCGATATAACAGGCACCACTGTTATATCTCCCTTCTGTGCTTATATGACACATGGAATAGAGGATGATGGGAAATTCTGATCTATTATTGGTTTTTTACTTCAGTAAAATACTTAAACTACATTTTTGCAAGATTTTGTTACCACTCCTTTATGTGTCTTTTTTGAAATACAGAGGCAAACTTTCCTAGACAAATAATGTGAACAGTGATCACTTAGTGAATATTTGGGGAACGAATCAATATGCTAAAGAAGCTAGGAAAATTGGATCATTTAATAGAACTCCCAATATAGACAGGTGGTATTTCAGGAACCAGTCTGGTGTTTTTAGATGTCATAGTGTGAATTAATGTTAAGCATACAAAAGATGTATTATTAAGAGCCCAAAAATACACACATACACACACACACACACACACACACACAAAATTACTCAGCCTTAGGTAGAAAACCTGTGAGGACTTTTAATGTTACATATTTTTTTCAACTAATAATTGCTCTATTTTGATGATTTCTTAATTTGGTTGTCTGTTTTCATCAAAATTCCTTAGTGAGCCAAGTTGAAATCTCATATATTCACGCACACCTCCCATTGATTTCACTTGGGTGAAACTTTATCGTTTAAGCAAAGTTTAAGTTGAAATGTTGAGTTAATGATGCTCACTTTAAATACCAAAGGCTGAATGCATTTATGTATTCAAACACTTAGCTAGTCAAACATAACTCCCATCAGGGTTTAGAGGAAGGATTATTTCTTAAACTATGCCGGCCTCACAAGTAATATATTACCATCAAATCTGCAGAAAAATGATACTAAATAAGCTTGTTAGTATTTTATTTATTTATAAAAGCCTTGCAATCTTTTTTAACCTTAAAAAGGCAAAGTAAAGTGGTGGGCAAGATGTTGTGAAATGCTTAGAGCAATTACCCATAGTAGTTAAACCCAAACTTAGAAATAAACACTAAAGACAAATTTTGCACATCTATTTCTCCATAGTCTTGTCTGTTTAGATGCTTAAACTATAAAACCAGTACATTTATAATTCTGTTTTTGTCTAAGAAAAACTGACTTCAAATTAGAAGACTTTTTCTCCCTGTAACATGATTAAGCTACCTACAACAGAATGTCTAGCTTCTTTTATTGTGAACCCATTTAAGATCAAGTATATGGCAATTTAAATAAAAAGTATCAAAAAGAATACATTTTGGTTAAGTGTTTGCTTTATAAAACTTTCTATGAAACTTTCTATAGAAAATGTAACATATATAGAATATTAAAATGGTATACTTACAGGCCTTTTAAAATCTAGATTACAAATGAGAGTGAATGTATTGACATAAACCCAAGCATAACTACAAAGAAAATTTTATGAGAAAAGTTCCTCCAAAAGGAACTCATAGTTCTATTCCTGTAAGATTATAAGCTACTTGCCACAATTTTAATGACCTCTCTCCCTTCAAAACAGAGAGGTGAGAGCAGTTGTCAATAAAAACTCAAGAGAAGATTCTGGTTCTGAATTCAGCTGATAAAATCAGCATATTCTCCAAGGGAATATAGAACTGTTAACTAGTTCTGCCCTACCCTTGATAAATTCATTTGTTTATGGTCTTTTCTGTTTTCCTGTAGAGTAGCTGGAACTTTTCCTGGAGCACATTGTCTTTTATAAAATCACTCAAAAAACACACCTCTGCACGTAATATAAACATAAGAAAGTGAACTATTTCCTTACTTAAGAAGTTCCCTGTAATAATGGGCACATTCAATTGTAGTCATTTCAGGACCTACAAAGAAATTTGGTAATATATTTCTGATTTGCCAGTTTTTTTGTTTCTTTTGAGACAGAGTCTCTCTCTGTCGCCCAGGCAGTGCAGTGGCATGATCCCAGCTCACTGCAAGCTCTGGCTCCTGGGTTCAAGCGATTGGCCTGCCTCAGCCTCCCGAGTAGCTGGATCTACAGGCATGTGCCACCACACATGGCTAATTTTGGTATTTTTAGTAGGGACTGGGTTTTGCCTTGCTGGCCAGACTAGTCTCAAATTCCTGACCTCAGGTGATCTATCCACCTGGGCCTCCCAAATTGCTGAGATTACAGGTGTTAACACTGTGCCTGGCTGTGATTTGCCACTGTTATATGTTTGATTTCACTAAATGTGGAAAAATCTCAGGTCTTTTCCAACTTGTGGATTAACACATGGCCAAGAATCTGAAATCAGGCACAAATGCTTTTAAGAAAAAAAGTTTTTGTCTTCTGTTTTGAGACTTTGTAAGAATTTGTTGTTTAGGACCTTGGTGTTCATCGTGTACCAATGAAACTGAATGTGGTACCAAAGTATTTACTGTATTTAACAAATCAAATATCAAATCTAAATATTCTCAGCTAGGATGAAAACAAACCAGACTGGATAAAGGATGAATATCTGTATTAGGTTTATTTGCTACTTACAGGTCTCCAGTATAGACTGTTTGAGAAAAAGTCTTAAGTGCATCTAACTAGAAAAAATGACTTTTGTTCTAAGGCCCATCATAAGGAGAATAATAGAAGGAAACAGTTCAATAGATATAAATGCATGCAGTGAAAAAATTTCCATGGTTCAGAGCATTTCATTATTTTCTATACTTTTAAATTTATTTGAAAACTGTTCATTAATAATTCTCATGTTCATACACCTCCTTTATTTAGCTTTCACCATAGAAAAGAGGAGGAGGTGAAAGAAAGGGGAAGGCAATTAACAATGATTTAACATCTACTACATATAGTCATTTTAAGTAAGTGAATTTACCATTTTAATATAGTAAAAACAAAATCTCACCTAAAGAATGAGTAAAGCAGCCTGTTTATGTTGCACTGGTTGTATTGGCATTTGGTGATGAGATACTATCATGTCTGACACATGCTGCTTTTCTGAAGTCGTTCTTGCCCCACTGAAGGGTTTTGGTTTCTTTATCTACATTCATTTATCATCATTCATTAGGGAGTATGCTGGGCACTGAGAATGCAAAGATAATAAATTCATCTCTTGCCCTTGAATTTCTAGTCGTAATCAAAACTTCTTTTTCTGTTGTACACATGTATGAAAAAGAAACAAGGTTCTTTTCTCTTGCTGATTGATCATTTTTATGAGGTTCCCTACACTCACACTTTTTTAGAAAAGCAAGGAAGAAACTTGCTTTAAGATCAGAGTTTAGGCCTTCACACACAATATAGCCTCCCTGATAAATTAACATTCTCTTTAGGAAATGCTCTCTTGGAATCAATGCTCAGTTTTTTAGATTTTTGATTTGTCTCCATTCTTTTCTCCAGGATGACATCTGAGCATATTCGGATTTACATGATCTTGTAATTCTGGGGTGTAGTGGAGTCCCCTGGCTTAATACAGTGCTTAGGTACAGGCTGGGTGGGCTTATTGAAATGGGTCTTGTCAAGGGTTTTATGAGGTTTCCGCCCATAGCTGAGGTCTATAGCTGGTCTAGCTTGTGTTGTTACCTCTTGGCTTGGTCAGGTTCTGGTGATATTTCTTGCTTACTAAGCCTCAACTCAGCCCTCACTGACCCTGCCAACTCCCTGTGATCTAGCTTCAGAGGCCCACCTGGCTCTCCTTTTGTTGGGGGAGGGGCGTCGTTGTGTCTTTGTTGTCACGGCAGTGCCTCTGTCAGGTTTACCAGCTGAACTCTCAAGGAACCCTGGAGTCTCTTCTTGGGAAAATGGGAGAACAACAGAGCAAAGAAAGTTCTAACCAAAGATCTCTCTCTGTCCACAATATCCCCACTCCAGGTTATTGTGGGGATACTGTATGAGGCAGTTTCCACTCAGAGTTCTGACCAGGGAATGGAGTTGACATCCTTGTGCTTTGGGCTTTCTCCTCAACCTGTCTCACATACCTCCTGTGTAGGTCTTAGGCCAGGAGAGAAGAGAACACACATCTGAGCAACTGCTCCTCTTGCCTTATTCTTTCTTATTCTCCAAATCCTCTGACATGGAAAGAGTGAGCTTTCTCTTCCTTTCCCCTTTGCTTTAATAATCCCTTGAATCATACTCTTCTAATTTTGTGTGAGGCATTCCACCTTTTCTTTCTTTATGGTTAAAATATGGGAGGGTGCAAGGAGAGAGAAATAATGACCCTAATTCAGGAAGTATTTCTAAATGTTATACCTATCATATAAGCAAATGTTTATTCGTTATTCCTTATTAGTCACAGTCAATGATTTATTTTTTATTTATCCCTTTATTTATTTTATTTGTCCCTTTTACAGTGGTTGGGATTTGTTTTGTTTTAGTATTTTGAAATGGGATACTAGTTCAGATTTCACATATATACTGGAAGCCCTTGCTACTCAAAGTGTGGTCCATGGACCAGCAATGTTGCCAACACTTGTTAGAAATGCAGAATCTCAAGCCCTACCCTAGAACAGTTACTGAATCAATACCTTCATTTTAACAAGATGATCCGTTGCAGTGTATGCACGTTTTAGTTTCAGAAACACTGCTCTAGACTACCATAGCCTTACTAAAGGTTTTAACTACATCAGCTATACCCATCATTGGCATTCAGTAAACATTTATTAATAAACTCCACATGTTAGTCACTGTTGATTCTTGCCCTTGGGTGCTTATAGTTCTAATCAAGGATCTTTATGGTAAAGTGATTAAAATAAAATAAACATTCCTATATCTATCTCCCCCTACCCCCATCACCAGGCACACCTTACATTTTTTTGACAGATCTATTAAGATTAAATTATAAGTTATTAAAAGTAGATTTTCATTTTCATGAAAAGCAGTCATTTAATGTATAGAGGCAGGAACAGGTAGTAATAAAATGCTCAATTGAAAAATTCAGATTCATACCTGAGGCTTCTGCCTCATTAGTACTGATAGGGTTTTGCTCAGTTACAATTTGACAAGACTGTAGGACTTCTTTTAGTTGGGATGATTTTGGGGGTAAAGGACAAAGTCATAGTTTTTCATTCTGTACTTTCATTTTCAGATCACAGTGTTTTAGAAGAATCTGGGCTTTACTTATTCACCAGGCTTTCAATAGAGAATCACATTAATCCTTTTAAGCTCCTTATTCTAATGATTTATTTTGTTGAAAACCATAGTGATCCTCCTTTGAATTTTAATGATCGCTGGCTATTCAAAGATTCATTGTTTTGACTTCCTGTCCTTACCTTTGTTTCCTACATGTCTGTGGGGAACACCTGTCTAATACTGGATCCGCCACTGGTTCTCACTGGCTTACCAGAGTCACTCAAGCCTATCTCTGAGTGTTAAGCTGAAATGCTGACTACTCATCCATAACAATAAATGTAGGATATATATTTGCAGAGATAGGCAGATAGACAGCAGAGGGACAGATAAATGATTGAATGATTTCCCAGTGAATATAATATGTTAGATCTGATAGTATATATCAATATATTTGGATCTGATAGTGATCATTATAGAGAAATTAGTTAAATTGCTATTCTTAATCATAAACCTATTAGGATGTGATATCTATGGAAGATCTGGTAGAGGGGAAAAGGGTTCAAATTTTGAGGGTGCTGTTCTTACCCAAAATTCTGGACCACGTAACCTTCTACAAGTCACTGACTCTCTATTTGTTAGTCTGTTAAATGGCGGTGCTCTTTTTTAAGGATGCAGTGGTGATTGTTTTGTTCAAGTGCTGCAAATCCTCAGAAAGGTTTAGAAAATGGAAATAGCCATAACATGTCTTGGCTATGAGCATTGGAATTGCATATTATGTTTTCACAATCTAAGAGGTGGCTGTTTCACAGGTTTGAGTTTCTATTTTGCCCACTGTGTAACAACATATAAATTTTCTCTTCTCTTTTTATAGATATCACTAGGAACATCACGGGTTTTCAAGAATATATTATTCTAATATGAGATTTTAACAACTACACTGTATTTATGCATACTACATTTTGTGCCTTATCTTCAGGCTTCTGGACTTTGATTCAGAATATCAGGAGCTCTGGGATTGGCTGATTGACATGGAGTCCCTTGTGATGGACAGCCACGACCTGATGATGTCAGAGGAGCAGCAGCAGCATCTTTACAAGGTTAGAGCTACACTTCCTGCCTTTACCTTGCTGTGGAAGATCTGATTAGCCTGACAAGTCTCTCTCTCTCTCAGGATATCTTTTCATTCATTGTATGTATCATGGTGTCTATTAGAATTCCCTTCCCTGTCCCCAAACTCATTTCCATCCCTTGTGTGCTGACAGGCTGCACCGACATCATAATTGCAAGAAAGTTCCCTTTATCACATTCTATTTGCTGTAATTCTGTAGAAGGACAAAGATTTATCTTCAAGATGAATAGCAATAAATGAAACTGCATTAATAAATAGACTGAAACAAAATGAGGGATAAATGGACTAGTAACATTTAACAAAACGTGGTATGATTGGAGTACTCAGGTGGATTCTATCTACCCTTCAGATCTTCCCAGAGAAAAAAGAAATTCGCCTTTGGTTTGGCTTGCTGCTGCCAAAGTACAGGGCTCATCCAATTTAATGTTTATTAGTGATACATAGAGCAGACGTTGTCATATTAAGTCAATACATTTCTGTGTGATTTAGGAAAACTGGCTTCAAACTCACGTATTGATTGCAGGCAATCCATCTAATAACTATCTATTTTGTTTTCCATGTCTGCTAATTCACCCTTAACCTACTGCATTTTACCAATTCTACTTAAATAGTCTTAGCAGTTCTTATAAAGCAATCATGTGATTTTGACTTAAAACAAAAATGGTTGCAGGATTCACAGTACCTGAAAAAGCTGTCAGGGGGAGGGAAGAGGTACTTTCCACTGAAATATCAGACTGCAGTAAATCATCCTCATTTAGGCAATTTTTATTGGAGTAATTCTGACAGTTGTCATCCTTGAATTGCTTTGAGCATATGGCATATTTCAAAGAGCAGATTGTGAATCATAAAAAATAAAATTAATAACTAACCACAGAATCAGCAACAGTATAATGACAAGAAACAACTACCCTCCAGTTTTTTAAAATTTCTTATAGAATAAGAAGTACATTCAAGGTCAAATAAAAGTTGTCTTCTTTCTTCTTCAATGTTATCATTTTAAATTACTGTTCTTTAATGAATTATTTTAACTTTTACCTCCCTTTAAGAGAGATATTTGTACTTTTCAAGGGTCTGGTTGACTTTAATTAGTGTCCCCTAGGAATCATCTCAGTTAGGAGAAGATATAAGCTCCCCAGGGACCCAGCAAATGGGGAAATTTTATTCTCCAAAGAATTCAGTCCAACATTAATTGAGTTTGTTGACTGTTAGCTGTTTCCTGTATGGATAGCTGTCCACATTAACAACAAAGCTATCTAATATATCTTCTGGTATAACATATTGTTACAGTAACAGTCTCAACCTAATATAACTAAAACTAGACGACCACATTTCACATCATGATCAGAAATTACATATGAAAACATGCCTATAAATCTATATTAATTTAGTGATAGAAAAATATTTTATCCCTAAGACTAAAGTATTAAAAGTTGAGCCAAATAGGAAAAATATAAAACGTTACCTAACCCTAAGCCATTATCTCGGACTTTATTGCACTCATGATGCCAAATAGCGTTTCTTTTCTTCTTGATTCATTTTGTATTTTGCACATAAGCCACTATTTTTTCAGAAACAGTGCTATTCTTTGTCAAAATCACATTCATATAATTTACATCACAATTAATAGGAAATCATTGAACAAAAATACAGTCTTCTTTTTCTCGCGGTTTCCTTGTAAGTGCTTTGCCTGAAAATTGCTGTTCTGGCATATCGAAGGCCATTATTCCACCCACTCAGAACTTCTGGGTTATAGTATTTTTCCAAACATTTTCTGTACTGTGATTTTTCATTTGTGACTCATGTCCTGTCACCATTCTTCTGCTTTTAGGTACTTAACATAGCTCTACTCATTAGACCAGCATTAACTTTGCATTTGGCTTATAAGCAAAATTAAACATTGAGTTAGAAACCAGTAGAAAATGCTACAAGTCTATAGGGTCTTTATGTGTGCCCCCAAATTCTTCCAGAAAACCTCCACAATAATCCTGAGGATATTGACAGAGGAGTCATGTAGAACTTCAGATGCGTCCTAAATTAGAAAAACTGATGAGAAAAATTAATTTCAGGTGTTCCCAAGAATCCTCAGGGATTTCCAGGTTAGGTCAACATTTTCAATATCCTATTCCTCTGTTCTAATCTGCTTTTCTAGGAATCAACTGAACTGATGCCTTGAGAAAGGGGCATTTATGGTCTGTTAATCATAGAGACCCCTGAAGGAGTAAAGCTTTTCAACTGGGTGCCCAGGCCTTGCTAGCTTTTAAATATGATTTGAGACTACCTTATTTATCTCTAATCTTTGCATTTGTTGACCCCAAAAGATACCAGTGCTTTATCAACATTTTTTATGAAGGGCACTGTTGACATTTAGAGCAAAACAATTTTTTGTTAGTTTGTGGACCTTTTACACTGCGGAACATTTATTCTTCATGTTCCCTAGTATTGTGACAAGTCAACAAGACCTCCCACCCCATTTTACAGCATTTCCAATTCCATCTCAACCTATCTATACCATCTTCATTCCTTAAAATATTTGTATAACACCAAGGAAAATGCCTTAAACTTGTATTGTATACATTATTGAGCAAACACCTTATATAGTTGATACTGAATGAACAGTTGTGAGTTTAAACTCAAGGATGCAAATGAAGCTCATCATCCCTGGTATTAAGGGAAAGGACGGGGTACGAGGTGAAACTTTTAAGGGAGATCTTCAGCTGAGTGATGGTAAAAATCCTAGGAATCTATACTGCAGGACTGAATCTTTATTCCTTCTATTAGAGCATTTCAAACCTTTGTTGTCCTCTCCCTGGGCGGCTCTCTATTTCATCACTCACCTATTTTCCTGGAGTAGTTATGCCCAAACCCTGACTCATGCACTTACAAAGTCCTAGGTTGATCCCCAAGGTTTGCGTTTGGAAAGTCAGGTTAGGTAAAATCTAGTAAGATGCTAGTCAGTGAGAGTGAAGCTTATTTAGCCTTTTCAACATTAGGTATTACATTCCTGGCTTTATTTATCTATTTTTGTATCCTGGTCTCCACTAGAAAATCACCTAGCCTTACCTCCTAAATATGAAACTACAGATTGTATGAAATACAGAAACCCTAGACTATTCACTCAGCACATATCCTGAGTAGAGCATCTGTTGTGATATTTAGTCTATTCAAAGCCAGCAAAATACACACGGAACTTATAAAGACAAATAATTGGATTTAATGGGCAAAGATTACATTAGCATAGCATGACACAATTCAGAAACCTTAATATTGCAGTGGTCTATGAAGTGGACTTTATATTTAAACCATTTCTTATTTTTATATTGTTAGAAATTTAAGACCATTTTTTGAGTTAATTTTAAACTGCAGTCTCAAGAGCAATCTAATTCCTATTAAAAACTAACTATTCCCTTAAATATACTTTCTTCTGTGTTTTGAGACAGTGAGTTATACTGCCAATGACTTCCCTTCTCCCTTATCTGTCCTCTGAATAGAAGCCTTCTATATCTATTTTCTAACAAACATTGGCAATGTCATCAGCCTAGAAAACACAAGTGTAGTCTTTTCTCATTTTTTTCTTCCTCAACCTGAGAATTACCTCCATGGAGAATTTGCACCCAGTCTCTCACTTTCTTTCTCTTCATTCCTCCTACCTTCCTAAGTAGGACAATTTAATTTGTCAAAAGTAACCACTATGATTTTGAAAGTTCAGCTCCTATTTGGACTAGAGTTATGAAGCCAGAATTCATAATCACAGGGAGCTGTCACTCTGCTGGTCTGCATGTGCATTAACTATTAATGGAGAAATATTTAAAACCCACTTGTGAAGGAAAAGCTCCATTTTTTCATTTCTACAGATCAAAGGTGGCATTATTCTTTGGCTCAGGGAAGCTCAAGACACCTCCTCCCCTACCCTGTAAGTGTTATAGACTGAGTGACCTAGAAGCATTTCAATGATTCGAGAGTTATAGCTCAGACTGCTGCCATTTCTTCTGCACTATCCTCTCCAGCAGCTACTGCTGACTTTGTAGTATGGTGAGGGTGTGCCCTGTCAGGGGCTTCTTACCTATGCACAAATGACTGCCAGTTTGCTGCTACCTACCTACAGAGCACAGATGACAGAGTTCCTAGTGATCCTAGGTTGGTATGAAGTTCCAGAGTCCAAGGGTTAATTTCAAGGGCCAAATTCAGAAGTTGCAGCCTGATGATTATTGTTATAATTGAACAAGAGTTGTTTTCAGATAGTATGAAGCTCACTGAAACACCCCACATGCAGATTTCCTCCTCAAACGAATAGCTTAGCTGCTCCTCATCAATAAAAGATTACAGTCAGGTGCCACATAACAATATTTTTGGTCAATGAACAATGGTTGTTCCATAAGGTTATACTACTATATTTTTACTGTACATTTTCTATGTTTAGATATACAAATACTTACCATTGTGTTACATTTGCCTATAGTATTCAGTACAGTAACATGCTGTACAGATTTATAGCCTAGGAGCAATAGGCTATACTGTATAGCCAAGATAGATAGTAGGCTCTACCACCTAATCTATCATCTAGGTTTATCTAAGTATACTCTAGGATGTTCACACAGTGGCAAAATCATAAAACACTGCTTGGATGGAGAGCAGAAAGTGAGGTGGGGAGAAAGGGAGAGATTATAGCAGGGGTATACATTTCTCAGAACATATCCCCATTGTTAAGCAACATATGACTTGTACATGATTTCAAAAGGGTTAAAAATTACCCTTCCAGCTTAAAAATACTACTAAATAAGTACCCACTTCAACTAAGACCTTTGTACTTTCAGAGAATTTATACTAAAGATTTCGTAACTTAATTTTGAAGGTTAGTTACTCATATGTCTCCGTTTGTATAAGTCCAAACGTGTTCTCGGTGTAAAGGAAAAGGACCATTCATTTATATAATGCAATGACTACTAAATAGATCAATTACATTTTCACCCTGCTATGAATTTGAGGTTGTTTATAAGAATCAACATGAAAATAATACAAATATTTCAAAAATATAAGTACAAATCAGACTGGAGAAAATATACATAGACTAGAGGTTGCATCTTTAAGAAGAGTTAATATGCCTGCATATAAACTGTAAAGCCCTATATAGTTACTAAAACATGATCCTAATATTACATTTTGAGTTTCCTGGTAGTGAAAGCAAAGAGGGAAATATGTCCAATTGAAAAATGTATACTTTCTATTAAAAAAAAAGAGTCAATACTTCGTTTGAAGAAATTTTGATACGTGTGAAAACATTTTCTTTTAGGATTTTTTTTTAAATATAAGGGCTTAGAATGGTATGGTAAATAAATTTGTAATCATCATAATAATTTTTTTTTGAGACAAAGTCTCGCTCCCTCTTGTTCCCCAAGCTGAAATGTAATGGTGCAATCTCCGCTTACTGCAACCTCCGCCTCCCGGGTTCAAGCCGTTCTCCTGTCTCAGCCTCCTCAGGAGTTGGAATTACAGGAACCTGCCATCACACCTGGCTAATTTTGTATTTTTAGTAGAGAGAGGGTTTTCCCATGTTGGCCAGGCTGGTCTCGAACTCCTGACCTCAGGTGATCTGCCTGCCTTGGCCTCCCAAAATGGTAAGATTACAGGCGTGAGCCACCACAGTTGGCCTAACCATAATAACTCTTAAATAGAAATATGTATGGAATAGAATTAGAAATTCTGAGGAGTAGGACATATAGAGTACAAGAAGAAAAATGGAGCATAGTTGACTTGCTATTTTATAACTATTGATATCAAAATGAAGTTGTCGTACATATGAACTGATCACAGAAAACAGATTAATCACACTATTCCTGTGTTTTATAAATTCACACATTTCAACCCTCTGGAATAGTTCTCTTTTATTTTGTTCTGGACCAAATGGATCTAACTAATTTCAGATGTGACTTAACATTCTTAGAACTAAACTTGAGCTCCTAAAAGTGTAATGTTAGGTTGGTTCATGGTCCAGGTCTCTGCAGCTAGACTTGAAATAAAAGAAAATTCATTAACTTAAAAAAAAAACTGCATGTTGGTGTATAGAATAGAAAAACATGTCAAAAAATTAAATTCTGTTAATTAGGCCTTATATTGGAATTTCAGTGTTGAGTGTTACATCTCTACCCTGATATTCAAAATGAAACAAATTACTAGTTATTGAAGCAGTCAAGGTAAAAATGTACTAGATATATCAGGCACAATAATTTAATGATAATTTTTTACTTCTTTCCTGGTAGATTAATTGTATAGCTTAATTGTATGTTAGATTAAAACTCCATTAAGATAAGAAGAATATTCTTAAATTCATTATAATATTTCAAATAACATTATCTAGTCATTTAAAAAGTGATCAGAATGGAAAGACTTAGACTGTCTCCACTGCTTATCTAGAAATGAATTTGTTGTTTCATTTTTATTAAAGTTTGAAAAGTCCTTAGATTAACTGTCATATTAATTTGAGCTTCGATGAATCAGTGTTTGCTATGAGTACTGGAATATGTATTTTTCCTTTTTTTTTCTTTTTTTGAGAGAAGGCAAAACTTACCCTGAAATGTTTAGGGGAAGAAAAGTAGATGAATGTGGTTTCTGAACAATGTTTGAAACACTGTTCATGCTGGAGCCTGTAATTCCTATTTGAATCACTTCTTTTAAAAGAAAAAAAGATGTTAAGAGAATAGGATGCCAAGAAATAGTTGGCTCTGTGTGTGGAGGGGCAAGGAAGGGAAGCCCCGCCAGCAGTTTTTGTCTCTAGCGGGTGAGCTACTGTCCGGAAGGTGCGTTGGCTCTCTGGGCTGGCCTCTGAGGCATTGTGCTGCTCCTTCTCTCCCTGGCCTAGCTGGCTCTGGCCTAGAGTGGATCAAACAAGCCGTGGGGAAAGTTCCCCCTCATTTGCATCACTTCTAGACAGCCCTGTCGTACTCTTTGCTGACAGGAAATCACTGTCTTTGTCACCTTTTCTCAGGGCCCTCCTTTTGGCAGAGATGGGCCATGTGACCACGCTTAATCACAACAACAGGGCTGGCTCAGGACTCAATGACATGTTTTCCTCAGCACTTCAATAAATGGGGTAGAGGAGTCAGTAGGAAATGAGTACATTAATTTTAGAGTGAAAAGATAATTAACACTTGAAGGACTAATGCTACAACCTATGGAATTATTATTCAAATTAAAGTTAATTTATCAAAAACTTGTGAAAACTATCTGCCCTAATGCAACTGTTTAAAAAAATAAAACTTGAATAGTAAGAGTTAGGCATGTTGGAGGCAGAGTGGGAAGAAGGCGGGGGAGAGAGGGGGGCTTGGATGGAGAGTGGAGAGTGAGGGGGAGAGAAGAGAGAGAGAGAAATCATAGCATGCATTAGCTATGTTTGAAAAAGCAACTTAAATGGGCTAAAACTTCAACATTTGGGACTGAAGGCTGGAGCACGTAAAACGCTTACTTAGATGATATGAATAGGACACTGGCAAACAAAAGCAGCAGTGTGCTCCTAGAAAACTGTGCTTAAAGGAGTTTCCTTGGCAACAGAAATGCAGTTCCAAAAGTAGACAGAACTTTCCTCAGAAAACATACTATTAATAACAACCTTCCGGAACAACTTGGAACAATTTGACGACTTGGCAATAATAATGCCAAGTGTTCTGCAAATTAATCTAACACATAACAGTTACGTTTCTGTTGCCTGTAATTCTGCTGGACCCTACCTAGAACTCATTGCTTTTAGCAGCACAAATGTGAAAAATATTTCTAAATGCTGTCATGGAAAAAGAAAACCAAAGAAAATGCTAGTGGCCAACAGTAGCCAATGATTGTATTCAGCCTTTTGGAATCTCCTAAGAACTCTGAGACCAATGAGATAAGTTTATTCCAATAAATGCTCCTATATTTACTATCTCATTTCAATAAAGATGCTTCCACAAACAAAACTTGGTAAAGGGTTAACAGTCTGAGACTTGCTGTGATGTGAAGCACATCTGAAGCCGTTGGTTATATAAATGTAATAATGCTCACTAAATATGTGCCGAGTGTTATTTTTAAAAGTATCATCATTTCTTGTTAGTCCAGAGAATAAACTAATAAATACTTGGCCAATGGGAATCATTTGAATTCTCCTGAAGGCTGTCCGTTTGCCAGCCAAGAGAAGTGGAGTATCTCCCTCCTCTGACCTTTCTTGAATCCTTGGATCTAAAGGTTAAAAGTAATCAATATCTCATTGTGCTGCTTGGTTTCAGGGTAATAAGTAATAACCATCATGTTAAAATCCAAATGATTACAGATAGCGCTCAAATTAGTTGACCTGTTTGGGAGATTTTATAACTTCCGATCAAGATAATAAAGTTTGCTATTAAAACTTTGGATTAAGTTGCAAAAAAATTTTCAGCCTCTAATTTTTTGAAAAATGACTTTTACTTAATTAGATGGGAATGTGTAGTATTCTTTCTTTTGTTAAGCTGAGAGCTTTGGCTTTAGCCCCAGATATTTGTAGATCTGTTTCTAGTTTCTAGAAAAGAAATTAGAGGAACATTTAAATACCTTATAAGAAAGGTTTTTGGATTACTGCCATCTTTGGCTCCTGAACTACTCAATAATATGTATATGTTTCAGGTCAGTGACTTCATAGCAATGGCCATCACCTACATTTTAGCATTTCCTATTTTTAAATTACTTATCTTTAGTGGTTATATTCATATTGGGGCTAATCTGGTTTGAGGCTGGGAAAAAATTATATGATATGTGATTAAACTTCACAGACAGCTATGGTATGAATTGGGGTTATTTATTTTAGTTTGAAAAAAACTTTCAAAGTTTGCAGATGAAAACCAAGTATTATAGTTGACAAAGGGGTATTGATATAAAAAAGATAAAATGATAGACTTAATGTTCCATGTGATTACATCAGGAAGGCATTGGTTATCATAATTATAACTACAAAAAAGTATATATATATAAGATACATATGCCATGTATTCTAAATAATTTGCCTTTATCATCATTCTAGTTTTTGTAGTTTATTAGAAAATCTTGAATGTATTCCTAAAGCAGGAATGTGGGGCTAGAAGGTACCTAGGTAACATTTCAGTTATTTCAGAAGAAGTCCTGGTACCTGTTCAGAATAGATGGTAAGTCCCAAGGGAGCTTTCCCATAGTGCTTTCACGCTTAAACTCGTTAACCTCCTTCCTTTATGTCCTTATCTTACAACCATGCCTAACTTTGGAAAGAAGTAGATTTGTGGTTGTCCAAGGGATATCAATTTTGGAGTATTAGGGAATTCTCCAACCTAACTAGCTCCATTACCAACTGTCTATACTGCCTTTAGTCCCATTCTCAAGATTCATTTCTTTGCGGTAAAGAAGAATGCACTCTCCTGAATGCAGATATTCTGTGGGGGAGGGGGGACAGGAGGATAATATTGAATTAAATATCAATTTTAATATCTAGCTAAAATGGAAAGGCATTGGGAAGGCAAGAGAGTGGACAGAGAGAAGAAATACAGAAAAGGGAACAAAAACATGTTCTTCAACATTTGATAAAAAGAGAAGTGTGTTTATGTGTATGATATATTTGAGTGAGTATGTTTGTGTGGTATTGAGATGGGCATAGGATAGAGGGAGAAAGAAACTCATTAAAGAGTAAGATTTTACTAATTAATTTGATTGTGTCAGTGTCCCATTCACATTATCTTACTTAATGCTCACAGGAATCTTGATTATTTTCCCTAATTCATAGATGCTGAGCCGAAAACATAGGTTAAGAAGCTAGCCTGAAAGGCACAGAACTAGTCCCTTAGTCAGGTTAGGCTAGGGTATGCTGAGATAACAAACATGCCCCAAATCTCAGAGGCTTAAAGCTGCAAAGATTTACTTCTCATGCATACTACATGTCCATCACAGGTTGGGTTTTGGCTCTGCTTGGCATTGTCCTCACTCTAAGACTTAGGCTAAAGGAGCAGCCACCCTCTTAAATATTCCCTTACTATGGCAGAGAGGAAAGGGAGCTCTGGAGGGTCTCACTCTGGCCTTTAAGCCTTCTACCTGAAAGAAACACATGTCAGTTCCACTCAAAATTTTGGCCAGAATGAATTGCATGGCTCCAACCAACTTCAAAGTAGATGGGGGAACTGCAGCCCTACCATGTGCCTGAAATGCACAAAGCTAGAAATATTTGTTGAGCTGTGCTAGTAACTACTACAAGAACTAAGTAAGTTGGGGGTTTGAACCCAATCTGGGTGGCTCCAATGCTCATGGTCTTTTGTTCACATTTTGCTTGCCTGCTCATTTTTGTCCCATATCATCTTCTCTCCAACACGTAGATTCTTCTAAGAACATTATTTTCTCCCTCTATATGCAATTTTTGTGCTAAGATAGAAGAAAGAAATGTTAGATGGTACATCTGCAATGAAAAGATGATAGACTTGGGATGGCTCTTATAACTAATCATCAGACTGTTCTGCGAAAGCCCCCAAACTTTCTTAAGTACCTCAACACCCTGGGAAAATGTTGCCATGCTGAGCCTCACTGGGGCCTCCTGCATTTTGCTAGATTCAGGAAAGCTAAGGATGAAAATATTTATGCTTTTTGGTAGATGCACTAAAGGCAGCATTGCCCTCAGAGGATTCAACCTTCTGGATCCTGTTATGCCAAAGGAAGTTACTGAAGGAGGGTCCCCATGGGGAGATGCTCTACAGGCATGTCATTTACAGGAAAACCATTTTCCAGTCCTGTTGAGGAAGCAATTTCAGTTCTCAGAAACAAGAGCTTTCCTAAGCATATTTTTAATAATGTGGGCATTTGTGAAACTCATACATTCTTAAATTAGGCACTTCGGTGCCACTCTATCCCTAATGAGGCACACTGGGGTAAGCAAAGAAGGAAGGAGTGGTCTTCCTGCTGAACCTTGATTCATTTACGTAAGACATAAAACACACAGACACACATACACACGCATGCAAGCTAGGAAAGAAACAACCAGGCTAATGCTCTTTAGCCTTTGGGTTGATTTCAGTTTCACTTCTAAAGTTTCTCAAACCACAGAGCTCTAGCCTTTCTCCAGAAGGATAGCTATGCCCTACTAAAACTCCTCTGAACTTACTATTTCTGCTGCTTTCCTAAGTAGTTGATTCCATATGCTTATAGACATTTACATAAAGAAAATACGTGAATTTTAATATCACCCTCATCATCTCATTTTAGTCTTAAAAACTGGGAAGTTTGTGGAAGATATTCACATATATAAAATGTGTTTATTCATATACGTTTATGTGTATACACATATATACATGTATACAAAGTATCATTTAATTTAAAAATATCTTTCACCAGATTGAATTTGAATGAAGCCAGATTCTTTGAATCAGATATACTATAGTCCCAAGACATTTAAATCATGCATATATAAATAACCATACAAAATTCCTTCATATTTGCCAAGTTTCACTCTGGAGCACATTACCAATTATAAATCTTGGCATATTGGATTTTACGACCTTCATTACAAGAGTATTGTCCTTTTAGTACTCAAAAGTGCCTCCCTGAGAAAGTTCTCCTTGGGGATTATTTAGCTTTGAATACTTGTTTATTAATTAAATGCATATTTTAAAATAATGATCATAAATACGGACTTTGTAGACCAAATTTAATAATGAATGATTATATTTTTTGTTAGACTTCACACTACAGGCAGAGGATCTGTGTCTATTTATTGATTAGTTATTAATGCATCTCCACTGCCAAGCACAGTACCTGGCACATAATAGAAACTCAATAAATATATATTGAAACACATATGTCCAACAAGGCTTATTCAATAGTTAATTAAACTCTATTAATCAGAACTATGCTATTAATTCATTACTTTTTCAAGAAAACAATCCTATTTTTATGTTGTGATAATTGAATGTCAAACTTTATTTTCTTTTATATTATATATAAAACAAAAATTTCTCTCCTTGCAAAATCAAAGTGCAGTAAAGACAGTTCTTAATACTAAGAGTACTCAGGCTTGCTCAGGTTGATATCAGGGAGAAAGAGAAAGTGATAGGGAAAGAAAAGGGAGACAGGAAGGGAAAGACAAAGACACCCATGTCTGAGACATAAATGGTACAAAAATCTACAGCTAATCACCATAATTCTATGGCTAGTCTCCAGCCTCTCAAACCATAGTATTCTCTGATGCATTCTTGAATATTTAGATACATACGGGTATGATTGTTTATACATATGAAGATAACATGTGCTGTGCAAATGTGAAACCCAAAAATCAGACAATAGATGTAGGTAAATATGAACAGTAATTAGAAATGGTAGGTACAGCAGCACAATTTGTTCTTGTACCATAGCTGACAGGAGAGTTTATTGACTCATTCATTGAAGAAAATTAGACATGAGTTCAGATGAGTGTATGCTTCCGAAAGGTAGTCAGGAAGTGGGTGAGGAAAACAAGAAGTGACTTAGACTTGGGCTGGCTCTTTAATCCAAGTTTATAATGGGAAGGAGAGGCACGTGCACGAGAGAGAGAGAGTAAAAGAGTGACTCATCTTCCCAAAGCTATAGCTAGCTAATTCAGAATATGGAAAATTAAAAATTAAATGACACTTGCTCTAATACCAGGAGAGAGCTCAAACACTTGTGAAACTTTCTCCCACATTTTTATTTTTAAAAAGTTTTATACTATCCATAATTTTAAGAAATAATCATATATGGCCATTTGTAATTTTTTTTACTTTCTGATTAATTGTGAAATTTAATGATTTTAAACAATTAAGAAAATGTTACAAGATGCATCATTTAAAATTAGCATCTGACAAAGATTTGTAATCACTTCACTTCTTGGCTCTCTTTGTGTCTGCCTTGACATCCTTTTGGGTTTACTATTTTCCCACTGAACTTTGTCCTTCCTCCTCAGCTTTCCTCAGCTGACATGCTGCAATTTGAAAATACGCATGATAAACACTCCTGTCTGTATGCTTTTTCTCTCCTCTTCTTCACTCTCATCTGCCTGATGGTTCTAAAGACCATTCTGTGAAGTAATGCTTATAAACCAGGAGCCAAATCCTCGTATTAACTTAAGTATAAATGAGTCTCTAGGGCTGGGTTAATTGAAATCTTTTCTGCAACATGGAAATGTCGCAAAAGATTTCAAATTTGGCTAGCATCTTATAATCCAAGTTTTGATGATAGTTTCACTAGGCTCTATCCATCCAAGTTTGGGTTAGAAAAAGAAATAAAGTATGGAAACACTGTCAGAAGTCTTTTCTGTTTACAAAAAGATCCAGGGATACCATGAGTAATGCCAGAAATCTCATGCGACAGCCAGCTCTTGTGGGAGTTTTGAGCTACCAAGTTCAGGAAATAGTTCCAAAAAGCTGATTGGAGCACAACGATTTTTTTTTAATTGAAGTGAATAATTGTGTTCCCCTGTCTGCTGTCTACACCGCAGACAGGGAGCTGCTCAGACCTGCACCCTGCTGGGGTAGACATCTCCCCCAGCGCTAGGTAATATCTGGCACTCAGTAAATACTTTCTGAATTGAATCACCTGCTGATTTTTCTCCCGGATATTCCAACGTTGATCTCTAAGAGATTTTGTACACTTATTTAGTTCCATGGAAAGTGGCAATTTCAGTGGTGTTTCAAGACTGCAAGTACCTTGAAAGGACCTTCATTTCATTCCTTCTCTTTCAAGGATTGTTTTTATCCATCCGTATAGGAGTGAATCTGTCCTCCATTAAAGATCTTTCCAGAGGGAATTCCACAACCTTCCATTAAAATGTTTAGTTCTCCCTTTCCTGAAAGTCTTCTTATATCTGGTGTAAATCCTCTCTGATGTTGGGATTAATTGTCATATCAGCCAGAATCCATGCTCTATAATTAGCTCTTCTGTTTTCTGTATAGTCACATTTCTCAAGCTTTTGCAGTTTCAAGTAGGAAATTTTTTGGTGCTCAAAGCTGTTTGGAGAAAAAAAATTTTTTAAGTCATTTATTTCAGTTTTGTCTATACTCCATCTAACTGAAACCACTTCCATCCTCTTTTGTAGAAGAAAAAATGCTAATATTGAAAGATTGCTGGTAAATCTTTATATTTGAGGGGCTTTAACAAGCTCCATGGATTTCTCCATCAGGTTTTTCAACTATCTCTTATTAACAGTTAATAAAATAGTTCATGGATGGTTTGGAAGAGGAATGTAGCCTGTCTGAGATGGTATGACTTATATATCTATAAAAATTTTTAAAAAGAAAAAGAACATGACATAAAAAATGGACCAAAAAAACCTCTTCCATTTAGGGACAGAGCTATTTCTTCTCCCAGTGGATGTGTAATATATTATTTATGTAAGAGGGAGCATTGTGTTTTTGGCTCACATTCCATTTGGAGCATACACAATATGACAGTTTCCTTGGCTTATTGTTGTATATGTGGCTATCTATTTTTAATACATTGCTTTTGTCTCTTTTCTTGCTTACTTACATCTGTTGTTATGAAAACTGACATAAAGTTTTTAAACATAAAAGAAGTGATGGAGAAAAAGATGTTAAAAGACAAACAACATTTCAAGGAAACATGAGGTGGAGAAACAGGAGCAGAGTCACCATTGAGGGATACCGAAAGCAGACTCTGCAAGATAAATGGGAGAGAGGGTCAGAACAAGCATGTGCAATCACAGAGGGAAAAAATGGCCATGATGCTACACAAAGCATTTCTAATGAATGAGCTTAGTGCCTTTTCCTCCAAATTATTGAAACATTTTAGGCTTCAGTTTTTAAACCTAGGAAATAGGGATAATAACATCTGCCTTGAAAGGTTGTTGTTAGGATTCCATGAGGTAATGTATATTGGAGCTTTACCTGGTCCTTGGTAAATAGTATGTGCTCAGTAGATGAAACAGAATCAGGGGCTGACAGACTATGACCTGCGAGTCACATCCAGCCTACCACTCATTTTTAAAATAAAGTTTTATTGGAACATTGCCAGGAGAATTCATTTATGAAATATCTATGTCTGCTTTTACACAATGGTAGAGTTGAGTAGTGTGAACAGCGACCATGTGGCCAGCATACCTAAACTATATACTATCTGCCTCCTCACAGAAAATGTTTGCTAATCCCTGGTATAAATAATAACTATTATGGTAACACTTAGGAATAGATATTATTTTACAGACTTGAATTATTTATCAGCTCAATTTTATATCTGCTGTATTGCAGTAATATCTATTGATTATTGTTCTCTTGCCCCAGGTTCTAGTTTTCATTTTGTAACAACCCAAACTCTGTTTTGCTTGCTTTCCAGTATTAACATTAAATGGTTAATTGGTTCATTTCACCACCAGGTGGCCTCCTATACTCTATTGTGCTTGTGGTAACCAAAGAAAATTCAGAAAGTGGATCCTCTACATTTCTTTCAACTTTGGCTGTCACCATGTTCATATAGCACTTCTCTGGTGGCTTGACTGCTCTGAAATCGTTCTATGAACCCTACACCTCATGTTTGGCCTTGAAACATAAATAAATTCACACTGACCTTTTTATAATATGAATTAATGCTTTTAAATGCATACATACACACACACACCCCAAAATGGATTTTTAATAAAGAAGCTTGGTTGTCACTAATAGCTTTGCCATGATTGAGTATCACTCTCATAGGTATACAGAGTTAACTGATCTCGAAGCTTCCTCAGGAAAAGACAAAGGGCAAAGAGGCTTAGATCTCTATATGTTAATTTCTCTCGAAGGGAATGGTTGGACCTCATCTCAGTGCCCCAGTTTATGTTATTTTATTCTATAGATCCCCTTTTGAGCTTTCTTTGATCTTATTTTTAAGCTTCACTAAAGACCAGTGTTAGCAAAGGAAGTTTGAGAAACCATGTGATAAAGCCCTGGAGATGGAGTCCAGATTCCCCTTGGGCAACTGTTCTTGTCCTCTCAGGTCTCATTTTTTTCATCCGGAAAGTGAGGGGGATGGACTCAGTGTCTCTCAGGTCCATTTCAACTTCAGTATTTTCTCTTTGGTGAAAAAAATCAAAGGTTACTTCAATTAGTAATTGACTTTGCCTATAAGCAATCAGGCAAAATCAGAATTTTAAGACTTAATTTCACAGGCTAGAAGAACAAACTCAGGGGTAAATATAATACAGGCATACCTCAGAGATATTGCAAGTTCAGGTCCATACCACCATAATAAGGAGAATATCACAATAAAGCAAATCACGGGAATCATTTGATTTCCCAGTGCATATAAAAGTTGTGTTTACGCTATACTATAGTCTGTTCAGTGTGCAATAATAGCATAATCTCTAAAAAATGTATTTAATTAAAAAATATTTTATTGCAAAAAGGTCCTAATGATCATCTGAGCCTTCAGCAAATCATATCTTTTTGCTGGTGAAAGTCTTGCCTTGGTGTTGATGGCTAATGACTAATCTGGGTGGTGGTTGCTGAAAGTTGGTGTGGCTGCAGCAATTTCTTAAAATAAAACTATGAAGTTTGCCACATAGGTTGGCTCTTTGACAAAATATTTCTCTGTACCATACAATGCTGCCTGATAGCATTTTACCCACAGTAGAACTTCTTTCAAAATTGGAGTCAATCCTTTCAAACCCTGCTGCTGCTTTATCTACTAAGTTTGTGTAATAGTCTATATCCTTTATTGTTATTTCAACAGTTTCACAGCATTTTCAACAGCAGTAAATTCCATCTCAAGAAACTACTTTCTTTGCTTATTCTTAAGAAGGACCCCTCATTTGTTTAAGTTTTGCCTTGAGATTACAGCAACTCTGTCACATCTTCAGGCTCCACTTCCAATTTTAGTTCTCTTGCTATTTCAACCACATCTGCTATTACTTCCTCCACGGAAGTGTTGAACCCCTCAGTCATCCATTAGGGTTGGAATTAACTTCCTCCAAACTCCTGTTAATGTTGATATTTTGATCTCCTCCCATGAATTGCAAATGTTTTTCATGACATCTACAGTGGTGGATCATTTTCAGAAGGTTGTCAATGGACTTTGTCCAGCTCCATCAGAGGAATGACTATCTATGGTACCTGTAGCCTTACAAAATGTCTTATTCTTACATAAGACAACTGGAAAGTCAAAATTACACCTTGATCCGTGGGCCACAGAATGGATTTTGTGTTCGCAGGCATGAAAACAGCATTAATCTCCTTGTATATCTCCATCAGAGCTCTTGGGTGACCCGGTGCCTTGTCAACAAACAGGAATATTTTGAAAGGAATCTTTTCTTCTGAGCCATAGGTCCCCCACAGTGGGCTTAAAATATACAGTAAACTGTGCTGTAAACAGATAAACTGTCATCCAGGCTTTGTTGTTCCACTGCCAGAGCACAGGCAGAGTAGAGTTAGCATTATTCTTAAGGGCCCTGGGATTTTCAGGCTAGAAAATGAGCACTGACTTCAATTGAATGTCATCAGCTGCTTTAGCTTCTCATAAGAGGGTCAGCCTGTCCTTTGAAGGTTTGAAGCCAGGTATTGACTTCTCCTCTCTAGCCATGAAAGTCCTAGATGGCTTTTCTTTTTCCTCTGTTATTTCATGTAGCCACCTTTATCAATGATCTTAGCTACATCTTCTGGAGAACTTGCTGCAGCTTCTCCATCAGCACTTGCTGCTTCATCTTACACTTTTATGTTATGGAGATGGTGCCTTTCCTTAAACCTCATGAACCAACCACTGTTAGTGTCCAACATTTCTTCTGCAGCTTCCTCACCTCTCTTAGCCTTCGTAGAATTAAAATGAATTAGTCTTGCTCTGAATTAAGTTTTGGCTTGAGGGGAATGTTGTGGCTGGTTTGATCTTCTATCCAGGCCACTAAAACTTTTTCGCTATCAGCTATAAGGCTGTTTCACTTTCTTATCATTTATGTGCTCACTGGAGTAGCACTTTTAATCTCCTTCAAGAACTTTTCCTTTGCATTCACAACTTGGCTAGCTGGCACAAGAGGCCTCATTTTCAGACTATCTCAGCTTTTTACCTGCCTTGCTCACAAAGCTTAGCTATTTCTAGCTTTTCATTTCACGTGAAATACTTAGAGGCCATTGTAGGAATATTACTTGGCTGAATTTCAATATTGTTGTGTCTCAATGAATAGGGAGGCCTGAGGAACAGAGAGAACTGCTGGTCGGTGGAGCAATGGGAACACACACAACACTTATTGGCTAAGTTCACAGTCTTATAAGGGTGTGGTTTGTGGTGCTTCAAAACAATTACAATAGTAACATCAAAGATCACTGGTCACACAAAGATCATTATAACAGATAAAATAATAATGAACATTTTGAAATATTGAGATAATTACTAAAATGTAATACAAAGATACAAAATGAGCACATGCTGTTGGAAAAATTGTGCCAATAACCTTGCTTGACCAGGGTTGTCACAAACCTTCAATCTGTAAACACTGTAATATCTGTAAAGCATAATAAAACCAAGTATCTGTATTTTTTTAAAACACCATAAAAATATATAATTTCTAAAGACAACACTAGTTTGGTTCATTTCAGGCAGTAAAAATATAAATATACATTTTATGAAACTTCTTAGACATTTTTCTTTCCATTTTACTTTTTTTTCAGTGGCAGATAACTTCCACAGGATTCTCTGCAGTGTCTTTTGCTGTCTGTCATGGAAATTCAGCTTTCTCTTTGACGTCTTATTTTCCACACATTTTAATTTTTCTACCTTCTTCTTAGGCAGAATTACCAAATGCCCCTCAGTTTGTCTTCACAGCATAGAACAGACATATTTACTTACACTTCCATTGAAACTCGGTCATTTCATAACATATGAGCAACCTTTTCTTACCTTCTGCTTGCATTGTGGTACACACATTGGTAGTTTATACAGTATTTGAATTGTCACATTGGATGTCATGGCAAATATGACTAAAGGCATTTAGCTGTCTGTGAGGAAAGGACCTGAATAGTCCCTAAAGAATTTTGGTAAAGAACAGACTCACGTTTGAATTCGAAGTCTACACCCTGGGAGACCTAGTGACAGGCAATCGCTCTAATTTCAAATTCCCTACTGGGGGATGCTTCTCTGGAGAGCTACATGGTTGAAGGCAGATACATATTTGCTTAAGGAAAAACTGATTACAAGTTTTTCTACCTTGAAAAGTGCAATAATTGATATCAAATCCAACTAACAATTTATGAAGTTTGCATCACTTTCTGTGTATCTAAGCACAAAGACATTTTCCACTTGAATTCTCTCATTTTATCACATATATTTTGAAAATTACATATGTCCATATGTCCTAATACATATATCAGGAATTAATGGTCTAATTATTTCACTTTTACTTAAAAAGAATGAGGAATGATGTTATCTCATTTTAGTGACTGTGAAGATGAGACAATAAGCATTTGTTAGGGTGCTGTGTGGTGCTATGGAAAACCAAATAAAGGGAGGTTAACCTTATCTTTAAGTAATTTATAATCTACTTAGAAAAACAAAACCAAAAAACATGAAATATTAGCAAAGATAGCAAATTTCTGTGGTATGAATAATAAGTGCTAGTCTTAGAAAGTCCTCATGGAAGAAATGATATTTGACCTGAATCTTACCAGATAGAATTTAAGTAATTGAAATGGAGATAGATGCATTGCAAAATAATGCAATTTAGGGGGAAAAAACCTCAGATCTGGAAATTAGTTTGATATGCTCCTAGGACTTTACCAAAACCGGGAAAACACACTGGAGAAGAGTGGAAAACCAGTGACAGACCATATAGCTTTTATCCCATGTGTTCAGCGAAAGTCAATAAAAGAAAATATTTTTTTAAAATTCTAGTGAATATTGATTCGCAGATTCAATGTTTCATATAGTGAAGAGAAGTTATATACACAAACAAAGGAACTCATTGCATGAAAGAGATGAGAAAAGTTCTGTCAACGGTCATATATTCTTAGCATGCAACTCTGCATGCTAAGAAAAGTTTTAAAAAAATTTGTATGTAGTGTTTATTAGGTAACAGAAATTGTTCTAGGATCTTTGCAGATACTAGCTCATTCAATCCTCACAGCAACCTAATGAAGTATTAACAGTATCCCCAAATAAACAACTAAGGCACAGGGAAGTACACAGCCAGTAAGCAATGCAAGCAAATTTTAAATATGAGCAGTCTGATTCCAGGCATGTATTTATTTTTAAATTTTCTTAACCAATATCCTTTTATCTCATTGATTTACAAATTAAATGTTTGACATGGTTCCTTTTCTGTCACCATGTTTATAGAATCACTCATATAATGAACGATTAAATGATTACATGTGTATAGGTTTTGAGAAGTAGTATTACTAGGTAGTATCAATAAGTTCCTTTCATTAAGGATCAAGAAAAATAGTAACACTTTGTAACTGTGTGTATAGATATATCTATATATATATATATAGAGGAGAGAGAGTATGTGTGTATGTATATATATATATATATATATATATATATATATATATATATACACACACTACATGTATTATGTACTATATACTATTAGGCTGGTGCAAAAGTAATTGGGATTTTGCCATTGCTCGTAATGGCAAAAGCCACAATTACATTTAGTATATAGTATAGAATACACTATATATTTAGTATATACTACATATATATACTATATACTATGTACTCTCTCTAAATACGTGTATATTCTGTTCTTTTAGAAAATACATAATACTTGTTCATGCATGGCTAAGGAAAAAAAAGAAAGAAAATACATAAAATATATAATTACATATGTATATTATATAATGTATATTAATTATATATTATATGGTATACATTAATTATCTCTCTCTATATATATATATTTACCTTTCTAATGACTTCACCCTGATGTGTGATTTCTTTTAACTCTCCAACAATAGTTACAATACATTATTTCTAAGGCAGAAAATGAAAACCATGGGACATTTTCACTCTTGCTTGCATATGAATAGCAAACCAAAAAATTTTATTGCAAAATTCGTATGTGTTAAAATCAAAGACTTCTTATTAATGATATGTTTTATATAGAGATCTAAAATTTCTTACAAATATGATCTATTTACCTCTTAAAATATCTGTGTTGGACAAGTGGCAAAGATAGCTTTGTCCCTGTTTTACAGATGGGATGACCATGGAAATATGAAATGACGTCCCCTGGATCAGGTGGATCAGGTGGGGAAGCCACCAAGAGAACGAAAGCAGAAGTAACAGTTGCAGGACTGATGGTGCCCAGTGAAGGGTGCTTAGGGAAAATTCTCAAAAATCACGTGTTTTAGTATTCATTTCTTCTCGAAAATTTATGTATTATTGTGGCTGAGCTAAATGGCCACATCCTTGTAACTTGTGCTTCTTTTAGTTCTAATATCCTCTTAATGAGTTTTTTTCAGCCTTTATGTAAAACTTTTAAGTCATCAACATCATATTCTCTCATCTGATTATTTCAGGGAAGCCATTCACTAAGACCTTTTCTCTAGCTATAATTTCCTTACTTTTCTGCAATGCTATTTATTTTTATGTAGTTGTTATGATTTATTCCCTGTAGACTAGTAATTTTTTTTCCTATCTGGCTAAACCTTTGTAACTTCCCCTATTTACTTATTACTTTCTCTCCATGCATCTATGTATTCCCACCATTACATTCTCCAAATCTTCGCTTCTTCCTCCTCTTTAGTTTTATCACTCTTGTTTCTTATCTCACACACACACACACTCAAACGTGCACACACACACGTGCACACACACACACACATTCTGTTTCTCTCCAATGGAGCTATTCTAAGAAACTTCCTTGAATATTTATAGCAGACTCCTTAACATAGCTGAAAAAATGTTCAAAAGCAGTTATAACCAAGATTTGCTCTTTATGGTAGTAGTTTATACCAATAAATTTCCACTTGTACCCCAGAGCTTCTTTAAACTGTGAGTTGTCATTCTTCTGAATGACAGGCATGACTATCAGTGAGAACTTTCCTATCTGCCCTTTTAGCCTCAACCTCAGACTATTAAAAATCTATTGGGTTTTTGAGGGTGAGCCTAAACCAAATGAATCTGGCTATAGAGCTACAAGATTAGGGTTCTTAAGTATGTGTTGGCCACTCCAATGTCACTTTGAATGACATTCTTGGCTTTATTTACATTATATTCTTAGGGCCCACCAATTTCTTCAGACTTCTGGACTGAGATCTAATGATGTATTTTCAAGAGCAGTAGTATGACTTACCAAGCTAAGCTGAAATTCCCCCCTGAAATTCTGTTTCTGGATTTTAATAGAATCTTACTGACCTTGGGCAAGTCACTTAGCTTCTATGTATCAATTTTTAATCTGTAAGACAGAAGTAATAGTACTAACTTTCCCCATGGGCTTCCCATAGGAGAACAACAACAAAAAAAAGAACAATCCATTGAAATGATAGTCAAGCTTTCTGAGGCTGCAGCAAAAGTATTTAAGCCTTTAAGCCCAAAATATCTAAAATTTATTTTCTTAAAATAACTTTCTGATAGATATGGGTAGGTACCCAAAAGAAACAAAAAGGCCCAAGGGGCCAGGGTAGAACAGAAAGGTTTTTAAGTCTGTAGCATACTGGTATCAGAACTAAAAATTACACTTAGCCTTTCTCATTTTGATCAAATGTTCTTGCTATGAGAAAATACTGCCTCATAAAAGGTGCTCTTAAAATATTTAAAGAGCTACTGCCACCTTTCTCTTTTCTTTGATAGATTTTTACAGAAGCTTTTCTTGTTAACCATTCATGGCCATGATAAACAATTAACTTTGTTCAGGTTTCTGTCTGAAAATTGAGAATAATATTTCTGTATTGGATGTTTTACCAAATGAGTTTTTCACAGACAATGAAGCTCAAAGATAAAGCAATCACACTCTACTCATTTCTGTGTACTAATGCTATATCTGGCATATATTTCAACAGCTTTCTATATCTGCCTGTACTTTGTTTTGGGAGAAATTCAAATGAATCAATATTTTCCAACAACCTGCTACATTTGAACCGTAATGCTAAGAATTACAGGGGGTAAAGGGTGAATAACACGTGGTCTCTGACCTCATACAGTCCATTGTAGAAGCTTGCAATCTAATTCTGAAACCACACTTGTCCTCATCTGAAGTGAAGGCACCAGAGACATTCTTAAAAAGTAGCCTAAGGAGTCAGATATTTTCACTATACAGGGGTTTGAGCAGTCACCAAGAAAAACTCCATAGCATTATGAATCTGTTAAGATTATAGATGTGAAAACCCTTTGAACACTGAAAATACCCTGCAAAAAATAAAGGCACAATGTGAATACATAAAGGTATAATGGCACTTTCATTGTGTTTTGGAAACAGGCAACCTGGAAAAGCTTTCGATCAGCTCTGTCTTAACACCTACTATCACATGGTAAATTCTGGGTGCAGATTCTCAGTGCTAGAGTCCGTAGTCCCTGGGGAATGCCCATTTGCACGAAACTTGAAAAGTTTGTTTTTTCATGATGACAATAAGGGCAATAGTGCATTCAGTCTTTATTTAGGCAACTGATTCTCATGGATTTCAAAAGCTACCATGTTCTGCAGCAACACCTTTTTTGATAAACTACAATGGCTACAGTGTTCTACTTTTCATTTTTCTTCTTATCCTCAAAGAGAAAGATATCTCTTTGAGGAAATATCAACAGAGTTAACGTAAGAAATATATAGTTTCTTCCTTATGTAATTAATTTGGCATTATTTTTGAGGTGTGGAGCATCCTGGCAACTGCTTTGGTTTAAAACTCTATGTGATTTGGGAAAAGCACGTTTCAGAATGTTTAATTCAGCGATACAAAAGGCACTAATGAAATATGCATGTATGAATTTTATATCATATTAGTTCCCTCTTTCTTGAAATCTGAATAAAAGCCAAACATCTGGATTATGTCTGAAAAGCCTAATTTCCAATTTTCAGAGAGATCCAGTCTATTTTGACATTGCACACTTAGCCTTAACATTTACAGTGTGCTATTAACATTACTTGCAATTGTAGAAAAAAAAGTTTAGATTTAAACAAACTTGGTGCCTCCTAATGCTAAAAATAAATCTATATTTGAAATGGCTGCTGCTGCTGCTGCTGCTGCTGCTGCTATACAACCATACACATCCATAGTTCAGGCTTCATCAGCATTTTCATTATAAATACTTGCACTGAACAGGCCTGTAATTCAGCTATAAAGATTTGTGGTAAGCTATGATATATAAATTCTCCTATGATTGTATATTAAAACAACAAACAGCAATTCATACATCACTTAATTTGAGAACCTATTCATTGACTCAGGGCTTTCTGAAGGTCTCAAATATTCAAGATACTCTGTGATCAGCCAAAGAAGACATAGCCACCATCTTTTAAAAGTTTATTCTTCAAATTTCCAAGACAAATATTTCTGCTTTTATAGATATTGGGGCATATTTTGGCAGCCTAGACTAAAGGCAAGTAAATATTTATGGTCTTAGTAGTTTAGAGATGTAAATATGGATATCATTGCTTTATCTCGTTTCATTATCATAGTTTATTTAGGAGATAGATTGTCAGTCAAGTTTTAGAAGATAAGGCAAATAGTGGTATGTCCACACAAGAGGTCAAGGAAGATAGAAGAATGTGACTGTTGTGTTTGAAGTTTGCATAATAGTAATTCTTCAGTGGGCTTTCATTTACTACACGTAACTTGTTATTGGATTTCTTATAGCACATATTAGGTAAAAGTTTTCTTTTGTTACGTATGGAGAACAGCTAGAGTCAAAGATATTTCTTTTTCCTTTTCTTCTTACTTTGCATTATTAGAAAATTCTAAATTATGTAGTTGTGCTGAGTGCAGTGGCATGTACCGGTAGTTCCAGCTACGTAGGAGACTGAGGAAGGTGGATTACTTGAGCCTAGGAGTTCAAGGTTGTAGTGTGTGCTCATCATGCCTGTGAATGGCCAACTGCACTCCAGCCTGGGCAACATAGCAAGAACCTGTCTCAAACCTTAACAAATTGTGTAGTGGTGCCAAATTCAACAGAAATAGCTATGTTTAGAGATGTTTGTTTAGGTTGGGAAATGGAAAACAAAGTAAATGAAACGTTCACATTGAAAACTTGTTTAAAGGAGAAAACTGAGTTTCATTACATTAATTGCTGCGCCTCAAGTCTTTTTTCCTTTCTGCATCGCATCCTCTAACAGATATTACATAATTGCATAACTGTTTTTACTATGTGCTGACATGACATTACAACAGCCCTGATACGGTGCATCATAATGAAACCATAATTAGAGGAGTCATGATGTATTATGGCAATGATCCTCATCATCACTAAAGTGCATTGGAATGCACAGAAAACCCGTTGAGATGTGTAGATTTTCAACATAATATAACACAACCATGAAGTTTCATAGCATGGAGGAGAGATTACAATTATGCCCATGCTGCTGATAGCAAGGGTTTAAATGCACATCTTCGATATCTACTGAAGAATGTCTGTATAGATGAAGGAAATTTTGAGGGTGGTATTTATCTTGAAATTTATGTCTTTTAAAAAATTTAAAGGAGGGACGTTGTTGAAATACGCACCTAACCACATAAATTCTATAGTAGAAGTCTCCTACATTTACCAGATAAAAGGACTTGAAAGGTTTCATTCTGTACCTCAAATTCAATGAAATACCTCTCTAAAGTAGGACGGATTGTAGACAGTTTTGGAATTTGCAGTTAACCCTGTCCTTTCTTTTGGTTCTCTACCTCCCCTCTTGAGCTTAGATTATACAGCTTACATTTTATGTGGTTGTGTCTTTGCTTCATTGTTGTTCTCTGAGATTTTTCTGCATGAGAATCTTGTTCCTGAATCTTGTTCCAGCGAGTGACAGCTTCTTCTTAACTTGGTGATTTTCAGTCTTGGTATTTCTTTTACCTGGAATAATGTGATTGTTATGGCTGATCTTATGAATGTGGATCCAAAGAAGCTCAACTTTCTAAAACAGAGAGGAACTTTAGGCTCTATCTTCCAGACCAATCCTCATTCAATGCTTCATTTGCCCATAATATATCCCAGCCAGGTAAACCTCTCATCTCTGCCTGAATACCTTTGGTGAATGGGAACTCACTATCTCCCATGCTGTGTTCCTACTCATGCTTCAGCCTTTGACCCCCAGCCTGACCTCTGAGGTCTGATGGAACAAATTAATATTTTTTATGCAAAAGTCCTCTAAATATTCAAAGTCTGCTAACATGTCCTTCCTCTCTTCTCTCACCTCTAACTCTTACTTGCCCTCTTAGCTGAATACCTTTAGCTCCTTCAACATCTTGACCCTGGGGAAGTATTGAATCTTCTTCCTTACTTGAGTGCTTTTTTTTTTTTTTGGTACATTTAATACATTGTCTAGGTCCCTTTTAGAAAATGAAATATAAGCAGTATAAGGTTGGTGCCTAGCAAATCACAGTCAAACTAATATATCCATTACCTTTTTTTTTTTTTGACTCTGTGTTTGTCTTAATTCAACCCAAAATCTTTTTTCCTTTTAATATAGACAGGAAGCAGGGAAATACTGGGTAGAAGGGGGTGGGATTCCTGGTGAGGGCTCCACCCTCAAGCCTGGACCCACAGCTCTACATGAGAACATGCATTCCTGTTTACCTGCCTGAATGTTGCCTATTCCAAAACCAACCTGGTGCACCATGCCCTCCACCCTGAACCCATAAAAACCCCAAGCTCCACTGACAGAGCAGAGCAATGCAGCAGAGAAGGAGAGAAGAGAAGCGTCTGAATGCCAAGAGGAGTTGAACAGACGGGGGACAGTCAGAAAGGAGTTCAGCTGGGGATGACCAAACTCCAGGGAAAGATTATCTTCTCACTCCATCTCCTTTCCAGCTCCCCATTGCACTGAGAGCCTCTTCCATCACTCAGTACGATCTTCTGCATACACCACCTTTCAGTCTGTTTGTGTGACCTGATTCTTCCTGGACGCCAGAGAATTCAGGATGCATCAGGTGCAGGAACCCAAAAAGGCTGTCTTGCTGACTTCTTCACTAAGCTGTTTAACACTCAAGCCATCAATAGATGGCAAATGCTAAAAGAGCATTGTTTGTAACACGTGCCCCCTGAGGCTCCAGAGGTTGTGGGCAACCCCTAGATGCTGCCCGGGCCAGTGTGGGGTTTGTGTGACCTCATTCTTCCTGGATGCCAGGCAAGAATTCAGGATGCACCAGGTGCAGGAACCCAAAAAGGCTGTCTTGCTGACTCTTCACCAAGCTGTTTTAACACTTAAGCCATCCACGAATGGCAAATACTAAAAGAGCATTGTTTGTCACACGTGCCCTTTGAGGCTCCAGAGGTTGTGGGCAACCCCTAGATGCTGCCGCAGGCCAGTATGGGGTTTGTTCTTGCTGGCACCCAAAGTCACTTGCCTGGCTCCTGCACCCGCTCACCTCCATGCACCCCGTCCTGCAAGGGGTTTGAGCACAAGTGGCCGAGTAAATGAGCCAGCCCTGTATCACAAGTCTTGTGAAGGGGTCAAGGGAACTCTCCTGTCTCACTTTTTAAAAAAATGTACATCTACCTTCCGTTATCTGTTGACTCACATTGAACCTAAAGGCAAGTGAAGCCTAGGCACCTCCATTCTTTATGCAGTTTAGAAATTTTATCTTTTTGAAGGGGGGAGTGGTGTGGTGAAATGGGATGGTTATTAACTCTGTCCGACTTTACATTTGTCATTTCTCCTTCTTAGGTTTAACTCATTATGGCAGCATGTTTTGCTCCTTTTAGAGTCTGTTATCATCTGAAATAGACATTATAAAGTAGTTGCCTGCAGCTTCATATCCAGAGACATAGTTTGGTCTGTGTAGTGTTAAAAAGTTTTAATGCAGCATATAACAATTTTGAGACTTCATGTAAATATATATAGGCTTTAAAAAATCTGTATCTGGGCATACTGAACCCATGTTCAAGCCATATTTCCACATGGTAACAGTTGGCAGAGCTGCATAAGGGTTGCCCCTTTTAGATGAGGCACATGGTCTCCCATCCTCCTTGGTTCACTCTATGCCCTCTTATCTCTTACTGATATTAGATATTAGTAGTAATCACATTTATGCATTGTTTTTGTTTTAGTAAAAAAATAGTTACCTTTTTTATCACAGTAGCAATAGTTAGAATATGAAGGAGAGAAGAGGATTTATCCTTGCCCTACTCAATTCCTTGATATCATCTGCCTTTTAGTGAGGTGGAGCTGGCTAATACTGACTTATGAAAGCATATTGTTAAATATTCAGGAATTTTAGCAGCAGCAACAACCATTGGTAGATTGGAATCAGCCACAGTGGGAGTGTTTACACAAGGGAAATCAATGAACACTACAAATCAGGTCTTTTTCTTTTTCTTCTTTTTTTCTTCCTTCTTTTTTTTCCTTAGAGAGCCAGTTTACTAGCATACCTCTACCTTTAGGTATTTGAGTTTATGATCTCTGAGCTAAAATATTTATTATACTTTATTGATCAATGAGATTAGTATAATCTGGTAATCTGATCAATATGCCATATTCATATTTTCCTTATCTATGTCATTAATAAAATATTTAATAAGAAAGAACCAAAGAAGAGACCTATGGCATAACATCCATTGAACAGTGATCTTTACAGATGATTGTTCAACAGGTCCTCAGTAAAACTCTCTGTGCTTCTTAATGATTTCATCCATCTGCTCACTTTGTGCTTATGAAAATCTAATAGACGCTCATACACCTGATCCAGGAATTCACATCCTTGCTGTAGGAATTTAAGTCATTAGATTTGGGTGTATATTCTTAGCAATTTAATTATGTTTAAGATCTGGTTAGTAGTGTAGTAAATAACTGGTATTGCTACAAAATTGCATTGAAAAGGTAATAAGATTGAATTTCTACACAAGTTGACACTCAATTAAAATTTCCATATATCCAGTGAGTTAGCCAGTTCTTGGCTGGAGAGTTAAGCAAATGCCTTCCTACTAAGCCGATCACTTCAAAACAGGCAAAATTTATAATAGAGTCAAATCAGGACTGAATGTATTAACTAAAACTGGAGTTCAGCTTATCAAATACAGATCAAAAGCAAGAAATAGACTAGAGAGCACATGGGATATTTCTTCCTTAAATTTCTCTGTTTTTTATTGACACTGGGGGAAAAATAGCACATTAAAACCTCCTTACTGAATTACTGTCCTAAACCAATAGATCCATGGGGCTTGTTCAGCTAAAAGCCACAACAGACTTTGTAATGCAATGATGTAATCTTGGCTTTGTGTCATTTATATTCAACCTCAAAAAAAACAATTTTCCTGAATAGACAGGCTGACAACAATATTGTTCGGTGTGGGTTTTTATTTGGATTCTTTCCAAATGGTTCACATGCCTTCACAGTAACACATCATGC
This sequence comes from Ateles fusciceps, assembly GCA_036589455.1. Classification (NCBI taxonomy): domain Eukaryota; kingdom Metazoa; phylum Chordata; class Mammalia; order Primates; family Atelidae; genus Ateles; species Ateles fusciceps. Next base: position 284,791 of record JAZHEH010002842.1, read on the forward strand.
CTGCTTACGTTTTTTTGCCTGAATTCTAAACTTTTCCCCTTTTACTAGCTTTCTATTTTTCTTTTAAGGTCTCAGTTATGTTTGTAAAACTAACCAGCTCTACCACAAAATTAGGATGTATCTTGCAGAGAGCATTCATTTTACTTTTTGCATATTTTTCCCGAGGTCATGTCAAGGTTAGTTTGAATTCCATCCTACATTAAGACTTCTTTCACAGCTATTTAGCTCGGCAGCCTACTCCCCCGCTGGGGCCTGCCCCTTGGGCACGTCAAAGCTTCAGACCTGACAAATCACACACAGATGAAGCTGTACAGTTTTTTAAACAGTTTCATCAGTAACTTTTTTTTCTTTTTCACTATCCTCCTTCATGTTGAGATTTTTTTTTCTCTGAATTACCATTTCAGGAATGTTGATTTCTGTTTGAGACAATTTGTTTTTACATCAGAGTTGCAGACTAGCAATATCATTTATTTTATAGTAAAGGATATTAATAGCCTTCTGGTCACCAAGACTGCAGACCTGCAGACCATTCCTATAATAACTGTAATTGCTTTATTAAAATCTATTTGTAATAGGAAGTATAGTGTTGGAAATGTAGCTATATCATAGAGTCTACCAGAATCTGAAAAAAAAAAAACCCATAAAAATGCAGTTTATAAGGTATTATGAGTTGAGCCTGGAAATCTTTCTCAAATCGTTAATAATATGCTTTTATCAGTATTTTAGCAAATTATGAAACTAACCGATGCAACTCCATTTCCTGTTTAATTGATGAAGTTAAAGTGCTTGGTTGCTAATGAGTGTATTAGCAAACAATGTCCCCTTTATAGGCTTAAGTAGATCAGGATTTTTAAAAAGCAGCTTACTATCCTTATTTTTATGGGATGAAAAATATTGACTGCCGCAAAATTACTAGACCAACTGAAGTAATGGTGTAATTATTTCTGTATAGTTATTTTGGCAATTTCCAACAACCAGATTAAGGTTTTTTAGTTCCCATGCTAGAAAATAGTTATTTTCTTTTACAAACCATAGACTTTTCATTACATTTTTATTCAGGACAAACAACACCTGAAGATCTTTACTGTAGACTAAGCAGAAAACTTAGAAGTAAGGGGAAAAATATTATTTGAATGATTCTCCTCTCCTCAGTCTTCTTTTACAGTTTGTTCAACATGAAAGTACCCAAATGAAGTGTTCTGTAAAAGGTTGCTTGGTTGAAACTAATTAAAGACAGGTCTAAATAGAAAAAGAAAAGAAAAAGGGATCAAAGGAATTACATTAGATGTCAGGACATCATTTGGGAGCATTTTTATTTAATTTTTGTTATTCCAGGAAAACACTACATTCTAAAAATGTCCATTTTTTGGCCATAATTTTATATTTGTATTATTTTTGCAATAAGATATGTGTCATCAGGCAAACATCTTGAAGAAATCATTTCAGTATTGGCACATTAACACATTATGGTGAAAAGAGAGGCTTGTGCTTTTCACGCAGTGCATTTCAGTCTTCAATTAATGTGAAAGCACTACAATGCCTATGCAACTTCTCTTGCCTAGTGGTGCACCATTTATCATTGCAGTTTTACATTGACCTTGACACCCACTTCATTAGAATAAAGATTGTCTACCATTTAGGTTACATTGTTCCTCTGCACAGAGACCCCATGCAAATTTCTGCTCAGATAGAAGAGCTGTGAGGCTGTCAGAGGTCATCTGCATTAAATGATTGCAGCTATTTTCCAACTGCTTCTTTTCATTCTACTCAATTCAGGCAAGGAGGATCAATCAAGTCCTCTGCCTGAAACAGTGGGACTGCTGGGAATATAACTGTTTTTGGTAGTAGTGGATATGCCCTAAACAGTATTAAATATTTAATATAAACTCATTAACGGCCATACAAAGCCTTCAGAAAGATACCAAATTTATAGAAATATCTAAGGGGATAGAGAACCTTTTTAAAAAGTAAATAGAAAAATAATCATCAATGTTATAATTTTACAGGGTATGATCAAAATAGTTCTTAAACTTACTAAATTTTACCTATAGGAGACTTTTTTCTCACCCTTGACATGGGTAGGGAAGAAGGAGACAGGTAGACTTAGTGTCCTTATGCAGTATTTTATATGAAATTGACATGAAAGTTTTTAGTTATTGATGTTTTTATTTTTGTTCTATAACAATGACTTCTGCTCTAGCTATATTTATTTTTAAAGGCTTAGATATTTGTTATTTAAAAGAAATGATTGGAGAAATAAGTTGCCAGTACCCTACTTAAGTTTTCTGAGTGATATAATTGGAATTAAATTATTAATGGGAGATAGTTTAAAAAAGATTGTTTTATGATCTTCTATTAGGGAATTTGCAATTCATTTTAATATTTGTAGTTTGATTTATATTAAAGATAATGCAATCTATGTCCAATTAACAATACATGGCCAGTGTAATGTGATTTCCAGATCATGCAAATGGAATAAGCTAGAAGAGGGGGAAACTCAATTCTTAACCTCAGGTGTAATTTGCTGTGCGAGTTCTGGCAATTTTAAATGACATTGCACTTTTTAATTTTTCCAAAGGCTCAGCAGCAAATTTATCCCAATCAGGAAAACCTATTATTAATTTACAAGGACAATTGTAGGAGTCTTTATAATTTCTCTACGCTGTTATTCACCATAGATTCTAATGGTAAAATGCAAGGAGTTTGCAAGAAATAATGGCTATTATTTGTCCTGGCCTTGAACCCTCTTCTTCAATTTTGAATGTCTTGAAGTGTTGGTGATACTGACTCCATGTGCAGCATCATATGCATTGTGAGATGCTGCACACTAGTCTTCTGAAAAGGAGGGCAGCATAAGAGCTGCTGCAAAGGCAATACTGGCCTTTAGCAGATTCCTGCACTCTGCATGTACAGCTGAGCTTGGACCCTGGACTTTTATATAAAAAGACTCTTTGTTCACCACTGAATGGCATTAGGCATGGACTTGCTGAGGGGCCACCATGAAGCCTCGAATGAGGAGGGCAAACACTAGCCAGAAAACACGTGAGAGTTGTAAATAGACACATCCCTGGATTTTTTTTTTTTTTGCAAAAATCTATATTTTCACACATAATTTTGCCAGTAATCTGGTGTTTGCTATGTTCCTAGCATTTGCTTTCTTGTTGATAGACTAAGTAAGATATATCTTATTTTCTCAGTGTACTCTTACCTATCTGTCTATCTATCTATCTATCTATCTATCCATCTATCCATCCATCCTATCTATCAGTCAATCAGTCAATCAATCATGTGTATATGGGGAGGGGATTCTTGCTGGATAAACAGGTGTTTGTGGCATTATTTATACTAGGAAAGACATTCAATCCTGTCATTCTAATAACTAGATCATTTTCCTTGCTTTAACTTTTCCTAATATAAAGTCAACTGAAGCTCAGTTAAAAGTAATATGGTGTAATATGTAAATGCTGGAACCCTGATGACACAGAATACAACAGCCCTATTCTAATAATCACGAAATGTCTTTAGTTTAATTTGTGTGTTCTTGCAGCCAAAGCTTCACTCTCTGTTCAGCAATGTCTGGTCTCTTTTCAGCATAACCAACAGAAGCACCATACAAAAGTCTTACAATGGATGTCTTAATCTCTCTGTGTGCTTTTAGAGCATTATTTTGAATTCCATCATGCTGCCTTTTTTCTTTCCTTCTTCTGAAGTTTTATTACAACAGCAGAATTCCCAGGGAGCTTTGGGGGCAAGGTTCACATAATATAGCCCTGAAGTTTTGCTTAGGTGGAAGCCATCCCCCAATCCTGGCCATCCTTTGATGATCCTTCTATTTCAAAAATATTCACTGGGTAGAGTCTTATAGCATTAGCTGTACATAGTTTATTTATTTTTATTTTTTTATTTGCCAGACAGTGAGCATCTACAACCCTTTCATGATGTTTTCTTTCTCTGACCTCATAGTGACAAGGCATCTTGTTCCTTAACATTGAGGGGAGGCAGAAAAATGCTTGAGTTGCTCAATGTGTGCCTTCTATACCAGTTTCAAAATGGCTTATTCTTCTGGTTTCCATGGTGACAATTAACACTGTTTCAAGGCATTGTTCCAGTCTCCATTTGGGCAGAATTTTCGGTGTGATTTCTAACAAAAAAAAAGAAGGGGGGCTTTGGTGTTGGGGGGAAGTCTTTAGCATAACTGTCAAAAAAGTTATCTCAATCAAGTCTTCATGCATTTCTAAGTATATTTATTTCAGAAATTCCTGTTTTTGCTGGCTTTGCTTTATAATTCAGTTTTAGCATTTGTGTTGTTAAAACTAAGCACTCAATAAGAATTTTCTAAAACTTCTTTAGTTCTTAGTTAAAATGGTGGGCTAGTATTTGTAGTTGTTTTTAACTCTTTTTAAAAATTTTCTTTATATTTATATGCACAGGGATGGCATTTAGAATAGTACTAGCCTGTGTCTTTAATTTAGATCATTCACATATCTATTAGGAGGCTTCATTAGTCAAAATTGAATTGGCCAAGCAAATACACTTAATAATGTAAATATGGCCTTTCAAGAAAGTATATTTTATTTTTGACTAGACAGAGAGGCCCACAGCAGGTGCTGTAGGGAAATTAAATACTGGATGCTTATTTACCTTAGCACTCAAGAAAAGCCATCTGACTTTAACTTTGCTAATCTCATTTTTGCCTATTGAAGAGTAGTCTATATCATAACATCCCCAGACTACAGGACACAATGGGGCAGCCTCTGCTCACTTACTGCTGTGGTTGGAATGAATATGAAGATTAATTTATCTTCTCACCACAGGATAAAGTAGCCCTACTTGATAGGATGACTGAAAACTGATAGAGCTGGCAGTTGATTCTCTGAGCCTAATGCTTCTGAAAAGATGTTAAGAGAGAGAAGAGCAAAAAACATACTAGTATCAACAAAAAATAAGCTTCCTGACATTATTACACATACAGCTTGAGCCCCTAAATCATATTAGATTCAAACTCGAGTGCTTTAAAATTTAAAATAAATATTTTCAGCTTAAATTATGTAACATTTTAGTACCATTCATTCATATATCAATACATCTAACAATTAAGTAGATACTCTTAGCTTTTATATTATAGTTTGAAGGCATTGTCCCTCAATCACATCTTTCATCAGGCTGTTTAGGCAGTAGGCTATATGGTGACAAAAACCGAGAACATACATAAAGACATGTTTCTTTTAAATGTAATAACCTTTTATGATAGCTATTGCAGTGACTACTTATATACATTTAACAGAGAAGATTAGTTTATTACATCCAAAATTAATTGGTTTTTATATTTTTATTTTTATGAGACTATCATTTTTGGGACACATCTAAGCTGCTTCCTTTCTTGACTGATCTGCTGTGTGAGAGCTGTTTAAAGTTGGGGTGGAGAGTGGGGATGAGCTTATCACAAGCTAAAGGAATAACTGGTAGAGGCCATTCCCAAGTGGCACAGCCAGAGGACTCCCTCTGTCGATGAGCAATACCATGTGGCATAAGTAAAACATTTGAATTAGATTCTTCTGCCTGCCTAAAATACTGGTTCCCCCCAATATTATGTGGAAGTCTTACCAAATTAATTATGTAACTCTTTGTCAGCTCTATCATTTTAGAGGGGAATCTCATCACATAAAGCAGATTGTCCTCTCCTCCAATCATCAGTCTGACAAATAAAACACTATCTAGGTTTCTAGAATACTTCTGAATATTGAATCCAGAAAACTCAAGTGGACAGTGTGTTTTCTAAGTGCCGGAGTAACATGGTCCTGGTAATTGCCTTCCATTAGAAAACGCAATCAGAATTTCTCATGTATCACAGGCCAAATTCTAAAAGCACTCTAAAGCAACCCTTGATTTTCTCTACTATGCATATTCATGTAATTTTGGATACTCTGACACCCTGATCAACATTCATTAATAATGTGAAATGCTTTAAATCACCTCATTTAAAACATTTTGTTCTGTGATCCACAAATGACTAACATTTGGAGAAGTTTACATAATACAAATGATGTGCATGTTTAGTGTAAATGAAAGATTAAAATATGAAACTAAAAGTATGCAAACATATGCACGCAAATGCTGTAGATCTATTAACTGAAACAGTGATTTCACACCTTCTTTTCCTTGAATCTGCTTCCAATTGTATTTTTGTTTGGGATCTTATATAATATCATGTTTTCAGGGTGAATGAAATCACCCAAGTACTTGGGCATGTTTGAACTTACTGATTTACTTATTTGCCCAGAGAAAAGTTTTTCTCATTAAATCTGATAAAGGTGCTTATCTTAGGGCATCCTTGCTCATTTAGGGTATGGGAACAAAATGCTACCATGGAACTCAGTGACCTAAATTTGGTGCCTGAAAGAAAAAGTTTTCAAATTGCTATTATATTTGGAAATGTGCTAAAAATGTAAAATATGTTTAATATTTTAACTAGAATCTAATTTTTCTACTCAGAGGTGTTCTTACATGTACATTTATAAAGTACAATCATAGTCATTTATAGCTATCCATAATATAGGATTATGAAGTTATCCAAATAGAGTTATTTGAAGAGAATCACCATAGTAACTGTCATATTAAATAGCACTTACATTATCTCCAGCAAAACATCTTTTAGGAGAGACTCTCTTGGCAGTTTGTTAGAATACAATACATACTGGGGGAGAGAGAGTTTTATAATTAACTATTATTTGGGAAATATTTTACAATAATCAATAAGAAAGCATAGATTTGTAACTATTCCTAAAATGTTGGCTTTCCTTTTTCTCTCTATATGTACCTTTTCTCCAAGCCCACACAGAGTTTTTAAGGAAAAGAAAATGAAAACAAAATGTTAACTGAGAACTCAAAAAACTTACATAATCTTTATGAATAATTTTATTTCTTCCACCTTGAGACTGGTCTTTTAGGGGCAGAGATGAGAGGTCGACAGCACTCTGGAGCTAAATAATGGCCAAAATTAACAATAATATTAAATCCCCATTTTAAATTAAAGATCAAATATGTGTATAATTTGAGTTTAAGACATAAATCTTAGTCAACTAAATGTAGTAACTTTGTGTGTTTGTGTAATCAGCAGTATTCTTCATCTACTCAAAGTACTTAGGTTTAGCCTCCCCATACATTTTATTGAGAACAAAATCTTTTAATGCTCGTAAGCATCACAAATTCTGTGTTCAATGGTTTTATAAAAATACCTCTCTCCCTAATGATATCTCTTTCTCTCTTTTCATTTTAGAGGTACAGTGTGGAAATGTCCATTAGACACCTGAAAAAGACCGAGCTGCTTAGTAAGGTTGAAGCTTTGAAGAAAGGTGGCGTTTTACTACCAAATGATCTCCTTGAAAAAGTGGATTCAATTAATGAAAAATGGGAACTGCTTGGGGTATTTGCATTTTTATTACTGTTTGTAGGTTATGTGTACATTTTTTGCGTAGTGAAGTACTCTATCTGTCTGATTTCTAATTTGAGGCACAAATATCTCTCTCTTTCAATTCACTACCTACATTTCAAACAAGCTATTCATGCTATTATGGGAAAGACACTGCTTTTCCTCTTCTGTTGATATTTTTTTCTGAGCTTGTCTCCTCTAGATTTTAATAATTTTGGTTCTTTAATACATGAAAAAGTAAGTAAAATATGCCATGCATTATGAGTATGCACCAAGTCAACTATAATACAGTATATCTGATATATACTGTCATGCTTGAATGAATGTTAATAGAATTTATTCTGAAGGTACATGTAAGAGACATCTACTGTTTAACTATTTACTGTATCCTTAAGATGAAAAGTGGAGTTGTCACTACAGCTTTCAAGTCACACTAAAGCCACCAAAACAAAGATGCAAATTTGACCCAAATCTGAATTGCAGAATTGAATCAGCCTGTGTTTTGTGCCTCAATTTCCAGCTCACTTTTAACAAAAGCCAAAAAAAAAAAAGTTTCATGTAATTCATTTCACGCAATGATGGGCTGGGTCTCAGCCAAAGACTGAGATGCAAGAATCTGGCAAAAAGGCAATATAGAGATTCTGTTACCCAGAGACCAGGATGGCACTGTGCAGGAGACAGTACTGTCCTTTTGTTGGAAGACAGCTGAGAGAGAAGTTAAACTGTATTTTTTCATCAGCTTCTCTCCTAAATTGCCTTCACTTCAAATCAAGGGTAAGCTATATTTGTCAATTACCTAAATAATTAATTGTAACAACCAAGTATGGGCGATGTCAGTTATGGAGCATAATTTTGCATGCCTTCCATTTTTCTACCTTTTAAAAAATTTTTAGAGAAATAATTCTCCAAAAATATTTTGAATAAAAAGCTCTTCACGTACCTTGATGATTTGGAGGAATGCCAGTATTCTGTTTATGCCATGCTTAATCTAGGTGATTAAAAAACTGCAAGTTTAAGTCCTTCTCATTTAAATTCACTACACTCTGCAGTTGTGCAAGGTAACTTAAAATGTTAAAAGTTTTTCATCTAACGTATTGTTACTTTTTAATAATAATTAATGGCTTTAACTTTATAATATGGTGACTGAAATCAAAACCTGCCAAATTCTACAGCATTCATTGATCTCAGACAGGAGAAATGTGGTTAGTGTATGGCATTTTAAAAGGTTGTTTACTACACAGATAAGAATGGCAACCTTATGTGTTTGATAAAGTAGTGGTAAGTCTGTTTACATTGCATTTTAATATACCTATTGCTAATTTGATAAATAACAATAATATTTTTAGAAAATTTTTTATGGTATGTCATGTGTATTGCTTCCTCAACAGAATTTTAAGTCAACGTTATATTGAAAAAAGAAATAATATTTAGCTATCCTTTATGAATCAGAGACTTTAAAATTAGTTGCCATTTTGACTAAAATATTATTCAAATATAACAAGCAGGTTTGCAATGAGAGAGTAGGATGAGGGAAGATTTTTTTTTTAAACCTGTACTGCTAACACCACCAGGCATACTGTTTTAATTGGCATGATTACATTTTAATTGGCATGAAAAAAATTAAAGACAAGGATTTTAACTTCTAACAATAGTAAAATAGAGGGATATGGTTTTTAATATTACTTTCATCTAAGGTGAACAGTGTGGAATGGAAATACATTAGAATGAAATGTCAGTGGTGCGTACAGTTTAATCTGTGAAATTTTGTCCCCTGTGCTGCATATTACTCTGTCTCAATTGCATATTAAACAACCCTATCAAGGCAGGCATTGGCATCTGCTGTGCTGACACAAATTGTGAATTAAATGAAATTGATGTCCTCTGTCGTATATTTATGAAGACGGACCATTCTCTGAAGTATTCTGTTTATGAAGAATTTATGATTGCAAACTGTTCCAGAACAAAAAAGTGGCAATAAATTCTTTTTTGTGACCCTACCCTCCAAGGGCATTGATTTCACCTCCTGCTGCTACTTTTGTTACAGCATAAAAACAATAGCTAAATCTGGATTCCACTGAGGGTCTTCAAATTATCAATATTTTCACCATGAAAATACAAGGGTATTGCCAAGAAAGGCTATTTTTCTGCTACAATCTCCTAAAGATACTATTTACAGAACACTACATAACAGATGAATGTTTGTTGACTTAACTTTGTATGTATTTTAAAGCTTATTTTTGTAGGTTTAATTCATCATTATAGATTTAAATCCTATTGATTGGGAGTGCTTTCCACCAAAAAGAAAAAAAAGAAAAGAGCCCTCCCCGAAAACATTCTCCTGCCATAGTGGTTAATTTAAGTAGGCTTCTAGCATAGTGAATTGAGGATTATTTTAACACATATTCGGTATTAGAAGGTCCAGCATCCACAAATGCAGAATGGAAAGAATTGTGGGATTGAACAATTTACAAGTCAGTTAAAATCAGCATCATCATCAAGGAGGCTACCTTTTCTTAAAACCCTTTAGTCATATGGTTTTGGGAATACTTCACAAAACAAAAAATTGAATTTAATTCTCCATGCTTGATCTACTCTTGGCCTCTTTAGTATATTTTTAAACTTATATCGCTTGAACGTTTATGTGGAGACTTTTTTACTGTAAACTCTTGTCATGAGAATTCAAATGAATTTTTCTCTGTGACTGAAAAATTCAAATGAATTTTTATTTGGTGAACTATGGGCCAAATCTCCTTTCTATTAAGGGAAAGTAAGTGAATGAGGTCTTTTTAAGTATCCTCTGGTACTCAGAACAACGTGCACTGTCTGAGAATTCAAATACTAAATAGAACAATGACCTAATCTGAACAGAATGTCAGTAGGGAGGTGGCAGGTATAGATGGACACTTCCAGGTGGCTCTTATTACCAACTAAACTGTGATGTGTTTCTGGTATCTAAGCTAATCTGTGTTTTTTTTTTGTTTGTTTGTTGTTGTTCATGGTGGGTTTTTTTATTTGTTTTATTTTTTTGTTTTTTAATCTGATGCATTAGAAAACCCTAGGAGAGAGATCCAGGACACAATGGCAGGGCACAGTGGGTCGAGTCCACGTGACCTGCTCTCTCCTGAAAGCGGAAGCCTGGTAAGGCAGCTGGAGGTCAGGATCAAAGAACTGAAAGGGTGGCTAAGAGATACAGAGCTTTTCATCTTCAATTCCTGTCTGAGACAAGAAAAGGAAGGAACAATGAATACTGAGAAACAACTACAATACTTTAAGGTAATAAAAAAACAATCAAAGTTGATAAAAAGCTCTTTTTATAGTAGGGATGAAATATTTATCAAGTGCATAAAGTATTATGCCCATGTATCTATGTATCACTGTGCACCTAAATGTTTCCTTGAATTTATAGACAACCTCCACATTTCTTACATGCCAACATCTCTGTATGTGTAGAGATGAACATTAAGCATATCAAATATACATTGCAGAGGGGAAATATCTGCTGCATCTGTGTTTTTTGCAGTGCTTGTTGAGGGAGGACTTTGATGAATTAAAAGCAGATCAGCAAACGCTAAAGATTACTAAGGCCTTTGAAAGACAGACCTAACTGTTCTATAAATAACTTGAATAAAAATTCTTCCACAAATTGATATGATAAAAACACATGATCTAATTGAAGGCCATTACTGCTAACAAAAGGAAACATAATTTTTACATATGAAAGAGTCAACTATTTATGGAGGGAAGAAATAAAGTAAAAGAGGTCCCTACATTACAGGTGTATTCCATTGTAGAATATACCAACCTCAGCAACACAATCATGTTGATATTCACTGTATGTCCATGGAGAACCATTTTCCCTGGTTTGTTTCTATTGTTTACACAATATCTATTTAAAAGCAATTTAACATAAGAATGTTTTCGCTTATTGCCCAACCTAGCCCATACTGCTGAATCTTTCCATAAATGCCTTCATTATTTGGGTTCTGGCTAGTGTCAGCCTGAGGCTTTGGGGCTGCAGAATTTGAATTTGGTGGCAATAAATCTTCAGCCTGAGAAATCTAAAGGAGTAGAAAAAAGTAAACCAAGAAGGAAAGAACTTTTTGGAACCAAGCAACCATTTCTTCTGTAAGCATTGTAGGACCAGGTTTTATTCATCCTGCCCTGTCTGCAATCATCCAGTAATCTATTAGAAAATTTAGTCACATGTGATTCACCCCTCCCTCTGCCAAACAGGCAGAGTTATCTTGCTCACCTCCGTAACCCAAGAGGAGGCACCCTCAAAGACAAGACCACAATACTTCCCAATAAACTATCTGCATTGCACACCTATAAATTAGCTTTCATTGAAAATCTCCTCTTTTGCCACTTAATTGACAAGACCAAACTAGAAGTTAAAGTACCTTGCCAAGGCAAACGGGTTTATGGTCTAAAATCTAATACCCAGATGAATTGCTGTTATAGCTCTGCTTGACCCATTCTAACCTCTACTGCAGGAAGATAGAGTCTTCAGATCTTTTAATGAAATTTTTCCAACTTTTTGAGATTATGGGGCCCTAATGACTTTTCTTTATGACTTGAAACTAGTTGCTTTCTGAAGTTGACCTGGAGGAGTTTGAGCAGGTAAGGTAAGGAGATCTAGCACAATGGTACTTTTTTATTGTTTTTAAAGACACTTTTATTCTTGACTGTTGTTATAAATCTCTTTCCAATTCAGGATTTTAAATAATTCTGAGCATTTACTCTTAGTGTTTAGTGTGTGATTAATCCAGTTTTCTGTGTATTACCACATTCACTGGAAGAATGGAAACAAATGTTTGTAATATAATAATAATATAATGTTTGTAACCTGTCAAAATTATAATTGGTATTAAGCATGTGCAGAGTAAAAAGTTTTTACTTCCTACAAACCCAAGGAACAGGTACACTCTGCCTTTCTAAGTGATAAAACAGCTCAGGCAAGAGAATGACTGAAGAACCTTTTTGCATGTGAGAAACCCTCTGCCATGCTCTGTCTCTTATGGGTTCCTAAAGGTCTCCTGCCATGACTGGTTACACAGAATCAGACAGGCCTTATCCTCAGGGTTTAGCTTTATGATTCTTTATTCTGTAAATCCTAAGGCTTTTAACAGAACTGAATTTCTTTATATGACACTAAGAGTAATGGTAGATAGACTACAATGTACTCTCCAGGAGAATGGAAGGGAGGGTGCTGCATATGAAAAGGAAAACCCATTGCTTTGTAGACAGAACTGTGTTTCCTTCTAATAGCTTGGTTTGGGATGAGACAAGGGATCAGGTTCTTCAGTTTTCAGAAAAAGGAACATACCAACTGTGGAACATTTTCCGAGAAATGTGGGATTAGACACAGAAGAAAATTCTGCTCAACAAAAAAAGAGTCCAAAGCCAGCAAGAGGGAAGAAACATGAAGGTGTGAACCTAAGAGCCCTGGGACAGTAATGCAGAATTATCAAGGAGTGAACACACTCTAACAACAAAATGCAGGAGAGCATGTCAGGGATTCAATGAGGCCAGCTGGCAAAGGGCCCCTTCAAGCCGTGTGTGTGCAGCTTCAATGCCATTGGCTGGAAAGCACTACTTTTTAATCATGACCGTTTGGAGAGAAAAGAAAATAATTACTTAATCACATGTTCCTTGTATCCCATAACCAAATTCATTATTCTAAAGACTCAAAATGGGAAGATATTATTCATTTCAGCTAAAGAAGGCCACAGCACTGGCCTTGTCCCAAAATCAGCTGAGGCAGAGCAAGTTTAGACCTGTTACAAGATTTGTCATCAAGAAGGTGAATGAGTGGATTAGATTTAATAACCTTGTTGATGATTAATGCCCCAAATTTGCTTTAGTAATTTAAATTGGGCCAAGCACTTTTATGTATATTGTTATACTTGAAATATACACTAATTATATAAGTAAGAAAATTATGATTACCTTCTTATATGTGTGGGTATTTATTTTTACGAATGAAGAACTTGAGTTGTGGAAAGGTAATGTGACTTGTTTGAATCCCCATAGCAACCAACAACAGAGACAAAGGAGAAACGATTGTCTTTCAGTACAAATTCCCATCCTGTCATTCACTGACTTTTCAAATAAACTTTGAAACTTTATTTTACTCTAAATCAGGGGTTGACAAACATTTTCTGTAAAAGCCAGATAATAATATAAGCTCTGTACGAATTACTCAGTTCTGCTGTCATAGTGCAAAAGCAGCCACAGACAATATATAAATGAGTAAGTATGGCTGTGTTCAATAAAACTAATTTACAACACTATTTACAAAAGCAAGGCAGTGGGCTTGATTTGACCTAGAGGCCATAGTTTCCTGACCCTTCTCTAGATTACAAAAATGATTATAAGCATGGGAATGGATACAGTCTGTGTCTTCTTTAAAGAAAGGAGACCATGCTACAATTGCATTAGGGGACAAAAAGTTATTTTAATAATTGTAACAACCACAAATAATATGTATGAAGCACACTTTCTAAATGTTTCATCTGCATTCATTTACTTATCCCTCATCACCATCCTGAGACATATTATAGTATGATCCCCTATTTATTTTTTATTTTTATTTTTTAAATTTTTAAAATTTGTGGGTACGTAGTAGGCATATATATTTATGGAGCACATGAGATGTTTTGTTGTAGATGTGCAATGAGTACTAATCACATCACGGAGAACGGAGTATCCATCCCCCTCAAGCATGTATTCTTTATGTTACAAACAATCCAATTATACTTTTTTAGTTATTAAGTTATTATTGACTATAGTTCCCCTGTTGTGCTATCAAATACTAAGTCTTGAATAAGTATTGAATAGTATCCATTCTATTTTTTTGTAACCATTCACCATCCTGCTTGCTCCTACTAGCCTTCCCAGGCTCTGGTAACCATACCCCCTACTCTTTATGTCCATGAGTTCCATTGTTTTAATTTTTAGAGCCCACAAATGAGAACATGCAATGTTTGTCTTTCTGTGCCTGGCTTATTTCACATAACAAAATGATCTCTGGTTCCATTCATATTGTTGTAAATGACAGGATCTCATTATTTTTTATGGCTGAATAGTATTCCATTATATATATGTACCACATTTTCTTTTCTTTCTTTTTTATTTTTGGAGGGACTGGTTTTTTTTTTCAAAAAGACACTTGTCAATATTCAGTATCAAAACAGTTTCGCTATTGATTTCTCTTTCTCCCAATCGGCCCTACAGAGACCACATAAAAGGAGAGTACATTTTAAGCCAATAAGCTGTAGGATGTACACCTAACAGACCTGCTAGAAACCTTATCAGAAAATCTGGAATGGGTAGGGAAACTCTAAAAGATCAGCAAGCTGCCAGCCCACAGACTGCAGAGGCTGTCACAGCCAGATGGGGTGGCCCAGGTGCCACAAACCCAAAGAAGTGAAGTTTCAAAATAATATAAAATTTAAAAAGTTTTGTACATAAGCTATTCAAGATGTCTCCAGCACTGACTGCTACAAAGCACAATGAGATGGTTAGAGACAGCAGCTTCAAACCCAGAAAAGGGTAATGAGATGAGTTTCATATGGCTAAATCAGTGGTAAAAACATAATCTTCCTTTCCTTCAAGGAGGCAGGAAAGCAATTAAGTGGTCACCTCAACATAAGGGGCACATGATCCATTCTGTAAGCAGTTGGGAGGGGTTAGAGATGGGACAAAAATTTGGTCTCAGAGGTCTTACCATCTTAATTCTATCACTTCTAATGAACAAAATAGAAATATTGTCCAAAGATATCTTAAAGCTGAAAACTTGAACACCACATTTTTTTGGTTTTTGTTGTTGTTTGGCTAACTCTTCCTGGAATCACCTTTCTGGTTTAGCTGGTACTTTGTACAGAGCAATGAGGTTTCCCATAGTGGAGTCTTTCCCTGGGCTCTGTTTGGCTGTCAGTTAGACAGGCCTATACCTTTTCCTCCCCTCTATGGAGAGGGTAATATGCCTTAAGCTGAAAAGTCACCTTCCAAAAGTGAGAAAGGGATTAGATTGCTGCTTCAAGGCTGTAGAATTACTTTGAATGTTTTACAAATGGTTGCTACAAAACAACAAAAAAAGTAATTACAAAATGTGTACATCACAACATGCTTTTAAAATACATTAAGCATCATGCTCACATTCCCTTAAATGTTGTTTCCAAAGGTGCTCAACCTCTAACCCAGCTGGAATCTCCAGGAAGAGGCAGAGACAGTTTGGCAAAAAAGACCCAGGGAGGAGGGGACAGCGAAAGGAGAAAGCAGCCTTCCAGTTAAAGATCAGCCCTCAGTTAAAGGTCAGCTTCGCGCAGGCTGGCCTCAGGTGGAGTCAGGGTCAGAGGGAGAAGCAGCAGCAGGGTGGGACTGGGGCGTTCTACATCTCATTCAGATCAATCAGAGTCTGGTCCAGCATCCTTTGTGTACAGAGGTGCCCCTCTTTGGTGCATTTCAGTTTATCTTCCAAGTCATCAATTGTCTTTTCCAGCTTGGCTACCAGTCTCTCAGCAAACTCAGCACGGGTCTCTGCCTCCTTGAGTTTATCAGTAAGAATCTTGATCTCTTCCTCATATTTGTCTTCTTTTTGAGAGTACTTTTCTTCAGCAGTGCTCAGACACTTCAGGTTCTGGTTCATCAGTCTGATCTGCTCATCTCTTGGCATCAGGGGCTCTGCCAGCTCAGCTTGTTCCTCTGTACCTTCCAAGTCTCCTTCAGTGATCACCAACTTCCGAGCCACCTCTTCATACTTCCGATCTGCCTCTTCTGCAATGTGCTTAGCTTCTTGAGTTGGATTTCCTGGAGTTCCATCTTTTCTTCATCTTTTAAGGCTTGGTTTCCAATAACCTTCATACCTTTCTCACTCTTATTGGCAGCTTTTTCCGCTTTTTGCAGCTTTTGCAGGGCGGTGACCAGGCGCTCCTAAGCACAATCCAGCCCCTCTTCAACCAGCTTGATCCTACGATTCAAGGAGGCCACCTCAGTCTCAGCCTGTTCCCGGACCCGCCTTTCTCCCTCAACTTCTAGCTGGAGGCGCTCAGCTCGCTACTCTGAATCATCTGTCTGCTGCTGCAGAACCTGAATCTTGTGCTTCACTGCCTTGATGGTGGTGATCCCAGCCGTGGTGCCCACCCAGCTACTGCTCACGCTCCAGTTCCTGCCTCCTCTGCTGGGCTTTGCAGCCTCCTCTCACCTATACCACATTTTCTTTATCCATTCATCTGTCGGTGGATACTTGTGTTGTTCCAAATCTTGGCTACTGTGAATAGTGCTGTAACAAATATGGTAGAAGAGAAATTTCTTCAGTATACTCATTTCCTTTCTTTTGGGTAGATACCTAGCAGTGGGATTGTTGGATCACATGGTAGCTCTATTTTTAGTTTTTTGAGGAACCTCCAAACTGTTCCCCGTAGTGGTTGTCCTAATTTACATTCCCACCAACAGTGAACAAAAGTTTCCTTTTTTCCACATCCTTGCCAACATTTGTCATTGCCTGTCTTTTGGATAAAAGCCATTTTAACTGGGGTGAAATGATATCTCAGTGTAGTTTTAATTTTCATTGCTCTGATGATCGGTGGTAAGTCAAGTCCCTTTTCATGTGCTTGTTTGCCATGTGTATGTCTTTTTTTAAGAAATGACTATTCAAGCCTTTTGCCTATTTTTTGATCATATTATTAGATTTTTTTCCTATAGAGTTGTGTGAGCTCCTTATATATTCTGGTTATTAATCCCTCGCCAGATGGGTGGTTTGCAAATATTTTCTCCCTTTCTGTGGGTTGTATCTTCACCTTGCTCATTGTTTCCTTTGTTGTGCGGTAGCTTTTTATCTTGATAGGATCTCATTTGTCCATTTTTGCTGAGGTTGCTTGTGCTTGTGAGATATAACTCAAAAAAGGTTTGCCCAGATGAATGCCCTAGAGATTTCCCCAGTGTTTTCTTGTATTAGTTTCATAGTTTGAGGTCTTACTTAGATTTAAGTCTTTTAGCCATTTTGATTTGATTTTTGTATATGGTGAGAAGTAGGGATCTAGTTTCATTCTTCTGCCTGTAGAGATCCAGTTTATTGAAAAGATTGTCTTTATTGAAGATTGTCTTTTATTGAAAAGATTTTCTTTTCCCCAGTGTGTATTCTTGTCAACTTTGTTGAAAATGAGCTCACTCTAGGTGTGTGAATTCGTTTTGGGGTTCTCTATTCTGTTCCATTGGTCTCTGTGTCTATTTTTAGACCAGTACCATGATGCTGTTTTGGTTAATTACTAATTCTGTAGTATAATTTGAAGTCAGGTATACAGTTTTTTTCTTTTTGTTCAGAATAGCTTTAGCTATTCTGGGTCTTTTGTGGTTCCATGTAAATTTTAGAATTTTTTTTCCCATTTCTGTGAAGAATATCATTGGTATTTTGATAGAGATTGTATTGAATCTGTAGATTGCTTTGGATAGTGTGGACATTTTAACAATATTGATTCTTCCAATCCATGAAAATGGAGTATCTCTCCTTTTTTTTTTTCGGTGTCCTCTTTAATTTCTTTCATCAGTGCTTTATTATTTTAATTGTAGAGATTTTTCAGTTCTTTGGTTAATTCCTGGTATTTAATTTTCTTTGAGGCTATGATAAATGGTATTACTTTTATTAATCTCTTTTTCAGATTGTTCACTGCTACATATAGAAATGCTACTGATTTTGGTATGTTGATTTTGTATCCTGCAACTTTACTGAATTTATCAGTTCAAATAGGTTTTTTAGGAGTCTAGGTTTTTCACATATAAGATATTATCTGCAAATAAGGATAATTTGACTTCTTCTTTTCTAATTTGGATACCTTTTATTTCTTTCTCTTATCTGATCATTTTAGCTAGGACTTATAGAACTATGTTGGCCTACAATGAAAATGGACCTTCTTGTCATGTTCTAAATCTTAGAGGGAAAGACTTTCGGTTTTCTTTCATTCAATGTGATATTCTCTGTGGCTCTGTAATGTATAGCTTTTATTATGTTGAGCTATGTTCCTTCTATCCCCAGTTTTTGTAGGGTTTTTACTATGAAGGGGATGTTGAATTATATCCAGTGCTTTTTCAGCATCAATTTAAATGACCATATATTTTTTATCTTTCATTCTGTTGATATGATGGATCACACTGATTGATTTGCGTATGTTGAACCATCTTTGCATCTCTCAGAAAAATCCCCCTTAGTCATGATGAATTATCTTTCTAATGTATTGCTGAGTTTGGTTTGCTAGTATTTTGTTGAGGGTTTTTGCATCAATATTTATCAGAGATATTAGCCGGTAGGATTTTTTTTAAATGTGTCTCTATCCACTTTCAGTATCAGGATAATACTGGTCTCATAGAATGAGTTTGGAAGTATTCTTTCCTCCTCTGTTTTTTTGAATAGTTTGAGTAGGATTGGTATCAGTTTTTCTTTAAATGCTTGGTAGCATTCAGTGGTGAAGCCATCGGATCCCTGGCTTTTCCTTACTAGGGGACTTTTTATTATGGCTTCAATCTCATTACTTGTTATTGGTCTATTCAGGTTTTAGATTTCTTCCTGGTTCAGTCTTGGTAGGTAGGTTTTATGTGTCTAGGAATTTGTTCATTTCTTTTAAGTTCTCCAATTTATTGGCATATAGTTGCTCATAGTAGCCGCTAACGATCCTTTGAATTTCTGAAGTATCACTTGTAATGTTTCCTTTTTCATTTCTGATTTTATTTATTTGGATCTTCTCTCTTTTTCTGTTAGTCTGCCTAAAGGTTTTTCAATTTTGTTGAACTTTAAAAAAAGACTTTTTATTTCATTAACCTTTTGTATTTTTTTCCTACATTTCAATTTCTTTTATTTCTGCTCTGATCTTTATTATTTCTTCTACTAATTTTTGATTTGGTTTGCCTGTGCTTTTCTAGTTCTTTAAGATGCTTTGTTAGATTGTTTATTTGAAGATTTTCTTCTTTTTTGATGTAGGCACTTAGAGCTATAAACTTCCCTCTTAGTATTGCTTTTACTGTATCCCATAGGTTTTGGTATGTTGTATTTCCATTATCATTTGTTTCAAGAAACTTTTCAATTTTCTTCTTAATTTCTTTATTGACTTATTGGTAATTCAGAAGCATCTTGTTTAATTTCCATGTGTTTGCATAGTTTCCAAAATTCTTGTTATTGATTTTCAGTTTTATTCCATTATGGTCAGAGAAGATGCTTGATATTATTTCCATTTTTAAAAATGTTTTCAGACTGATTTTGTGATCTAACATATGGTCTGTCCTTGAGAATGATCCATGTGCTGAGGAAAACAATGTGTATTTTGCAGCTCTTGGATGAAATGTTCTGAGAATATCTATTAGATCCATTTGGTCCATAGTTCAGGCTAAATCCACTGGTTTATTTTTTTTCTTGATTTTATGTCTACAAGATTTTATGTTCAATGCTGAAAGTGGAGGTGTTGAAGTCTCCAGCTGTTACTGTATTGGGGCCTATGTCTCTCTTTAGCTTTAATAATATTTGCTTTATTGATCTGGGTACTCTATATTGAGTACATACATCTTTTAAATTGTATCCTCTTGTTGGATTGGCCACTTTATCATTATATAGAGACCTTCTTGGTCTCTCTCTTATTGTTTTTGTCTGGAAATCTATTTTGTCTGATATTCATATAGCTACTCCTTGTCTTTTTTGGTTTCCATTGGCATGGAATATCTTTTTCCATCATACTTTCAGTCTATGTGTGTCTTTATAGTTGAAGTGTATTTCTTGTAGGCAACAGATCAATGGGTCTTGTTTTTTCATCCATTCAGCCACTCAGTGTCTTTTGATTGGAGAGTTTAGTCTATTACACTCAGCATTATTCTCGATAAGTTAGGACTTACTCCTACCATTTTGTTATTTGTTTCTTCATTGTGTTGTGGTCTTTGTGAGTCAATGTTTGAAATCTTGGAAATTAAAATTTATAGAATAGGACCTAAAAAAGGATTTCAAATTAACAATGAAATGTGCAGCATTACCAAGTAATTACTCTGAAAAGGAATATCACTAATGTACTTTTACAGAATAAAGAAAGAAAAGAGCTAAACAGTTCATATGCTTTAAGAAATGTTTCCTGAAACCTCAGTGCATAATTTTTAGAAATAAAGATAAGACAAATTTCTTCAAGGAATTTAGGGGGAATTTCTCATATCCACTATAACCAATCTTAAATGGTATCATAAGTAATTCCATTTTCTCTGACCCCAAAACCACATTTAAAGAAGATGAGGTTGAAAGACAGTATAGAATGTTTTAGCAGTTTTGATGTATAAGAAAAGTAGTCATGATTTCTCAGGTGCCTGGATCATCTCTGGTGCTCTATCCTGGAGCCGTTACAAACTTTGTAATGATGCTGTTGGCAAAGTTGCAAAGAAAGAATTACAGTAACTCAATCTAGCCATAACAAAAGCATACAAAACACTTTCAAAATCAACGTACATCAAACAGGACTTAATCCTTTCTACATGTCATAGATACATTTTTTTTAAAAAGCTATTATATTAACCATGTAT
Source organism: Ateles fusciceps (assembly GCA_036589455.1). Lineage (NCBI taxonomy): Eukaryota > Metazoa > Chordata > Mammalia > Primates > Atelidae > Ateles > Ateles fusciceps. The sequence continues at coordinate 305,762 of JAZHEH010002842.1, forward strand.
GTCCATCAAAAGAAAACTATATATATTCATCAGCAGCCTTTTATCAGATTTTTTTCCCCACCACATATTAAAAACACATCACCTAACACTTCTTTGGAAAGAACTTTAAATAACTGAATATAGTTCAGAACTGCCTTATAAGAAAAACTGGCTGGGTTAACATTGAAATTCAAAGATAGATTTATTGTAAATAAATGTTATTCACACTACTGTCTGAGGGTAGTGGAAAGACCCACAGGAAATTTTTATAGGCAGTCCCAGTGCAGTTTTCTAAAGTAAAAGAAAGTGGAATAGCAGCCCAATTTTTTCTGATTACGTATTTTGCTAGAAGAAGATGCTGAATGATTCCTATGAAGTAGAGAGTTCTGCCCTTGATTTGAGAAGGCAGAGATACAGCTGTGTACTCATTTTATATGTGGTGTTTGTACTGCTGCTATCAGACAGACCAGATTCATGGAAGTCAAGGGCTGTCATGCTAACCTAGAAAGAGGAAGGAGAGATCTCACCCATCTTTACTTACTGTCTTGAAAATCAGACAGACAGCATTCTCTGAAACCAGAGAATGAATATTTTCTACTCTTAATTGATCTCTTAAATTACTTAAATGTAACTTTCTTTGTTATTAAATACAAATAAGGAAAAAACTGGAAGAACATAATTGCAAAGGTATCTCTATGTTCTCCACTCTAGTAAATGTAGGATGGGAACAGTGAATCTGATCCATCATAGTTTAAATCCTTAAGTGTGGATTCAAGTTTCTTGTGTTTGTCCGGCCTCTACCACTTTCTGATGGGTGGTCTTCCTGAAAGCTCTAGGTTTCTTATCTTACAAATGGAGAGAATGATATTACTTACCTTAAGAAGTGGTTGCAAGTGTTAAATGAGATAATATATAAATGAAGACTGCTTAAAATAGGGCCTGCCTACTAAGAGCTCAATGTATTTTAGCAGTCAGCATTATAATTGCTAAAACATGACACTGTACTTTCAAAAAAGCATTTATATTTAATAAAACAGTTATAGTAAATAGATAAAGCAAATTCCTTGGGGTTTCACTTACCTTGATGAGTTGTATGATCTCTAAGAACTGAATTATCTACTAATTCGATCATTGGCCTACTTACCATCTAGGTAAAACCATAAGAGAACTTTTTTCCCTTCCAAGACAGGAAAAAAGGAGGTAGTGAGTATACCTCCCCCAGTTTGCCCTTTGATCTGGGAAGGAAGAGCTGTTTTGGGGTGCTAAAAACCAAGTCCCAGATTATGAAGGGCAGGTCTCTACATTCGGGCTACTTTTCTGCTTTTGAGCAAGGTGGCAAACCAGTTACTTCGAGTCCGTTTTTCTACCCCAACTTCTGTCTACCTGACCTTCTTTTGTAAACCCTCCTTTTACCTTTGATTTCTCCAAAATTATTGCTTTATGTTTGCACACATGAGCGTGCACATACACACACACAATTAGACCTTCATTTAAGGAGAGAAACAAAATTTATATTTTAATATCCATATTGATTTGCTGGTCATTTTCAGTAACTTTTACTACAACATTATTCTTCCAATTAGTAGTATTTATTGAGTATCATCACTAGTTTCTGTTAGTTGGCAACATTATGACCTTGAACTTTCAGCTGTGTAATCGCCAGTAAGTAATTTTTCTTTGCCTAAGATTATTTATAAATTTAGGTTTTTATGATTGAAAAGATTCCCTTCAACTCTAACCTTTTGTGATACTGTAAGAGCTATCTTTTTCCATTGGCAAATGTATTCAATTATAGATGTCATTTAATTTCTTTAAACACTTTCAGCTTGGCACAAAATTTTAGGTAGATCAGCCAATAGCCAATTCTGTATACCAGGATTTATATTTCCCTCATTGAAAATGAGGCTTCAAAAGGAAAGAAGCATCTTTTGAACCAAAATTGCAATGTTACTGCCTTTAGGACCACAGTAGCAAGCTTTTTCTTTGTACCCATTTCCTTTCTAACATTACAATATTGAATACAGACACTGGCCTAAAATGGGAAAGTAAAAAGTCTTCCCAGTTACGAATTTCAGTCTGGAAAGTTGTACTGATAACATGAATATATTTTTATTGGCTTATAAATTAACAGAGATGTGTTTGATTGAGTCATTTTTAAAGTGAAAAGAAATACACTAATAAAATGCTAGTGCAGTGATGGTAATCAAATGTACAGATCTATAAGATATGGAAGACAAAAAACTCTTGGTTACAATTAATGACCAAGTTGAAGAGATGGAGGATTTGACTCTGGAAGAGCTAATGAGAAACCCTGCAATCATAGGCCTAACCTCTTCCTTTCTCATCTCTTAGGTAACTTGAAGTCCTTCACAATATATATAGAGGCTTAGTATATCCTTGCCTATCATTTTGTTATCAATTTTTCACATTGTATTATTTTAGGCAAGTTTCTTACAATTGCATTCTAATCAAATCTGACAGTCTGTATCTTCTAATAAGAATATTAACCCCATTCATATTTATTTCCTTGATTAAGATTACTGATCTTTTTTCATCTTATCATATTCTTTCATTTATTCATTTAGTAAATATTTACTGGACACCTACTATGTGGCAGACACTTGGCTAGGTTTGAGCAATACCATGAAGGTTATATTATAGGCTAGTTAAATATTTTGCTACATGGAATGTTGTTTTCTTTATTTTTACTGTAGTGAATTGGAAGGATTTTTTTAAATTACGTATTTTCTTCATTTACAGTATCAAGAGTAAAGCAGATGCCACTTTTAAAATTTAAGAATGAGCTTGGTTTTTTCTATGTTCTCTACCCTATTTCTCCATTTTTATTGATATTATATAATCTTAGATTTAATTTTTAGGTATTATTATTTTACTAATATAATGATATCTTTTTTCATACCGTCAAGAATTTCTTTGACATTTGCATTATATTAAAAGTAATTCAGGCCTGGCTTGGTGGCTCATTCCTGTAATCATAGCACTTTCAGAGACCAAAACAGGAGGATCACTTGACGTCAGGAGTTTGAGACCAGCCTGGGGCAACACAGCAAGACCCAGATCCGTGTCTACAAAAGAAAAAAATTGTTTTCAATTATCTGAGTGTGGTGGTGGGTACTTGTAATCCTAGATACTTAGGAGGCTGAGGTGGGAAGATTGCTTCAGCCCAGGAGTTCAAGGGTACAGTGAGATAAAATCATGCACTCTAGCCTGGGCAAGAGAGCAGGACTGGGTCACTAAATAATTTATTTAAATAAATAAAAATAAAAGTAATTCAGAGTTAATTCTTTATATTGCATTCTATCCTGGGCAAGAGAGCCTGACTGGGTTGCTAAATAACTTTTTTTTAAATAAATAAAAATAAGAGTAATTCAGAGTTAATTCTTTATACTGTTTTCATTGCTGAACTTCAGTTTTTTTCATATCACAACTTTCCATTAAAAATGCATTTTTAGTATTGGCTACTGGGTCATCTTCTAATAATTTTCACAGGAAAAGTCCATTTCTAGTATTTTTTCCAAACCCTTGTGTGTCAGAAAATGTATTTTACTTTCACCTCGCATATAAACAATAGCTTGGCTGAATATAAAATTTTTTAAAGGCAGTGTAATCTTTTGTCATCAAAACTGCTAATGATTCTTTTGGAATTCATAGTCATAAAAGAGAAGATATGCTTTCTTTTATGTGCAAGTTGTAGCTTTTGTTTTAATTTCATTTATTTATATAGGACTGGGTATTTGTCTCCTTTCATTTTTTTTTTTTTTTCTGGGAACATGATGAGTCCTAATTGATTTTGAAAATCCCGCTTTATATCAGGAAAGTTTTACCCACTATTTGATTATTGCAATTTCCCATATGTTTAGTTCCTCCTTTTGAAAGTCTTGTTCTGTGCATAATGAATCTCCTAGATCTTGCCTTCACTTTAAAAAGTCTATTTTTATTTTTATTTCTTCATCTAGGGACTTCTGGTAGAATTCTCAAGCTTGTTTTCTGTTTCTGCAGTGCCTAATTTTGCAGTTCATTGTTTTCACTGCAATTTTTAGTTCAATAAAAGTTCTTTTTATTTTTATATAATCTTTACTGATCTTAAACTGTTCTGTCTTCGAAAATGTCCACTTACCTCAGTGCCATGAATGCAGTATCTTTGTGCATATTTTCAAGACATGAATTGTTTTTCTCTTTGGTATTTATTTCAGTATTGTTCTGAGTCTTCAAATTGGACCCTCTTGGAACTACAGTGTCTGTTGATGTGTGTGTTGATTTTTCTGTCCATTTTTAAGTTTTTGTTTTCTAACACTGGGTGTTGGAATAGATTCTCTTTGAAATATTATATAAATGGCGCTCTGTACAGGTATTTCAGGCTAACACAAAAACCAAATGAAAATTTTAGATTTTCTTCAATTTTATTAAAATTCAGGGCTGAGAAAGACCATATATATGGAATAGCAAATTATTTATTGATACTGAAGCATAGGGTGAACTGTCTAATGTCAAGTGGGGCTGCAAGCAGAGCAAGTAGCCTACTCTTTGCTAATTCACCAGGGATGTCCTCAGTGTTTCAGAGCAGAAGGGTGGTCTTGCAGAGCATTATTTCAACCAGCCTGAAAGGAAAAAGTCCTATTAGGAGGTTGCTATTCTGTAACTTAGGTGATACGCCCTAGGGGCTTGATATCAGACAATTACAGTGGAGAGGGAAGAGATTGGATTTCCACCCCCCACCCCCCAGCTTTATTAAGATATAATAGACAAATAAGAATTGAACATATTTACAGTGTACAGTGTGATGTTATAATATATGTATATGTTATGCCATGATTAAATCAAGATAATTAGCATATCCATCACCTCATATACTTATCATTTTTCTTCCTTTCTAACTGAAACTTTGTGACCCTTTTACTAATATCTCTTCACCCCCTCCCTACCCTACCCGGGTCTCTGGCAACTGCCATTCTAATATCTCTTCCTATCTGCCCATCCCCTACCCTGGTCTCTGGCAAATGCCATTGTAATCTCATCTCTGAGTTTAATTTTTAAAAATTTTACATATAAGTGAGATCATACAGTATTTGTCTTCTGTACCTGGCTTATTTCACTTAATATAATGTCTTCCAGGTTCATCCATGTTGTCACAAATGACAGGATTTCTTTCTTTTTTAAGACTGAACAGCATTTCATTGTGTGTGTGTGTGTGTATGAATGTATATATCCCACATTTTCTGTATCCATTCATCACTTTGGTTTTTTCCATATCTTGACTATTATGAATAATGCAATGAAAATTGGAGTGCAAACATCTTTTTGACATACTGATTTTACTTTCTTAGGATACATATCCTAAGAAGTGGTATTGCTGGATCATATGGTAGTTCTGCTTTTAATTTTTTTAGGACACTTCATATTGTTTCTCATATTTTTTTTTAATTTAAAAAAATTTTTTTCCTTCCCCCCCCCCCGCTCCCTCCCCATAATATTTATATTAATATACATTACCAACAACAGTGTACAAGGGTTCCCTTTTCTCCACATCTTTGCTAACACTTGTTATCTTTTGTCTTTTTGATAATAGCCGTTCTAACAGCTGTGAGGTGGTATCTCCCTGTGGCTTTAATTTGTATTTCTCTGATGATTAGTGATTTTGAGCATTTTTTCATAAACCTGTCTTTTTTTAAGAAATATCTATGCAGGTACTTTGCCCATTTGGGTTGTTTTCTTGCTGTTTGGTTGTTTAAGTTCCTTGTTTAGTTGGGATATTAACCTCTTATCAGACATATGGTTTGTAAATGTTTTCTTCCATTCTGTAGGTTCTTTTCACTCTGTTGATTGTTTCCTTTCTGTGCAGAGCTTTTTGGTTTGATGTAATTCTATAAATCTATTTTTGTTTCTTGTGCTTTTGAGATCATATCCCAAAACTCGTTCAGACCAGTATCAAGAAACTTTTCCCCTATGTTTTCTAGGAGGAAAGTTTCTAGTAATTTTGGTTTTATATTTTACTTTCAAGTCTTTAATCCATTTTGAGTTGATTCTTGGTGTGAGATAAAGGTCCAGTTTCATTCTTCTCCATGTGTATATTCAGGTTTCCCAAGTTTATTGAAGAGACTGTCCTTTTCCCATGGTGTGTTCTTGCTACCTTTGTTGAAAGTACATTGACCATGAATGGGCGGATTTATTTTGGAGCTCTGTTTCATTCAATTGGACTACATGTATGTGTTTTTAATGTGAGTACCATGCTGTTTAGAGTACTGTACCTTTGTGGTATGTTTTGATATCCGGGAGTGTGATCTCTTCAGCTTTTTTCTTTTTGCTTAATATTATTTTGGCTATATAGGGTATTGGGTGGTTTATTCTACATAAATTTTGAATTTATTAAAATTTATTCTACATGAATTTTAGAATTTTTTTCTATTTATATAAAAAATGTCACTGAAATTTTAATCTGTCCATTATTGAAAGCAGGATATTAAAATCCCCTACTATAATTGTATTGCTATTTCTCCCTCTATTTCTGTGAATATTTGCTTTAGACATAAAGGTGCTCTGATGTTGGGTGCATATATATTTATAATTGTTATATCCTTTAGATGAATTTACACCTTTGTCATTATAAAACAATCATCTTTGTCTCTGTAAAAGTTTTTGTCTGATAAAGTATAGCGAACTTGCTCTCTTTTGGTTACCATTTGCATGAAGTATGCAACTACTGTTAACAACTTAACTTTGACCACATACAAAAACTACATTTTGACTTCTCCTGCCCTCACATTTTATTGATGTCACAATTCCTGTGTTTTACATATATAATGTAAGATGTATTCATTATCAAACTATTTTAGCTGTAATTATTTTTAATGCTTAGAGACTTTTACCTTTTATACTAGAGTTACAGGTGATTTATGCACCAACACCTTATTGGAATATTCTGAATTTGACTATGTCTTTACCTTTACACTAAGTTTTATACTTTCATGTGTTTTCATGTTTTTAGCATCCTTTTGTTTCAACTTGATCTCCCTTTAGCATTTCTTGTAAGGCAAGCTTAGTGATGATGAACTGCCACAACTTTTGTTTCTCTAGAAAGTCCTTATCTCTCCTTTATTTCTGAAGTACATCATTGCCAAATATGGTGTTCTTGGTTGCCAATAATACTTTCTTTTCCTTTAGCACTTTGAATATATCTTCCCACTCTTTCCTGCCCTGCAAAGCTTCTGCTGAAAAATCTACTGATAGTCTTAGAGCTAACCTTGTATGTGATGAGTTGCTTTTCTCATGCTGCTTTCAATAGTCTCTCTTTGTCTTTGACTTCTGATAATTTGATTATAATTTGTCCTGGTGAAGATCTCTTTATATTTAATTGATTTGGGTTATTTGAGTGTCTTGGGTCTGAATGTTAATGCCCCTCTTCAAATTTTGGAAAATTTCTCTCATTGTTTCTTTAAATAAGCTTTCTGTCCCCTTCTCTGGCTTTGCCTATTCTGAGACTCTCATATGCATACATTGGTTCACATGGTGGGGCTAAGTAAGTACTGTAGGCTTTCTTCACTCATTTTCATTATTTTTTCTTTTTGTTTTACTTACTAGGTAATCTCAAATGATGTTTTCAAGCTCACTGTTTTTTTTTTCTTCTTCTTCTTGAGTCTGCTGTTGAAGCTCTTTATGGAATTTTTGGTTCAGTCATTGTGTTATTTAGCTAAAGATTTTCTGTTTGGTTCATTTTTATTGTTTCTCTTTGTTGAACTGTAGTTTTGTTTGTGTATTGCTTACCAGATTTTGTTTGGTTTTCTTGTAGCCCACTGAGCTTCTTTAAGACTATTATTATTATTATTATTATTATTGTTATTTTGAGGCAGGACCTCATGCTTTCCCCCAGACTGGAGTGTAGCAGCATGATCTTAGGTCACTGTAGCCTCAACCTCTTGGGCTCAAGGGTTCTTCCCACCTTAGCCTCCTGAGTCGCTGGGTCTATAGGTGAATACCACCACACCCAGCTACTTTTGAATTTTTTGTAGCAACAAGATTTCACCTTGTTGCCCAGCTGATCTCAAACTCCTGGGCACAAGTGATCCTTTCAAAGTGCTGGGATTACAGGCGTGAGCCACAACACCCAGCCAAGACAATTATGTTTAATTATTTGCCAAGAAGACATTTAGGGTCACTAACTCATACTTTATTTTGTTCCTTTGGTGCTGTCATGTTTCTCTGATTATTTGTGATCCTTGTGGGTAGGCATTTGTGCCTGCACGTTTCAAGAAGTAGCCACCTATTCCAGTTTTTACAGACTCACTTCATCAGGGAAGACTCTTTACCAGTCAACCGGTCTAAAGATTCTGAGTACATCTGGTGGAGTCCATGGCCAGACTGGTCTGCTACCTGGGTCAGCAGGTGGGTGGGCTTGGCAGCAGGGTTCATAGGGTCTGGTCTTGAGCCTGGGTCTATAGGATCATGCCTGAAGCTAGGTCTATTGGGATGAGCCTGGAGCTAGAATCTACTAGGATAGGCTGGAAGCTTGTGTCTGTGTGGGCTGGGTTCTCTAGTGTCAACCTGGTACTCTATGGGCCTTGAGCCTGAGTCTGTGGGGACTGGCCTAACACAGGGAGGGGCCAGTGCTTGGGTCTTTGGGGGACAGGCCTGGAGCCTGAGGCCATGAAGGTGGACCTGGCTTCTGGAGCTATATTAGGGCCAGCCTGGAGCCTGGGCTCACAGGGGTAACCCTGTAGCCTGAATATCTGGCTGTCAGCCCAGTGCAGTATATTAGGGCAGACTGGAACCTAAGGCAACAGTGACTGGCCTGGAACCTGGGTCCAGGAGGGGTTGGTCTAGAACCTCTATAATGGGCTCCAGCCCATGAGTTCTAGCCCATGGGTTCTAGCCTGGTGCCTGGGGCTATGGATGCTGACCTAAAGCCTTGCTCTGTAGGGGAGGGCCTAGAGGCTGCATTTGTGCATGCTGGCCTGGAGGCTATCTCTGCAGGAGCTGGCCTAAGGCTGCAGGGGCCAGCCTGTTGCTGGAGTGGGCCTCCAAGGCTGGTGCCTTGGGTGCTGCCCTGGTGCTAGGGTCTCCTGGGATGGATTTTGACCCTGAGTCCATTGGAGTGTGATACTGCAGGGGCTGACCTGGAGACTGGAGCCATGGATATGAGCCAGCTGCCTGGAATCATGGGTGTCAGCCTGCTGTCTGAGGTTGTACATGCTGATCTCACATACTGGGGTGTGCATGTGCCAGCCTGACACTGGGGAAGGCTTGGAGGCTGGGACCATGAGTGCCAAGCTGTAGTCTGGGGCTGCAGAGGCCAGACTGGTACCTGGGGTTGAGGGGGCTGGCCTCATGCTAGAGTCCCAGAAAAAGTCAGGTACTCAATTCATTCTCCTTGCCTGAAGTGATGGATGTCTTTCCATGCTGTGCTGCCCAATCTTGGGGAAGGAGTGACAACTGTAATGTAAAAGTGTCCTCCTCCCCTTTCCAATACATCTTTTCTTGTTTCTGTGCTACCCCCAAGTGCTGTAATCTCTCATCTGGTTTCCTTAGCTCTTGTGAAGGTATGTTTGTGTATGAATAGTTGTTCAAACTAATGTGTCTTTCTAGGGGATGAACACTGGAAAGTCCTAGTTTGCCATCTTGCTGACATCTTCCTAGGAAACTAGGTTAGAGATGATAGCATTCTGAACTGGTTTGTTGGTAGGGTGGGGGAGGAGAGAGGAGGCCTTCTTAGAAAGCCTCACTCCCATGAAGAGTCCATCTGTCCCTGGAATAGTAACTGTTGAATCAGCCCTGGCTCCCCTTTAAATAACAAAGAGAATGTTTAATAAAAGACATTGTAAGTCATAGGATGTATGTAAGAATGGAGGAATTCTTGCACTTAGAAATAAGAACCAGTTCGAGATTATTTGGGGAGTATTGGTAGAGATATTTTTAATTTATTCAATATCTTTCTCTTAAGCAAACATCTATGCCAATCCTGGGCACTGCGGATACTGTGTTGAGCCATGAAGAGTCCTCTTCCAAGGAACACACAGCCTAAAGGGAGATACAGACAGTGAAGTATGCAAGCGGAGTAGGATGTAGCATGTGGTTAGAAGGGAGTTAACATAGTTTGCTGTGGAAGTACACAAGACATTCCTGGGGAGGCTAGGGTGTTTTCTCATGATGAGAAGTGAGGAAATTCCTGGAATAAGTGACTATAAAATGAGATCTGAAGTGGAGGGGGAGGGAACAGAACAATATCTGCATGTGTGGAGGCCTGGAGATAGTGATTGAAGAAATTCCTGTGTTGTTTTGTGTGCTTTTTAAAATATTATTCAGATGTGTGTACTTATGAGTCTGTGTATCTTGTCAACAGACAAAAGAATAGAAACTATCTTGAAGTTTTATTTGCTTTGCATGCCCTTTATAGTATCATAGACAATGCGTTGGAGTCACTAGGTATTCAATAAGTGCTTAGAAGATTGTAGAATATCCTCACTGATTGATACCTGAGCTCATCTCGCTGATTCAGCCTCCTTATTTTGAAGAGAAGAAAACCAAATCTCTGATAAATTAAATGACTGCCCAAGATTACACAATCAAAGCCAGATGGCAGCCTACACTGGAATGCCAATCCAGGCCATAGTCCAATAATGTTGAACCATTGGTTTCTTGTGGGTTATCATTAATGGCTTTGTAACTTTCATATCCCAATTTCTACTCTGTAAAATGTAGGTAATAAACCTATCTCATTTGATGCATAGAAATTAAAAATGATGATCACAGGGGATACTGTGATTAATAGGAGATATAGAAATGCTTATTAACACTACTAAGTACTACTTTAAACAGAATTAAAAAGGAATATGACAACAAACCAAGGCTCCTCTGGCATTGGAACTCAGAAATTTACCATCGTGGCTTGCAACAGTTTCTCATTCCCAGGGGCTTTACTTTTGGGAGCTCAACTCAGCATAGAGTTTGCTATCATTTTTCACCTTTTGTTTATGTTGCACCTCCATACAAGGAGCTTAAACAGCTTTACAGACATTAGCTCATTAATACTCCCAAAACCTCTCTAAGAGAGGGTGGAGACATAAATCATTATTCCTATCTGGGAAAAAAATAGCCTAACTTATCTCTTTTAATTTTACTGATGCTCTCAATGGTTGATTAAATCCCAAGTTATACCCTCTACATTTAGAATATCACATTCTTTTTCCCAAGTAGATTTTCCTTTCTTCTTTGAATTTAATATTGTGAGGATAAGTGTAATAATAGATTGAAAGGTCTGATGTTGAACGTTTGCTTGAGAAACACAGACTAGACAGTAACCTAGGTTCCTCTTTTCCTTCATGCCCTCCTCCTTTTCTCAAAATGTTCTTCTTTGTTTTTCTTTAGTCGTGATGAGGAGAAATGACTTTTAGGAAATGCAGGGGATGTTTCCAGACCCATTTACTCCTTATCTATCAGCCAAGACCACCAGCAAGAGAGCCAGGAGTGTCTGTTTAGTCATGCTGTATTAAGCCATTCTTGTATTGCTATAAAGAAATACTTGAGACTGGGTAATTTATAAAAGAAAAAAGAGGCTTAATTGGCTCACAGTTCTACAGGCTTCACAGGAAGTATGGTGCTGTCATCTGCTCAGCTTCTAGGGAGACCTGAGGAAGCTACAATCATAGTGGAAGTCGAAGGGGGAGCAGGCACGACACGAAGCAAAAGCAGGAGCAAGCAAGGGGGGATGGGTAGGTGCCACAGACTTTTAAATGACCATATCTTGCAATAACTCACTATCATGAAGACAAAACCAAATCATGAGGGACCTGCCCCTATGACCCAAACACCTTCCACCAGGCCCTACCTTCAGCATTGGGTTTACACTTCAACATGAGATTTGGGCAGGGACAGATATCCAGACTGTATCACATGCCATTCTAACTCTTAATAAAATCCTGGTACAACAGATTGCAAAACTTTATCAAAGCAACAATGGAAGTTAAATTTTCAATCTTGTTTGCTTTGCTTACACATGTGGTTCTCATTATAGTGTTATTTGGAGTTTGACTTTGAAGGTATTACAACATGACCAAGACATGAACAGAATCTGAGACCAAGCAAGGTTGTTTCATGCAAATTATTGCAACAACACGCTTATCCAGTTAAAGCAGCTATCCACAGTTAGACCAGCAATAAAGCCATATTGAAATTAATATTCTGTCACCCCTAGAAGCTAATCAAAGAAGATGAGAGCCAACTTATATCTTGTTTGAGAGATATTCAAAGTTGCATTTTATAATTTTTTAAAAGTTCATCTTAGATCACCATAGGACGTTTTTCCTGTCTCAGAATAAGGTTATATAATATTTGATGCCTGAAGATGTTAGAGGCTAAAGGATCAATACATTTTAGAGAAAGAGTATTCAAGACACACCCGGTTATTACCAAACTAGGATAAAACTCTCAGTTGTGGTTTGTTTTTCAATCCAAATTGCTTCTCATGTTCAACTAAAACACCTTTATGATTAGTGACTTGGGTTCTGGTCTTGCTGCCAAAAGTTGGATGGGATAAATGAGAGTACTACCCGCCCATGTATTCAGTCTTCTTTGGGAGAGCAGGCAGGAGAGAGGTGTGGTGTCTTTTCCCAGAAGAGAATAAAATGTATTCCTCTAAAGGAAAATTAGCTTTATTCAAGAAAATGGTCTTGAAAAATTTTCCTGGATCTTCACTTGGTTTTAGCTATGAGAGAGTGTTTGATGAATGAAGTTCTTATATTTCCTTTTCACAGGGTTCCGGAATATTGCTTTGAGCTAAATAATCATTATAACAATTTACCAGTTGATTAATATTTAGTCGTCATCTTTCTACTACCTAATATAATATTTGAAGAGTAGTTGGCTGTTATGTATTGGTTAAACTTGTAAATGACCCTGAGAGTATGGTATTACTGCACATCTGGGAATACTGAAAACTGGTGAAAAGGAGTCAAGTTGCCTTGAGCTTCCACCACAAATGCAAAGGAAAGGGCTAAGAAGCAAATTCCAACTGGTCCAAACTCACAGGAGAATGTACTATTTATTTTAGATGCTATGAAAATGAAAACAGAAATATGAAGTTTATAAAGCCGTGTATACCTTTGCCTATGCTGAGTCAGAGAGGAATAAATGAATAAACAGTATGTCTTTTCTGACGTTGACTTTTCTCTCTAGTATCATTTGCCTTCTCTTTAGAGGTGTTATTCCCCATAGCTTAACTCTCTTCCTGCATTCTTGTTGTATCCCTAGAGTTCTTGAATCCATTTATTTCCCTTCTGTAGCATTCTGGAAAAATAGGAACACTTTCCTAAAATATCTTTTCCTAGCTTTTGTACTGCAAGTAACACTCTGAACTTTGTGATCAGTTCTGGGAATGGCTTCTTAGAAAATAAAGAATATGTTAACCAGAGATAAGTCTGGAAAAACAGGGCTTTATAGAGGAAAGGGGTGGACAATAGCCAACTATGGATGAGAGAGCAAGAAAAATAACCATGCAGCATGGTTGAGCAAGTCATGAAACTAATTAGCAAATAATCTGTCCTCTCCCATGAGTCAGGTTGCCTGTGTGTTCTACATTATCCCTAGGAATTTCTCTTAGTCATCATCCTGGCTTCTGTGTTCTCTTGCTTTCTTTCTTAATGCTATTTCATTCTCCTGTTGTGGCCTTTATTATGATTCTTTTTTTATAGATTTCACTGACTGGGTGTATGGCACTGTACCCTGTCATACAGAATTATTTCCTTCTTTTTTTCAAGACTGTCCTGGATATCCTTTGACCTGGCCAGTGAATACCCAAGATCTATTAAAAGCAAAGATGATTTCAGGTATATAGAATCAACAAATAATCTGGAGAAGAAAATCACCTTCATCCGTTTCCCAGAATTACTTTGAAATAATTCCCATGGAATCGGTAAAAGATAAAAAGCCCAGTAGGTATTGTAAATAGATTTCAAAATATAATAATATAAAAATAAATGACAATTAACACTTATCTGCTTAGGAAAAGTGTGATTGTGAAGTTTTAAGAAAAAGTATTTTTTAGTATAATGGCTAAGTTGCATTTATATCCAGCACCCTTTTCTCCTTATTGCTATGTTACCTTTCTATAATTGCAAACTAGTTTAGCATTTTAACAATAATGGACATGTTTTTAACAGATTATTGTTAAAAGTGCATACTTTATTCCAGGGGAGACTCTGTAATAGATACCAGCATTTTCGTAATGATACAAGCAATCTATAAGCTATTACAGTTTTCTTTAGAGTAACTTAATCTTCATATTGTTTTGTATGTCTAGAATTTTAACAGTGTTTTTAATTTAGAAAAGGAAGTATATAACATATTACTAATTACATGTGAATATGAACTAAAACATGGCCACTGAGCTTAATTCTGAAAAACAAACATATTTAAAAGTACCTAACCTAGTTTAGGGAAGTTAACAAAGAAATTAAAGAATGTCACACAGAGATAACCACAGTTTTTGTGGGATAACTCAGTGAGGGTCTACATTTTTAGAATGGCTATTATATTTTGGCCCACAGCTAAACAAAAGCCAAGAGGAGTAGAAATGCTCCTTTCCAAGTAAAAATAATGTATATTTTTTTACAACAGAAAAACGTACAAACTATTAAAACACAAATGTGAATGTTTGTAAAAGAATGATTCTTTTCCCTTAACAACGCTATTCATCCAAGGATCTTCAAGAATTTACAGTATTAATTAATAATCCTGTTTTCCCTTAATTCAATTTGATTGGTGAGTATACTAAATGGCAAGAAAAATTAAGATCTTTAGGTCTAAAGGTCAGGCTAATAAGGCCATGGAGGTAAAGGTGATTGCAGTATCTTTAGACCTCGCTTATCTGCTGACTAGGTAAACAAACAGAGGGAAGACAATTTTTCTTAAAAATGAAAATATTGACTGAAAATATTTTTATTTTAAATGGTTATAAGAAATAATTTAGTGTTTGAATCTAGACATATAATATTATGTACAATGTTGAAACTCTTTTGGCACACTACCCAGCTCCTCTTCAAGAGCCAATAGAGATATGCTTGGTGAACCAATTCAGGGAGTCTAATGCTATTTTTAAAATCTAGCTCTTACATTAAATAAACCAGTTTGCTATTTTGAAAGAAGTTATAATCTACTTAAAACTGTCATTCTCTGTTTCTGACTTGCAATTAGCCATTTCCAAAATGTCAGACTTAGACTCTGTTTCTACCATCACCATAATAAAATGTGACAGCCAAGATATTATATCAATACCTTTTCCATAATTAGCAATAAGGATCCTGCCAAGGGTTAAATAGAAAAGTTTCATAAACATTTTTCTGCAAATGGTTCTGAAGGCAGTGTTATGCTTTTAAAATCTGCTAATGTGGCAAAGACTCATGACAACCAGGAGACAAATCTATGAGCAAAACTGTTTGGAGAGAATGGTAGTATATGATGTATGTTATGTAAATGAGCTTATTAGGACTCTCATCTATTTTATTATTGGTGACCAATTTAATAGAGGCATTTAAAAAACAATATTTCTGCCTGACTCCTAGAAATGAAGAAGATACATTGATATAATTGAGAGCAAATGATTGCATGTCGTGCCATTTAATCATGTCATTTTTCAATTGCTATTTTTTGCACTTCAGTGCATGCTTATAGAATATTTAGCTTCAATATAGATTAAGTTCCAGGGTTTGCAACTGAGCTGAATCTCTATAATGGCTGACGTTGTCTTTTAAGTTTGTAATCAGTTAAAATACCCAGGTGTCATTTGCCTATATTTTCTTTAAAATATGCAAGTCATAATTCATAATTCATTTGAGGTATTTTAATTTTTTGCTATTTTGAAGAATTGCTTCTTACAATTCCAAGATACAAATTCTTATTTGCAACATTTATATACAAGTTATAGTTAAACACTTAATTGGCTAGAGAATAGAGCTATCAGGACCAAAAGAGCTTCTGACCCTTTGCTGGAAATGTTTATAATCATTTGCCTAAATGAATGTTTCCTACCTTTTAATCTCTTATTACTTATATAATTTGTATCTTTCTCAGGAAAAGATTACTCCCACTGTCCGTAAGAATATGAGGTCTTTGAGAAAAGTTTTTTTCTGTTTTGTTCACTGAAATATCTGAAGTACTTACAACACTGTTTATTCTAAAAAGTGTTCAGTAAATATTTGTTCAATTAATGAAGCAGTATTTTTTCCATCTCTGTTATTATAACCACCCGGAGCTTAAATTTTATATAAATTACTAACTGTTACATATCTGTAGTCCTGTGAATGTTTAGAAGATTGGATCTCTAAAAAGGTTCAATCTCTTTCTCTTGACAGAAAGAGATTGTTGGTTATCTTATCAATGATAACGTTATGGCTATGGCCACCTATGGTTAGAAGTCAGGAACAAGATTGTCTGAACATGTAGAAATCTTACAAACTTCTTCAGCTTTCTTATGAAAAACAATGTAGCATACTGTTTTTGTGAATCAGCTTTGGATTCAGGTTGCCTGGGCTAAAATCCTGCCTTTGCTGCTTATTAGCTGTGTACCTGTGGTCAGTTACTTAACCTCTCTGTGTTTCCATTTCCTCATTTGTCAAATAGGTAGACTACAGTAATACACACACACACACACACACACACACACACACACACACACACGTCATAGTGTTGCTGTGAGGATGAAATGATTCAATGCATATAAAATACCTTTTAAAATGTGTGACACACATAAATATACAAAAAAATGTTGGTCATTAGTACTGGAGATTAGTGAAAACAACTAAGAAAATATTAAAAACAGTGCTTCAGCAATTAATAAGTCCAATGATTATAGGTTATTGTTTTGTATCTTGATGAAATATTTGAAGAGAACATACCTTATTTTTATTTTGTATTGGTTCAGAAGCATATAGTCAACTCAGAATGATCTTTGGTAAAGTACATGAAGTACATCTGATACGTCGGGTCCCTCATTTTTGTGCTGATACTAACACCACAACAGATTACAGTTTCATAAGGTATATATGATTATATATGAAATTAATCACTGCAATAATTAGATTTAGTTAACATTCTTCATTTACCACATTTGCTTTAACTCCTCTTTCAGATCCGTAGTCTCTATGTTTACTTTTCTGTTTATGTTTTATGCTTTTTCTAGAAGTAGGATAGCTATATTAAAAATTGCACTGCATTATTTTTATCATACAGCAGAATGTCTGATCTGTTGGCAGAGATTTATAGGTTTGTAGTAATGACTCTATCCCAGGACATCTTATAGTCATTACTTTAAAAAGAAAATAAGCTCCAAGTTTGCATTTGTAAATGTACTAATCTTTATATCCACCCATGGTTGCAGGACCATAGTGATTGGATGGTATCAGTTATATCATTAGCATCTGTTGTATGACACACCCTAGCAGAATGGTAAATTCTCTGATTCTGTAATTGTTTATGGGGTTGATAATAATTTCTGACCTTACCAAGAGTTTTTTTTAAATAATAGTTTTATTGAGATATAATTTACATACCATAAAATCTAATTTCAGAATGTTTTCACCACTCTGAAAAGAAACCTTTACCCATGAGTTCCCCTTTTTCCCCCCTCACTGGAGGCTATGGTAACCACTATTCTACTTTCTGTTTCTATGCATTTGCCTATTCTGGACATTTCATATAAATGGAATCATAAAATATGTGACCTTTTGTATGTGTCTTCTTTCACTTAATATGATGTTCTCAAGGTCCGTCCACGTTATAATATGTATAAGTACTTCATTTTTAAATGCCAAATAATATTACATTGTATGTATATACATTTTGTTCACTCACAGTTGATGGATGTTTGACATGTTTCCACTTTTTGGCTTTATGAATAATGCTGTTATGAACATTTGTGTGTAGGTTTTTGTGTGGTCATATGTTTTTCACTTCTCTTGGTATATATTCAAGAGGAAATTGCTGGATCATATGGTAAATCTATGTTTAACTTTTTGTGGAAATGTCATACTGTCTTCTCATGCAGCTGCACCACTTTGCAATACCACTAATAGATGAGGGTTCCAATTTCTCCACATATTTGTTAACACGTGTTATTTCCTTTTTAGATGTCCTACTATGGGGTGAATTGATATCTAATTATGGCTTAGATTTGCATTTTTCTGATGACTGATTATGGTAAGCCTCTTTTGAGAGAGAGAGAGAGAGAGAGAGAGATATTGCTTTGTATATGTTTGGAGAAATGTCTATTCAAATACTTTGTCCATTTAAAAAATTGAGTTACTTGGCTGGGCGCGGTGGCTCACACCTGTAATCCCAGCACTTTGGGAGGCCAAGGCAGGCAGATCACGAGGTCAAGAGATTGAGACCATCCTGGCCAACATAGTGAAACCTCATCTCTACTAAAATACAAAAATTAGCTGGGCGTGGTGGCACACGCCTGTAGTGCCAGCTACTCCGCAGGCTAAGGCAAGAGAATTGCTTGAACCCAGGAGGCAGAGGTTGCAGTGAGCCAAGATCACCCCACTGCACTCCAGCCTGGTGCCTGGTGACAGAGAGAGACTCTGTCTCAAAACAAAAAAACAAAAAAAAAAAATTGAGTTACTTGTCTTGATATTTTCTCCCGTTCTGTGGTTTTTCTTATCACTTTTTTACAGTATCATTTGAAGTGCAAAAGCTTTAAGTTTTGATGAAGCCCAAAAATTGCTTATACTTTTTTTTTTCTGCTCTATCACCAGGCAGGAGTGCAGTGGCACGATCCTGGCTCACTGCAACTTCCATTTTCCGGTGTCAAGCAATTTTCCTGCCTCAGCCTCCTGAGTAGCTGGGACTACAGGCACGCACCACCACACCCGGCTAATTTATTTTTGTATTTTTAGTAGAGATGGGGTTTCACCATGTTGGCCAGGGTGGTCTCGATTTCTTGACCTTGTGATCCACCTGCCTTGGCCTCCCAAAGTGCTGGGATTACAGGCGTGAGCCACCGCGCCCGGCCTGCTTATATTTTTGTGTCATAAGTAAGAAACCATTGCCTAAGAAGTCAAAAACTGTTTCTACTTTTGATGTCATTGTCTAACCCAACATATATACCTCTATATTTTCTTCTATGATTTTTATAGTTTTAGCTCTTACATTTAAGAGCTAAATGTATGATCCATTTTGAATTAGTTTTGTGGATAGTGTGGGATAGGGGTTTTGTGGATATCCAGCACCATTTGTTGAAAAGACTATTCTTTCCTGACTTAATTATACCAGAGCTTTTTAATTTCACTTATATTTTGGAAAGGTATCCTATATTTAATCATCAATATGCCATAACTAACCATAAAATAAGTCTTTTATGGCATAAATTAGTCTTGGTTGTATGAACATTATCTTGTCTATACTATTACGGCATCAGACCACTAAGTGTTATTTTGTTTCTACATTGAACTTACTACGTGAGGTCACCTCCTCAGAGAAGCTTTATCAAAGACCCAAACTAAAGTAAATCCCCAGACATTTTCTGTCATATCACCCTATTTTATTTTATAGCTCTTATCACTATCTGATATTATCTTGTATACTTTATGTTTTGTTTCCAGCCTCTCATCACTCACATGCATACAAATTTGAATGTAAGTTCTATGAAAGTAAACATTTTGTGTATTTTGCTCACTGCTATATCCCCACCACTGACAGCACTATTTGGCAAATAAAAGGCACTCCAATAAGTACATTTGGATGGATAGATCAATACTTGAATAATGATTATTACCATACCTTACTTTAACTTCCATCTTGTTTTAAAGTGTTACAAATACTATGGTTTCTTGGCCTTTTAAAATGTGTGCTCCCAACTGTAATGCCTATCTTCTCTTCTCTCCACCTTTCTTACCTTCAGCAACTTTCATACCTGGTTCTAGTCCCACGAATCCTAATCTGTCTTCTCCAGTTAATAATAATCTTCCTTATTCTCCAACTCAGTGCCCACAGTTTAGCATATATATAATTCACATCTTACATTTGGGTCATGGCCTCACTATTCTCAAAGCACATTCACCTTCCTTACCTTATTTAGAACCTACTACAACCTGATGGGTTATGTTACCTTATTTAGAACCTAATACAACCTGATGGGTTATATTTTATCAAAAATCTTTGCTTTGTATTTATTTCTCTCACTTTGAGGAATCAGTGTCTTCTTTTGCCACCAGCTCTTAATAACAGATACAACATTTTATTACATGCCTCTTATCCACCAACGCTAATTCTGTAATGAAAGGTATAATGTTTGGCACATAAATGATGCCCAATAAATGCTAATTGCTATGAAAATGATCGTTTGCCAGCCTTGCCCCCCAAAACAATGATCCCAAACCAACCAGACAAAAGCATCTTCCAAAGAAGCGTAGAGGTACCAGTATAGCCTCTCATTTTTCCCACTGTGCTCTACTTCTTATTAGATTATAGCTTCAGCCATTAACATTATCTTCACCTGAATACCTTGTACCTTCCAAGTAATCATTATTGTTTTGTTTTATTATGTGTGCTGTCTGAGAGCAGAGCTTCTTTTTAACTTAGCACAATGCCGTATGTATTAGAGTCATTAATTAGCAAATGACTTATTTGATAAAAATGACAAAAAGGAGTAAAATCACCAAATACTGGATACAAATGACCTAACACATAATTGCACTGGAAATTCTGGAGGTCATCAAGAAAATACTAATAACATAAAGATATCACTGGATGAAAAGGTCTATTCATTGGTTCATTCATTCTTTTCAGTCATTTGATAACAATAAGAAAATAACTGATCACCAACTATTGTGGTCCTTAGGTTCTTGGCTACCAATTTCATTCCAGAATTAGAAGGTGAAACTTCTATTAATATTTTTATACTTTAAAAAGTCTGCTCAGCTAGATTAATCCACCTATCTAAAAACTAAGTTTATTTCCCATAGACTAGTGTTCTCAATCTTTAGCATGTATTGGCATCACCTGTAGGGCTTGCTTGTTAAACCATGGTTCACTGGGCATCACCCCAGAGTTCCTGTTTCAGAAGATGTATATAGTAGCATCAGAGAATTTGCAGTTCTAACAAGTTTCTTGGTGATGTGAATACTGCTTGGCCTGGGCACAGTACTTTGAGAATCCCCGTTGTAGAAAATCTGATCAATCTGATCATAAGTAGCAGGTAAAGAAGAGATTGCTGCCCACCTCAGGAAATGAAAATGGTAATACAGAAAATGAAAAAACAAAAACACATGGAAAATTGTAGGAAAGTCTTACAACTAGGGGATGGAGCTGCTCTCTTGACTTTTTTTTTTTTTTTTTTTTGAGACAGCATTACTCTTGTAGCCCAGGCTGGAGTGCAGTGGCGTGATCTTAGCTCACTGCAATTTCCACCTCCCGGGTTCAAGCAATTCTCCTGTCTCAGCCTCCAGAGTAGCTGGGATTACAAGCACCTACTACCATGTCCAGCTAATTTTTATATTTTTAATAGAGACAGGGTTTCACCATGTTGGCTAGGCTGGTCTTGAACTCCTGACCTTAGGTGATCCTCCTGCCTCTGCCTCCCAAAGTGTTGGGATTACAGGTGTGAGCCACTGCGCCCAGCCCCTCTTAACAGTATTTAAACTAGAAGTCACCTGTGTTTGTTCACTCTTCCCTTCTCTCTCTATGCTTCTTTTCCCCTCCTTTTTAAAAGTAGCATTATTTCCCAAGTGCACATATAGGATACATTTTTAATTCAGAATGTAGACTAAGCCCTTTGTTCATTTAAAGTAAGAGAAAACCCTGCAGAATTCATGAATATCCAAAAGTCAGATATTGAATATCAACAGTAACTGCTCTCTCAGTTTTTAAACCACTGTATTCATCTCGATTGATTCATATTAAGATAGGAGTGGGGATCATCTAGACACTTAAATACTGGATACATTCTAAATACTTGAAAAAAAATCATGGCCAATGACCTTTATGAAAATTTCTCCTAGCAACCTCAAGTGTCCTGTTTCAGAACTTTGAAAATGCCTACAAGGTGAATGAAGTCTATTTGGGGGTGCTTCGCAGATGTTACCTGATGTGACCTGTGTTAACTCTGCACATACCTTTAGTGCCATTCATTGCAAATTTTCATTCAGCTAAGAACTTTGGGACTTTTTCTTGGCTTAAAAAATACAGTTATTATTCTAGTTAACTTTATTTTAAAGAGGGTTTTTCAAAATTCAGTTCTATGGCACAGAAACATCTCTTTTGATTTTTCCAGGCCTTTACTCTTAACAAGTTAACAAAACAGAAACAAAACCCCAAATCCTTAATATTAATATTTATAGGACTCATTTGGACCAGTTTCATTTGGCCATAATGTTATCTTGAAGTGTTTAAAATTGGGCCCAAAACTGGCAGGTATTAGGTGGCCTTCATAGTTTGACTCGCCCAACAGTTGTTCTAGAGCAAGAGATAAATTGAAGGGTGTATATGGATACATGTGTCGATGTTTGTGTGTGTGAGTGAGAGAAGAAGAGAAAGACAGGGAGAGTGACAGAGAAAGAATATGCATGTGGGGTTGAGGGGAGTCATTTGACAGGGTTGTAGGAGATGGAAACAATGCCTGTTGCCTTAGTAGGCTTAGGTTTTATCTTTGAATGTCTTAGGGGTTTCTCATCATTCAACATTGAACTAATTAATAGCATCGGTAAGAAATTTGTCAGACATGGTGGTTATATCAGGACTTATCTAGGAAAATAGTAATAAACTCTGGGAAAATAAGTAAGGATAAGTTCAAGAAACATAACTGAAACTGTGGCATTGGTATAAATTGAATAATAAAATATCTAGTCATATTTTGCCATAAATAGAGGTTTGGAAATTTGTCATTCACCTTATTTAAAATTCAGAAATATTAAAGGTACAGCATTCTCTCATTACAGAAATAATAGAATTCCAGCTATTACTGAGTTAGGGTCATTTAAATGGCTATAGCATGCATTATATCAGTAAGTGGGACATCTGTATGAAATGTTCACCTGCTGATCTACTACCCCCACTCCATGCACATTTCAGCATACCACACTTGATCATTTTAAGATTTCTTTTAATGAAGCCTTATCTAGATTAACATTTTAAGCACAAATACTTTCAGGCATTAAAACTCTCACACTAAATGAAATTGCATTGTCTTGTTTACCCTTGTTGATTAATATGCAATCTGTTAACTGTTAGAAGAGTCCAATTGTGGCAGTAGAAGATTAGTAATTCAGTGATGTTCGTGGATATAATCATCATTTCTCCTGAAGGCTCTGAATTAGAATATCACTTACACCCTATCTGTAGGCAGAGAAAGGATATAATATTTTTAGACATGTGTACCCACTATTTTGCTTGAATCATTCAGTTTAGGGTCACTGCAGCAATACAAATGCTTCTGGGGGCAAAATGCTATTTTGATGCATGCATATCCTTCTTAAATAGTGTGAATGTCTCTTAAAAGAAACACAGCAATGAACAAATAGTGCAGTAATAATCCAGTATCTTAATTTTCGCTTTCAGAACATTATTGATTTGTTAATCAAGCTTTAGAAGAGGAATATTGCTTATCTTTTTTTGAGATAATAGATTTTATATATAAAAAATCTTTACAATCTTATTTAACTTGTTCTCAGCCAGTAGAAAACTGAACTTTTTCCCTCCAAAGAATGTAGGAGTAAATTTGGTAAAATTCTATTTCTTTTTGGAGGATTTTTAAAAAAATATTTTGTGTTTTCTTTGACGTTATGTCAAAGCATATCAATCTGTTTGGCATTCATCTGACCTAAGTGATTTATTTCATTAGGCTAGAAATCGTTAATTATGTAGGTGTCAAGGGGGGACCCTACATTTCAGAGGGATAAATTAGTGAAAAAGTGTGGAGGAATGGGCTGCAGCTAAATTCTTTAGCATATTGGGCATCTGTGGGAGGCCTCCATTCTAAAAGAGACATCAGAGCTCTTCTTCTTGTCCTATTGTTGGTAGCTGAGTGTATCACTACAATTTGAAATTACCATGGAAGAGGGTGTTTCGTGTTTTAGGGAAACTGCCCTATAAACACTCATAGATTGGTCTCTATGTTGCAGTCCTTGTGTCATGAAATCAAGCAACGACGTCGAGGAGTTGCCTCCATTCTGCGACTATGCCAGCATCTTTTGGATGACCGGGAGACTTGCAATCTGAATGCAGACCACCAGCCCATGCAGCTGATTATTGTAAATCTTGAAAGAAGGTGGGAAGCCATTGTCATGCAAGCCGTCCAATGGCAAACACGTCTACAAAAGAAGATGGGAACAGAACCTGTGAGTGATTTTTTTTTTAAGTGTAATGGTCTCTCATTTTCCAAGACAAAAAAATTATTCTTTCAGGCTTAGAAACTGTGTTCATCTTATACATGGTTTTACTAACCTAAAGTGGTTTTGCCATCTTACAAGTGGTTTTAAGTAACTAAACCTAGTAGTTTTACTGCTAACTAGCTGTCCACTAAATGAAACTCCATTTGTCATAACACAGACATTTATTTGCCTTTAGTGTATCTCATTGCCTTTTTGAAAAAAAATCACATGGGAATTTTGCTTAACCTTACCAACCTAAGCCATTAATTCTTTCAATCATTCCTTCACCAGCAATATTAATCATACAATAAACCATGAATATTTTTCTAGAAAATAGCTTAGTACTACCAGAACATATGGAGCTATGTTTATGCTCTGCAGATAATACAATGAAATCAATTATCTAGTTTACCTTTGCCTTACATGACAGGAGTTAACATCATATATTTGTACACTAATCTCCCACTGTTCCTGCTTAGAGCATCTTCTGATAGTTACATTGCTGAGAATTGGCAAGTTTCCTCTTGGAGTTTCAGTGCAGTGCTCACAGTGGGGAGCAGAGATTCATTCCCTTTAAGGATTGTCCAAATTGAGTACAGGTTTAAGCTGTTGCTAGATGAAGGAAATAAATATAATTAGAAGTTGTTTTATTGTAATATACAATGCATATTTGTCCAGAGAGCCTTCATATCCTTAAGGAAAGAATCTATCAATAAAAAATTGCATTCTCCAAATGACCTTGAGGTCAGTGTCTATTAGTTGAAGGCCCAACTCCCATGTTTGACTTACATAAATGGAATACATACATACATAGAATGGGAAGTTTTTCTTATATGTTTATATTTTTCAATTCTGTAACTTTGAAAGTTCAGAATCCTTGAAAAATCAAATGTAAAAATCATGCCAATGAAAAATTCTTTCCTCCTATGAATTCCAATTTTAACAAAGCTTTAATATCTGCTATCTGACGTGTTTGGCACTGGGGACTGGGAACAGAAGGGACAATGAATCAGTAAGCCATCTGATTCTTTTTGCGTCTGTAGATTTATGGAGTTTAGGGGGTGATTTTATCCTCAGTAGTTTTGTTTAATTGTTTTAAGCTGAAGTTGTTAAATTTCTTAAGACTTCCAAGTTATTACTAGCAATCAGAGTTGACATAATTAGATGTCTTTTCTTGAAATGACCTGTTTGTTGTAAAGCTATTTAGCTGGCATGTTTTGTGTTTGTTTGTTTGTTTGTTTTGAGAGTGTTTGGAAGAGCAGAAGAGATTATTATTACTTTCTATACTTTTAAGCTTGTAATTGTGGTAGTGGCCATAAGATATATGCGGAAATCAACTGCAGCAGGCAAAGTTCTGAAATTTTGGAAGCATTCAGACTGCTTTGGAGGACACAACGTTGCGTTTGAGGATTTATTTAAAATCATATGATCAGGGGTGCTAGAGTAGTTCTCTGCAGACTAGGTTATACACATTTATAGTGT
The DNA here is from genome assembly GCA_036589455.1 of Ateles fusciceps. Lineage (NCBI taxonomy): Eukaryota > Metazoa > Chordata > Mammalia > Primates > Atelidae > Ateles > Ateles fusciceps. The sequence goes on from JAZHEH010002842.1 coordinate 331,591, forward strand.
CATGCTGGGATTACAGACATTTTTATCCTGTTTTTTTTTTTCTTTTTTTCTTTGTTTTTAAAGAGATGGGTTCTTGCTCTCTCTCTCTCAGGCTGGAGTGCAGTGGCCTGATCATAGCTCACTGCAGCTTCAAACTCCTAGGCTCAAGTGATCCCCCACACCTCAACCTCCCAAGTAGCTAGGACTGCAGGCATGTGCCACCATGCCTGCCTAATTTTTATTTTACTTCTTATAGAGACATAGTCTCGCTATGTTGCCCAGGCTGGCCTCAAATTCTTGGCAATCCTCACACCTTGGCCTCCTGACATGCTGGGGTTGCAGGTATAAGCCACTGTACTCAGTCTTTTATCCTGCTTCTATGGTAAAGACAAGCTTTAGCTTTGAGGAAACCCTGGCTGCTTCTTAGAGGTTCAAGCTACTATATACAAGTAGATAAAAACTGCAAACAGAGAAAGGTGTTTCCTTTTGTTTACGTTGGCTGCAGAATGTGTAGACTGGAAAAATGAAGGTAGCAAATAAGGCCCTCTGTGCTGAAGAAAGTTGAAAATCACTGTCAGAGAAGGAATGGAAAAGAGTGAATGAATCCAACAATATTGTGAGCACAGGGTACATCATTCAGTGGGAGGTATTTCTCTACTTCTTTTTTTTTTTTTTTTGAGATGGCATCTCGCCCTATCACCCAGAATGGAGTGCAGTGGTGTGATCTCGGCTCACTGCAACCTCCCACTCTCAGGTTCAAGCAGTTCTCCTGTCTTAGCCTCCTGAGTAGCTGGAATTACAGGCACCTACCACCACGTCCAGCTAGTTTTTGCATTTTTAGTAGAGACAGGGTTTCACCATGTTGGCCAGACTGGTCTCGAACTCCTGACCTCAGGTGATCCACCCACTTTGGCCTCCCAAATGCTGGGATTACAGGTGTGAGCCACCGTGCCCGGCCTCTCTGCTTCTTATCATTGGTTGAGTGAAGAGTCCAAGTTGCTTTAAAGTCACCAATGTGGGAGATTGCCTTTGCAGAGAATCAGAATCCTCTAAGCTGGCTGTACAGTTATTGTATGTCCCCATTCCCATTTCATCCTTGCTTGTACATGGGGACTTTCACTTCTTGATATGGTTTGTCTGTGTCTGCAACCAAATCTCACCTTGAATTGTAGCTCCCATAACTCCCACGTGTTATAGGAGGGACCCAATGGGAGATAATTGAATCATGGGGGCAGTTTCCCCCATACTGTTCTCATGGTAGTGAATAAGTCTCACGAGAGCTGATGGTTTTATAAGGGGAAACCCCTTTCTCTTGGTTCTCATTCTCTCTTGTCTGCTGCCATGTAACATGTGCCTTTTGCCTTCCACAATGATTGTCAGGCCTCCCCAGCCACATGGAACTGTGAGTTCATTAAACGTCTTTTTCTTTATAAATTACCAAGTCTTGGGTGCTTGGGTATGTCTTCATTAGCAGTATGAAAACAGACTAATAAACTACTATTCCCCCCAGGGCCTGAAATACTTGTATATAGTAGGTCTACAAATAAGTACTTGCTGAATGAATGAGTACCTGTGTTCATTTAGTAAATTTTGTTTCATTCTGGCATTTGATTTGGAGTTACTATTGATTTGGAGTATCTATATTCTAAATTTTTACATTTTCACAAAGTAGTTGAGTGTTATGTTTCTATAAGAACACCAAGAAGATGATCTTTAACCTTTCTTGTTTAATAAGGCCTCCCCAGACTCCCAGACCTGTCTCGTAAACTCAAGGAGACTGCCAGTCTCTAAGTGGAGTTTAAAGAGGCTAAGGTAGCTAACTAAACTCAAGGAGACTGCCAGTCTCTAAGTGGATTCTAAGGAGGAAAGGGCTACACAGACAGGAAAGTGCTCCGGAGATATACAGAGGGGTGCTCTCAAGGACTCAGCAGAAGCAACCACCTGAAAAGATTAGAGGGAACAGCCCCTGGAGCCTGCACAGAGCCAGAAATAGTTCTCTTTTCACTCACGCATGGTAGAAACCCTCATCATTCACAAGGTATGTGATAAGGTACCAAGAAAGGTTTTTGCGTTAGTAATGGGGTAAACTTAGACTAAATGTTGCTCTGGTCTTACCCAAAAAACTTAAAAGCAAGACCTGAAAGGATCAAACTGTTTCAAAGTAATTTAACTATACTCCCAGGACAAAGCTCAAGAATATTTATAGGAATACAACTACCTAGCATACAACAAGATAAAATTTATAAAAATTAGAGTGTCTGACATCCAACCCAAACCTACCCAGAATGGAAAGAAGCAGGAAAAGTCAGATGATGAGGAGAAAAATATTAATCAATATAAACTGATCCTGAAATGTCACAGAGCATAGAATTAGTAGACAGAGACATCAAAGTTTTTATACCCACATTCCATATGTTCAAGCAGCTAGAAAAAATATTGATCATATTAAGTAGAGACATTAAAGATATCTATCTGAAATCACATTATAAAGAGGAAAACTATCATTACTGAGATGAAAAATACACTGGATGAGATTAACAGGCAATTAGACATCACAGAAGAAATAATTTGTAAACCTGAAAACAGCAATAAAAATTGTTCAAAATAAAGCAGAAAGGAAAAAAAGACAAAATATAAACAGAGCATCAGTGAGCTCTGAGGTATTTTTAGGCAGCGTAATTGAAGATTAGAATCCCATAATAAAAGGAAGGTGAAAGCTGGGTGCTGTTGCTCACATATGTAGTTTCAACACTTTGGGAAATTGAAGTGGAGAACTGCTTGAGTCCCAGAGTTCAAGGCCAACCTGGGAAACATAGCAAGACCCCATTTCTACAAAACAATACAAAAATTAGCCAGGCATGATGACACAGGCTTGCAGTCCCAGCTACTTGGGAGGCTGAGGCAGTAGGATCACTTGAGCCTCAGAGGTTGTGGCTGCAGTGAGCTGTGTTTGTGCCACTGCACTCCAGCCTGGATAACAGAGTCAGACCCTGTCTCAGAAAAATAAAAATAAAGATATTGGAATAAAATAACCTAGAATTATATATACATAGAAAATGTCATTCAAAAAGGAAGACAAAATAGTTTTCATTCATTAAAATCTGAAAATATTCGTCACTCACAGATCTGTACTGCAAGAAATGTTAAAGGGAGTCCTTCAGCCAAAGAGAAAATAACATCAGATGGAAACCTGTATATAAACAAGGGAATGAAGAACACTGAAAACAGTAACTATGTGGGTTACTGTGAAATTTTTTTGTATTATTTAAATCTCTTTAAGTGGTAATAGGCTGCTTAAATCAAGATAATAACAGTTTATTGTGGATTTATAACATATGTAGAGGTCAAATGTATGACAACAATATTGCAAAGGCCAGGAAGCAAGCAATGGAAATATGTGGTTTTTAGTCTATGTGAGGTAGTATAGTATCATTTAAAGATTTTTTTTTAAAAGAACATTAAAGAAAAATAGACATGAGATAAGATAAAATATACTATATGCTTTTGAGTTTTTGTTTGTTTGTTTTAGATACAGGGTCTTGCTCTGTTGCTCAGGGCACAATGCAGTGGCATGATCATGTCTCACTGCAGCCTTGATCTCTTAGGCTCAAGCAGTTCTCCTGCTTCAATCTCCAAGTAGCTGGGAGTGCAGAAGCATGCCAATATACCCAGCTAATTTTTTTTTTTTTTTAGAGGTAGGATCTTGCAGTGTTGCCCAGGCTAGTCTCAAACTCCTGGCCTCAAGCAGTCCTCCTACCTTGGCTTCCCAAAGCGTTGGAATTACAGGCATGAGCTACCATGCCTAGGCTATAACTCTTTAAAAACATAACAAAAAGCTGTAATTACTAGGCCAACAGAGGAAATGAATAGAATCAATTTAAAAAAAAAAAAAACAGTAAAAGAAAAGGAATAAAAAACAGATCCAATAAATAGAAGAATAACAAGATGGAAGACTTAAAACAACTGCATAAATAATCCTGTTAAATGGGCTTGGACCGAAAGTCCCAATTAAAAGGCAACAGTTATCAGATTGAGTTTATAAAGCTCTACTGAGAAACCCAACTTAGGCTAGATATGGTGGCTCACACCTGTAATTTCAGCACTTTGGGAGGCTGAGGCAGGAGGATCACTTGAGCCCAGGAGTTTGAGACCAGCATGGGCAACATGGTGAAACCCATCATTACAAAAAAAAAAAAAAAAAAAAATAGCCGGGCATTGTGGCAGTGTGCCTGTGGTCTCAGCTACTCACTACTCAGGAGGCTGAGGTAGGAGCATCACTTGAGCCCAGGAGGTTGAGGCTGCAGTGAACAGTGTTTGTGCTCCTATACTATAGCCTGGGCAACAGAGTTGACACTCTGTCTCAGGACCAAAAAAAAAAAAAAAAAAAAAAAACAAAGGAAACCCACTTTAAACATAAAGATATAATAAAGCAAAGAGATGGAAAAATGTATATTAAGCAAACACAAAGAGAGTTACAGTGGCTATATTAATAGTAAACAATGTAGATTTCAGAGCAAAGAATATTACATGTTACAAAGGACATTCTTAATGATAAAGATGCCAAATAATAAAGAGGACATAACATTATTGAATGTTTATGCTCTAAAACAGAACTTAAAATACATAAAGCAAAAATTGATAAAACTGTGAGGAGACAAAAAACCAGACCATTTTGGGCAGAGATGTTTTCTCAATAGTTGACAGACCAGAAAAATCAGTAAAATTATAAAAGACTTTGAATGATACTACAAAGCACTTTAATTGGCACTTAAAAACACTCTATCCAAGGCTTTTATCAAAAGGACAATGAATGACAATTGTTGGCGAGGGTGTAGGAAAAAGGGAACCCTTGTACACTCTTGGTAGGAATGTAGATTGGTATAGCCTCAGTGGGAAACAGTATGGAGGTTCCTAAAGAAAGTGAAAATAGAACTACCATATGACCCAGAAATCTCTCTTGTGAATCTATAACCCAAAGGAAATGAAATCCCTACCTCATAAGGATGTCTTTATTCACATGCTCATTGCATCATTATTTATCATAGCCAAGATATGGGAACAACTGAAGTGTCTATTAGATGAATGAAAAAAGAAATCAAAATACATATATATACGTGTGTGTGTGTGTGTGTGTGTGTGTATAGATCTATATTTATATAGATCTATACACACACATATATATGTATATATAGATATATATGTAGACACACATATATATGTGTATATAGATATATATACACATACATGCATATAAATATATGTACACACAATGTAATATTTGGCCTAAAATAAAAAAAAAGGAGATCCTGCTATTTGTGACAACATGGATGAACCTGAAGGCTATTATACTAAGTGAAACAAACCAGACACAGAAAGAAAAGTATTACATGCTCTAACTTATATATGGAATCTAAAAAGAAAAAAAAAGAAGAAACAGAGAATCTGAAGGTACCAGAAATCAGGTACAAGGGAAATGGGAAGATGTAGGTCAAAAGGTACGAAGTTACAGTTATGGTAGGATTAAAAGATTGAGAGATCTACTGTACAGTGTGAGATAATGGATATGTAAATTTGCTTAACTATAGAAATCACTTCACTGCATATATGAAAACATCACGTTGTACACAATATATACATTTAAAAATCAGTCATACCATCCAACAGCAGCAGAATATGCATTCAAGTTCACACCTAACATCTACTAAAACTCTCTTCTGAGCCACAGAACAAGTCTTAAATTTAAAAGAATTCAGCCAGGTGCAGTGGCTTATGCGTGTAAGCCCAGCACTTTGGGAGGCTGAAGCAGAAGGATGGCTTGAACCTGAGACTAGCCTGGGTAATGCAGTGAGACACCATATCTATTTTTTTTTAATTAAAAGAATTCATATTACACAAAGTATGTTATTTGACTATAATAGAATTGTTTAGACATAAATAATAGCAATATATTTGGAAAATCCTCAAATACATGGAAGCTGAATAACACACTTTTATACAACTCATGGACCAAAGAAGAAATGTAAAGGGAAATTAGAAAGTATTTTTAAATGAATAGTAATAGTAATTAAATATTAAAATCTGTGGGATGCCACCGAAACAATGATCTTAGTTTTTTACCTTATGAAACTAGAAAAAGAAGACCAAATTAAACCCAAAGGAAACAGGAGAAAGAAAATAATAAAATTAGAGCAGAAATCAGGGAAATAGAAGACAGAAAAAATAATAAAGAAAAAATCAATGAAATGAAAAGCTGGGGTTATTTTTGAGAAGATCAATGAAATTGATAAACCTCTAGCCAGACTGATTAGGGGAAAACAGACGAAATAAGTGATCAGTATCAGGAATAAAATATAGACATCACTACAGCTTCTACTAATATTAAAAGAAGAATATCAAGATAATTTTATGAATAATCTTTTATCTACTAAATAGATTGAGTCATTAGTTTAAAACCTCCCCAGAAAGAAAATTTCAGGACTGGTTGGCTTTATAGGTGAATTCTACCAAACATTTACAGAATAAATAATACTAACTTTAATCAAAGTTTTTCAGAAGTTGAAAAGGAAAGAACATTTTTTGTTCCCATTCTTTAGGCAAGCATTACCCAGATGTCAAAAAGACAATACAAGAAAATTGCTGGTTAATATTCCTTATGAATGTCAATAAAAAGATTCTTAACAAAATTTTATCAAATCAAATAAAAAATATATAAAATAGAAACTACATCATGATCATGTGAGGTTTATCCTAGAAATACAGAGTAGTTTAATACTTGAAAAAAGTCAATGTGATTCACTATATTTGCACACAAAGAGAGGAAAACCATTTGATTATCTCAATGCTGGAAAAGCATTTGCCAAAATCCCGTATCCTTCCTGATAAAAACTCTCAGAAACCTAAGGAAAAAATGGCTGGGCGCGGTGGCTCACACATGTAATCCTAACACTTTGGGAGGCCCAGGTGGGTGGATCACTTGAGGCCAGGAGTTCAAGACCAGCCTGGCGAACATGGTGAAACCCCATCTCCACTAAAAATACAAAAAAAATTAGCTGGGCTTGGTGGTGTTCGTCTGTAATCCCAGCTACTCAGAAGGCTGAGGCAGGAGAATTGCTTCAACCTGAGAAGCGGAGATTGCAGTGAGCTGAGTTGACGTCGCTGCATTCTAGCCCAGGTGACAGCGCATGACACTTTCTCAAAAAAAAAAACGGAAAGAAAGAGAGAAAGGGGAAAAAAAGACCTAAGAAAAAAAATAATAACTTCCTTAACTTAATAAAGGGGGATCCACAGCTAACCAACAGTTAACATTATACTTAATGGTAAAAAACAGAATACTTCTCTTCTAAGATCAAGAATAAGGCAAAGATGTACACTTTCACTATTTCTATTCGAAATTGTATTGGAAGTTTTAGCCAGATCAATAAAGCAAGAAAAAAGAATTAAAGACATGCTATTTGGCAATTAAGAAGCAAAATTATTTTTACTCAGAGATTCCATGACCATCTATGTAGAAACTGCTACAGAATCTACCAAAAGATACTAGAATGAATAAGGTAATTTAGGATACAAGATCAATATATAAATGTTAATTATATTCCAGATACTACTGTTAAATAATCAAAACTTTAAATTTATAAAACTTTGAATTTATAATATTAATAGTAGTGCATGAAATGCTTAGGGATGTATCTAACAAAAGATATGGAAATATTGTATACAAATAGCTACAAAATATTACTGAAATTATTAACAAATAATAACTAAATTAATAATGGACAATACTGTGTTCATGGATCAGAGGACACAATACTAAGATATCAAATCTCCCCAAATTTATCTATAAAATTAATGTAATCCCAATGAAAATCTCAGTGATTTTTTTTTTGGTAAAAATTTGTGAACTGATTTTAAAATTCATTTAGAAATGCAAAGGACATAGAATACCCAAAGCAATTTTTGAGAAAGATGCATTAAATTGGAGGTTTTATACCTCCTAATATCAAGTTACAATAAAGCCACAGTAGTCAAGAAAGTACGGCATTGCTGTCAAGTTCAACAAATACATCAATGGAACAGAATAAATATTTTAGAAATAGAGCGACACATAAATGGTCAGTAGATTTTTAACAGAAGTACAAAGGCAATTCAATGGAGAAAGGATAGTCTTTCAAAAAATGATCCTGGAACAACTGAATATTCATATGCACAGATATAGATTGATCTATATAATATACCATATAAAAATGAAGCAAAATATATCATTGACCTAAATGTAAAATGTAGAAAATTTTAGAAAACAAATTAATCATAGGGTAAAATCTTTGTAATCACTGGAGCAATTACAAAGGGAAATGAGAAATATTTTGGAAGTAATAGATATATTCATGGTCTTGTTTGTAGTGATCATTTTGGATGTGTATTCTTATATAAAACATATAAAATTTTACATTGTCATATGTACAATGTATTCAAATTATACCTCAATAAAACTGTTTTAAAAAACACATATTTAGACTTTTAATTACAAAGGAGTTGATAGATTACCCTGAAGCCTGGCAGTGAGTATCCTTCTGTTGGATTAAGTAAATGAAAATGGGTATTCCTTTTCTGAAGAACCAAACAATACTAATAACAATTAATACATAGCAATTGATATATATCAGGCACTGTTTTAAGTGGTTTACATGTTAAGTCCTTTAAGAGTCTTAATAACCATATAATATACATGCCATTATCCTCTATTTTATAGAAGAAAAAAAAAATTGAAGCAAAGAACATTTCAGCAACTTGTCCAGAGTTACCACCTGGTTTGTAATAGATCTGAGATTTGAAACTGGGAGTTCTGGCTTCAGAGTCAGTGTCCTGAAACAACATCCTAAACTGCCTCTGTAACACAAAGCTTTTTTTAATGATAAGAATGGTACATATGTAGCCACTTTTAAATCAAGTAAATGAACAAGACTTTTATAAATACAAATCAAGTGACTTAGAGTTGGAAATTAGGTGATTCTAATTTTATCACATGTGACATACAGAAATTTTAATTGTCAAAAATTATATCTAAATGGGCTTTGAAAAGCAATAATTTCTGATGATAACTTTAAGAAAAAGGAATAAGAAAGCACTTTCCCTTTTAAAGTGCTAGAGAAAACAGAGAAGAGGATTTGGGCTGCTGTGTGAATTGGTTGACCACTGATAGTTCACTGATACTTATTTAAGCATTTCCTCTAAGTACCTGGGACTTCTATTAAATTCACACATGCTTCACAGAAACTCATGATATTTATGGAATTTTTAGTAAGAAGGACAGTTTTCCAGCAGTGATTTGCATATACAACAAATCAAATTTCTCTTCTCAAATGCCATTTTAACAAACCTCTCTACGGAACAGGTTCGGCCTAGTATAGACAATTTCCTTAGAGGAATCTGCAAAACTGCTAACACAAGAGGGTATTATACATTGTAAGGAGACATCTTTCTCAGTTTTTAATTTTTTTCCATATTAGTTTTATCTGTCTAATTTACTTGTGAAGATCCCTCTAAAAAGCCCTGTGGCATATCTTAAGTGTCAGTCACCAATAGAGTGGGGGCTGTTGTGTTACTTGCTAACAGCATTTAACATGTACTGTTTCTCAGTTGCTGTGTTACCATTTTTAATACATTGTGTCATTTAATCTTCATAACAACTGATGAAGAAACTAAATTTTTGATAGATTACATAAATTACACCAGGTTATACAGCCAGTAGGTGGAGAAAGGTGTGGACGCAGGCATATCTGACTTCAGGACTTAAAGTTCTTTTAGCTCTTAAAGGGTTTATTGATAACAATTTCTTGCCTTTCTTCCCCCTAAGACTACTTTGGTTGGTTAGCATATCTTGTGTTAATGATTTATATTGTTATTCTTTTTTATTGGAGACTGCCTGGAATTGCTTTTTGAATTGAATACAAGAAGAATCATATAAATAATTGATAGCACAGTAATTTTTGTTAATACGCTATTTTCTATTCATTAGTCAGTTCTAAGGTCTTTTGCACGACATGTTAAAGATCTGAGGACTCCAGTTAGACTGGACTGAGTTAGAGAACGCCATTTGGAAATAAATCCAGTGCTTCCCCCTATTCTTGTTCATTGGCTCTTTTTTTCTATTGCATGTCCTTCCAATGAAAATTGGCTCTTATATAAAGAGTTGGATTCATCAGAAGAAATACATGAATAGAATTAACTATTGGTATTCTTTGGAAAAATTTCAAACCAAACAATGAGAAATAATTGAATAAAAAAAGTAAATCTTGAGAGGGAAAACATTTCTTTTGAATAATTGAAATTTAAAAAATTAAATTTTGAATTGGGAAAGTTCGAATAATTGAATAATAAGTTACAGTTTAGATTTTTAATATGTATTTTTATGAATGAAATGCTTTGTGTAAGGTCATCATATATGATCATTCAATGTTTTTTACTTTTAAAATATTACCAAAAGTAATAGAATGAGTTCTATGTAAAACTCTCTTGAGCTTCCTGTTGGCAGTTTCTTGAATCCAAAGACAAAAATGAAGGGAAAAATGATCTGATAGTTAATATGTGTATGAAGCTTAGTTGGGAGAGTACTTGCAAAGTGTTGTAAATATAAGGCTTTTTGAGTGTTGGTTGGAAATAGCCTGGGATTTTGCCATAAATATCCTTGCTCTGCCAGTCTTTGAAAGATCTTTGTACAGTACAGCTTCTTTCTCTCCCAACTTTCCCAGTTCAGATTCTTACATCATCTGCACCATGTAAACAAATGCTGTACTTATTTGGAGACAGTCAAACCAAGACATAAACTAATAAGTAAAAGGACACAAATTTCTCTTTAATTGTCAGAAATATGAGAGCATGATTTTTTTTTAAAGTTGGTGAAGACACAGGTATCATTCTCAGAAAATGAAAATGGTTTGACAAAGTGTTGCATTACATTTATTGATGATGTCCCCCAAGTAATGTCCAATTCACATCTAGATTTTTTAGGAAAGTGTTCTGGTGTCATTCCTAACAACTGAAGACACGACTGGCATTGAATGGGTGCATCTGGGGAGACAGTAACAATGCATGAAACAACCGTGTATGCAGACAGATTTTTCCACAAATGCCAGCAGTGTCCCCATTGGGAAACACTTTGTTCTGTAACTGTTTCAGTGCACTTTTACTTTCACGTTCCTGCTGAGGACAGATCTCTGGTAATATCTGTTAACTACTCAGTACAGCTCTACTTAGCCCTCTTAGGGACCCAAACCTTTATCTTAAGAGCAAGAAAAATTTGCCTTTCCTATCTGTTTCCTTACCCGTCTAACTATCATATAAGGCCTCTGAATGGTCCTATCACTGTTTTCTTAGTTCAGACGAGTAGTTATCAGTAGCAAGTAAATTATTCTTGCTTTTCAAACAAATGTTTTAAACGGAAACAATATGAATTCCTTTGAAATCTTTTTATTTCAATGAATGTGCTTTGGAATCCTTTGTGACTTTAGGGTTTTAAGTTTTTATTCTTTGTACAAATGTATTTTATTATTTTCTCTGGCACTCCAGAACTCCAGCATTGAAAACAGAATGTTGTGTCCAGAGAAATCTTAACACATTTATTGGCCCCAAAAGTACATAACACATCTAGTCACATAATTGAAAATAATAAGGCCACGATAAATGGGATGGCCCCAGGGTAAAACACCCAAAGGATTCAATTGGTGTCACTTCGCATCAATGTCCATGCATCATGGTAATTGAGGTAACATAACCAATTACCACATTTTAATTAGAGTTCTAAGAGCTCGAGAAAATTTGCAATGATGAGACAGCTCACTTTACAAAAGAAAAGAAAGAAACAGTGAAAGTAAGGGGGGGGACCCCACTCTTTTTCTGCCTCTCAATCTTATTATTTTGGTGATGCATATATTAAGATAAGTAGCATTCTTATCCTAATCTGACTAATGATTTCAGAAATGTATGACCAAAGAAATTCTCTAGATTGTGACCTTGGCTTATAATTTCATTTCCCATCTAGTTGTACCTCACCGTTGTAACTTGGGGATTCATTCTAAGTTTTTATGTCAGTGTCTGAACGCAGTGACACGTTATTAAATACATATTTATCTGGCTTTGGATGCTGAACAAAAATAGATCTAGATTTCACCCCCCCCCCAAAAAAATTAACAGCAAAAAGAATTACTACATTTAGAAAATAACTTTGACTTGTGGCAATTATTTTTATAAGGCTAGAGTTTAAGTGAAAAACCTCCTGTAAAATTTTAGTGCTGCTACATAATCAAGTAATTATGTAATTACTTGTACTTAATTACTTACAAGAGAGATCGATGTTAAAAAAAAATCTTTATACATGTCAAAAACAGCTCTCTTCTTTAGAGTATTTCTAGGTAAGCTTCCAATACCAAAAAGCTCTTTTAATCTCCGATAAATTTATTTTTCTTTCATAAATTCCTTACCATTTTTTCCAAATATGTACAAGTATATTACATAGAGATCTACATGCCCTCCCTCCTGTTTCCACTTGTTATAGCCAAAAACAAACCTGTAGTCCCAAATCATTGGGAGGCTGAAATAGGAGGATTGCTTGAGCCCAGGAGTTAAAGGATACAGCGAGCTGTGAATGCACCACTTCATTCTAGCCTGGGCAACAGGAGGGTGAGATCCTATCTCAAAAAAAAAAAAAAAAAAGGGGGAAGGAAGAAATAATTTTTAAATTACACATGAAGGGCTTGATATTAAATATAAGACATGTATCCTTAATGTGACACAGTAGACACAGTAGATTTTCAAGAAAGCCGGGAATTTTTATGAGTATTATAATAGAATATAGTGATTAAGAGCGAGGGCTAGACACTCCCACTTAGTAGCTGTGTGATCATGGCAAATTACTTTTTTGTGACTCAGTTTCTTTATCTGTAAGACAGAGATAATAATAAACCATAAAACTCCTACAAAGGGGGTTCTAGATGGCCAATTAGAAGCAGCTGTGATCTGTGGCCTGTAAAACTCACGAAGAGGAATGAAAAGAGACAAGGGAATTCAGCACCTTCAACTGATATATCCAGGTTCTCACACTGGGAATAACTAAGCAAACAACCTACACAGAATGAAGAAAGGCAGGGGGCGGGGGCAACAGCCTACCTGGGAGTGGCACAGAGCCAAAGGAAACCCCACTCCCAGCTAAGGGAAGCAGTGAGTGATTGTGCAACCCCACCCAGGAAACCATGCTTCTCCAATGGATCTTTGCCACCTACGGATCAGGAGATCCCCTTGTGAGCCCACATCACCAGGGCTTTCGATCCAAGACACAGAGCTGTGTGGAGTTTCAGCAGAGCAGCCACTCAGGCACATACAGAGTCCTAGGAGTTTTATATATTCTGGCCTTGGCATCTCTGGCAAGGCAGGAAATCCATCCATCCATATCCCCAGGAAGAGTGCTGAATCCAGGGGAGCTAAGCAGCGTCATTCCGTGACCCCACTTCCACGGCACCTCACAAGTTAAAACCTAGTGGCGTGGAATTCCAGCTAGCCAACAGCAACAGGCTGGAGTCTGCCTGAGACAGGACCAAGTTCTGGGGGGAGGGACAGCCACTGTCTATGTGGTTCAGTAGACTCAGCCATTCCAGCCTACGGCCTTCGGAGAATACAAACCATATGAACAAGGAAGGTTCCCCCACAATGCAGCACAGCTGCCTCACCAGATCATAGTCAGACTGCTACTTTAAGTGGAGCCTCGATCCATTCCTCCTCATTAGGTGAACTCTCCCTGTGGAGGCTTTAGCCACTCCAGTAAGGGTTCTACCGACAGAGCTCTGATCTCTCCCTAGGACAGAGTTCCTGTGGGGAGGGGCAGCCACCATCTCTGCAGTTCAGTCGACTCAGCCCTTCCAGCCTGCCAGCTTTGGAGAATACAACCTGTCTGGATGAGGAAGGGTCTCTCCCAATGCAGCACACCTGTTCTACCAAAGAGCAGCCAGACTGCTTCTTTAAGTGGATCCCTGATCCCATTCTTCCTGACTGGGTGAGACCTCCCAACAAGGGTCTCCAGCCATCTTCTACAGGTGCGTGCAGGCTGGCAACAAGTCCATACCCGACTGGAATGGAGCTTCCAGAAGAAGGAGCTGGCTGTCATCTTTGCTGTTTCACAGCCTTCACTGGTGATACCTCCAGGTACAGGAAAAAAATGAGCCAACTAGAGTCTGGAGTGGACCCCCAGCAAACCACAGCAGCCCTATGCTAGCGTGGCCTGACTATTAAAAGAAAAACAAACAGAAAACAATATCAACAAAAAAAACCCCACAAAAACCCTGTTCAAAGTTCAGTATCCTCAAAGATCAAAGGGAGATAAGCCCACAAAGATGAGAAAGAATTAATGCAAAAATAGTAATAACTCAAAAAGCTAGAGTGCCTTTTCTCCAAACAACTGCAGCACCTCTCCAGCAAGGGCACAGAACTGGGCTGAGGCTGAGATGGCTGAATTGATAGAATTAGGCTTCAGGAGGTTGGTAATAATGAATGTCGCCGAACTACAGGAGCATGTTGTAACCCAATGCAAAGAAGCTAAGAATCATGATAAAACAACACAGGAGCTGAAAGCCAGAATAGCCAGTTTAGAGAGGAACATAACTGACCTAATGGAGCTGAAAAACACAACATGATAACTTCACAATGCAATCACAAGTATCAATAGCAGAATAGACCAAGTGGAGGAAAGATCTCAGAGCTTGAAGACTATCTTTCTGAAATAATACAGGCAGACAAGAAGAAAGAAACAGAATGAAAAGGAATGAACAAAACCTCCAAGAAATATGAGATTATGTAAAGAGCCTGAATCTACAACTGATGGTACCTGAAAGAGACAGGGAGAATGGAACCAAGTTGGAAAACATGCCACAGGATATCATCCAGGAGAACTTCCCCAACCTAGCAAGACAGGCCAAAGTTCAAATTCAAGAAATGCAGAGAACCCCAGTAAGATGCCCCACAAGAATATCAACCCCAAGACACATAATCATCAGATTCTTCAAGGTCAAAATGAAAGAAAAAACATTAAGGGCAACTAGAGAGAAAGGCCAGGTCACTTACAAAGGGAAACCCATCAGACTACCAGTGGATCTCTCGGCAGAAACCCTACAAGCCAGAAGAGATTGGGGGGCTAATGTTCAACATTCTTAAAGGAAAGAATTTTTTAAATTAATTTATTATATATATATGTGTGTATATATATATATATATGTGTGTATATATATGTATATATATGTGTGTGTGTGTGTATATATATATGTGTGTGTGTGTGTGTGTATATATATATATATATATATATATATATATATATTTTGAGATGGGGTCTTGCTCTGTCGCCAGGCTGGAGTGCAGTGGTGCGATCTTGGCTCACTGCAACCTCTGCCTCCCAGGTTCAAGTGATCCTCCTGCCTCAGCCTCCTGAGTACCTGGGATTACAGGCCCACACTGCAACGCCCAGCTAATTTTTTTGTATTTTAGTTAGAGACGGGGTTTCACCATGTTGGTCAGGCTGGTGTCGAACTCCTGATCTTGTGATATGCCCACCTCGGCCTCCCAAAGTGCTGGGATTACAGGTGTGAGCCACCACTCCCAGAGTATTATACTTTAAGTTCTGGGATCCATGTGCAGAACATGCAGGTTTGTTACATAGGTATTCATGTGCCATGGTTGTTTTCTGCACCCATCAATCTGTCATCTAGGTATTAAGCCCTGAATTATTAGGTATTTGTCCTAATGCTCTCCATCCCCTTGTGCCCCACTCCCTGACAGGCCCCAGTATGTGATGTTCCCTTCCCTGTGTCCATTTGTTCTCATTGTTCAACACCCCCTTATGAGTGAGAACATGTGGTTTTCGGTTTTCTGTTCCTGTGTTAGTCTGCTGAGAATGATGGTTTTCAGCTTCATCCATGTCCCTGCAAAGGATATAAACTCATCCTTTTTTGTGGCAGCATAGTATTCCATGGTGTTTATGTGCCACATTTTCTTTATCCAGTCTATCATTGATGGGCATTTGGGTTGGTTCCAAGTCTTTGCTATTGTGAATAGTGCTGCAGTAAACATAAGTGTGCTTGTGTCTTTATAGCAGAATGATTTATAATCCTTTGGGTATATACCCAGAAATGGGATTGCTGGGTCAAATGGTATTTCTGGTTCTAGATCCTTGAGGAATCTCCACACTATCTTCCACAATGGTGGAACTAATTTACACTATTTACACTCCCACAAACGGTGTAAAACTGTTCCTATTTCTTCACATCCTCTCTGGCATCTGTTGTTTCCTGACTTTTTAGTGATTGCCATTCTAACTGGTATGAGATGGTATCTCATTGTGGTTTTGATTTGCATTTCTCTAATGACAAGTGATGAGCTTTTTTTCATATGTTTTTTGGCCGCAAAAAATATCTTCTTTTGAGAAGTGTTTGTTCATATCCATCACCCACTTTTTGATGGGGTTGTTTTTTCTTGTAAATTTAAGTTCCTTGTAGACTCTGGATATTAGACCTTTACCAGATGGACAGATAGCAAAAATTTTCTCCCATTCTGTAGATTGTCTGTTCACTCTGATGATAATTTCTTTTGCTGTGCAGAAGCTCTTAGTTTAATTAGATCCCATTTGTCAACTTTGGCTTTTGTTACAGTTGCTTTTGTTGTTGCCCATACCTATGTCCTGAATGGTATTGCCTCAGTTTTCTTCTAGGGTTTTATATCATTTTGGGTTTTATGTTTAAGTCTTTAATCCATCTTGAGTTAATTTTTGTATAAGGTGTAAGGAAGAGGTCTAGTTTTAGTTTTCTGCATATGGCTAGCCAGTTTTCCCAGCACCATTTATTAACTAGGGAATCCTTTCCCCCATTGCGTGTTTTTGTCAGATTTGTCGAAGATCAGATAGTTGCAGATGTGTGCTGTTATTTCTGAGGTCTCTTTTCTGTTCCGTTGGTCTATATATCTGTTTTGGTACCAGTATATGCTGTTTTAGGTACTGTAGCCTTGTAGTATAGTTTGAAGTCAGGTAGCACAATGCCTCCAGCTTTGTTCTTTTTGCTTAGGATTGTCTGGGCTCTACAGGCTCTTTTTTGGTTCAATATGAAATTTAAAGTAGTTTTTTCTAGTTCTGTGAAGAAATTCAATGGCAGCTTGATGAGAATAGCATTGAATCTATAAATTACTTTGGGCATTATGGCCATTTTCAGAGTACTGATTTTTCCTATCTATGAGTATGGAATGTTTTTCCATTTGTTTGTGTCCTCTCTCATTTCCTTGAGCAGTGGTTTGTAGTTCTCCTTAAGAGGTCCTTCACATCCCTTGTAAGTTGTATTCCTAGATATTTTATATTATTTGTAGCAGATGTGAATGGGAGTTCTCTCATGATTTGGCTCTCTGTTTGTCTATTATTGGTATAGGGATGCTTGTGATTTTTGCCCATTGATTTTGTATCCTGAGACTTTGCTGAAGTTGCTTATCAGCTTAAGGAGTTTTGGGGCTGAGACAGTGGGGCTTTCTAAATATACAATCATGCCATCTGCAAACAGAGACAATTTGACTTCCTCTTCTCCTATTAGAATACACTTTATTTCTTTCTCTTGCCTGATTGCCATGGCCAGAACTTCCAATACTATATTGAATAGGAATCATGAGAAAAGGCATCTTTGTCTTCTGCCAGTTTTCAAAGGGAATGCTTCCAGCTTTTGTCCATTCAGCATGATATTGGCTATGGGTTTGTCATAAATAGCTCTTATTATTTTGAGATATGTTCCATCACTACCTAGTTTATTGAGTGTTTTTAGCATAAAGTGGTGTTGAATTTTATCAAAGGCCTTTTCTGCATCTATTGAGATAATCATGTGGTTTAAGAAAAGAATTTTCAAGCCAGAATTTCATATCTGGCCAAACTAAGCTTTATAAGCAAAGAAGAAATAAGATTCTTTTCAGACAAGCAAATGCTGAGGGAATTCATCACCACCAGGCTTGTCTTGCAAAAGATCTTGAAGGAAGCACTAACTATGGAAAGGAAAAAATGTTACCAGCCATTACAAAAACACACTGAATTACACAGACCAGTGACACTAGGAAGCAACTACATAAACAAGTCTGCAAAATAACCAGCTAGCAGCATGATGACAGGATCAAACTCACACATAACAATACTAACCCTAAATATAAATGGGCTAAATGCCCCAATTTAAAAGACAGAATGGCAAACTGGATAAAGAGCCAAGACTCATCAGTATGCTTTCTTCAAGAAACCCATCTCACATGCAAACACACATAGGCTCAAAATAAAGGGATAGAAGAAAATCTATCCAGTAAATGGAAAACAGAAAAAAGCAAGGATTGCAATCCTAGTTGCTGACAAAGCAGAGTTTAAGCCAACAAAGATTTGAAAAAACAAAGAAGTGCATTACATAATGGTAAAGGGTTCAATTCAATTAAAAAATAAAAAGCTATCCTAAATATGTATACTCCCAATACAGAAGCACCCAAATTAATAAAGCAAGTTCTTGGAGACCTACCAAGAGACTTAAAAACTCCCATACAATAATAGTGGGAGACTTTAACACCCCACTGACAATACTAGACAGATCATTGAGACAGAAAATTAGCAAAGATATTCAAGACCTGAACTCAGCTCTGGGTCAAGTGGACCTGATAGATATCTACAGAACTTTCCACCCTAATATAACATAATATGCATTCTTCTCATTGCCACATGGCACTTACTCTAAAATTGATCACAGGATCAGAGAGAAAATACTCCTCAGCAAATGTAGAAGAACTGAAATCACAACAGTCTATCAGACCACAGCACAATCAAATTAAGAAATTTACTCAAAACCACACAACTACATGGAAATTGAACAGCATGCTCCTGAATGAATCTTGGGGTAAATAATGAAATTAAGGCCGAAATCAAGAACTTATTTGCTAGCTGGGCACAGTGGCTCACACCTGTAATCCCAGCACTTCGGGAGGCCGAGGTGGAAGGGTCATTTGAGACCAGGAGTTCAGACCAGCCTGGACAACATGGTGAAAACTCATCTCTACTAAAGATATAAAAATTAGCTGTGCATGGTGGTGCACATCTGTAATCCTCTTTAAGAGGCTGATGCATGAGAATCTCTTGAACCCAGCAGGCAGAGGTTGCAGTGAGTTGAGATTATGTGGCTGCATTCCAGTCTTGGCAAAAGAATGAGACTGTATCTAAAACAAACAAACAAAAAATTCTTTGAAACTAATGAGAACAAAGTAACAACATATCAGAATCTCTGGGATGCTAAAGCAGTGTTAAGAGGGAGATTTCTAGCACTAAATGCCCACATCAAAAAGCTAGAAAGATCTCAAGGTGCTAGATTTCTGTCTTTAGTTCTGTTTATGTAATGAATCACATTTATTGATTTGCATATGTTGAACTAACCTTGCATCCTGGGGGATGAAGCTGTCTTGATTGTGTTGGATACGTTTTTTGATGTGGGGCTGGCTTCAGTTTGCCAGTAGTTTATTCAGGATTTTTACATCTATTTCATTAAGGATATTGGCCTGAAGTTTTCTTTTTCTGTTGCATCTCTGCCAGGTTTTGGTATCAGGATTATGCTGGCCTCATAGAATGAGTTAGGGAGAAGTCCCCTGTTTTCAATTTTTTTGGAATAGTTTCAGTAGAAATTGTTCCAGCTCTTCTTTGTACCTTTGGTAGTATTCATCTGTGAATCCAACTCGTCCTGGGCTTTTTTTGGTTGGTGGGCTATTTTTTACTGCCTCAATTTCAGAAATCATTAATAGTCTATTCAGGGATTCAATTTATTCCTGGTTCAGTCTTGTGAGGATGCATGTGTCCAGGAATTTATCCATTTCTTCTAGATATCTAGTTTATGTGCATAAAGGTGTTTATAGTATTTTCTAATGGTTGCATTTCTGTGGGGTCAGTGGTAATATGCCCCTTATCATTTCTGATTGTGTATATTTGATTCTTTTCTCTTTTCTTCTTTATTAGTTTAGCTAGTGGTCTATTTTTCAAAAAATTAGCTCCTGGATTCATTGATTTTTTTGAAGGGGTTTCCATGTCTTTATCTCCTTCAGTTCAGCTCTGATCTTTGTAATTTCTTGTCTTCTGCTAGCTTTGGGGTTTGTTTGTTCTTGGTTCTCTCGTTCTTTCAGTTGAGATGCTATGTAAAAATCGTGAATAAACTACTGGCAAACTGAAGCCAGCCCCACATCAAAAAACGTATCCAACACAATCAAGACAGCTTCATCCCCCAGGATGCAAGGTTGGTTCAACATATGCAAATCAATAAATGTGATTCATTACATAAACAGAACTAAAGACAGAAATCCACATGATTATCTCAATAGATACAGAAAAGGCCTTTGATAAAATTCAGCATATCTTCATGTTAAAAACTGTCAATAAACTACAGATTAAAGGAACATAACCTTAAAATAATAAGAGCCATTTATGACAAATCAATATCATACCGAATGGGCAAAAGCTGGAAGCATTCTTGTTGAAAACCAGCACAAGCCAAGGATGCCCTCTGTCACCACTCCTATTCAACATGGTACTGGAAGTTCTGGCCAGCACAGTCAGTCAAGAGAAAGAAATAAAGGGCATTCAAATAGGAAGAGAGGAAGTCAAATTATCTTTGTTTGTAGATGACATGATCCTATATCCAGTAAACCCCATCATCTCAGCTCAAAGGCTCCATAAACTGATAAGCAACTTCAGCAAAGTCTCAGGATACAAAAATTGCTAGCATTTCTATACACCAACAACAGCCAAGTAGATAGACAAATCATGAATGTACTCCCCATCACAATTACTGCAAGAAGAATAAAATATCTAGGAATATACCTAAGGGTAGTAAAAGACCTCTTCAAGGAAGTCTTCAAACCACTGCTCAAAGAAATCAGAGAGGACACAAACAAATGGAGAAACATTCCATGCTCATGGATAGGAAGAATCAATATCATGAAAATGGCCATGCTGCCCAAAGTAATTTATAGATTCAATGCTATTCTCATTAAACTACTATTTACATCCTTCACAGAATTGGAATTAAAACTATTTAAAAATCTATATGGAACCAAAAAAAGAGACTGAATAACCAAGGCAATCCTAAGCAAATGGAACAAAGCTGGGGGCATCATGTTACCTGACTTCAAACTATATTACAAGGCTACAGTAACCAAAACAGCATGCATAGTACTGGTACAAGAACAGACAGATAGATAAACGGAACAGAATAGAGAACTCAGGAATAAGACCTCACACCTACAACCATCTAATCTTAGACAAACCTGACAAAAATAAGCAATGGGGAAAGGACTCCCTGTTTAGTAAATGGTGCTGGGAGAGCTGGGTAGCCATATACAGAAAATTGAAACTGGACCCCATTTTTACACCATGTACAAAAATTAACTCAAGATGGATTAAAGACTTAAATGTAAAATCCAAAACTATAAAAACCCTAGAAGAAAATCTAGGCAATACCATTCAGGACATAACCATGGGTAATGATTTCATTATGAAAACACTGAAAGCAATTGCAACTAAAGCAAAAATTCACAAATGGGATTTAATTAAACCAGAGAGCTTCTGCACAGCAAAAGAAACTGTCATCAGAGTCAACAGACAATCTACAGAATGGGAGAAAATTTTTTGTATCTATCTGTCTGACAAAGGTCTAATATCCAGAGTCTATAAGGAACTTACAGTTACAAGAAAAATCAAACAACTCCATTACAAAGTGAGCAAAGAGCACTTCTCAAAAGAAGACATACATGTTGTGAACAAACATGAAAAAAGCTCAACATCACTGATCATTAGAGAAATGCAAATCAAAACCACAAAATACCATCTCATGCCAGTCAGGATGACTATTACTAAAAATCAAAAAACAATAGATGCTGGTGAGGTTGCAGAGAAAAAGGAACACTTTTACACTGTTGGTAGGAGTGTAAATTAGTTCAAACATTGTAGAGGACAGTGTGGCAATTCCTCAAAGACCTAGAAGCAGAAGTACCATTTGACCTAGCAATCCCATTACTGGGTATATACCCAAAGGAATGTATAAAGATACATGCATGCGTATATTCATTGCAGCACTATTCACAGTAGCAAAGACATGGAATCAACCTTAATGCCCATCAGGGATAGACTAGATAAAGAATACGTGGTATGTATATACCATAGAATACGATGGATGTAGTTGAAAGCTGTTATCCTTAGCAAACTAATGCAGGAACAGAAAAGCAAACATTACATATTCTCACTTGTAAGTGGGAAATGAATGGCTGAATGATGAGGACACATGGACACATATGGGGAAGCAACACACTGGGGCCTTTCAGAGGGTGGTAAGGTGAGAAAGAGAGCATCAGGATGAATAGCTAATGTTGCAGGGCTTAATACCTAGGTGACGGGATGATCTGTACAGCAAACTACCATGGCACATGTTTACCTTTGTAGGTACCTGCACATCCTGCACATGTACCTGTGAACTTAAAAGTTGAAGAAAAAAAAGAACAACCCTAGAAGAAAGCATAATAAATGCCATTCTGGACATAGCCCTTTGCAAAGATACGTAACTAAGACACTGAAACCAAAAATTGACAAATGGAACCGATTAAATTACAATGCTGCATGGCACAAAAAACTGTCAAAGCAAACAACCTACAGAATTGGAGGAAAGATTTGCAAACTATGCATCTGACAAAGGTCTAATATCAAGAATCTAGAAGGAACTTAAACAAATCAAGAACAAAATAACAAACAACCCCCCCCTTTAAAAAATGGGCAAAAGGATATGAACAGATACTTCTCAAAAGAAAGCATGTATGCAGCCAACAAGCATATGAAAAAAAATGTTCAATATTATTAACTTTTAGAGAAATGCAAATCAAAACCACAATGAGATGCCATCTCACACCAGTCAGAATGGCTATTCTTAAAAAGTCAAAAAATAACAGATGCTGGCAAGGTTGCAGAGAAAAGGTAATGCTTATACACTGCTGGTGGGAATGTAATTTAGTTCAGCCACTGTGGAAAGCAGTTTGGAGATTTCTCAAAGAACTTAAAACAGAGCTACCATTTGACCCAGGAATCCCATTACTGGCTATATTCCCAAATCATACTACTGTAAAGATGCATATATGTGTTCACCACAGAAGTATTCACAATAGCAAATATGGAATCAACCTGAATGACCATCAACAATAGACTGGATAAAGAAAATGTGGTACATATATACCACGGAATACTATGCAGCCATAAAAATATAATGAGATAATGTCCTTTGCAGCAACATGAAGGAGCTGGAGGCTATTATTCTACATGGATTAACACAGGAACAGAAAACCAAATACCACAATATTCTTACTTATAAGTGGAAGCTAAATGTTGAGTACACAAGGACACAAGAAGGAAACAATGGACACTGGGGCCTACCTGAGGGTGGAGGGTAGAAAGAGGATAGAATTTAAAAACTACCCATCAGGTACTGTGCTTATTACCTGAATGATGAAATAATCTGTACACCAAAATTCTGCAACATGCAATTTACCAGTGTAACAAACCCACATGTACTTTCTGAACCTAAAATAAAAGTTGGAAGAAAAAAAAATAATACCTATTTCATAGGTAATGGGAGGTTTAAATTAATTAATATGTAAAAAGTGTTTTGAATAGCTGCTGCCACATAGTCAATGAATGTTAATTGCTATTATTAGTTTAGTTATGTTATTGTAGCAACTAAGTCTTATTTACATTTGTAATTGCCTAGAAATAATACATTGTCTGGGATCATAGGCAATGAATATATTTTTGCTTAGTAAACATAGGAACAAATGACAGAGAAGTGAATAGAGGAGGAAATCCTGTCTTAAGTAATGGATTTCATGGTAGGCATCACCATTATCCTTGCTCTCCTCCTTTTCAGCAAGAGTAGGCCAAAGCTAAACCAGTTGAATTAATTCTGGACACATCCTTTTCAGTACTGGCTGATACAGTTGATTTTCCCTGCTGTTCTCTTGTTTTCCATTTCATTGACTTTTATGCTCTTATTTTTAATATTTTTTTTCTTCTGCTTCATTTAGACTTAAATTGCTTTTCTTTCTCAGTTTCCTAAGGTGGGAGATTGGGTTATTGATTTTAAATTTCTCTTCTTTTCAAATACGTGCACTTAATGCTATACGCTTCCCTCTAAGCACTACTTTTGTTGCATCCCATCAATCTTGATAAGTTATATTTTCATTTTTATTTAGTTCAAAATATTTTAAATTTTTTATCAAGACTTCAACTCATGTTATTTAGTAATATGTTTATTTCTCAATATTTGGGAAATTTTCAGCTACTTTTCTGTTAATGATTTCTAGTTTAATTTCATTATGGTCTGAGAGCATTCATTGTATGATTTCTATTCTTTTAAATTTGTTAAAGTGTATTTTGTGGCCCAGGTTATAGTATGTCTTGGTGAATGTTCAATATGAGCTTGAGAAAAATGTTTGTATTCTGCAGTTGTTGGAGTATTCTATAAATGTCAGTTAAATCAAGTTGAGTGATAATGCCATTCAGTTTTCTGCCTGCCTGATCTATCACCTACCAAAGGGGAGTGTTGAAATATCCAACAGCAGGGCTGGGCTCGTAATCCCAGCACTTTGGGAGGTAGAGACGGGAAGATTACCTGAGGTCAGGAGTTCGAGATTAGTCTGACCAACATGGAGAAACCCTGTCTCTACTAAAACTAGAAAATTAGCCGGGTGTGGTGGTGCATGCCTGTAGTCCCAGTTACTCTGGAGGCTGAGGCAGGAGAATCACTTGAACCCAGGAGGTGGAGGTTGTAGTGAGCCAAGATCATGCCATTGCACTCCAGCCTGGGCAACAAGAGCAAAACTCCATCTCAAAAAAAAAAAAAGAAGAAAGAAATATCTAACAATAGGAGGCTAGGTGTGGTGGCTCATGCCTGTAATCCCAGCATTTTGGGACGCCAAGGTAGGCTGACTGCTTGAGTCCAGGAGTTCAAGACCAGCCTGGGCAACATGGCAAACCCTGTCTCTACCAAATATATAGATATATGCATATATATACATGTACATATTTATTTATATACATGTATATATATTTTTATATATACATGTATATATATGTATACACAATATATATGTGTGTATATATATACACTATATATGTATGTGTGTATATATATACACACACACATAAAAAATATATACAATATATATGTGTGTATATATACACACATATGTATTGTGTATATATATATATACACACACACACATAAAAATATACATATACACAACATATATGTGTGTGTATATATACACACACATATATGTTGTGTATATGTATATATTTAGTGTGTGTGTATATATATACATACACGTATATCTATGTATGTATGTATTGCATATAAATATATATGTATGTGTGTGTATGTGTGTGTGTATATATATATATATATGTATACAAAAAAAAATTTGCCAGGCATGGTGGTGCACACCTGTAGTCCCAGCTACTCAGAAGGCTGAGGTGGGAGGATTGCTTGAGCCTAGGAGGCAGAGGTTGCAGTGAACTGAGATCCCACCATTGCAGTCCAGCCTGGGTAGCAGAGTGAGACCCTCTCTCAAAAAAAAAGAAAAAAGAAATATTCAGCAATAATAATGGATGTTCTGTTTCTCATTGCAGTTCTTTCGATTTTTGCTTCACATATTTTGATATGTTCCATTGTTAGGTACATACATGTTTAGAATTGTGTCGTCTTAGAGAATTGACTCATATATTATTGTGTCATTGCTGTCATTATCCCTGATAATTTTTCTTGTTTTGAATCTGATTTTTCTGAAATTAATATAAAAACTCTAGCTTCCTTTTGATTAATGTTAGCATGGTATCTTTTTCTTCATCTCTTTACTTTTAACATAGCAGAGTCTTTGAATTTAAAGTGGGTTTGTGGACCAGGTGCCGTGGCTCATGCCTGTGATCCCAGCATTTTGGAAGGCCAAAGCAGTCAGATTGCTTGAGCTCAGGAGTTCGAGACCAACCTGGGCAACATAACAAAAACCCATCTATGCGAAAAAAAAAAAAAAAAAAAATTAGCTGGGCATGGTGGTGCATACCTGTGGTCCCAGCTACTCAGCAGGCAGAGGTGGGAGGATCACTTGAGCCCAGGAAGTCAAGGCTACAGTGAGCCATGATTGTACCACTACATGCCAGCCTGGGCAATAGAGTGACACCCTGTCTCATAAATAAATAAATAAATAAATAGTGAGTTTGTGTAGAAAGCATATAGTTGAGTCTTATCCTTTTGTCTACTCTTACAATCTCTATATTTTAATTGTATTATTTAGACCCTTCATATTTAAAGTGATTATTAATATTGTTGGATTAATATCTATCATATTCATAACTATGTTCATTGCATTTGTTCTTTGTTTCTTTTTTCCCTCTTTCTGATTTTCTTAATTTTAAATGAGTATTTTATATCATTTTGTTTCCTCTTTTAATGTATCAATTATACTTCTTTTTAAAAAAATTTTAGAGGTTATCCTAGAGTTTGCTGTATACATTTTAAACAAATCCAAGTTTACCTTCAAACAGTACTATACTGCTTCACATGTATAATGCAGGTAACTTAAAACAGAGTATTCTCAATTCCTCCCTCCCATTTCTTACAATATTGCTGTCATTCATTTTATTTATACGTATGGCCTGATCACTCAGTACATTGTTACTGCTATCAAACAGTTTTATTTTAGATCAATTAAGAATAAGAAAACTGAAAGATTTCATTTTTCCTTCATTTATTCCTTCTCTGAGGCTTATTCTTTATGTTGATCCAGGTTTCTTACCTATATTATTTTCATATCCCTAAATAACTATTGTTAATATTTCTTGCAGAGCAGTTCTGCTAGCAATGAATTCACCCAAGTTTTTGTTTTTCTGAGAAAGTCTTTATTTATCCTTCACTTTTAAAGGAGAATTTTCTAGATTTGGAATTATAGGTTGGCAATTTTTTCCTTAAAAACTTTAAATATTTCACTTTACCCTCTTCTTGCTTGAATGACTTCTGATGAGAAGCCCACTGTAATTCTTATCCTTGCTCCTCTATGGATACAGTTTGTTATGCTCTGACATCTTTTAGGATTTTCTCTTTGTCTTTCATTTTCTACAATTTGTGTATGATTTGTGTAATCATGGATATTTTGGTATTTATCCTGCTTCCTGGCTCTATGATTTGTCTGTCATTAGTTTTTAAATACTGTCAACCATTTCACTTCAAATATTCTACTCCGTTCTTTCTTCACTTTCTGGTATTCCAATTATACATATGTTATGTCTTTAGAAATTGTCCCTCAGTTCTTGGGATGTTTTATTCTTTTTTATTACTTTTTTCTCTGCATTTCAGTTTGGGAATATTTTATTTATTGTAATTATTTTATACCACTCAGCAAGGATATGTTTTAGTTTCATTTTGCTTGTAAATCAAAGTTCATATCCCTCCAAACCTCCATAGTCTGGTCCCACTATGACTATACAATCTTTTGCCTATCCATCCAGTTGATTCTATGTATCCCAGAAATGGGCAAAAGATATGACCAAGTGATTCACAAAGTAATAAATATAAATGGTTACTAAACCTATGAATAAACATCCAATCCAAATAGTAGTGAAAGAAATGCAAAGTAGCAGTTTGTCATTTGCTATTTTTTTACCCATCAAAAAGAGGGAAAATTAAAGACAGATTTCAGTGTTAGAGAGGTGAGAATTGGTTGCAAACTCACATAATCTTTAGCTATTTATCAGTATCCTGAAAAGTGTTCACACCCTTTGGCCTAGTATTTATTTTTATTAAATTTACTCTCAGAAAATAAACTGAGCAATGCATATAAAGTTATCCATTATGCTTTATTTACAAAACCAAAACAAAAAGGAAATAATACGAATTTCTAACAATATGGGTTTTAAGTAAGCCTTTAAAAGTATTTTACATCCTTAAAAACCATATTTCTTAGAAATATTTTATGAAGACTGGGCACAGTGGCTCATACCTGTAATTCCAGCACTTTGGGAGGATGAAACGGGCAGATCACTTGAGGTCAGGAGTTCGAGACCAGCCTGGCCAATATGATGAAACCCCATTTCTACAAAAATACAAAAATTAGCCAGTCGTGGTGGTGCGTGTCTGTAATCCCAGCTACTCAGGAGGCTGAGGTAGGAAAATTGCTTGAACCCAGGAGGCAGAGGCTGCAGTGAGTCAAGATTGTGCCACTATACTCCAGCCTGGGCAACAGAGTGAGACTCTGTCTTTAAAAAAATGTTTTTAAAGAAATATGTTATGAATTAAGAACTATTGTGGCAAGGCATGGTGGATCATGCCTGTAATCCCAGCACTTTGCGAGGCCAAGGCGGTCGTATCACCTGAGGTTAGGAGTCTGAGACCAGCCTGGCCAACATGGCGAAACCTCATCTCTATAAAGAAAAAAACACACATACAGAAATATTTGTGATGCACAAAGAATGAAAAACAGGGTATGCATGTAATGCTGATCATGTCATGTATGCATAATGAGGCATCAGATATTTACAGGTGTTATCTCTGGGTTATAAAGAATGATTTTTGTTTTCTCCTTTATATTTTACTAAGTTAAAAAAAATTCCTACAGAATTTAAAAATGTATTATTTTATAGAAGAAAAGTTCTCCTAAAAATCCTACCAAATCCCCAGAGTCCAACTCAAATACCTCCTCTTCCCAAATTTCTCTCTGACTACTCATTTTTTTTGTAGATACTTCTTAGAGGTCAAATCTCTGATTGCTCTTGTTTACATTGATCTTTCCATTTTCTCTGTTCATCTTTCTCTACCAAGCTTTCAAGTCTAGATGCTCTTTTCATTCTATTCTTTCTCTCTAGGCAATCTCACCCATGCCCATAACTTCAAGAATGACTCATCTGAGCTCTAAACACATACATACAGCTCCACAGCTCTACTGAGATTTCCTAAAGGCATTTCAAACTCAGTTTGTCAAAAATAAAACTCCCAATCTTCCTTGACAACCTGATTCTTCTCCATTATTCTGGCTCTCAAGGAAAGACAGCATAATCTCTTCAATCTTTCCCAAGATCATGGGTCATCCTTGACACCTCACCCATTTTCAGTCCATCTAGTCCATTAATGGGTCTGATTGGTTTTACTTTCTAAAGAGCTCATAAATCCATCTGCTTTTCTCTAACTGCGGTATCATCACCTTAGCCCAACCTACCAGAATCTCTCATAAATGAGTTAATATCTTGCTTAGGATATTGCTTGGCACAAAGAAAGTATCCAATAAACGTTAGTTGTTGTTCTTCCTATTCTTGTCAATACCACTTAACTGTGCTACTTACCTGTACTCTGTAATATTGCCTTCCCCACATCAACTTTTACCCACTTCCAGCTGTTCTCTACACTGAAGCCTATGTAATCTTTTAAAAACACAATCTGATCATTCCATCTTGCCGTCTTCTTCAGGAACATATCCTTTCTCATTGCAGGCCAGACCCTCTGCCTGCTGTTGGGCCCTCAAATGCAACATGCTCCCTCCTGCCTAGAGCCTTCTTCCTTCTGCCTTCATCACCCACCCATATCCTGAGTTCCTTCCAAGAAAATTCTTATCCCAGCTCAAAGCCACTTCCTCATGCAAACTTTACCTGGTCTCCTAGAATAGATCAAATCTACCTCTTGTATTTTATCACTAGTTCTAATCTGACCTACTGAGTTTATATCTATTTTACTCAATACCTGGTATTTAATAAGTATGTTGAATATTCATTGAATGAATCAAGTCTGAAAAGTTTGTAATAACTTGCTTTTGTCTACGTATTTAGTTTTTCTTCATATCTCAGTCTGTCATCAGTTTAGCCTTATTGAACTACCCCTTCATCTTCTCATATATTCATGGTTTTACCAACCAAAGAATCCTCTGCTTATCTTATGCAGAGTTGCCCAGCCATGTACCATGAATCATTTAGATGTGGGCTAAGATATTGAAATTGTTATCTTGCATGTAAGACAGAGAGATGGGTGGGGAAGGGGGAGACCTGGAAGAACTATAGGGTATTTGCCTTCTGCAGTGACCAACTTCCTTCCTTCCCAGTATAGTAGCATTTTCTATGTGTTATGATTTGAAAAAGGCTGAGAAGCATTGGTTTAGAAATAATAGATATTAAGCCTCAGTATCACCCCTGATCATGAAGCAGTAGTCACATTCAAATTTTGATTGAAGAGAAAACATTTAAGTGGAAATGCCACTGAGGTCAAATAAATTTCTTATCCCACTGTAGAAAGATCAGATTTACTCTAATTTTCTTTTTTATTTAGGTCTAATATTTTAGATCTGTTGTTTCCCTTGAATTGTGTTTGTGAATTTTTAATGTATAAATGGGTGAGTTTGTAGAATATCAAAAAAAGAAGATGATATGTTTAGTCATCCAGGGAGTTAACATTGAAATATCAATATTGAAAAACCTAATTATTGCATAGAGGGGGAGTAGCAGTGCAAAATAGTATAGTATAAGCAAACCCATAGGCCCAAGGTCTGAAAGCTATTTTAGTATTGATTAACTATTCTTCCTATAGCGTTAGTACTATTAATGTATCACTGCTGATTATGCACCTATTGGATTCTAAATATTTAATCTATTCGCAAGGATGGTTCGTTGTATGTTTCCATGGATTGGAAGGAACTGAACCTGCAGGCAGATAATCAAGAAGTACCGTTTGAGTACCTGCTATATGCTCAGCATTGTTCTGGGATTTGCCTACACAGAAATAGACCCAGACATGAGCTTCACACTCAAGGAATTTGCAAGATAATATTGACATAGATGAGACCATAATTATTCCAAACTATATCTGGGATCAAAATGACAGCACCAATTACAAAACTAAATACAAAACTATAAGATACTTGAGAGGTGAGTCTGCTTGATTCACCTTTATATCTGCTCAGAGCTTGGGCAGTACTATGTAATAGATATTCAGTGAGGCCCAGGGCAGTGGCTCACACCTGTAATTCCAGCACTTTGGGAGGCTGAGGCAGGTGGATTGCTTGAGGCCAGGAATTAGAGACCAGCCTTAGCCAAATGGCAAAACTCTTTCTCTACTAAAAATACAAAAATTAACCGGGGGCACTGGTGCGGATGTCTGTGGTCCCAGCTACTCAGAAGGCTGAGGTGGGAGGACTGCTTGAGCCTGGGAGGCAGAGGTTGCAGTGAGCCAAGATTGTGCTAATACACTCCAGTCTGGGAAACAGAGCAAAACCCTGTCTCCCTACACACACAAAAAAACTCAGTGAACATTTGTTGAATGAATAAATGAATGCAAGTGCCAAATTATATGATTCTATCTCTAGCATAAGAATCAAGTAAGCTGGAAATCACTGAGGTCTGGGTTACCAGAGAAATCTTTAAAGGAGTTTAAGATTAAATTTTGAGAGATTGGGGTAAGAGCAGTAGAAACCACATTTATGTATTCATTCATTATTTAAAAAATATTTATTGGCTGGGCATGGTGGTTCACACCTGTAACCTCAGCTACTTGGGAGGCTGAGGTGGGAGACTCGCTTGAACCTAGAAGGCAGAGGTTGTGGTGAGCCAAGGTGGCCTGCACTCCAAGCCTGGGCGGCAGAGCGAGACTACATCTCAAAGAAAAAAACACGTGTGTGTGTGTTTGTGTGTGTGTGTATGTGTGTGTGTGTGTATGCGTGTGTGTGTGTGAAGTTATCCTAAATACATTGTTGTCTCTTCTGTTTTGAAAAAAGTCTAGTGATAAGTTTTTCATAAAGTTTCATGAGACTCTATGAGAGTATTAAATTGCCTTTTTAGTAACAGATTCTTCTTGTGTATCTTACCTATTTTTTCTTGTGGCAATATCATTCCATTTCTTGAGTTTAGAGTTGTAGAAATAACAAACTTTTCCTGTCCAACAACTTTTCAAAATACTGTAGAAAAGAAATAGCCTTTTACTCACCTGGTGAAATAACACCAGCTCCCTTGAACCTTCTCACAAGGTTTGTTTCCTAAATTTTAAAGAACATTTCTTAACCATTAAACTTTAATGATGCATAACTAGATTCACCTATGTGATCCTGACTTATCTCTTCATTTTTACACTTAAGAAAGAGTGGTCATAATGATTAAAGGTCTAGAAGCTGCCAAAATAACCACATTTCAAGAACAGTTTTGCATTTATAGAAAAGTCAACTTTGTCCAAAGCAGGTTAAAGAATTTTTAATTAGGTGTGGACTAAAACATCTCATATTCTCTTTATGCCTCACCCTATCATCATCCTTATTATTTATGTTACTTTCTTAACTCTTGTCACCCCCCAAGAATTAGAAAAGGAGTTACAGCAATAAATATCTAGAGAGATATCCCTTCTTTCCAAGAACACCTATACATCTAGCTGAGGTCAAAAAGGGTCAGTTGATTTGCATAAAGCTGCACATGCAGGGATGAAGAGAGAAGAACACATTAGCTGAGCACTCTAAGACAACTCCTGTCTACTGGATGGTGTTTCCTGAAGGAACTTTTATGGGCCCATATTGCCTACTCCACCTCCCTAACCAACGACCTCATTCTCAATTATAGAGCTCAGTGTTCACCTGAAATTATCAAGGGTGGAGAAGATGCTAGGTAAGAATTCAGGTGTTTTTGTATTTTAAAGGCTATTGTTATTCCTGTAAGATTACTAACTCACCTCATCCAAATTGATGCACATTAAAATTGTTTTAACTCGCAAAGCAAAAGCAGAGAATATTAAGAGATCCAAAATAATCCATGCTTTTTGCTCCTTTCTTTTCTTGTTTTACGGTCTGAAAGAACTCACTTCAAATATGGAAGGGAGTCCGATTTTCAAAAAGCAATTCCTCCATTTTTTTCTTCTTTCTGAGCAGCACTCTTACAGTAGCAGTGGTAAAATAAACAACGATGTGTTGAATTTTGTTTCTCTTTATCTATATGGCATTTGTGTCATCACCGTAGCTCTAATCCATATTCAGGTCTTCATGTTTGGTGTGCAGTAATATGTAAATTATCTCGCCAGCTGCATGGAGCAGTGTTTGTTTATTCTATTTCTTTTGGCACTGCACAGAACTGAATTTCTGCCAAAATGGGGCTGCTTCAGGGAGCACTAATGCTCTAGGAGGAAGTTTTGAAAGGAAACGCACATCATAAGTCTTCACTCTGTGAAACAGCAAAATCAAAACAAACTTTTTGTTTACTAAAATATTGGTATTATGAATGTAAAATAATGTGTTTGTTAAAATATAATGAGCACGCTGCCCATCTCTAAGATGCTCAGTGTACGTGGGCTTTGGAAATGAGGACATAAAGCTGAGAATGCTGGCGCATTTTTATTCTTAGAAAGAAAGTAGGTGAAATAAAATAGATACAGCAGCTAGAAGTTTAAGGGAAAGAAATGAGATTTTAACTTGCATATTAATCTCTGGAAACACATGGCATTTACATGCATTTAAATGTGGACAGCTGTGGCGTTTAAGTGTTAAAAAATTTCATTAATGATGCATAGAGCTATCTACTTCTGTTGGCAGGCCTTTCAGTCTTCAATCTGACACTTCCTTTTTTATCCAGCAAGCTAATTTCCCCTCTTTTGTGAGGAGTAACTGTTTTCACACTACTGCTTACCCAGCAAGCCTCCTTATTGTTTCACGGTTAATTATCTTCTCCAGCTTCACCTTCCCCAGAAAAAGGAGCAGGGCTATTCCTCCCCAGCACTAATGAAAGCTGGGTTTTATGGGTACACTGTGTAAATAAATGCAGGGTCTGATCAGGCAACATAATAAATGAGTTCCTAAAGTTTATGGAGTCACACACAGCTCATCTAGTGGCTTTACCAAATAACAAAGGAAAATGATTAATTTAGTGGGGTTGGGTCAGGGGGAACTTCAATTTTAGAGAAAAAAAAAGTCTTTGTCAGCTTAGGATGGAAACTATCTACAGGTAAACATAAAGGATCTCTGTTTATCCAAGTGTTTCTTATGCTCAGTAATTGCAGCTATGACATTTGCCAGAAAATGTCTTGCAGAATAGGCCTTTGAGAAATATTGTTGATTTGGTAAAAGGTAGAGGTTACCTGGTATTTTATTTGCCTGATTAATTGCTATTTATTAAGAGAAAACAGCATCCAAGCTTTATGTAGTGCAGAGTATCCTGCACTCTGCACTGAATGCAAGGAAAGCAGAGATATTCACAAATGCTACCATTGCCCAGTGCCTGGAGAGGTAAATTTAGCAGGCATGGCCCAGGTAATTAGCTTCACTAGCCGGTCGGTGTCTTGCATCTCTGTACTATAAACTCAGTCATAGCCTCTTAGTTGCTAGCTCAAGGACCCATATCCTAGAGTTTGGGACTTGTAGTTACTTTGGTTATTTTTTGCAAAGGCTTTTAGGGGATTAAAGTGACCCCAATCCCCTAATGCTCCTTTTTTTTTTCAATTTACAAAATGAATTCACATTATGAAATTATTTTTCTCTAGATTGAAATGTACATTTCTTTAATTTGGGAATCTTTGATTTGGGCTACAGTTTGAATTAAGGTCCTGACATTTAAAACTCTTGAAAGCCTGTGTAAGAGCCCAGGACGAGAACTTCTATTCCAGTCGAGATTTAGTTCTTAAATTTAATTGGATCTTAGGATCCTAAGGGTGCTTCCCTTGAGATCATAAAAAGAAAATCCCCTAAGGGAGCCTATGTTTTTAACATGTCTAGGGACTCTAGCTTAGGAATCAGAGTATAAAATCTCTTGGAAACTTACTTCAAAAACGTGTATTGCCTTCTAGGAAAATTCATCCTGAAATTTCAAGCAACCTTTCTAGCATCAAGTATAACCTGTGAACTTCCCAGCCGTGTTTATGGAGGGGGACTCAACAGAGATGTTCTAGCAATTCTGAGACTTTTTGGTCTCCCCTGAGTCTAAAAACAGTTATCTTTATGAGAGGCTATTAAAGCAAAGATATGTTAAATGAAATAAAATCAGATGTAGAACAAGGGTTAAACCATCTTAAGAAAATGAATCATAGCTGACCTGCCTATTAATTAGCTTAAACCCTGGACTAATCAGATGATAAGCATGAGGAAAGCAAGACAAGTTTCCTTGACTGGATTAGTTTAGATGAAAAAGAAACTAAGATAATGTGTGCCATTTTTGGTCATTCTTAATTTGCTAATCCAAACTGACCAACACTTTATTATTATTTTTCTCTGAATGATAAGTTATAATCATCTAATTATTTTAAAAAAAAAAAAATCGGAGCATGATGGCTCACACCTGTAATCCCAGCACTTTGGGAGGTGAGGCGGGTGAATCAGGAGGTCAGGAGTTTGAGACCAGCCTGGCTAACATGGTGAAACCCCATCTCTACTAAAGATATAAAAAATTAGCCAGGCGTGGTGGCACACACGTAATCTCAGCTACTTGGGATACTGAGGCAGGAGAATCACTTGAACCCGGGAGGTGGAGGTTTCAGTGAGCCAAGATTGTGCCACTGCACTCCAGTCTGGGTGACAGAGCGAGACTCAGTCTCAAGAAACAAAAACAAAAACAAAAATCATATTCTATTTATCTGAGAGGAGCAAACAAGAACAGTAATGTTATAGTGTTGGCTCCCAATGTGTCCTTATTGAAAAAGAAGACACAAAATGCTCTCAATAAATAAAATATGTACCCATGGTTTGGTTCCAACTATAACTGTGGGTCAGAAGGATGGGGGACTTGCGTGACTGGCATCTGAAGTGAAGGCAGTCTTGTGAGACTGAGCCCTCTCATGTATGGGATCTGATACTAACTCCGGATAGATAGTGTCAAAGTTGTATTAAATAGTAAGACACTCAGCTCATGTCTGGAGAGTGGACAGTTGCTTTTTTACTTGAAAAGCCTTATATCAGAACTGTAAAGGGAACATGAGTGAACTCTGTTATTTGATATAAGGCTTTTCAGGCAAACCCACATGTTGGCAAAGCTCTTCTTGTACATTCAACTACCTCAGTATCATGCCAAGAATCTTGTGTTCTCGAAACTGAATCTGAAAGTTAGGACCTTAAGTCTATCTCACAGAAAAGTTCGTATGTTAGAAAATTTCACTTGTTTTCATGACCATTCACCTCCTCTCTTCTACCAATATGCATTATAGATTTTTAAAAATGTAAGTTTTTATTAATGTAAGGTCATTATCATAAAGGAGGGAGAAGGATATACTTTTCCCTAAGGCAAAAGTGAGGCAAAAATTATATCCAGGGGTACAAAACTCACATTTTATGTCAATTCCTGAGCAATGTCAGGGGGAAAAAAATGAAACAAGAAGTTATCACTGGGGGGAAAAGAATGTATGCAACTTTCCATATGCTTCTGTCATTGTCATTCAAACAGATTGACCACGTGGTAGAATGAAGAAAATGCCACCATTTCATTGCAGTTGGAATTTTTACAACTTCATTGATGTTATTTTTCTCTTGAACTTTCTTTTTATTTGTTTCAGTTCTATGTAATACTAAAGAGGTAAGAAAGAGAAATTCTTTTTATTCGAAAAATTCTTCCTACATTTTTTAAAAATTCATTTTTAAACAATCCTAAATTTAGGTGCTTTCTTGAAACTCTGGGGGGAAATTCCAGGGAAACACAGAATATAAAGACTGAGAAAAAAAAAATAAACCAATTTTCCTATTCAG
The DNA here is from genome assembly GCA_036589455.1 of Ateles fusciceps. Taxonomy (NCBI): domain Eukaryota; kingdom Metazoa; phylum Chordata; class Mammalia; order Primates; family Atelidae; genus Ateles; species Ateles fusciceps. The sequence continues at coordinate 368,338 of JAZHEH010002842.1, forward strand.
TTTCTTCTGAGTGTAAAAAAATTTCAGTATGTTCGCATGTAAAACAACAGTCAAGATAATTTATTTGCCAGTGAAAAGTAGATGATTTTTCTAGTTACTTCTAGTAAAACATTCAGAGTTGGGTGGAAAAGTAACTTTTTTCTCCAGTAGATGCTTAACAACTATGAATAATGATTTGCACAAGAATTAACTTGTTTAAGAAAAACATAGCTTGATGCAAGGCATTCATCTGTTGCCACCTACCTATAACTATCAACACTGAAGTTATTGCATTTGAGAATTATTTAGAAATTATGACAGTATCTAATTCTTTAATTTATTGGCACAAATATATTGCTTCTCTATAAAAAGTTTCTCTATACACACTTAAAAGTTTCCATGCACACACTGTGACAGCAAATGTGTGGGTTGTTTTTACACCAAGCAACTGTCTACTCTCCAGACATGAGCTGGGTGTCTTACTATTTAATTCAACTTTGACACTATTTGTCTCGAGTTAGTATAAGATTCCACATGTGAAAGGGCTCAGTCCCACAAGACTGCCTTCACTTCAGATGCCAGTCATGCAAGTTCCCATCCTTCTGACCCACAGGCTATAAATCCCCACAACCCCTCCTTAGGTTCTTCTAGCTATAATTTGCTAGAATTGCTCAAAGAGCTTAAGGAAACACTTGGCTAACATTACCAGTTTGTTTAAAGATACAACCCAGGAACAGCCAGATGTAAAAGAAATGCACAGGGTAAGGGTGTGGGCGGGAGTTCTCATGTTTCTCCAGGTACATTAACCACCTAGCATCTCTAGGTGTTCTGCAACCTGGAAGCTCATCAAATCTCTTTGTTCTAGAGTAGTTACAGTTTTCATTTCTAGCTCTACTCCTCTCCTTCCCAGAGGTCATTAGGTGGAGCTGAAAGTTCCAGCCCTCTAATCACTTTGTCCTTCTGGTAACCACCCCAACCTGAGGCTATCTTAGGACGCTACCCTAAATTTTCTCATTAGCATAAACTCAGGTGTGATCTATAGGGGCTATTATGAATAACAAAAGATATTCTATCACTTAGGAAATTCCAAGGGCTTTAGGGGCTCTGTGCCAGAGACCTGGGACAAAGACCGAATATATTTCCTATTATACCATAGCTTCCTTTTTTTTTTTTTTATTGTACTTTAGATTCTGGGATACATGTGCAGAACATGCAGATACATGTGCAGATCATACATGTTGCATAAGTACATACATGGCTAGGTAGTTTGCTGCCTCCATCCCCCCCATCACCTATATCTGGCATTTCTTCCCATGTTATCTCTCCCCAACCTCCACACCCTTGCTGTCCCTCCCCATCTGCCCCCACCAACAGACCACAGTGTGTGATACTCCCTCTCTGTGTCCATGTGTTCTCATTGTTCAATACCCAGCTATGAGTGAGAACATGTGGTGTTTGATTTTCTGTTCTTGTGTTAGTCTGCTGAGAATGATGGTTTCCAGATTCATCCATATCCCTATAAAGGACACGAACTCATCATTTTTTATGGCTGCATAGTATTCCATGGTGTATATGTGCCACATTTTCCTTGTCCAGTCTATCATCAATGGGCATTTGGGTTGGTTCCAGGTCTTTGCTATTGTAAACAGTGCCGCAGTGAACATATGTGTGCATGTGTCTTTATAACAGAACGATTTATAATCCTTTGGATATATATCCAGTAATGGGATTGCTGGGTCAAATGAAATTTCCATTTCTAGATCCTTGAGGAATCACCATATTGTCTTCCACAATGGTTGAACTAATTTACACTCCCACCAAAAGTGTAAAAGTGTTCCTATTTCTCTACATCCTCTCCAGCATCTGTTGTCTCCAGATTTTTTAATGATCACCATTCTAACTGGTGTGAGATGGTATCTCAATGTGGTTTTGATTTGCATTTCTGTAATGACCAGTGATGATGAGCATTTTTTCCTTCTTAATCAGAATAGCTTTTCTGTGGGGCAGCCCCTCCAGTGAAACTGAAGTTACAGTAAGAGAGGGAAGAAAAGAAATGCTTATTTTTTTTGTATCATTCTTTCTTCTTGGAATTCCTTTCTACAACTTGACAATCACCCTGTTTATAGAACATCCAAGGTCTCTGCAACTTATTCTTCACACACAAAATCGAATTCAAAAGTGTTAAATAGAATTTTTTTTCGGGGTGGGGGTGTTATGTAGAGTTGAGATGGACTACTGTACTTTGAGGGTAGAGGTGTTAGAACAATTGAAGAGTTTCCTGTACATTCTATGACCTCTGTGATTTCTCCACTTCTGTTCTCCTTCCAAGACTGGTGCTAGGAGAAGCAAGGTGGTGAACAGCACCTGGCAGGGCCACGCTCCTAATTTCAAGTGAAATTTTACCAGAGAACGGGGACTTTTTCAGGCTGCTTTCTAGCACATCCTGTACTTGTTTCCTCGTGCACCGGCCTCTAGCACCTGTCCTCTCTAAGGTTACAAATGATTTTCTTTTTGTTTATTCAGTGGCTTTCCCTTAATTCACATAAAGTTAATCATTTGAAAGTGAGCAGTTCTGTGGCATTTAGTACATTCACAATGTGGTGCAACCACCACTTCTACTTCCAAACATTCTCATCACTCCAAAAGGAAACCCCATGCCTGTTAAGCCATTGCGTCCCATTCCTCCTTCCCCACCCCCAGGCCCTGGCAACTACCAGTCTCATTCATCTCTACAGATATACCTATTCTGGATATTTTATATAAATGGAATCATACAATATGACTTTATTATGTCTGACTTCTTTCATAAGACATGTTTTTGTGGCTATTAGCTTTTATAACTGAGTGTTTGCAGCAGTTTGAAAGTCAGAGATTTTCCAGGTGATTTTGCCATAGCACAGTTTACCCTCAGAAGCTTTCTCCAGATCCCTTCAACAGTTCATGAGACAACAGGCAATTCTTTTTACTTTCTTCCTTCAAATCGCTCAGTAAATTTTTCCTTTCTTTCTTTTTTATTTTTTAGAGATAGGGTCTCACTGTGGGATCCAGGCTAGAATGCAGTGGTACAATTGTAGCTCACTGCAGCCTTGAACTCCGGGGCTCAAGTAGTCCTCCCATCTCAGCCTTCCAGGTAACTGGAACTACAGGCATGTGCCACCATGCCTGGGCAATCAGTAATCATTTTTCAAGAACCTGCTTTATACTAGGCACTATTTTAAGTACTGGGGCTGTAGTGGAGACAGGACAGACAGAGCCCCTGTCCTCATGAAGTTTATTTATGGGAAGAAAAACCCTGCTTCCCACTACTAGACTCTCCTTTGTCCCTGATCCCTTTTGAGAACAAAGGCAATTTTTACCGTTATAAAACTTACTTTAAAGCCACATCTAATGGATTTTTCATTTTCAACTATTTCAGAATTATCTGTGTAGTCAAGACTAGGAAATATGTCCATGTCAGTACTCATTTTAGTGAGATTTGTGAGATGACTTAGATTTTACTTGTCTGTTTTGAGTTTCTGATCAGCTTTGTTATTGAAAAAGAGCATTCACCAGAACAGTTTTTGATCATTAGTGTGAGATAGACTTTCAAAGCGTTTTCTGAGCTGAGACAAGTTACTTTAACATTATTGTCAGTCTGATAGATAGTGAGCAGGATTTGATTGCTCTAATGTGTCAGTTGTGATAGAATTTCACAGACAATGGACTTGCCTTTTTTTGAAAAAAAAAAAAAAAGGTTATTTTCAGGAAATAGAAAGTCCTTGAGCTTTGGGCCTTGCTGAGGACTGGGCAAGTGTCTTTTCTCATTTGGTTATCTTTATGGGATAAATCTAGCTAGGATATGAAAAGGCAAATGTATCACCCCATTTAGAGGGCAGTAGAGGTAAGTAAGGGGCCCAATCAATGTTTATTTCATTGAATCCCATGCATATGGTTGTACCAAAGAGATTAGTCAAACAACCTCCAGTCTTAAACACTGTTAAAGTTATTTAGGTTTCAGCCATAGTCTCCTCTCCTCACTCCAGCACAGGGAATGTATGCTGATATTTGCCAGTCATTGCACCCCTACTGTGTACCAGGCTCTTCCCATAGGACTTTACATACATTTTAGTAATTTAAAGCTCCCAGCAATCTAAAAGGTAGATACAATGTACTGTAATTGTCCCAGATAAACAAATGACAGAAGTGAGACATATAGAAGTTTAACTTGTCCAGGATCACACAGCTAACATATGGGAGAGCAGATCCAGGATTCAAACCCAAATCTATATGGATACCTTCCCCAGTTGCAAAGTGGCTGATAAACAGTGAACATTTTTCTTTTTGTCCTAAGTTCTATTTTCTTCTATATTTTTTCTTGCTAACTGTGAATCCATTCTCTGCTCAATAAGAGGTAGACTGCTACACCCTCAGAGTTCTCTTAAAAGTTATCTTTCCATTTTCGGAGATGGAAGCAGTTGTTTGTTGTTGCTCTTATTTGGGTTCTTTGTTTAGAGACAGGGTATCGCTCTGTTGCCCAGGCTGGCATGCAGTGGCATGATCATGGCTCACTGCAGCATTGAACTCCTAGGTTCAAGCAATCCTTCCACCTCAGTTTCCAGAGTAGCTAGGAAAAAAGGCACATGCCACCATGCCTGGCTAAATTTTTAAAGATTTAATGTAGAAACAGTGTCTCACTATGTTTCCCAGGCTGGTCTCAAACTCCTGGGCTCAAGTGATCCTCCTGCCTCAGCCTCTCAAAGTGCAGGAATTATAGGCATGAGCCACTGCACCTGTCATGCTTTTGTTTTTGTTTTTATAAAATTTCTACCTAAGTCTAATTTAGGAAAATAATTATGTAACTAACGCTCAGACACTTAGGTTTTAGGTTCAGGGTAGAGGGGGTACTAAAAAAAGCAGAATAAATATATGAATGTTGGAATTTTCCCTTATTTATCTATCCTGATCTATATGTTATTATCTCCCATCTCTCCATCACCCTCTCAAACCTCTGTGTGTTCTACTTTTCACCCTGGGGTAAATACATACCTCTTTATTCAGTTACAGTTATTGCTGTTTGTGTTTTTGTCACTTTTTTTAATTTGTATGTTATTGTTGTGTTCTACTTTTCTCCAGATAAATCTTTCCTTCCTGGTTTTTGCATGTGGTGCTGCCCAATAAACTCTTGGATCTAGAATGAACAGGGGACACATATTACAAGACCTCTTAATGGTCCGCACATTCTGAGTACCGGAAGTTTGACTAGCATTCCGTTCATCCTAGTCTTTTTGAGATTTTTTTAGAAAAAGATCTTTCTAAAGATGCAACTTTTTAAAGGGAATTAAAGGTATCCAGAGGTAGCTATATCAGTTCTCTATTAGGTTATCATTTTGTAGATGGTCAAGTTTCTTTCTCTATTAGGTTACCATTTTGTAGATGGTCAAGTTTCTTTATCTTTACTCTTTAGCTAATAAAGTGTTTCGTATCTTTTACACACACCCACTATTTAAGCGAAAACTTTAAGAAAATCGAAGTGTAATCATGGGAGCCCTCACTCAGTTAAAGCCATACACATGCAGAGGGTGTTAATTGAGATGTGCATTACTTGCCACAGTTGGAATCTCGGTTCTTTCTTCTTTTTCATCATGATCATCGTCATGATCGTTTCTCTAGCCACTGTGTTACTTTCTCGGTATAGCGCTATTATAAATAATGCTTTCAGGAATAAAAATAATAAACTAGCATTAATTAATTCCATTTGTTTCTTGAGCAGATCTGAATAGGGGGGGGTGTGTGTGTGTGTGTGTGTGTGTGTGATTATTTATATAGTGCCTGGTTTGGGTCAGCATTCTGTACCCATGCAGCAAGTTTATGAATAAAAGACCCTGGCATGAATTAATTCAGAATTATTTCTGGAATTACAGGCTCTCTTTTGGAACCTCATTTACTACTACTTATCCATTTGGTTTCATTCAAATACTCTTAGATTTTGTCTAAATTCATTTACATTTATCACTATATCAAAGACAGGAACATTCTACCTTTTTAAAAAAAGTACCAAATAGTTCCTCTAGGAAAACAACAAAAACAAACATTTGATTAGCTTGAGCATTATTGGCTGTATTGGGCTATCATCAAAGAGAGCATTCAACCAAATAATTTTCCCATCAGTTACATCTTTGTATATGCAAATCTTTTTTTCCAAAGAGAACTTTTTTAGTTACATAAATATTCTAATGTCTTTCTTGGAAACTTTTCCCACTTTTTTGCTCCAGGGGTATATTTTATGGTGAGGTTAAATCCTGAGGAAATGGAGATTTTCTTGAAAATATTGACAATTTAATCCACAACAGGAAGGGAGTGAGTGAGGGCAGAGTGAGTAGCATTTTTCATATGAAAAAATATAAAGTCTAAAGTGAATGATTTTCTAATGGATCCTGTCAGATATTTCCTGGAATTGACATTTTAAAAAATTTTCAGGAATCACAATAAATATAAGTGGTTTATAAGAGGAGAGAGTTAATAAAAGAACAATATTACATCCAAAAGTTTTATCTTTTCCTATGGAAATTTTCCACTCCAGCTACAGCTGTTTGTCAGTGTCCCTCCCCCCACCACACACACACAGATACCAGAATCCTCAGATGCCCATGTCCCTGATATAAAATGGTTTATTATTTGCATATATCCTCTCTCTTTACTTTAAATCATCTCTAGATTAATTATAGTAGTTAAATACAATGGCTACACATCACTTAACACAGGGCAAATTTAAGTTTTTCTTTTTGTAACTGTGGAAGTTGTTTTTGCAAATATATTTGATCTGCAGTTGGTTGAATTCATGAATTCGGAACCCATGGAGATGGAGAGTCAACTGTACTTCATTGAGCAAAGGATTTTTTTCCTTTAGATGCTGCTATAAGTTTTACAGTTTTTTAGACTTGAATTTGTAAGCCATAAAGGCAGCATTTGGTCAGAAAATGACTGTGTCATGGAAGATGAGTCTGAGTTGCAGGCGTCCCTTGGGCTGAGCTCCCAGCCCATCCAGATGGCACAATTCCCGCATATCCATGTGAGTCCCTAGGTTTGGGATCCTTGTGGAAAATCTGTGCTGCTAAATGTTAAAGTCAACCAGAGAGTTACAAAAAATGCTCCTTTGAAAGACTAATTCAATTATTTATTAGCACTCTCAGAGTACAGTGTCAGCCAAGATAGTATTTGAAATTAATATACTATTTGATTAGACTGATTGATTGTTCCTACAGCTGAAGATTTTAACATTCGTTAGCCATACTAACCGGTCATTAGTACTTCCTTTATCAGCAAGCAAAGAATAAACAGAAATTCTAATAAAAATTCATCACAGTGAATGTACTCCATACCTAAGTGACTGTGGGGATTGCTGGTGTGCTAGATTAACTGCTGTAACATTGGCAACTGGGAAGATTTCTCTTAGAAAATTTAAAAATATCCCTTAATTAATGTTTACCTTATAACTGGACTCTTAAGTAGGCTATACAGATAATATCTTACATACCCAATGTAATAAAGTGCTAATGGGTATTTTATACTAAATGTGTTTGTGTGGTACCCTTTAACTATTCGTTTCAGGAAGGATTGAGGGCTTCTTAGGAAAGTTTTGCTAATGTGCTGCAGGTGAAGCTATTCCCCCACTGCTGAAGAATAAAAGCATCATGATCTGGTTTTCAACCAGACAGTTCAAATAATTCTGACTTGTAATAGAAATATGCTGGCCTGCTGTTATGCTGTGTGATACCTCTCTCTTTCTACCATGTCATGAATCCTTTGTGGTTTTAATAGCAAATTGAAAGGTATGATGTAAAGGAGAGAATGAAGCAGGCAGAGAAAACCCTTTATGAATTGACTTAAGACCACACTAGAGCAATTCTACATATATTAAGAATTATAGCTACTGGCTGGATGTGGTGGATCACACCTGTAATCCCAGCACTTTGGAAGGCCAAGGTGGGAGGATCACTTGAATTAGGAGTTCAAGACCAGCCTGGGCAACATAGTGAGACCCTGTCTCTACAAAAAATAAAAAATTACTTAGGTGTGGTGGCACACGCCTGTAGTCCCAGCTACTTGGGAGGCTAAGGTGGGAAGATTGTTTGAGCCGGGGAGATTGAGACTTCAGTGAGGCATAATCACACTACTGCACTCTAGCCTGAGTGACAGAGTGAGACCCTGTGTCAAAACAAACAAACAAACAATTATAGCCACCTAAAAGTGCCTGCCTTCTCAGCACTTAACAGGCACTAGCTTATTTAATACTCAGAATGATCTTGAAAAATTGGTAGTGCTATCCCCATTTTACAGGTAATAAGACTGGTGCTCAGAAAGGTTAAGCAGCTTGCCCAAGGTCATGTATATGGTAATCTGCAAAGTCAGCTCTTCAACCAGTTTGCTAGCTCTAGTGCCATGCTCATCCGCTTGGCTACCTTGCATAAGCATAAGCTGAACTAGAAGCTCTGTTTGTGTTTCTGTCTGTAGGTGAGCCTATCAAGGCCTACATTATATATATATATATATGACAACTTTCTTGGCTCTAGCATGATTCAAACAGCTAGAGAGCAAGTAAGGGCAGTGAAGTAATCTGAACAGAGTCCAGGAGCCCAGAATATTGTGTCCCAGAATATGTCAAGCTCTATCTAAACAGAGGCAGAGCCAAGAAGTCCAAGGAAACATCAAGGGTCCCAGTGGGCAGGCAGAGAGCAGCATAAAGGAATCTGGGCTACTTCATCCTGGGGTGGTCAGGAACATCTTCAGTTAGTTATTCTGGGGCTGGTGTGGGCTGGAGTGAGAGGTTCCTGTCTATAAGAAATGGGGCAGGACTAATAGTAGTGAGCCAAATTAACAAGGACCGAAGTGAAATCTCTGTCACAGAAAGACATTGGAAAAGGAAGGGGCTGAGACAACTTTGACTAAGAAATTGCCCTGGAGCACTCAGGGTCTAGGAAGATACAGGTGAAAAAACCAGACAAGTGTTGCTAATTTTATGTCTGATTGGGAGCAGGGTCACGATCTGAAAAGACAGATCCCTAAACAGATCACAGAGGAAGGGGTACACAGTCATGTGCCTCTGGCCCATGAAATGCTCTGCGTGGTGGCTACAACTCTATGTTAATTTTCTAAGCAAAAACTGCTTAAAATGGAGAACCCAGGAATAGAGGCAAGAAAGACTTTGCCACATGTGGCTGCAGATAGTATTCTACTATGGACTCCAGAACTAAAATACTATCAGTGCAAATATACCCTAGGAGATGTCATAGGCTGTACTCTTTTTACCTTCACTTACCTGATAGTTTCATCTTCACTGTATCCAAGATTAAAAATGTAGATGAATCAATAGGAAATGGCTAATTCCATAAATTACAGTTTGACAATAGTAATCTTACATTTTAGTCTCTGTTATTGCCTTCAGTAACAAATTACTATTGATAGAAAAAGCTGTTTCAATAATTTTTGGGTGTTATTCCAGAGAGGAACAGAGTTGATAATTAGGCTATCTTTCAAGTCCCTTGGGGCAGTTTTCTTTCGTGACTCTTCCAAGAGATTTTCAATGGATAAAATTTTCATGCTTGCATTCCCTAATTCTTCTCCTTTATTTTTTTTTTTATTTTTGCTTTCTCTCACACAGGAGTCTTTGAATGTGATTGATCCTGGTTTGATGGACCTAAATGGGATGAGTGAGGATGCCCTGGAATGGGATGAAACAGATATAAGTAACAAGTTAATTAGTTTGAATGAAGAATCAAATGACCTTGATCAAGAACCCCAACCTGTCATCCCTTCCTTGAAGCTTGGAGAGACAAGTAATGAGGACCCTGGTTATGACCAGGAGGCTGGTAACCATGGAGGATCTCAGTATGCCTCAAATATTACTGCCCCCTCTAGTCCACACATTTACCAGGTGTACAGCCTCCACAATGTTGAACTCTATGAGGACAACCACATGCCATTTCTGAAAAACAATCCAAAGGTCACTGGCATGACACAGCCAAATATTTTAACTAAGAGTCTCAGTAAAGACTCTTCATTTTCATCTACCAAATCTTTGCCAGATCTTCTAGGGGGTTCCAATTTGGTAAAGCCCTATAATACATGTCATGGAGGAGACATGAGCCAGAATTCAGGCAGTGAGAGTGGAATTGTCAGTGAAGGAGACACAGAAACCACTACCAACTCTGAAATGTACTTGCTGAGTGCAGTGGATGGGTCCCCCAAGTAACCTTGAAACTGAACATCTGGACCCACAAATGGGAGATGCAGTTAACGTGTTAAAGCAAAAATTCAAAGATGAGAGGGAATGCATTAAGCTTCCAAATAGCTCTCAGTCGTCCATTTCACCAGTGGGTTGTGTAAATGGAAAAGTTGGAGATTTAAACAGTGTTACCAAACATACCCCTGATTGTTTGGGAGAAGAATTACAAGGAAAACATGATGTGTTTACATTTTATGATTACTCATACCTCCAAGGCTCAAAACTCAAATTACCAATGATAATGAAACAGTCACAAAGCGAAAAAGCACATGTGGAGGATCCCCTGCTTCGTGGTTTTTATTTTGATAAAAAATCTTGCAAATCTAAACATCAGACTACAGAGTTACAACCAGATGTACCTCCCCATGAAAGGATTTTGGCAAGTGCATCTCATGAATTGGATCACATTTCATATAAAAGTGGCAATATAGAAAAGACATACACTGGCATGCAGAATGCCAAACAGCTCTCTCTTTTATCTCGTAGTTCATCTATTGAGTCCCTTTCTCCAGGGGGTGATTTATTTGGATTGGGCATCTTTAAAACTGGCAGTGACAGCCTCCAGCGAAGTACTTCTTTAGAAAGTTGGTTGACATCCTATAAAAGCAATGAAGATCTTTTTAGCTGTCACAGCTCTGGGGATATAAGTGTGAGCAGTGGCTCAGTTGGTGAACTAAGTAAAAGAACATTAGATCTCCTGAATCGTTTGGAGAATATCCAGAGCCCCTCAGAGCAAAAGATAAAGCGAAGTGTTTCTGATATCACTCTTCAAAGCAGTTCCCAAAAGATGTCCTTTACTGGCCAGATGTCATTGGACATAGCATCTTCTATCAATGAGGACTCAGCGGCATCTCTAACAGAACTTAGCAGCAGTGACGAGCTCTCTCTTTGCTCAGAGGATATTGTGTTACACAAGAACAAGATCCCGGAATCGAATGCATCATTCAGGAAGCGTCTGACTCGTTCAGTGGCTGATGAAAGCGATGTCAATGTCAGCATGATTGTTAATGTCTCTTGCACCTCTGCTTGCACTGATGATGAAGATGACAGCGACCTGCTCTCCAGCTCTACTCTTACCTTGACTGAAGAAGAGCTGTGCATCAAAGATGAGGATGACGACTCCAGTATTGCAACAGATGATGAAATTTATGAAGACTGCAACTTGATGTCAGGGCTGGACTATATAAAGAATGAGTTACAGACCTGGATTAGGCCAAAATTGTCTTTGACAAGAGATAAGAAAAGGTGCAGTGTCAGTGATGAGATGAAGGGCAGTAAAGATGTTAGTAGCAGTGAGACGACCAATCCTTCTGATACCCTGAACATTGAGGCTCTTCTAAATGGCTCTGTAAAACGTGCCTCCGAAAATAATGGAAATGGCAAGAATTCATCTCATACCCGTGAGTTAGGGACAAAGGGTGAAAATAAGAAAACTATTTTCAAAGTTAATAAAGATCCATATGTGGCTGACATGGAAAATGGCAATATTGAAAGTATTCCAGAAAGGCAAAAGGACAAACTCAATGGAATTTCAAAGGTATCAAAAAATCTTGGTTCAAATGGGAAAGAGATTTCAGGGAGTGAGCATTGTAAGTGTAAAGCATTTATGGATAGTTCAGATGATTCAAATATTGCTGGCAAGGAATTTGTTTCCCAAGCTGTTAGACATCTTCCAAAGAAATGCCCAAATCACCACCATTTTGAAAATCAAAGCATTGCATCTACTCCCACTGAGAAGTCTTGCTCAGAACTGGTTTTAGAAACCAGGGTTAACAACAAACAAGACTCTGATGCACTGAAATCATCTGACAATGCACAGAGTATGGCTGGAAAATCTGCTGGTTGTTGCCTAGCACTTGAACAAAACAGAACAGAGGAAAATGCTTCTATCAGCGACATTTCCTGTTGCAACTGTGAGCCAGATGTTTTCCATCAAAAAGATGCTGAAGATTGTTCAGTACACAACTTTGTTAAGGAAATCATTGACATGGCTTCAACAGCCCTAAAAAGTAAATCTCAACCTGAAAACGAGGTGGCTGCTCCTACTTCATTAACTCAAATCAAGGAGAAAGTGTTGGAACATTCTCACCGGCCCATCCAGCTGAGAAAAGGGGACTTTTATTCGTACTTATCTCTCTCATCTCATGACAGTGATTGTGGGGGAGGTCACTAATTACATAGAAGAGAAAAGCAGCACTCCATTGCCACTAGACACTACTGACTCAGGCTTAGATGACAAGGAAGACATTGAATGCTTCTTTGAGGCCTGTGTTGAGGATGACTCTGATGGAGAGGAGCCTTGTTTCTCTAGTGCTCCTCCAAATGAATCTGCAGTTCCCAGTGAAGGTGCAGTGCCACTACAGGCAACAGCATGTTCTTCTGAGTTCAGTGATACTTCTCTTTTAGCTGATGATACAGATACAGTGGCTCTTTCAAGTTCTTCCCCCTCAGAAAGGAGCTGAGGTTGGAAAGGAAATGAATGGTTTACTCCAAACTTCCAGTGGCTGTGCAGAAAACTTAGAGTTTACTCCTTCAAGGCTTGACAGTGAAAAGGAAAGTTCAGGAAAACCAGGTGAATCTGGAATGCCAGGAGAGCGTAATGCTGCTTCAGCCAAATCTAAAGTTCAAGACCACTCCTTGAAGGAAAATCAGCCAACAGACAAGGCTGCATTGCATCCCAGCCCCAAAACTTTAACCTGTGAAGAAAATCTTGTAAACCGTTGTGAAGAACGACATAGAAATATGCATAGGTAGAATGTACCCCCTCCCCAAGCATGAAAATCATCTCACTAAAAGGTATGTATAGTCCTTCCACCACGTATGTCTTTAAAATATTAAGTTCAGGTCAACAAAACCATGGTAGGAGAAAAAACTAGTCAGAATGACCAATCATGGCAGATAGTTAGGTAAAAGAAATGCTCCCAACAATGAAAGTAACTGTGAAGCAAAACAAAAATAAATAAATAAATAAATAAATAAATAAATAACAGGGAACACTGACATTCTTAGTGACATTATCTTTATTACATCATTTTGGCAAGAATACAAAATTTGAGGAAGTAGTTGAACAATTTAAGACATCAAATTCTTCCACTGAGGGAGAATAAAAAGGTTATCCAAATCGCAGTTATACTCCATGATCAAAATGCATGCACAATAACAATGCTCTCCACTTCAGTTTTCTGTACAGAGAGCTGTCCATTCTCTTCAGTGCCTGGAGATGAACAATGATTAGGCTAAAGGCTGCATCTCCTGATTTGGGCCTTCCTTTTTATGCTTCTGTCTAATGTAACTATCATCACATTTGCTTCCCCCAGAGGAAGGCTGTGCTGTCACAACTCCTAATCATGGCCATGTCTAAGGATTCAAACAGGAGGGGAAAGTTGGTGCTAAAGAAGAGGCTCTTATTTATCCACACACAGATTGAGAACAGGCGCAGAAAGCAAATGCAGAGAGAATACATGACAAGTTAATGGCGTTTTGATAAAAACAGAATTTTTGAATTTTGCCTGAAGGTGACAGGCTGATTTCCATCAACTTTTTTAAGAAAGTCATTCCACTCTTCATATTTAATAAGACAGCTATTGATCGATAATTCCAGGATGATGATGTATCTCTAAAAGTGACACAAAGATTCTGTTATTTCCCATTTCTAAGCCCCAGTGATGAATATGCTTTCTCAATCAAGTTTAAAGAAGAAAATTTGAGCTTTCAAATGTGAGAGTCATATTTCACCCAAGTATGAGGTGCCTAATGCCACCTCCACCCCCCCTCTCCAGAAGCTTAATGCCGTCACCTAAACTCGTGCTATAGGAAATGAATTACAGAAGCAATCTACCCTAATTTGTTAACTTATTCAAATAACAGTTATTATACTTAACTATGCTAAAGATTATCTTTTTTGTGGCAGATTGTTTATTTTTTGATGAGCCTAATTACTGATTTTCTAAAAGTAATTTACATTTATTACAAATACATCTTTTAAAATGTGACAGATAAATGTTGTTCCCATAATGTATTATGAAAAAAGTTACTATTTAAAAACACATTATTTAATTTGAAAGATGAATGGCAAACATCATTACTTTTTTTCCTGCAACACCTGTGCCCTAAGCTTATTAAAATGTGTGATTCTGTTTAGAGCTGCTAGAAATGGGGACTAAGGGGGGCCATCTATACCATATATCCCTAAAAATAAACTCAGTATGCAAAACTGAAGAAAGGCATCCCAGTTGCTAATATAGCTCAACTAATTTTCTGCGTTTCAGACTCTATTTACAATTGGCTGCAAGTGAGAACAAAAGTAGGAGAGAGAAATGTATTTTCTGTGAAACATGTCCACCCTGTAATCACATTCTCCATCAGTATGCAGTAAAACTGACCATTAAGGGAGAGTAACTGCAATTCCATAAGCTGCTTCAAAACAAGTTCTATTAGAACCGATTGTACTGCTGGCTCTGCCAACCTCTGCAGAAGGGCTGGTAGAGCCTGGCTGATTTTGTTTTCTGAAAGGGGATAAAGGCTTGAAAGCAACAGCATTCTGAGCATGACATCATGTGACTGTGACCCTCAAGTCACCAGTCATGCTGAGATCTGGAGCTCCAGAAGCTCTGGCACTGGAGAAGCCTTTGCGATGCACTTTCCCTTTTTTGATCCTCTGGGAATTTCTTCTCTCTCTTACGTAGACGTAGAATTGAAATGAAATGTAAATGATAAGCAGTTCCATTCCATCTTTAGACTTGGAGGAAGTGAATGCGTTGATGGAGCTGTGTAACCCTCATATTTTACAAGCAGGGACAGTGTAAAACTAGCAGCCAGCCCCGCCTGCCAGTCAGCAGTATTTTTTGTTAAGCCCTGGTGATGCCTGGCCTTATATCGGAGAAAGGGAGAAGCAGCCAGATTCTACTTCTGCAGAACTCACATCGCCCCCAAGTGACTTGTTATAGGCCTAGAGCCATTTAAATAGCCATATTTATTGGTCCTATTCAGGATTTTTTTCAGTATCATGTGGACAAAACGTGGATGCCTGAAATTTTTCACCAGACGTTAGCATTGGATAACTGGGTATAAATGGTCACATGTTGTTAAAATACTGTCAACCAGGGCGAGTTATTTAATCTCAAAATGTTGACATGCCTTCAGTATTTAATGTCAAGCATACATAGCAAAATTTCTTGGTAAATATGAGGCTTCATAAGAGCTTAATTGTTGTCATTGTTCTTTCTACAAGTTCAGAAAAAGAAAAAGCTGTGGTTTTTAAAGTCATTTGAAAACCAACAGTTGGGATGCTCTTTTTATCAGGACAGTAAAATTCAACAAATTCCATTTGCTGGGTTTTTTTTTTCCCCCAGAAATAAGTTTTCAGATTATGAAATGTTTATAATGCCATCCAGAAGAGCTATGACTTAGAATAGCAGATAGTCTACAATAGTAACAGAAAACGTTTTTCAGATTTTCAGAGGTTTTTTTATTTACTGTGTTCTAATTAAAAACCCACTGAAACTGCTTGAGAAATTTTAACGTGATCTAATAGTTTGCATTTGCACTGATTTCCAGGCATACTGCTGTGCTTTTCACTATTTTCGTTTATGTGTCATGTTTCTATAAAAATAGAGAGGTCAGTTACAGCAAATCACATCAAAGGAAAGGTAACTGGATAGATCCAGATCTTTCTGCCTAATTTGGAGGAAGCACATAATGTGTGTCTGGAGTGCCTCCTAGGACCTGCCTAAGAGATGTACTTTGCACTAATCTTTTTACTGTATTCTGACAGTTATTTCTTCATAATCCTCATCATAAGCCTCTGATCTTTGATGAATGGTTTAACCCTAAACTTCAGGCTGGATAAATCCCGTGGTATAAAAATTTAACTCATCACATGCTGCCAATGTGTGCTTTTCCTTTTCCTTTTGGTCTGCTCTGGTGGTTTGGAGTTTTGTTTTACCATGCGTATGTGTATGAGTGTGGTGTTTTGGGGGTGGAGTGAGGAGCATATTTACTTACAGTGCAGATATTTCCTCTAGTACTTTTTAGCTTTATTGCCTTTTCTACTTTATTGGTTTGTAATTGTGATAGTTGGTGGCTAGTAGATTTTAGTTTTTAGGCAATTACTTGTATTTGTGAATGCTCAAGTACACACATAAAGAGTTTTAAATGCTGCTGCTCAGATTTTACAAACTGAGAAGCTGTAAGAGAAAGCATTTCTCATGTACACAGCACAATTCCCATTCTATTAATTGGATTGACATCAAGTGCTTGATATTTTCCAAAGCTGGTCAAGCAAGTTTAAGAAACTGCCTTTGGTGATTGTGTATTAATTTTTCACTAGAAAATACAGGTATAATCTTATCAAACTTACCTTTAAAATCACTTTCATTAACCAAGGTTTTGCTGGATGCGAAGTGTCTTTAAATTATCCAGCACTTCTGAATAACTAGCCCTGCTGTGCGAAATAACAAAGATGTTATTGGGCATCGCCTATCAAACACACACACACACACACACCCCAGATCTGTGCTCAGCCAATCTGGCCTGCCCATTTCCAAGTGGGCCAAGTTGAAAGAATTGATTATCCAGAGAGAATTTAGATGCCAGCATTTAGTAAGACCAGATTTGCCTCACCTAAGGATTCCCTACTCTGTGGCCAGATTTCAAATGAGTCATGTCCTCAGCATTTGAACAATGCACAAGGCTTTCTTGTGTTACCACATTATTTTACTATACCAAATTTTGTCCCATCTGTTTCTGTCTGTCTCCCCCTGTTTTTTATCTAATTTTTCTTCTTTCCTTCCCATGGCTCCAGCCAAACCACTTTTTGTTAATAACAGGTTTTTCTGGATCTTAACACATGTTGAAAGATTGTGGAAAAACAGAGACAAAAATAAAGAGAATATTTTGTTCTTGAAGGGCAGTAAAACAACCTGATACCAGACGTCAGAACTCAGTTTAAGCCCAGACAAGCAAAAGCTGGCTTTCTTTGAGAGCTAGTCAGGGGACTTAGAATATTTGCAGCCTGCATTGCCTAAATTGGAATTTAGATGTTCCTCACATTTGACCAGTTGCTTTTAGCCATTTAGAAATAGACAAAACAGATAGAGTTTGGAGCAAATTTATATCAAAGCCATGAGATATACAAATATAATTGAATCCATCTCATTTCCACAATGCTGTATGAACCTTAAATGAAATGCATTACTATTGGAGCTAGAAGCCCCAGTTAATATCTTTATATGGGCTGAAACACTTAGGATAATCACAATGTTATGAATATTTCACCACTATACAATAGTGGAATTGTTTGATATCATACATAAAATCACTGCAGGAAGGGTTAAGCCTGAGAGCCTATCAGTTCCCAGTCTGTGGAATCATTGTACATTGTAAATACTTTGCCACATCACTTGGTATCAGCAGCGTCACATTTTCATATTGCTTTGAAGCTATTTTGATGTTCAAAACTGAGTTCACAGGCAAAAGAGTGGATGAGATCCAGAGAAAAGGTCAAACTTGATTATTTTGCTTGTTTTCTTTGAAACCACATCTTTTTTTAAAAAAAAATCAATGTTATTTTTCACATCTACACTGAGACTTTTTTTTTGTCAGTAATATGAAGCTTGGGCTATTACAATTATTATTTATATTTTATGTATTTTTTATTTCAGAACATTAGCAAGTAGTCCCACAATTGCAGCCTTCAATTGTTCCTCAAAGGGCTTGGTTTTGCTAATGAAAAAGACATTTCTGAAACCTTTTCTTGTCACTTTTTTGTTTCTTGTAGATACGCCTGGCTGCAACTCAGGGGTGGCCTCATCCTCCCACCCTGGGCTGGTCTCTGGTTCCATCATGTTTGTCACTGCCGTTTATTACATTGACTTCTCCCAAGATGAATCTTCGTTCCAAATGTGTTTTCTCCACACGAGCCTTGTGATCTGAATGTGTGCACTGGTTCTCTTTAGGTGATCGTCTTTGAAGTTCAGCAAAGCTGCTTGTTCTCCCACGGATTCCTGTCCCAAGCTACCTCTACCAACCCTCTCTCTCCAGCTAGACTTTTCTGTTGCCTCCTCCCCTCTCTTCCACTCTTTAAAGTTCTGCAGTTTACCAACTGGTGGTCCATTAAATTCTCCTGTCTAGAATGACCCCCACCAGTACTTGACCAATTTTGTGTTTCAATCTGGATTTTTTTAATCGTATGATTACTATGTTTATTGAAAGTGTTTTACCTAAAAAGCCAACATTTGAATTGATTGCAGCATAGAGAAGAAACACTGGTCCTTCTTTCAAAATTAAGCAACTATTAAAAGCGCCATTTTATTTATTTCATTTAAAAAATAATCTATGCAGCACTTCAAGAAACAACCATATGGTGTTGTATATTATAAACTGGTGACATACTACTATTGAATTATGTACAACATTTTCATTTTTTATGCTTCTTGAGGTGGTAATGAGAAAAAAGTTTTTTAAAAAAGTGTGCCTTGCTGTATTTCTTATACCATATATTAAAAAGCTGCTTTCACGGTAAAATTATGTTGGTTTGAAAGGAGGAAATAGCAAGGTTAAGATGTGTGAATAATTTCTGTATATATGTATAACCAAGTACAAACATTGATGTATAATGACAGTATAAAATGCTTTCATGTTTGTGATGTCTAGTGATGTGGAAAATATAAGCCTTAAATCCATTAGATTGCATGGTAATTAAAATTGGCATAATAAACACAGATTATTGGGGGAAAAGGAAAATTAGTGATCTCTTCTACTGTGTTCTTTACCAAATTGTTGCATCTGGTTCTGAAAAAGTATAGCATGTAGCAGCTTCCAAAAATATTCATATTGCTTAAGAGGCTTAATGTTACCTAAATTAGAGACTAGACATAAAGCCTTCAGTTTTCAAAATCTTTCTGGTCACTATAAAGATCTTGGAAGAGCAAATAATTAAATGTTGGTTCCCCTAAACCAATAAAAGTTTATACTAGATTTTTTATTTCTACTTATCATTAATGATTTGATGTTGGCTATGAGGATACCCTGAGTGTCTTAATTTATTTTAAATATTTATTTTGAATGAGTTTGATAGAAAGTTGGTAGAAAAGAAAGATGGTAGAAAAGTTGACTATTATTTATAGATTTCAGGTATATTTATATGTGTAAAAGAAATTAGCAAAGAAATATTCCATTTGGCCTTTACTGATTTCTGTTAAATGCAGTTTTAAATTTATATCGTAACACCTACATAAGTGCCTGACACAGTAGGTATTCAATAAAAATTTATTGAATTAAAGGATTATATTAGGTGACATGGTGACATCTATCTCTTTATTTTGACACTAAAACATGGACACAACTAGAAAAAGGTACAATGCAATATAAAATCACAATAGATAATCAATATATATCGAATTTTAAAGGTAAAGAATGTTGTGGGTTCATGTAGTCACAGTCATGACAATCATTCATTTAACAGATAGTTCAGAAACACTTTTTATCTGCAAGGCACTGTTCTAGATCCAGAAGATGCAATGTTGAATAGAGAGACAAAGGCTTTCCCACATTAGGGACAAGTGAACACACAGATGACGTGAAGTATTTGTTGCAGAGCTGAGGAAGAGAGCAAATGTAATGATAGAGGCACAATGAGAGAAGCAGCAGTGAGGGACAAGGAGGATGAAAAAGGGCTCGGAGAGAGTGGAAAGTTAGTGGAATATTCATGAAACTTTATTGCAGGGGTAATAGGAGAAAAAGTAAATTGGGAGGACTTAATGAAAGGTCTTTTAAAAAGTTAACTTGGAGCTTTTGTATGTAATATGCTAGGTAATAGGGACACTTTGTAGAGTCTATTTTGCACCTGATTTTATTTATCATTAGTACCACACCAAGAACATTTAAATGATGCTTATCTGTAATTCTACCACTTTAATAACTATTTGTATTTTATGCCTCTTCTAATCTTTTCCATACATATTTCTAAATGGATGAATTATTCTAGGCTTTTTAATAGGTAGTAATTTGTTCAAAAGTGGTTTTAGGCAGACATCTAGTTGCAGTGTTCAATAGGGTTATAGAGGAGAGAGACTAGAGATAATTGTCTAGTTAGGGGCGGCCAGGAAAATAAGCTCAGTTTGCAATGACAGAGTACACAAGTATAGTGGCCCAGGATGTAGAGAAAGAACAAATCCTAGAGTCTTTGAAATTCCTAAGGGCATTCTAGACCTCTGTTGGGATATGGCATCATTTTACATACTGAGACAACCTAAATTTTCTTTGGTTAGTAACTAATGTCAAGTCTACATCTACTGGTAAAACATTCAAAAAACAGTCAGTGATGTTTCTACTTGTTACATGCTCGTAGAAGACCTTGCAGTATTGAAAGTATTTGTTAATTATCTGCTTAGTATTAACACCAGATTTGTAGAATGATTTTCAGGTTTGTTGAACAAATGCCTTTTCAGGTTGGAAGAGGAAAAATAGCCTCAATCTCCCACCCCATGTAGGCACTACCTCCCTACTTACCCATAGAAAACGATTGCAGCAACTCAGCCTACACACTTCCAGTGACAGTGGCTCATTGTTAAGGTAAACTGTTCCACTGTTGGGCATATCTCTTTGTTAGAAAGTTCTTTCTTAGGTTGCTAAAATCCACCTAGTACCCTGCCACCCTACGTTTCGTTTTGCTCCTTGGTCCTAGTTCTGGCTTATGGAGCAGCCAAGAGTATCTCTACTCCCTCTTTCTCGTGGCAACCCTGAAGATAATTGAGGCCAGTTACTCATTCTCTCCCAACCACTATTCCCTCAGCTGCCCTTCATATGTCATGGTTTTCAGATCCGTTTCAACCTGACTGAATGTTAACAGACAGAATTTTTGAAATTAAAACTGTCTTCATCATCATATATGTAGAAAAGTATCTGAACCTTTAAGTGCTAAGTTTTCTCTAGAAATATATTCAAGATATGTTTATTCTATTATTGTAAATTTCAACCAATAAATAAATAAGAATCCAAGACTTCCTTCAGTGGCCCAGTCCAGTGCCTAAGTCATCTTGAATCTTCTCCTTACGTCAAATTCAAACCCAACCTGTTTCCGTATAAAGCAGGGCACTCCCTCCGTTTATTCATTTATTCAGCCATTCAGCAAATAGTCATCAATTGGCTGCCTATGTGAGGCACTGGGTTTGGCTTTAGGTATATAAAGGCAACTAACACATGGTATCTGTCTCCAAAGGTTTACAGTTTTTCTTCTGAAAGTGCCTTTTGTGTCCTTGAATAGAGTGATCATGACTTTTCTCTAAATTAAATGATGATCTCATTTATTTGTTTCTGATTAAATTGATCTACATTTTAAAAAATCTAGTGAGCAAAACAGTATATAAAATCCTCTGGATCTGATTGGATCAGAAAAAGTAAAGTGGTCTTAATTACAGAAGGAAAAATATTTTTTAGATTTCTGGTCACTGAATAAATATACATCTTATACAACAACAGAACAGTCTAAATTTAGGACTTCTGGGAACCTGAGTTTGATGATTTTGTTGTGTTTGGTTCATCCAGACTAGGTTTTGCCTATTCTATAATTCCTAGGAACAAACTAGATGAAAACATCAAAACAGTGAAATGATCCAGGTATTTCTTAGAAGTCAATTTGCTTTAGCTCCTAAATGAAGTTGAAATTTTTTAGAATTTTAAAGATAAACTAACTTTTCAAATATCATATAATTCTTTATTTTAAATATAACTTGAATTAAGTAAATTTACTACTATGTCTTTTTTCTACATATTCTTTTTTCAATTTTCATTTTGAAAAATTTCAGTCCTATGTAAAAGTTGAGAGTAGAACAAAGATATTTGGTACTCATTACTCAGGTTCATTTATTGTTAATATTTGGTCATATTTACTTCATCTCTCTGCATACACACACACTTTTTTGTATTAAATCCTTTGAAATTAAAGAGTATAATACTTCATCTGCTAATACTTCAGCATGTATTAACTGAGAACAAGGGCATTATTCCACAAGACTACGAATACCATCTTCACACTCCAGAAATGCAACATTGGCCAGACATGGTGGCTCATGCCTATAATCCCAGCACTTTGTGAGGCGGAGGGAGATGGATTGCCTGAGGTCAGGAGTTCGAGATCAGCCTGGCCAACATGGCAAAACCCTGTCTCTACTAAAAATACAAAAATTAGCCAGGCGTGGTGGCAGGTGCCTGTAATCCCAGCTACTTGGGAGGCTGAGGTAGGAGAATTGCTTGAACTCAGGAGGTGGAGGTTGCAGTGAGCTGAGATTGCACCACTGCACTCCAGCCTGGGCAACAAGAGTGAAACTCCATCTCAAAGACAAAAATGTAATATCAATACAATATTTCTCTAAATACCCAAATTATGTTCTCTTACAGTTGTTTTTCTTTTAATCCATGATCAAACAAAGATCACATCCTGCTTTTAGTTTTTATGTCTTTTTTTTTTAATCTTGACGTTTCCCTGTGCTTTTATTCTGTTTTTCTTTGGGCTTTTATAGCATTTTGAGTTCTGAAGAGTCCAGGCCAGTTTTACAGAATGATCCATAATCTTGATGGGTCCAGTTGCTTTCTCATTATTGAACTCAGTGTAAACTTTTTTTGTCAAGTAAATACACAGGTGACTTTGCGTTCAAAGCCACTTTTTAATGAAGTGTGAATGAGTAACTGACATTATGATATGTTTTAAAGTTCACAACTTACCCTTATAGCCCATGCTCTAAGGCAAGGGTCATCCATGTAAGGCAAGGGTCAATAAACTGTGGCGCATGGGCAAATTCAGCCCGTTGCCTATTCTGATTTGACCTGTTAGCTTCAAATAATTTTTATATTTTTAAGTAGTAAAAAAATCAAAAGACTACTTCATAACATGTGAAAATCATATGAAATTTAAATTTTTGTGTCTTTGTATAATGTTTTATTAGCACACAGCCACACACATTTGCTTTCATATTGTCTATGGATGCTTTTACACTACACAAAGTTAATGTAGTTGCAACAAAAGTCATATGGCCTGCAAAACCTAAAACATTTACTATCTGGATTATTACAGAAAGTTGTCTGATCCCTGGTTTATGATATTCTAAATTCTGACACATTTTATTAGGATTTCTATTTGCCAAGTCAATGTAATATATAAACACCTGCAATGGTTTTTTTTTTTTTTTTTTTTTTTTTACTTTCTAGATTTTATTGCATTCTAAACTTGTTTTATATTACCTTAAAAAATAAAGTGCACTTAAAGATTGTTTCACATCCACAGTTTGTTTAAGGATTTAAATTTAGTTCACTATTACTACCTGGTTTTGATTGATTTAGAGGGTCAGTCAATTACAGACTAAATAATTAGTTCAATCAAAACCATCACAAAAATTGATACAACTTAAAGTCACTTGCATGCACCAATAAACTGGAATCCTTTCTTTACATGTTTTTCTAAAGCAGTCCAAGACTGCATTCAGTCCATTTCACAGTTTTTTTCAGATTTATTTTTCAACTCAAAGGCAAAATCATGATCAAAATATTGTGTACAGTACACCTTCACTTCCAAATGCTGAATTTGCCAAGGAATTAAGTATTCACCACAAACCCTGGTGTGGCCATAGGTGGACGCTCTAATTAAAAATGTGTTCAAAAAGAATAGTTATTCTTTTCTTTTTTAAATTCACCTTTGATAGCACTGCCACCTCCTACTGCCACACGTCTGGGAAGGGAACATTCAAGGAAGACTTTCAGCCACTTCTTTTTTAAAAGCAACCACATACCTTCTACATAACAATGGCCCTTTAATTTGAGACTTGCCGCATATTTGCATTTCCAGAGTAAAAACAGAGTGATGTGTGCGGGTCAGGCCCATGATAGTATGGTTTCTTTGGCAAAAGCATTTTGGCCAATGCCATAAGACCATTCTGGCCCTTGATTAACGAATTCTCACCAAAGCAGAACTTATGCAGAACTTATTTGTCCTTGCGTTTTGAAGTAAATCATTGTCTGCATAAAACAACTTTTTGTCTCTTTTCCATTGCAACACACAGGAGTTTTTAAACTACTGAAACACGTAAAAATTATTTGAAGCTAACAGGTCAAACCAGAATAGGCCCATGCACCACAGTTTGTTGACCCTTGCCTTACATGGATGAAGCACGGGCTATAAGGGTAAGTTGTGAACTTTAAAACATATCAAGAATGTCAGTTATTCATTCAGACTTCATATGTGTAAGACTGTTGTAGTCTGCCCAGACTGCTTGGACTGTGTTGTTTACAAACAACAGAATTGGGCCAGGTGTGGCGGATCTTGCCTGTAGTCCCAGCACTTTGGTAGGCCAAGGCAGATGGATCACGAGGTCAGGAGATCAAGACCATCCTGGCTAATACGGTGAAAAACCATCTCTACTAAAAATACAAGAAATTAGCCAGGCATGGTGGCATGCACCTGTACTCCCAGCTACTTGAGGGGGTGAGGCAGGAGAATCTCTTGAACCCAGGAGGTGGAGGTTGCAGTGAGCCGAGATCGTGCCACTGCACTCCAGCCTGGGCAACAGAGCAAGACTCCATCTCAAAAATAAAAATAAATTTTAAAAAATAAAGATAAAAATTTTTAAAACACAGAATTTGCTGCGCAAAGTTCTAGAGACTGAGAAGTTCAAGATGAAAGCACCAGCAGATTCAGTGTCTGAGGAGGGCTCACTGTTTCATTGATGCACCTTTTTACTGCATCCTCACCTGGTGGAAAGGGCAATGAACAAGCTCCCTTGGGCCACTTTTATAAAAGCACTAATCCCATTCACGAAGACTTCACAACTTAATCGCCTCCCAAATGCTCCATCTCAATACTATCACAATGGGGATTAGTTTTCAACATATAAATTTTGGGGGTACACAAATATTCAGATGACAGTGAGACCCTTCCAGGCTTTTGCCAAACATTACTAAACAATTTTCAGTGCAGGGAATTCTCTGGCCCCTTCTCTCTTACTCAAGCAGAGCATCTTAATGCAGCTGATTGGAGTGACATTACTCTAAGGGTAACTTCAAAGGCAATCTAATTCGTACTCAAAGTATTCCAAAATTTTGGTACTCTATTATTGATTACAAATTGCTTGTGGCATCATATTTAAGAACCACTGCTACTGAGGCTTGCACTCTCCTGCTTGAAATGAAGTGCCCCCAGACCTGGGAGAGGGTGCCCAAAGAACAAGAGAATCAACCCCATTGTGCATGTGTATGTGACCCCAGAAAATCCACAGCCACAAAGAACTTCAGCTTTCTGGTATGTTCTTCCAAAAAAAAAGGAATTCAAAAAGCAAATGTAAAATGCAACAGAACTTGGTCTCAAAGTTACATTGGAAAAATGGTCAGGCCTGATGACTTGGTCCAGGTAACTTGCTTCGCCCACTGTTAACTACAGAGTCATATGATAATGGAACATCAAGATTTTCCAGATATACTCAAAGCCTTTTGTGTCTATACCTTGTAACCTGTCGTGTTCATCAAGGTTTTAGACTGTAACATTGTTCTTTCTCCCTTCTTTGTTCATTTTATATGAGGAAGTTTGACTAGGATCACCAGATGTAAATTTGGTAATTTTTTTCATGCCATGAGGATATATGATAGTGAATTTTATTAATTTAACACAAATGCATAAAAATATGATGTAATAAGAAACAATCCTGAAATTATTAAAACATTTCTTTCCCTTTACTTAAACCTAACCTGCCATTTTAAAAGACACCTAACTATAAACAAATGGGCCATTCCAGATGTAAAACAAATATTATTCAGTGAAATTTATTCGAGGGCTTAAAATGATTGAAGGCATTAGGAACATAAAAATGCATAAGATCGTCTTTTTAAATCCCAATATTCCCTAACCACTGGTTTATAAAAAATACTCTAAGGTTTATAGAATTAGTTTGGTTCTATCAGTTGATCAAGTTACTTACACTGTCAGCAATTCAAAACAAATAATTCCCTTTGTGTGTGTGTGTGTGTTTGCTTGCTTGTGAATATGTTTCATTTATTTTATAGTGTCTTTTTATATAGAAAGCCAAGTTGCTGAAATTTATCTTGTCGTTGAAACGATGTGAAAATCAAATCAGTCTTCATATTTGTGCTCTTATCACTGCCAATCTCAAATAACTAATGATGCTTTTGGCAAGGTTTTATAAACTGAAAACTCCTTAACTTTTCGGGAAATAATTCCATTTTTACATATATACCATTTGCCTCTTTTCTAAACACTTCTCTCAGTGTTTTAAGTTCCAAATATTCTTTTCTAATTTACCAGTGATGTCTTCCCATGCAAACCGTATTTAAAAATATTTTTTAGTAAGTTAAATTACTAATCATTTAAGGTTGAGGCATTTTCTATAGGAAAGAAAGAATGCTCTAGTGGGTAAAAAGTGTTTTAAAAAGACAAAACAGATTCTGTTTGATTCAGAATGATTGAACCACACACTATTCTTATCAAACCTAAGGTCTGATTATTTAACTCATTTGTGACTTAGTGGCAACTAAAACATTTTTAAACAAGGTTTAATCCTTGATGGTTCAGCATCACCATATGATTACCAATTATTGTTTATTGTTGTAGATGAGTAAATTATAGGAAATCAGGCTAAATAAGTAAACACACTGTGGATATTATTCTTTAAATCAATCTAATAAAATAAGTCATTATCCCTTGAGTGCTTGCTGTATGCCAGGCACTGTGCTAAGCACTTTACATACTCAGTTTAATCTTCCCAATGCTCTATGATTGGTGCTATCCATTCTATATAATAAGGAAATTGTCTAATTTGCCATCGAGATAAATAAGGATTTACAGTAGTCCTCCCTTATCTATAGACTTTCAGTTTCAGTCGCCTACAGTCTAAAAATGTTGTGGAAAATTCCAGAAATAAGCAATTTATAAATTTTAAATTGCATATGGTTCTGAGTTGCTTAATGACGTCTCCCTCAGTCCCTCCCTGTCTTGTCTGGAGGCGAATCCTCTCTCTGCCCAGTGTCTTCACACTGTAGATGCTGCCCATCGTTAGTCACCCAGTAGCATCTAGGTTATCAGAGTGACTGTCTCGATATCACAATGCTTGAGTTCAGGTAACCCTTGAACCTAAAGTGCCAGAGTGGAGTTGCTGGCAATTCGGACATGCCAAAGAGAAGCTGTAAAGTGCTTTCTTTAAATGAGAAGATGAAAGTTCTCAATAAGGAAAGAAAACAAATAGTATGCCTAGATTGCTACAATCTATGGTAAGAGCAAATCTTCTTCCATGAAATTATGAAGGAAGAAAAAGAAATCCATGCTAGTTTTGCTGTTACAAACTGTAAAAGTTGCAGCCACAGTGTATAATAACTTTTATTATAGTGTTGTAATTGTTCTGTTTTATTGTTGTTGTCAATCTCTGTGCCTAATTTACAAATTAAAGCTTATCATAGGTATGTATGTGTAGGAAAAAACGTGTGTGTGTGTGTGTGTGTGTGTGTATACATATATATATATGTATATATATATAGGATTTCATACTATCCCAGATTTCAGGCATCTATTGGGGGTCTTGGAACATATCATTCAAAGATAAGGGAGGACTACTATAGTGAACAGTGTTCATTTAACATCCATATATACCTTGCTAAATTTCCTGCCTATATTAAATGCTTATTGAATATATAATTTATACCAAAACGGAAGAAAAGACTTTCATTTAAAAAGTATTTCTTATAAAAATTCTATAGGAAGAAAAGATAGCTAAATTAGCACTTGAAAAAGGCCAAAGAAAATTGTATACTGTATATGATTATGCCTCATTATGACCTCTGCACGTTTACCAGAAAAGTTAGACATTAAAAACACACACAACAGGAACACCTTAAAGGTCAGAGCCTGATGAAAGAAAAATGCAATAGTTAATTAGGAAGGACAGGATTAATGTTCTAGTATGAACATACATTTTTATCATTACATTTTGCTCGAGAAACACTTTAAAAACATGCAACTTCTCATCGTGTATTTTGTTTAATATCTGAGGTAGTAAGAGAGAGAGAATTCTATAAAATATAATTTAAATTTCAATCTAATGAAATGAAAATGTGGGTTTTGCTACATTCCTAGCACCCTTTATGTGATTCTTCTTTACAGAAGGCTTCACCCCTCCCCCTCCCAAAGATATTCTGGCTTTAAGAGTACATACTAAAGTCTCAGTGCGCAAAAAGTTTAATTCAAAATTTCTCGTTATTTTCAAGAGCTGCTTTCCAAGAATAGCATGGTTTGTGCATCATGTTTGCTAGACTCACCACTGGCAGGACACCTGCTATAAACATTTAAAATAACAAATGACAACTGTTTTTAACTCTTTGAAAATAATTTTAGGTTTATAAAATATTGCAAAATCAAAAATAGTACACTTAAACCACATTCACCTATTCTTAATATTTCACCCCATTTCCTTTATCATTTCTGAACTCTCTAGCGTCTGTCGATGTATCTATCAATCTATGTATTTACCTGGTTTTTACTTTTCTGAACCATTTAAAGGTAAGTTGCACACGTCGTGGCCTTTTATCCCTTAATATTTCATTGTGTATTTCCTAATGGGTATATAGTTATAGTCTCTTATGTAACCACAGTACAGTTATCAACTTTATAAATTTCCACTGATGCATTGTTTCTATCCAATCCTTTCACATTCCAATTCTGTGAATTTTCCTATGGTATCTTTTATAACATTTTCCCTCCTTCAGTGCATGCTTTGGGTATTAAGTTTAGGTGTCATTATCTCTTTAGTCTCCTTTAATCTGGAACCATTTTTCCAGCTTTAATTTGTCTTGTTATGACATTGACAATTTTGAAGAATAGACCCTCCCCCACTTTTTGACTAAATTTTTCTTCAGTTTTTGTTTGCCCTTTCCTCAGGATGAGATTAAAATGATGCATTCTCAGCAGCAATGTTGCATGGGTGATGGTCTTTCCTCAGAGTATCATATCTGGAGAAATGAAATGCCCATCTGTCCCCCATAAGTTATGTTAATTTTGATCATTTTATGGAGAAATGCTTTAAGACCATGTGAATATCCTGCCCTCTTCAAGCTTTCTCCTATATTTAACATCAGTTGGTAATTCTTGTCTAATTAATCTTTACCAAGATGGTTACAAAATTGTCTTTCCAACTCTAGTACTCTGTCCACATATTTCACTTGGCCCTCTGTATTCCCCCAGTGAAATCCCTCCCTTCACTAGTACTTATTTACCTCTTTATCATAGACAGAAACTTATGAATTCCATTTCCGCAATTATTTATAATTCATTACTTAAATTACTTTGGGCTCAAATTGTTCCAGATTTGGCCAGTGGGAGCCTCTTTAATCTGGGTCTTCTGTCCTTGTGACCTTTTTAAAATAATTTCTTAATTTCTTACAAAGTGCTCTGGTCTTATCATATACCTAAGGGTCCCAACTCTTGAATCAGCCATGTCTCTGAGGATCCTTAGTTCTTTTAATGGAGAATTAGAGGCCAAGATTTTAGTGCTAGGTGTGTTTATTGCTACTGGGGTATCTTTGCTTCTTGATGCTTTCGGCCAACAGGATTAGGAAATATGTGAATGTCTGTACACATTAATGTAAACATATATACAATTTTTATATGCACAAAGGAATATTCATACACATAAATGTATATACACACATATACTTATTTTAGAAATCAAGAGTTCAAACTAACGTCTCCAATTTTAGTCCATTCTCACAGGATTCTTTCTTGACTTTCCTGATTCCGTATTTGTACTTCTCTTCTTTCACTATGAGAACCCTGGATAACAACATCAACATATACACCCATTTGCTGAATAGCATAATACACTGCAACTAATGTCAGAATAGCTTCAAAACCATTATAATCAACCTACTTAAAAGAGTTCAGGATTCATTTACACATATCCATCTCCCACCCTCCCCTTCCCAATACCCAGTGCTATTCAATACTGAGGGTGTGTGGTTAAACACTGTGTTCCAAAGTTCATAAGCTACTTGGATTGGTTTCTTTCTCCCCTTCCCTTTCCTTCCTTCCTTCTTTCCTTCTTTCCTTCCTTCCTTCCTTCCTCCTCTCTTCCTTCCCTCCTTCCTTCTCTCTTCTGTCCTTCCTTCTCTCTTCCTTCCTTCCCTCATTTCTTTATTTTTTCCCTCACTATAGTTATGGAATTCATTTAAAATAATTAAAGATAAGTGTATTTGTTCCAGTTTCCTTTCAGCTTAGTTCATTTTTTTTCTTCCCCTCCCATTCTTTCTTATTGACCTAATTTTATTTTTGAACCTGTAGAACATTAACATGCTGATATGATTTGAATATACATCCCCTCCAAATCTCATGTTGAAAATGTGACCTCCAATGTTGGAGGTGGGCCAGGGTGGATCCCTCCTCATGAATAGCTTGGTGCTCTGCCAGCAGTAATCTCACTCTGTTAGTTCACATGAGATGTGGTTGTTAAAAGAGGAGCAGCTCATGCTTGTAATCCCAGTGCTTTGGGAGGCCAAGGTGGGAGGATTGCTGGAGCCCAGGAGTTCAAGACCAGCATGGGTAATGCAGTGAGACCTCATCTCCACAAAAAATTAAAAAATTAAAAATTAGACACTGGGTGTGGTGGTACCTGCCTGTGGTCCTAGCTACTTGGGAAGCTGCAGGGGGGAGGATTGCTTCAGCGCAGGAGGTTGAGGCTGTAGTGATCACACTACAGTACTCCAGCCTGGGTAACAGAGTGAGATCCTGTAGAAAGAAAATAAAGAAAGAAAGGCAGAAAGAAAAGAAAAGGAAAGAAAGAAAAGAAAGAAAGAGAAAAGAAGGAAGGAAAAGGAAAGAAAAGGAAGGAAGGAAAGAAAGAAAGAGAGAAAGAGAAAGAAAAAAAGGAAGAAGGAAGGAAGGAGGGAAGGAAGGAAGGAAGGAGGGAGGGAAGAAACTTGTCATCTCCCTTGCCCACTTTCTCGCCAAGGGACATGCCTGCTCCCACTTTGCCGACTGCCATGAGTGAAAGCTTCCTGACACCTTCCCAGAAGTGGATATTGGAGCCATGCTTCTTGTGCAGCCAGCAGAATGGTGAGCCAAACAAACCTTTTTTCTTTATAAATTATCCAGCCTCAGGGTAATTCCTTTATAGCAACACAAATGGAATAATACACATGTTTTCCAACTTAAAACTATACAAAAAGCTGTACTCAAACAACCATCACCCCCCTCCACTATCTCTACCATCCCATTTCCCCCCAGCCCTTGTAAATATGCAAATTCATTGTCTTCTGGCTGATTCTTCTTCTGTTTCTTACTGTAACAATAAGCAGATATATGTATATTTTTGTATTTTTCTTTTTCTGGCCCCAAAATTACATACTAAATGTATTTTTTTGTCTTTGAGTTTTAAATTTAATTTCCTCTGGAAATCACTTCATATTAGTTCACAGATATCTTCCTCAGTCTTTCTTTTATAAATATATGACACACACTGGTATCACAACCTTTTTGAGGGCCTTGAAAAAATACAAAAGGAGATAGAATTTCATTCTATGCCTGTATTATGTGAAAGGATTAATGACACGAGAAAAACTTTTCAAGAAAGGTGTTGACGTATATGGCCGTATCTGCTCTGTTCATTGTCTGAGAGCGACTGCGCTTTACGTCCATCTTTTCATGCTTCTCTTTGACTTTCCTCCAGCAGTCACCCCTATTCTCCTGTCTCTTAATTACATTTGATGCCTCCCTCACCTCTACCAACAACTGGCAACTTTTCCTAGGCCGGTGCAGTGCGCATGCTCTGTTGAGAGGAAGTTTTGGATGGCAGCAGATATTTAAGCAGGGACTTGCACACTGCACAAAGACTCCCAGCTGGAGAGGCCAGTCAGGATGATATCCATCCAATATTCATCTGGCCAAGTCATGCCTGCACACATATGGAAAATGTCTACCAAGAGGAAGGGATGCATTTTCTTAATTTTCAAAAAGATACTGTAAAGTCTAGAAGCAGCTGTGTCCTCAACCCTCCTTCCCTGTTGAGTCACCATCACATCTCTCCACCCTGCATGATCAGACTTCTGAGTTTCATACTAGCTGTATCCCTCCCATTCATTCTTCCTCTGCAGTCTTATTCTGCCCCCTTCCCTCTAATGAAACTGCTCAACCACAATTCCTCAGGAAATCTTAATTCTACCCAACACAAAGAAGCTTCTGGTGCTTGAAACCTTTCTTGAGAGCCACTTTTCTTTTGTTTTCTGAATCCTAAAATTCTCTTTTCCTCCTTCATTTTGACACATGTCTCCTTCCTTATCTACCAAATGTCTTCTTCCAGGTTTTCTTTTTAGCCTTCTTCTCTTTCCACTCTGTAGTTCCTATCTGAGTTATTCTGTATTCCTATAATATCAATTCACCTCAAGGTGTAAAATTCTAGCATTTCATCTCTAACCTTGGCTTTTCTCAGGTCTAGGTCCATCTTTCTACTTGGTGGTTTCCTTAGGACTTCATACTGTAAAATCAAACATGATTTTCTACTCTTATATAACATGTCCTAGCTCAGGTAAGGGCGTTCACATTTTCCTAGCTGTTCCGGATTCGAACTCTGGGATGTCTCTGAGCTTTGTCTCTCTTCTTGTCCCTCTCTCTTTCTCTCTTCCTTTCTCTCATTCTAAATCCCCTAATGTGACTAGAAAGGTACTGGTTGAGTTCCTCCCCCACATTTTGAAACCCTTTTAAATACTTTTCATTTCCACTCCCACTCTGATGACAAGACTCCTATGATTTTTACATGGTGGCTATAAGTTCCTGATTCTGGCCTGGTGTGGTGGCTCAAAACTGTAATCCTAGCACTTCGGGAGACCAAGGTGGGAGGATCGCTTGAGCCCAGGAGTCTGAGACCAGCTTGGGTGACACAGTGAGACCCTGTCTCAAAGAAAGGAAAGAAGGAAAGAAAGGAAAGGAAAAGAAAGGGAAGGGAAGGGAAGGGAGGGGGAGGGGGAGGGGGTGGGGGAGGGGGGAGGGGAAAGGAAGGGAAGGGAGGGGGAGGTGGGGGAGGGGGAGGGAGAGAAAGAAGAAAAGAAAAGAAAGAATTGGGAAATATATATATATTTCAATTGTGGGTGACTGACAGTATCTTTCACTTGTAGGTCACTGACGGTGAGTATCTAAATTTGTCCCCCGCTAGAGCTATGGACAATGCTGATGAAACATAAGGTATATCCTACTCTTAAAGGTAATTTTCCAACTTGGAGACACAATTAACTTGTGGATCAGTTGGAGAATGATTCTAGGCCAGTGGTTCTCAGTCTTCAGTGTGTAGAAGACTCACCTGAGTTGCTTGCAAAAAGGCAGATTCCCAGTCTATCTTGATTATAATTCAGTATACCTGGCATAGAGCCTGGGAATCTGCAGAGCAAATCCCAAGATATTCTTTTCTAGGTGTTACACTGACAACACTTTTGAGACAGTCCAGAGAGTGCCTGCTCTAGTATCCAATCTATGTTGAAGAAATATTTTTCATATGCATCTACACACTTTCTACTTCCAAAAATGATGTGTGATGTTAGGCAGCTTACAATAAAAATCATAGTTAACTGGGAAACCATTAATATAATCAAAGACACAAGCCAAGAAATAAAAGTGATGAAAATCCAGACAGAGAACAAATACTGAAACTGAGCGTAAAAATTTACTCTGAGCTTCTTAGCCATTAAAGTAAACAAGAAAACATGACTAATGAGAGTACTCTTTGTCTAATAAAAGGAGTAACTTTGTCTTACACCTGAACTTTGGGAGAATGCACCCTATATGTCTTTCTTTAAGAGTACTGAATGACATAATGAATACTATAAAATCTTTTTTAAAAAGTCCACACAGAGCTACTTTGTAGAATAAGCTTACACGAGAACTTAAGGTATAATATGGTTGCATTTTGGAGAATCTTGAAGATGAGTTATTGGTGGCCCCCTTAAATAGCTTCAGCTATGCTTTTGACAGGAGATTAATAATAGACAATTCAAAATTGAGATTACTATCCATTTCTACTCACAGATAGCTCACATTGCTGACTGGGAAAAGATCCAGAGCGAAGATGACAAGGGTGTTTTTTCCTTGTGAAAATAAACAGACTTATCTGATATTTTTATTTTAATGGAAGGTCACTTCACTTCTGTCTCACAGTTAGCCAAATGAGCACTTTCAAAGGGATCAAGTGCAATGCTCATAAAACACTTCAGGATCTGCACAAATTGTTGATGCAAACACCATAACTCTGTACCGTAAGGCACAAAAGAGCTGACCTGTCCTGAAAGCTTTTGAGGATGAGCAGTACCACAGGTTTGTCTTGACCAGAGAAGATCCTTTACACAACTCCTGTAAAATGCAACTGCATCCCAAGGGTTAACCAGGTAAGTCACCAACTGTGGCCCTTGGTAACTAACTATGGCTATCAGTTGAGTAGACTAATTTGATATTATCCATCTGGACATCAAAGTCTGTCTGCCAAAATTAATTATTTCAGTTTTAGAAAAATTAAGATTTAGCAGCTTTTCCTGGTATAAGTTGGCCAATGGGTTGAACTGCTTGTCAGAGCCGCTTCTGTGATCATATAGGAAGGCATGTCATCAACCTATGAGAGATACTTGTCACACTGTGGCTAGGTCATCTAAAGACAACCAACTTATTCAGTTATAAAATTAAAAGGAAGGCACTTGGGATCCAGCCCTGCTTTATGACATTTAAGATAGACATTTCATCTGTCAAAAAGAAGGCCTTTCCTATCCATGTTAATTTGTGCCATATTACCAGCAGTAGTGACTCTGAGAGAGAATTATAAGTCTTGAATCTCTGTTGAGATCATACACTTAGGCCTCTTTATAGATTCAGTGACCAATGACGGATCAATAATTCCATGAAAAGTCTTAAAGTGCCCCTAACTGCTTGAGAGACGGCATTTTATCCCCAGGCATGTACGCTGCATGCTGATTTCTCACCTGTCTCCCAACTGCCCGCAGCCTGTTTCCTCATCTATCCTCAGGCCTCTTCTTTATACTCTCTTGTATTATAGTTAGGTTTGCACACATCTTTTTTTTTTTTAGAAAGAAAGAAAAAAAAGAAAAAAGAAAGAAGAGAGAGAAAGAAAAAAAGAGAATGAAAGAAAGAGAAAAAGAAGAAGAAAGGAGAGAGAATGGGAATCTTGCTCTATTGCCCAGGCTAGAATGCAATCTAAAAATGGGTATTGAAAAGCTCTTTTATACTAATAATTGTGTTATACAATGGAGACAGGAAGGAATAAGGG
The DNA here is from genome assembly GCA_036589455.1 of Ateles fusciceps. Classification (NCBI taxonomy): domain Eukaryota; kingdom Metazoa; phylum Chordata; class Mammalia; order Primates; family Atelidae; genus Ateles; species Ateles fusciceps. The sequence goes on from JAZHEH010002842.1 coordinate 403,876, forward strand.
AGGAACATAAAGAGCCAACCAATATTTCATTTAAACCTATGAAATGCTATGCAATTGCTGGGGAGTGATTTACTTCCAACCATGTGGTCACTTTTAGAATAGATGTGATGTGTTACTGAAGAAAATGTATGTTTTGTGGATTTAGAGTAGAGAGATCTGTAAGTGTTTATTAAGTTTACTTGTTCGAGGTCTAAGTTCAAGTCCTGGGTATCCTTGTTAACCTTCTGTCTCACTGATCTGTCCAATATTGACAATGTAGTATTAAAGTCTCCCACTATTATTGTGTGGGAGTCCAAGTCTCTTTGTAAGTCACCAAGAAGTTGCCCTATGCATCTGGGTGCTCCTGTATTGGGTACCTATAGACTTAGGATTGTTAGCTCTTCCTGTTACATTGATCCCTCTACCATTATACAATGTCCTTCTTATTTGTTTTGGTTTCTGTTACTTTAAAGTCTATTTTATCAGAGATGAGAATTGCAACTCCTGCTTTTTTTGTTTGTTTGTTTTGTTTTGCTCTCCATTTGGTTGGCAAATCTTCCTCCATCCCTTTGTTTTGAGTCTCTGTATATTCTTGCATGTGAGATGGGACTGGATGCAGCTTACCAATGGGTTTTTTGGAATGGCTGATACTGGTTTTTCCTTTCTATATATAGTGCTTCTTCCAGAAGCTCTTATAAAGCAGGCCTGGTGGTAATGAAATCTCTGAGTACTTGCTTGTTCATAAAAAATGTTATTTTTCCTTCACTTATGAAACTTAGTTTGGCTGGATATGAAATTCTGGGTTGAAAGTTCTTTTCTTTAAGGATGTTGAATATTGGCCCCCACTCTCCTCTGGCTTGTAGGGTTTCTGCTGAGAGATCTGCTGTGAGTCTGATAGGCTTCCCCTTGTGGGTAACCTGACCTTTCTCTCTGGCTGCCCTTAGTATTTTCTCCTTCATTTCAACCCTGGTGAATCTAATGATTATGTGCCTTGGGGTTGCTCTTTTTGAGGAATATCTTTGTGGTGTTCTCTGTATTACCTGGAGTTGAGTATTGTCCTGCCTTGCTAGGTTGGGAAAGTTTTCCTGGATAATATCCTGAAGAATATTTTCCAGCTTGGATTCATTCTCTTCATCACATTCAGGTACACCTATCAAACGTAGATTAGGTCTTTTCACATAGTCCCATATTTCTTGAAGACTTTGTTCATTCCTTTTTACCCTTTTTTCTCTAATCTTGTCTTCTCGTTTTATTTCGTTAAGTTGGTCTTCGACCTCTGAAATCCTTTATTCTGCTTGATCAACTGGACTGTTAAAACTTGTGCATACTTCGTGAAGTTCTCGTATTGTGTTTTTCAGCTCCATTAATTCACTTATATTCCTCTTTAAATTGTCTATTCTCGTTAGCATTTCGTCAAACTTTTTTTTAAGGTTCTTAGTTTCCTTGCATTGGGTTGGAACATGTTCTTTTAGCTCACAGAAGTTTCTCATTATCCACCTTCTGAAGCCTGATTCTATCAATTCCTCACATTCATTCTCGATCAGGCCTTGTTTCCTTGGTGATGAGGAATTGCGATCCTCTGTATGAGGAAAGGCATTCTGATTTTGGGTGTTTTCAGGCTTTTTGTGCTGGTTTCTTCCCATCTTTGTGGATTTATCCACCTGTTGTCTGTGTAATTCCTGACTTTCAGATTAGGTCTCAGAGTGGACGTCCAGCTTGTTGGTGGTAAAGTTTTTTCTGTTTCTTAGTTTTCCTTCGGCGGACGCCCCTCCCCCCACAGAGCTAGACCTTCCTGGGTTCAGCTGTACTTGCTGTGAAACTCTCAATCCTCAACAGTTCCAATTGCTTTTTTTTTTTTTTTTTTGTGGGAGAGGACCAGCCTTTCCCTGCGGCGACCCACAACGCTGGCTGAAACAGCGGCGTTAAGATTGGTGGCGCTTTTCTGTCCCCGGAGTCTCCCGGTCTGGTTCCCCGCTTCAGTCCGCTTTTCAATCAGCTGAATGGGCGACTCTGCCTTCCTGGAGCTCCAACGCCAACCAAAAGGGCACTCAGTCCTGTATACTCCGGACTGAGAACCGCCGCGCTGGCCAAAAGAGTTGCGCTGGCGACCCGTGGGGCTCCTCCACCGGGAATCTCCTGGTCCGTGGGCAATAAAGTCATCTGAAAATGTGGCGTCCACTCACTCTCTGCGCTTTCAGTGGGAGCTACAATCCTGAGCTGCTGCTAATCGGCCATCTTGGATCTCTCTCAGGTTTTCACACATCTTATAGCTTGAATTATCTTTCTATTTTATTAGATTCTTTGAAGCTTTGACAGTCATCCTATAAATATATGTCTTCTCTAAATGTTTGTTTGATGAAAGAATGAATGACTAGTAGATGAATGAATAAATGGATAAATATCTCCTTTTAGTTGTGATTAAATATAAAGTTTCTAACTAGACAATTTGGAAGTACAGAAGAAAGAGGTAAACCTTCAAAGAACATGCTGAATGTGAACTGTGTCCTTCAGCTCAAGAAATTTGTTTTGGCTTTCTGTCAAGGAAATTTAGAATCGTATCACTTGAAACTTTTAAGGTATGGATTGTTGGAAATGGTTTAGCTCTAGTAGCCCTTGACATGGAGATACAGACCTTGTCACTTTGGCCAAGTCATTGCAATGTTCCAGCTGGATTTCTCTAATGCTTTTTTCCTGAGAAAAATACATAGAACACCTAGATGGTCTGAATAATGAAAGCTATAAATTCATCAATTTTCTCATTTCTGTCTTGGCTCCCATATGTATACCAAATGGTTGTATTTGGCCTCCAAATAGCTTTCAGTTGATTGATGATATGCTTGAATTTAGATACCAGCTACTTTTCAGTACATTACGCACCCAGGTCTATGATTCCTTATGTTTTTGGCCTCATGGTGTAGATTAGACATGGTAGCACACACTGGGGTAAATGGAGGAGGCTGCTTGTGGGGACTGGCCCTGTGGGCCTAAGAAGGTCCAACCTCAGCACAACAGTAGTGCTGCATTCTGGTGTCCCACAAAACTCAGTTTGGGAGGCTCTGGTCTGTGACATACAAAATCAAAATTTTGGAGTAGAAAGTGGTTATCAGTTCCAGTTTTTCATGTCCAGAAATTAGATTTAATGACTAAACATTCAGAACAGTGGTTGTTAATCCCATGTTTAAAGATTTCTAGAGGCCGTTATTATACTATCTCTGTTGAGAGATTGTCCTGCTGTGGGAACATCATTTGTGTCTAAAAGTCCTTACGTGGCCCAACTTGATCTCTACTATCTCCAGTCAGCACTTTTATCTTCTCATAAATGAAAGTCAACATTCTCAGAAAAACTATTCTTTGAAGCCTTGAGCAGGTCACTTGTCAGTCTCTTTTCATGTAAATGAGGCTACTTCTTTCCATTGTTTATTTCAGGGCTGGTTTCCTATTTCCTAAATATTTCATTTTATTTTATCTTATCTACTCTTCTTTTAATTTTTGGTTCTATAAATTCACTGTGACTTATCCACATATTTTTAAAATTACAGAAATCAAAGCTTGACAAATTATGTTATAAAAATCTATCACTGTGTATGTATATATGGGCTTCTTCAATTCTTACCGTGGTCCACTATCACTCTTGTGTATTTTTCCATTGTAAGCTGAGTCAATTGATACTATTTACAATTGTTCTTAAAAGACAGATGAGAAAAGCATGCAAACAAGGGCCTCAAATAATAAAACTATCAATACTAATATTGATCACAGCTAACTGTTATTAAATTAATAGTGCTTAACAAATATGATCTCATTTGATTCTCATAACAACATAACAGGTATCTGTCTACCTGTTAAGTAGATTTGGGAACATTTGGGAACTTGTCCAAGTGACATTGGATTTAAGCAGATTAATTATCGGACCACTGCCCCTTGCTGCTTTCAAGAACTGAAGTTCAGAATAATGATGGTCACACAGGCTTGCACTGTGTATCTTACTCTGGTTCTTTCTGCAGTTACCCTGCTGTGGATGTCAATTCACTTTACTTTTTTTTTAATCTTTAATTTTTATGGGTATGTAGTAGGTGTATATATTTATGGGGTACCGGAAATATTTTGATACAGGCATACAATCACATCAGGGTAAATGGGATATCCATCATGTCAAGCATTTATCCTGTCTTTGTGTTACTAACAATCCAATTTTATTCTTTTTGTAATTTTTAAATGAACAATAAATTATTGTTGCCTGTAGTTATCCTTTGTGCTATCAAATACTAGACCACATTCAAACTATATTTTTGTATCCATTATATATTATATATAAAATAATATAAACAATATGTAATATACAATATTTACATTGTATATATATAATATATACAGATAGGTATATATTTGTACCTATTAGCTATCTCCCCTTCCCTGCCTCCCACTATACTTCCCAGCCTCTGATAACCGTTGTTCTACTCTCAATCTCCATGGTTCAATTGTTTTAATTTTTAGGTTCCACACATGAGTGAGAACATGCAATGTTTGTCTTTCTGTGTCCGCCTTATTTCACTTAACATAATAACCTCCAATTTTATCCATGTTGTTGCAAATGACAAGATCTGATTTTGTTTATGGCCAAATAGTACTCCATTGTGTATATGTACTACATTTTCTTTATCCATTGGTCTGCTGATGAACACTTAGGTTGCCTACAAATCTTGGCTATTGTAAATAGTGCTTCAATAAATGTAGGAGTGCAGACATCTCTTTGATACACTGATTTCCTTTTGGGAGCAATATGTACCTAGCAGTGTGATTTCTGGGTCATATGGCAGTACTATTTTTAACTATTTGAGGAGCCTCTCCATAGTGGTTGTACAAATTTACATTCCAGCCAACAGTGGACGAAAGTTCCCATCCTCACAAGCATTTGTTATTGCTTAGTATTTTTTTTTTTGAGATGGAGTCTTGCTCTGTAGCCCAGACGGGAGTGCAGTGGTGCAGTCTCGGCTCACTGCAATCTCCACCTCCTGGATCCTGGTTCAAGCAGTTCTCTACCTCAGCCTCCCAAGTAGCTGGGATTACAGGCACTAGCCACCATGCCCAGCTAATTTTTGTATTTTTTAGTAGAGATGGGGTTTCACAATGTTGACCAGGCTGGTCTTGAACTCCTGACCTCGTGATCCGCCCACCTCCGCCTCCCAAAGTGCTAGGATTACAGGCATGAACCACTGTGCCCAGCTGCTAAGCATTTGTTATTGCCTGTCTTTTGGATAGAAGCCATTTTAACTGGGTGAGATGACATCTCATTGTAGCTTTTCTTTGCATTTCTCTGATGATCAATGATGCTGAGCACCTTTTCATATACTTGTTTGCCATTTGTATGTCTTCTTTTGATAAATACCTATTCAGATAGTTTGCCCATTTTTTAATCAGATAATATATTTTTTCCTATAGAGTTGTTTCAGCTCCTTATGTATTCCGGTTGTTAACTCCTTGTCAAATGGGTACTTTGAAAATATTTTCTCCATTCTGTGGGTTGTCTCTTCACTTTGTTGCTTGCTTTCTTTGCTGTACAGAAGCTTTTTAACTTATTGTGATCCCATTTGTCCATTTTTACTTTGGTTGCTGTGCTAGCAGGGTTTTACTCAAAAAGTCTTTGCCCAGTCCAATGTCCTGGAGAGTTTCCCCAGTGTTTTCCTGTCGTAGTTTCATAGTTGAGATCTTAGATTTAAGTCTTTAACCATTTTGATTTTATATTTTTATATGGCAAGAGGAAGAGGTCTAGTTTTATTCTTCTACATATAGATATCCAGTTTTCCTGGTGTATGTCTTGGTAACTTTGTCAAAAATGAGCTTACTGTAGATGTATGGATTTGTTTCTTCATTCTCTATTTTGTTCTATTGGTCTATGTGTCTGTTTATATGCCTGTACCATGATGTTTGGGTTAAGTACTAATTCTTAGTATATTTTGAAGTCAGGTAATGTGATTCCTCCAGTTTTGTTATTTTTGCTCAGAATAGCTTTGGCTATTCTGAGTCTTTTGTGGTTCCATATAAATTTTAGAATTGTTTTTTCCTATTTCTGTAAAGAATATCATTGGTGTTTTGATAGAGATTGCATTGACTCTGTAGACTGTCTTGGATAGCATGAACATTTTAACAATATTAAATTGAAAAAACTCACAGATTGAAAAAATCCCTGCTTCTCAAAATATACTTTTAAACATATTATCCTAATCTATTATACTTAAATTGCTTCTAGAAGAAAACTTCATTTATTAAGCACCTAGTTCCATAGCACTACTATGTGTCCAAATATTCTTCAAGGTACTTTATAAATATAAACCCACAGCCACGCGTAGGGGCTCACACCTGTAATCCCAGCACGTTGGGAGGCTGGGGCAGGCAGATGACTTGAGGTCAGGAGTTTGAGACCAGCCTGGCCAACATGGTAAAACCCCATCTCTACTGAAAATACAAAAATTAGCTGGGTGAGTTCGCGGATGCCTATAATCCCAACTACTCAGGAGGCTGAGGCAGGAACACTGCTTGAACCTGGGAGGTGAAGGTTGCAGTGAGCTGAGAGGCACCATTGCACTCTAGCCTGGGCAACAAGAGCGAAACAGTCTCAAAAAACAAAAAACAAAAAACAAACAAACAAACAAAAAAAAACATATATAAACTCGTATAAGCCTATGAATTAGATACCACTCTCAAAATGGAGAAGTTGATGGACAGAGAAGTTGGGAACTTGCCCAAGATCCCAGAAATAGTGTGGAGTGACAACTGGGATCTGAACCTAGGCACTAGAAATCAACTGTGTAACCACTATACAGCCCTCTACTGCCTGCTGAGCAAAGCATTATATAAAGAAAATATGATGGCCATTTTAATTCTATGAGGGAATTTAAAACCATGAAGTGTCCATTTGTTGATATGTGGGTGTAGGTAGATACATGCATACAGATACACCTTTTAAAATTTTAAATGGAAACAATCCCTATTATCAAGAGATGGCTTTATTTATAGAAATATAAGCCAAGAAACCTATGATCAAACATATATACAAATCTCAAATTTCAATGCATCCAGAGCAGTAACAGAAATAGGAACTGTCACCAAGACCTTTCCTCTCATGTGGTATACATGTTTTCAAGTGGATCTGAAATGTGATGTCTTGACCTTAACTCCAAGCAGCAGAGCCACGTTAGGACAGAGAGTTCTGCAAATATCCTGAACTTTCTACACTCAAGAAAAACTGAGGGGCATTGAAAATATTTCAGCCTTGAGCCCATGGAAGTGTCAATGCTGCCTCTTTTTCATCATTGAAGAGGATATTACTCAGCTATGACATATCTGTCATTTTTTAATGGCAACTGCATAAATACATCACTATTATTTTGTATTCTCAAATGTTGGTCATTGTATCCATCTTAAAAAAAAGCTGTTCAATTCAATTTAAACAAGAAATTTTCATCACATGACATCCTCCACCTACTTAATTTTAAATAATGTAATTTGGAAGATATTTGGGAGTTCCTTTACATCTAATTTTCCTTTAAGAAGCCTGAGACATTTTGACCTTTGTTGAATTCAGCATAGATTTCAACTGGGGAAAGGAAAGAATGTTCCGCCTTACAGTTTACGTTTGTTGTGTGCTATTGCACCTAAAATAAGACACTAACAGTTAGGTATCAAGAGGAATTTTAAAAGATACCACATATAAATATAGGCATTGCCCAGGCAAACAGTAAAACCTATAGGCCACACTGCTAAAAGGTGGGTAAACCTGATGCCTTTTGGACACACACACCAGCCACAGTAAAGAAAAGAGCTCTAGGCATTCGAGTCACAGGAGTGACTTCAGTAGGAGTCCCCGCTCTGCCACTAGCTGTCTGTATGTCTTTAGGCAAATTGCTTCCTCCTTCAGAGCCTGAGATCCCCTCCATTATATAATGAAGATGCAAATAATTTACAAGATCACTTTGAATATGAGAGGTAAGTCCAGTTCCTGGCATTTTGTAGGTATAGATACAAAAATGGCGTTCTTTTTTATTATGAAGATCTATGTTCTTTTTTTTGGCATTATTTTATCTAATGGTTCTAGTGGAGAATCCTTTCTTGCACCTCTTGCTTCTGGTGTTTGCCAGCAATCCTTCGCATTCCTTGGCTTACGGATACATCACTCCAGTCACAAGACTTTTTTTCTACATGTCTTCACATTGCCTTCCTTATGTACATGGCTGTTCCTGTGTCCAATCCTTCCCTTTTGAGAAACACACCCAACATATTGATTAGAATTCACCCTAATGGCCTCATGTCAATTTGATTACCTCTTTAAAGATTCTATTTCCAAATAAGAACACATTCTGAAGCGCTAGAGATTAAGATTTCAATATAGCATTGTGTGGGGACACGATACACTCTTTAACCATGCATTGCACCATGTTATTGTTATCAATCACAATTGATGTTTTATTTTTTTTATTTTTTGTTATCTTTTGGAATACTTTTGTCTTTTTTTTTTCTTTTTCTTTTTTTTTAGAAAGAAAAAGAAAGAAAAGAAAAAGAGAGAAAGAAAGAAAAAAGAGAATAAAAGAAAGGGAAAGCGAAGAAGAAAAAGAGGGAGAGAGAATGGGAATCTTGCTCTATTGCCCAGGCTAGAATGCAGTCTAGAAATGGGTATTGAAAAGCTCTTTTATACTAATAATTATGTTATGCAATGGAGACAGGAAGGAATAAGGGAGGAAAATAACAAACAGCCAACCAATATTTCATTTAAACCTATGAAATGCTATGCAATTGCTGGGGGAGTGATTTACTCCCAACCATGTGGTCACTTTTAAAATAGATGTGATGTGTTACTGAAGAAAATGTATGTTTTGTGGGTTTGGAGTAGAGAGTTCTGTAAATGTTTATTAAGTTTACTTGTTCCAGGTCTAAGTTCAAGTCCCAGGTATCCTTGTTAACCTTCTGTCTCATTGATCTGTCCAATATTGACAATGTAGTGTTAAAGTCTCCCACTATTATTGTGTGGGAGTCCAAGTCTCTTTGTAAGTCACCAAGAAGTTGCCCTATGTATCTGGGTGCTCCTATACTGGGTGCACATAGACTTAGGATCCTTAGCTCTTCCCATTACATTATACAATGAATTCCCTCAAATTTAATTAATTCCCTCAAAATTAATTAATTTGATATTAATTGATAATATCAAAACACCAATGATATTCTTTACAGAATTAATTGTATAATTCCCTCTACCATTATACAATGTCCTTCTTATCTGTTTTGGTTTCTGTTACTTTAAAGTCTATTTTATCGGAGACGGCAATTGCAACTCCTGCTTTTTTTTTTTTTTTTTTTTTCTCTTCATTTGGTTGGCAAATCTTCCTCCATTCCTTTGTTTGGAGTCTCTGTATATCCTTGCATGTGAGATGGGTCTGGATGCAGCTTACCAATGGGTTTTTTGGAATGGCTGATACTGGTTGTTCCTGTCTGTATATAGTGCTTCTTTCAGAAGCTCTTGTAAAGCAGGCCTGGTGGTAATGAAATCTCTGAGTACTTGCTTGTTCATAAAAAATGTTATTTTTCCTTCACTTATGAAACTTAGTTTGGCTGGATATGAAATTCTGGGTTGAAAGTTCTTTTCTTTAAGGATGTTGAATATTGGCCCCCACTCTCCTCTGGCTTGTAGGGTTTCTGCTGAGAGATCTGTTGTGAGTCTGATAGGCTTCCCCTTGTGGGTAACCTGACCTTTCTCTCTGGCTGCCCTTAGTATTTTCTCCTTCATTTCAACCCTGGTGAATCTAATGATTATGTGCCTTGGGGTTGCTCTTTTTGAGGAATATCTTTGTGGTGTTCTCTGTATTACCTGGAGTTGGGTATTGTCCTGCCTTGCTAGGTTGGGAAAGTTTTCCTGGATAATATCCTGAAGAATATTTTCCAGCTTGGATTCATTCTCTTCATCACATTCAGGTACACCTATCAAATGTAGATTAGGTCTTTTCGCATAGTCCCATATTTCTTGAAGACTTTGTTCATTCCTTTTTACCCTTTTTTCTCTAATCTTGTCTTCTCGTTTTATTTCGTTAAGTTGGTCTTCGACCTCTGAAATCCTTTCTTCTGCTTGATCAACTGGACTGTTAAAACTTGTGCATACTTCGTGAAGTTCTCGTATTGTGTTTTTCAGCTCCATTAATTCACTTATATTCCTCTTTAAATTGTCCATTCTCGTTAACATTTCATCAAGCCTTTTTTCAAGTTCTTAGTTTCCTTGCATTGGGCTAGAACATGTTCTTTTAGCTCACAGAAGTTTCTCATTATCCACCTTCTGAAGCCTGATTCTGTTGATTCCTCACATTCATTCTCCATCAGGCCTTGTTCCCTTGGTGATGAGGAACTGCAATCCTCTGTAGGAGGAGAGGCATTCTGATTTTGGGTGTTTTCAGGCTTTTTGCGCTGGTTTCTTCCCATCTTTGTGGATTTATCCACCTGTCGTTGTATAATTCCTGACTTTCAGATTAGGTCTCAGAGTGGACGTCCAGCTTGTTGGTGGTAAAATTTTTTCTGTTAGTTTTCCTTTGGCGGACACCCCCTCCCCCACAGAGTTGGACCTTCCCAGGTTCAGCTGTACTTGCTGTGAAACTCTCAATCTTCAGCAGTTTCAATTGCTGTTTTTTTTTTGGGTGGGGGGCGGACCAGCCTTCCCTGCGGCAACCCACTACGCTGGCTGAAACAGCGGCGTTAAGATTCATGGCGCTTTTCTGCCCGGGAGTCTCCCGGTCTGGTTCCCCACTTCAGTCCACTTTTCAATCAGCTGAATGGGAGACTCTGCCTTCCCGGAGCTCCAACGCCAACCAAAAGGGCACTCAGTCCCGTATACTCCGGACTAAAACCGCCGCGCCAGGGCGCCTGCAAATCGGCGGCACCGGCCAAAAGAGTCGCACTGGTGACCCGTGGGGCTCCTCCGCCGGGAATCTCTTGGTCCATGGGCAATAAAAATTCATCTGAAAATGTGGCGTCCACTCGCTCTCTGCACTTTCAGTGGGAGCTACAATCCTGAGCTGCTGCTAATCGGCCATCTTGGATCTCTCTCCCTATGTTCTTATTTATAATTTTGATATGGGACATTAACAAAGAGAGAAAGGAAATGCTGTGGCATCATCAAAATGGCAAAAGAGGGCCCTGGCTCCCTTCTAGTTTTCAAAACCTGAATACTTTGTTGTGAAGTGTCTCATATTAGGCGACAAACACATGGTAGTCTAATACACTATACACAATAATGTGGAGCCAAATAGTTTGCCCTATCACTCTGGTTCACTGTGAGATATTTTATTTAAAAAAACCACAGTGGCAATTACGAGATAGGTTTCTATGATAGAGACAAACTTACCCAAGATAGGATTATCTTGCCCAGGCTTAGAGCCATACAAAGTATTATACTATAGACAGCATGTAGAGTCTAGGTACACTTTCCCAGATGTAGCAAACTGTGATAAATTATATCTCGACACAGAAACCACTTTTATTCAAACCAAGTTTGGAAACAATATTTCAGGAGTCTAACCCTTCTTTAATCATATACTTTGATGGAAGAATGTTCTTATGCACATCCACTCAGCTCAATTCCTTCCAGAAGGACTGACATCTTAAACTGCACTAAACAATGAATCACCTTGTCAAATAAAGTGCAAAATGGAAAACCTGTTACCAAACTCATCTGATATAATGACATTTACAACAACATGTTTGAGGTGATAAACCGACAATAATAATTATATTTCCTTTAGACTTTGATTGTACTTTGAAAGTTTGATGCAATCATACTTTCTTCCTTCAAGAGAGTTTTACACCCCGACATTTAATTTCTGAAACTTCAAACCTTCTATGAACATGCAAATCACAGTTGGCATTAAAAGAAGCACTCTCTGCTCCCTTTCAGGAGCCTGAAATAATGATGACGATGATGATGCAAACAATAGCTAAGTATAGGAGACTTATCCTGTAATTCAATGTTGATGGAAGCATTTCAGTTCAGAAATGACAAATAGAGCACTTTTCTCCCCCTAACAAGATTTTGCTGGTAGACTCTCTCAAGGAGAATAAAAGTAGACTCAAGGTCACATGCAATGCTAGATTACTGCACAGGCTAGAGCTTTTGCACATAGTAGGCACTTAATTATTACTAAATGAGTAATCATTTCCAGGAATTTTCTATATAATATTGTGAGCATTCAGAAGTTCGGGTCTTTCCTCCCAGAGGGGTTTTAATTATCTTCACAGAGCGTGCTGGAAATTCTCCCTCAGTTTATAAAGTTGAGTTACTGGACCTCACAGATATTCCTGGCTCCCTCTGTTGCTCTGTCATCCTGCTTGAAGACCAGGCCCCCCTACAGGGTCCTGGGCAAATACCTCACTTCCCTCTGGGGTGGCCGAGCCTTGGATCCTGTCTGTGATGGTTAATATTAGGTGTCAACTTGACTGAAGGATGCCTAGATGGCTGATAAAGTATTGTTTCTGGGCATGTCTATGAAGGTGTTGCCAGAGGAGAGTAACATTTGAGTTAGTGGACTGGGAGAGGAAGACCCACCCTCAGTCTGGGTGGTCACCATCCAATTGGCAGCCAGCGCGGCTAGAAGGAAGCAGGCGGAAGAAGGTGGGCTAAGCTGGCTTGCCAAGTCTTCCGGCTTTCATCTTCTCCCGTGCTGGATGCTTCCTGCCTTTGGACATCAGATTCTAGGTTCTTTAGCCTTTGGACTCTTGGACTTACACTAGTGGTTTGCCAGGGACTCTTAGGCCTCAGCCACGGACTGAAGGCTGCACTATCAGCTTCCCTACTTTTGAGGCTTTTGGACTCGGACAGAACCACTACTGGCTTCCTTGCTCCTCAGCTTGCAGACAGGGTATCGTGGGACTTCGCCTTGCTATTGAGTAAGTCAATTCTCCTTAACAAACTCCCTTTCATATACATATATCCTATTAGTTCTTTCCCTCTGGAGAACCCTAATACACTCCCCTATAGTCCTAAACTGTCACTGCTGCAGCAGTTGTGTTCAAACACCTGTGGGTTCATGAACACTAACATTCTGCATCTAATTTGCTATTTGTCAGTAGCTCTGACTAGTAAAGTTCACTAGGGGTAAACATTAAAACTATCAATTAAAATGGCCTTGGAGATACTATTTGCAGGTAACAATTATCCATGCTTTATCTGTCCCAGAACTACCCAGAGAATCAAGCATGGGGCTACAATATCTTCATCCCAGAATATTTATAATTACAAAAATCTATTTACGACCCAAAAGTTCAGAGATTAAGGGACAACATAAAAACTGAGTAACATGTAGAAATAGTAGTTTTATTTATAGATATAACTGAGGATCCAACTGTTTCTGATGCTCTATTGAACATAAAAAATTGTGTATTTTGTATTGTTTAGGAAATTGTAATCTTACGTAAAGTGGAGGACATGCTGTATACACATTTCTTTTTTTATTTACTTTTAAAATTTTAAGTTCAGGGGTACATGTGCAGGTTGTTATATAGGTAAATTTCATGACATGGGGGTTTGGTGTATAGATTATTTTGTCACTCAGGTCATAAACATAGTACCTGATGGTAGTTTTTCCGTCCTCAGCCTCCTCTCACCCTCCACCCTCAGGTAGGCCCTGGTGTCTGTTGTTCTCTCCTTGGTGTCCTTGGACTCAGTGTTTAGCTCCCACTTATCAGTGAGAACATGCAGAATTTGTTTTTCTGTTCTTGTGTTAGTCTGCTTAGGATAATGGCCTCCAGCTTCGTCCATATTGCTGCAAAGGACATAATCTTGGCTGGGTGCTCATGCCTGTAATCCCAACACTTTGGGAGGCCGAGGCGGGTGGATCACCAGACGTTGGGAGCTCATGACCAGCCTGGCCAGCATGGTGAAACCCCATCTCCACTAAAATTACAAAAATTAGCTGGGTGTTGTGGCAGGTGCCTGTAATCCCAGCTACTTAGGAAGCTGAGTCTGGAGAATCACTTTAACCCAGGGGGCGGAGGTTGCAGTGAGCTGAGATCACACCACTGCACCTCCGTGCTGGACAACAGAGTGAGAGACTCTGTCTCAAAAAAAAAAAAAAAAAAAAAAGATGATTTTGTTCTTTTTAATGGTTGCGTCGTATTCTGTAGTGTATATGTAGCACATTTTAAAAATTCAGTCTACTCTTGATAAGCATTTAGGTTGATTCCATGTCTTTGCTATTGTGAATAGTGCTACAACGAACGTACATATGCATGTGTCTTTATGGTAGAACCATTATATTCCTTTGGGCATGTTCTCAATAATGGGATTGCTGCGTTGAATGGTAATTCTAAGTACCTTGAGAAATGTCCAAACTGCTTTCCACAATGGCTGAACTAATTTATATTCTCACCAGCAATGTATTAGCATTCCCTTTTCTCTACAACCTCACCAGCATCTGTTATTTTTTTACTTTTTAATAATAGCCATTCTGACTGGTGTGAGATGGCATCTCATTGTGGTTTTGAGTTGTTTTTCTCTAATGATTAGTGATGTTGAGCATTTTTTTCATATGCTTGTTGGCCATGTGTATTTTTTTTTTTTCAAAAAGTGTTCGTGTGATTTGCCCACTTTTTAATGGGGCTGTTTGGGATTTGTTTGTAAATTTGTTTAAGTTCCCTCTAGATTTGGGATATTAGAACTTTGTCGAATGCATAGTTTGCAAATATGTTTTCCCATACTTATTATTATTATTTAAGTTTTCTGTTTACTGTATTGATAGTTTATTCTTATTTAGGTTGTCTGTTTACTTTGTTGATAGTTTCTTTTGCTGTACAGGAGCTTCCTAGAACCACTGCTGGGTCCCACTGTCCAATTTTTATTTTTGTTGCAATTGTTTTTGGTGTTTTCATAATGAAATCTTTGCCAAGTCCTATATCCAGAATGACATTTCTTCCAGGGTCATCTTCCAGGGTTTTTAGTTTTAGGTTTTACAGGTTTTACATATAAGTTCATCTGGTGAAAGGAAGGGGTCCAGTTTCAATCTACTGTATATGGCTAGCCAGTTATGCCAGTACCATTTACTGAATAGGGAGTCCTTTCCCCATTGCTTGTTTTTGTCAGTTTTGTTGAAGATCAGATGGTTGTCGGTGTGAGATGTTATTTCTGGCTTCTCTATTATGTTCCCTTGTTCTATGTGTCTGTTTTTGTGCCAGCCTCATACTGTTTTGGTTACTGCAGCCTTGCAGTATAGTTTGAAGTCAGGTAATATGATGTCTCCAGCTGTATTCTTTTTTCTTAGGATTGTCTTGGCTATTCAGGCTCTTTTTAAAATTCCGTATAAATTTTAAAATAGTTTTTCTACTTCTATGAAGAAGTCATTTGTAGTTTGATAGGAATAGCATTGAAATCTATAAACTTTTTTGGGCAGTATGGCCATTTTAACAATATTGATTATTCCCATGCATGAGCATGGAATGTTTTTCTATTTCTGTCATCTCTGATTTCTTTGAGCAGTGTTTTGTAATTCTCATTGTAGAGTTCTTTCACCTCCTTTGTTAGCTGTATTCCTAGGATTTTATATTATGAAACCTTGCTGAATTTGTTTATCAGATCGAGGAGCTTTTGGTCAGAGACTATGGGGTTTTCTAGGTATAGAATCATATCAACTGCAAGCAGAGATAGTTGCACTTCTCTTTTTTTAGATGTGTTTTCTTTCTTTTTCTTACCTGATTGCTCTGGCTAGGAATTCCAGTACTATGTTGAATAGGACTGGTGAGAGGGGGCATCCTTGTCTTGTTCTGGTTTTCAAGAGGGATGCTTCCAGCTTTTGACTATTCAGTATTATGTTGGCTGTGGGATTTTCATAGGTGGCTCTTATTATTTAGAGGTATGTTCCTTCAGTGCCTAGTTTGTTGAGGGTTTTTAACAAATGGATTGAATGGATGTTTAATTTTATTGTAAACTTGTTATGCATCTATTGAGATAATCATATGGTTGTTTTTAATTCTGTTTATGTGGTGAATTACATTTATTAATTTGTGCATTTTAAACCAAACTTGCATCCTAGGAATAAAGCCTACTAGATTGTGGTGGATTAAGTTTTTGATGTGCTGCTGGATTTGATTTCCTAGTATTTTGTCAGGTACTTTTGCATCTGTGTTCATGAAGGATATTGGTCTGACATTTTCTTTTTTGTGTGTGTCTCTAGGAAGTTTTGGTATTAGGATGATGCTGGCCTCATAGAATAACTTAGGAAAGAATCGCCCCTCCCCACCCTGCCACTTCATTGTTTGGAATAGTTTAAGTAGAAATGGTATCATTTCTTCCTTGAGTATCTGGTAGAATTCAGCTGTGAATCCATCTGATCCTGGACCCGGTATATTGTTTTATCCATTTCTTCTAGGTTTTCTAGCTTGTGTGCATAGAAGGGTTCATAATGGGGTCTGAGAGTTTTTTGTATTTCTGTGGGGTTGGTGCTAATAACCGCTTTGTCATTTCTGATTGTGTTTATTTGGCTCTTACTCTCTTTTTTCTTTATTCGTCTAACTAGTGGTCTACCTATCTTATTAATTCTTTCTAAGAACCAGCTCCTGGACTCCTTGATCTTTTGTATGGTTTTTCACATCTCAATTTCCTTCAATTCAGCTCTGATTTGGGTCATTTCTTGTCTTCTGCTAGCCTCGTGGTTGATTTGCTCTTGTTTCTCTAGTTCCTCTCTAATTGTAATATTTGGCTGCTAATTTGAGATCTTACTAATTTTTTGATGTGGGCATTTAGTGCTGTAAACTTCCTGCTGAACACTGCTTTGGCTGTGTCCCAGATATTTTAATGTGTTGTATCTTTTTTCTCATTAGTATCAAAGAATTTCTTGATTTCTGACTCAATATCATTATTTACCGAGAAGTTATTCAGGGGCAGGTTGTTTAATTTCCATTAAATTGTATGGTTTCAAGTGATTTTCTTAGCCTTGATTTCTATTTTTATTGCACTGTGGTGTGAGAGGATGGTTGGTATGACTTTCTTTGTTTTTTAATTTGCTGAGAATTGTTTTATGCCTCATTGTATGGTTGATTTAGAGTATGTTCCATGTGTGGATGAGGAAAATGTATTATTTATTTATTTGAGACAAGAGTCTCACTCTGTTACCCAGGCTGGAGTGCAGTGGTGTGATCTTGGCTCACTGCAACCTCCACCTCCCAGCTTCAAGTGATTCTCCTGCCTCAGCCTCTCAAGTAGCTGGGACTACAGGTGCCTGCTACCATACCCAGCTAATTTTTGTGTTTTTGGTAGAGGCAGGGTTTCACCATATTGGCCACGCTGGTCTCAAACTCCTGACCTCAAATGATCCACCCACCTTGGCCTCCCAAAATGCTGGGATTATAGGCATGAGCCACTGCCCCTGGCCTATATTCCAAATTTTGTTTTTGACATTTCAGCCACTTTAGCCTGGTTAAAAATTATTGCTGGTGAACTAGTATGATCTTCTGGAGGTAAGAAGGCACTCTGGCTTTTTCAGTTGCTGGAGTTCTTCCACTAGTTCCTTCTCATTTATGTGGGCATTATCTTCCTTCAGTCTTTTAAGTTGCTATCTTGGAGAAGGCCCCTCCAGTTACTGTCTCTGTGCGCATGTTTCTTTTGTTGGATATTCCAGTTCACAGAGCTCCCTTAGGCAGGGGCCACAGTTGGCAGAGAAGTTGTATCCTTGCCAGATCAGCCTTAATCTGCTGTCCCTGTGCTTCCTGGGAAAACACAAGGTTGTGCCTGCCCGCAGAATTCAAGCAGCAGTGGAACTACTGGGTTGGAAGCTCCAGTGGTTGTGGCTTGCCTGGCTACTAGAAGCAGGGGTGGGTGGAGTTGCCCGCCCTGCTCTCTGGGTGTTTCTAGGGCAAAAGGAGGCTGTCCCCCCTCAGCAAATTCAGGCAGAAGTATGACTTCTGGGACAAAGCTCTAGAAGGCCTGGCTCACCTGGCTTACAGTAGAGAGGGTGGGTGGGGATACCTGTCCTGCAATATGGGTGTTTTCCAGGACAACTGGAGGCTGTACCCTCCAGCTGAGTTTTCACAGAATCAGGACCATTGGGCCAGAAGCTCTGACAGGCATTGCTCAGCCACTATCAGCAGCAGGGATGGGTCGGGTCATTGGCCCTGCCACGTGGGTGCTTTCTGGGACAACAGAAGGTTGTGTCCACTGTCCATTGCCTGAATTCACACAGAAGTGGGACTGCTGGGCCCAAAGCTCTAGCAGGTGTTGTCCACCAGGCTGCCTGTGGCAGGGTTGGGTGGAGTGTGATGCACCCTGCCATCCACGTGTTTTCTGGGACAACAGGAGGCTGTGCCATCTAACCAAGTTCACACAGAAGTGGGGCCACTAGGCCAGAAGCTCTAGCAGGCATTGACTGCCTGGCTACCAGTAGCAGGGGTGGGTGGAGTAGCTGGACGTGTTCAGGCAACATGGGACTGTTGGGCCAAAAATCTGACACCAAGCGCAATCTTACTGCTTCCGGGCACCTGGACTGTGGCTTCTATTGGTGTTATGGCACAGGTGCTGGTTTGCTCTGGAGCCCAAGTCTAGTAGGGGTCCTCTTAGTTGACCCTGCAAAATAGCTAGGTGGCTCTCTGCCTCAGTTTAGAAGTGCAGTGGGTGGTGGAGGGTGTTCAGAGGGATTTTCCCATTCCCGGTGTTGCACAGGTCCCTGTGGAGAGCATGAATTTCCCTGAGGGCTCTCACTCACTGACTCTCTCCTGTGTTGGAAAGGTTTTCCTGGCTCTGCACTGAGCCCAGACAAGCTGGTGCCCAGCTTGGCTTCTCTCTGCTCTCTGTGTCCTCTTGCTGCCTTGATGGATCCCCCAGGTAGTTTCCCAGGTGATTGGCCGGCTGGGTCAGTGTTCACTAGCTCTTTTGTTTCCTCTCTCAGAGAGCTTTGCACCAGAGCTGCTTCTAGTCTGCCATCTTGGCTCCGCCCCTCCACATTTTGTTCTCCAATTCCTTAGATCTTACATGGCCTCCTGCAATAGAGATAATAAACTATAATATTCCAGACCTAAATTTTGAACATGTTTACTAAGTTACTTGTTTGAAATACTTTACCCACAGCTGCATCAACTATTAGAATACAAATTCCTAGTGGTCTGTATCTCAGCCTTCTGAGGCCTTCCAAAGTAGTAGCATCCAATAAATAAATTGGTGCTAACATTGAAATACAGGTAAATATTTAAATAAAAATGCTGTGGATTTTTTATATGCAAAAACATGGTTTGACACAGTTTTTCAAAAGGCAGGGAGATTTCCAGAGCAGTTTGACTGATGTCAGACTTGGACATCATAATTCCAAAGTTCATATTTGTTAAATGAATAAATGAGGAAAGACAGGGAGATGCTCAATATATGGAAGAGAAGAGACAGTTTCACAGTATAGAACTGAAGGGAAGATGGTGGTATTGATAAATGAGCAAATCAGGGAGCAGTGAGAATTTAGGCCATGGTATAGGCAGCAACAGTGACAGCTATGATCACTTAGTACGTCACAGAAACCTCTTATATGCTATCTCTAATACATGTACAATTTCTTATGCTCACCTTTCAAGATGTTTAATACATGTACAATCTCTAATACTTACTTTATAAGATGTTTATTATTAAACCCACTCCACAGATTATGACAAGCAACGTTCCTGAGGTCAAACAGCAGTGACGAGGATGAGCCAATATTTGAAGTCAGGCCCATCTCTTCTAAAGCCTCTTATTTTCCGTCTACCCTGCACTGCCCTGCTTGCCACCTGACGTGCATAGAAGGAATGAGCGTAGGGAGCATGGAGGAGTGGGAAAAGGATATCAGGTTTACAGCTTCTAGGATTATTACAGGCAATGGAGATTTGATGTAGTGAGGCCACTTGGGAGAAGATAATGTGATACTGTTGGTTTGAAGAATGAAGCTTTTCTGCTTGTGCGTGCATATGACTCCAGCAAAGTTTTAAAAATTTCTTTTGACCCAAAGTGTAGAATAACACTTGCCCATTCTTTGTAAACAATAAGAGATGATTGGTGGCTACATGCTGGCATGGTTATCCTTCCCTCTGCTCTACACATCATTATTTGTAAAATCAAAAGGGGAAAAATGATAAGGACTCCATATTGTGTAAGATACTGCTGCATTCAAATAGTTTTGTCCCTTTCTTAAGAAATCAGGCAAGAAAACATGGCTAATTGGAGGGCCAGCAGGCCCATGAAGCCCACATAATGAATTTTGGGGGCAAGGACACATCAAGTATCACATTCTAGTAAATGGCTTGAGTAGCAGTGAGCCCAGGAGGTTGTCACCCTATGTGTGGTGTCCACAGGAACAAGAGCTGTATGGAGCCTGCCAACATCACACACGCGGAGTCTGGGCTAATGTCTGTATTAATTTCACGTTTTGCTGTAATTGCTGTTTAACTTTTTTCTTTTAAATGAGTCACTGCTTTACAAAATGGAAAATCCATAAAATGTAACAAGGACTCTATGACAATTAGTGCCGTATGCTCTTTTTAACCCTTCTCTGGAAACGAAATTTTTCATGGTTCAGATACTGTTCCAATAAGTAATCTGAAAATTTGCCATGTTTTCTGAATTCGTGTTCTTCATTTCTCCAGGGAACAAGGTGGGGGAACTGCAAATGACTTACCTTTATAGCAACCTGGTGAAGACCACAGGTTAGGATAGCAATAGCAATGTACTACTTCTGTGTCTGTCTCTAGGCCAGTGAGGTTCAACAAGCTGCCACTCAGCAGCCTCTGCCTTCATAGTTCAGTCACTGAGAGGAGAATGTGAGCCTCAAATGTCAGTGGTGTGGGCAGACTTAGGAAAATCATATCCAGAATTCTCACAGGTACTTCTCGATTTCATACCTACTAATTTAATCTATCAAAGTTGAAGCTCAGCTCAATTCACTAATTTGACAAGAATTTGGGTGTCACCTATTATGTGTAAGGCTAGGTGATATTTAGTACTATTGTATCTTACTGAAGATACGAAAGTTTCTCAGTCCAGAACCCTGGAAGTCACCCTGATTAATAACATTCCCTCATCTTCCAATAGGACTTCCTTTAGCTAGTCCTATTGACTCTATATGCAAACAAAATGGTTTTTTTTGCAAAAGTCCAAGTCACCATCATTCCTTGCCTGTACTACAGTTGTATTTGTCTCTTGATCTATCTGCCCATCTACTCAGCAAACTTTAATAGGACATCCACAATGTGCTGGTTACTTTTCTGGGCTTGAGAGTCGTGTCTATGGAACAAGACAGACAAGAGTCCTTATTCCCATGGAACAACATTCTAAACAAAGAACACAGAAAATTGTGAGAACATGGAAAAACCGGTTAGTTATGAGTAGAGTAATGATCATAAAATGGCAGTAGGTAGTGAGGTATTACGTTTTTGTCTGGATCTTCACATCATACTCTGTCTTGGACCTCAGCCTTTGGAAAGGCCAAATAGCTGAAGACCTACTTCGAGGTCATTTTTGGCATCCCCAAACTTGTCAGTAGTTACTGATTGGGTGATCATGTAGGTTTTCGGCATTACTAACCTGAGTAACAATATCAATGATAGAAAAGGTCTATCATTAGAACGTTGTTAGTATTTGAATATTCATGTTATTTTTATTTATTTATTTTTATTTGTACAAATGTATGGGGTACATGAGAAATTTGTTACATGTCTACAATGTGCAGTGATCAAGTCAGAGTATTTTGGGTGTACTCTTTAACCCACTTACCTTCATCCTCCTCTCTGACCTCCACTCACTGTTCCCAGTTTCTGTTATCTATCTTTCCACTCTCTACTTCTATGTGATCAAATTTTCTAGCTCCCACATATAAGTGACAACATGAGATATTTATCTTTGTGCGCTTGGCGTATATACCACATATTCTTTCTCTATTCATCTGTTAGTGAATACTTAGGTTGATTCCATATCTTTGTTATTGTGGAAAGAGCTGCAATAAATATGCAAGTACCAGGTATCCCTTTGATAAATTTACTTTCCTTTGCATAAATACCCGGTAGTGGGACTCCTGGACTGAAGAGTAATTCTATTTTTATTTTTTATCTTTTTAGATTCAGGATCTTGCTCTGTCACCAGGCTGGAGTGCAATGGTGTAATCATAACTCACTGTAACCTCAACCTCCTGGACTCAAGCTATCCTCCTGCCTTGCACATAGTTAGGACTACAGGCATGAACCACCATGCTTGGCTAATTTTTAATTTTTTTATAGAGATAGAGTATTGCCATGTTTGTCAGGCTGGTTGTCAATTCCTGGCCTCATGTGATCCTCCTGCCTTGGCTTCCCAAAGCACTGGGATTACAGGTGTGAGCCACTGTACCTGGCCTATTTTCAGTTTTGTGGAGGAATCTTTTTCAGTTTTTATAGATGTAAGATCATAGCATCAGCAGAGAGGGACAATTTGACTTCCTCTCTTCCAATTTCATGCCTTTTATTTTTTCTTTTGCCCAATTGATCTTTCTAGGACTCCTAGTACTATGTTGAACAGGAGTGGTGAAAGTAGTCATCCTTGTTTTGTTTCAGTTCTTAGAGGAAAGGCTTTCAACTATTCCCCATTCAGTATTATATTAGCTGTGGTTTGTTGTACATGACCTTTATTATTTTGAGGTGTGTTCCTTCCATGCCTACTTTTTTGAGAGTTTTTATGTTGAAGGGAGGGTTGAATTTTGTCAGATGCTTTTTCTGCATCTATTGAGATGATTCTACACATGGTTTTTGTCCTTCATTCTGTTGATGTGGTGTGTCATGTTTATTGATTTGTGCTTGTTGAACCATCCTTGCATCTCTGGAATAAAACCCACTTGATTGTGTTATATTATCTTTCTGATGTGCTGTTGGATTTGGTTTGCTAGTATTTTATTGAAGATTTTTGTGTCTATATTCATCAAATATACTGGCCTTTGGTTTTCTTTTCTTTGTTGTGTCCTTGTCTGACTTTGGTATCAGGGTGATGCTGGCTTCATTTGGTGTTAGTTCTTATTTGTATCTTTGGTAGAATTTAGCTGTGAATCCATCTGGTCCTGGGCTTTTCTTTGTTGGAAAACTTTGTATTGCTGCTTCAATCTTGCTATTTGTTATAGGTCTGTTCAGGTTTTCTGTTTCTTCCGGATTCAATCTTAGAAGGCTGTACAAACATAGTAGTCTGTATGTTTCCAGGAATTTATGCATTTCCTCTAGGTTTTTCCAGTTTCTCAGCATATAGTTGTTCACAATAGTCTCTGATGATCTTTTATATTTAAAATTTAAAAAAAAAATTTATTTCAATGGTTTTTGGGGAACAGGTGGTGTTTGGTTACTTTAGTGGTGACCTCTGAGATTTTGGTGCACCCATCACCCGAGCAGTGTACGTTGTATCTAATGTGTAGCTTTTTACTCTCTTACTACCCCTCACCCTTTCCTGAGTGCCCAAAGTCCAGTGTATTGTTCTTATGCCTTTGGGTCCTCATAGCTTAGTTGCTACATATGAGTGAGAACATACAATGTTTGGTTTTCCATTCCTGAGTTACCTCATTTAGAATAATCATCTCCAGGTTGCTGTGAATGCCATTATTTTGTTCCTTTTTATGGCTGAGTAGTATTCCATTATATATACATATACACACACACCACATTTTGGCTGTCCACTGATGGATTGATGGGCATTTGGGCTGGTTACATATTTTTGCAATTGGAAATCGTACTGCTATAAACATGTGTGTGTATCTTTTTTGTATAATGACTTATCTGCCTCTGGGTGATACCTAGTGGTGAGATTGCTGGATCAAATGGTCGATCTATTTTTAGGTCTTTAAGGTATCTCCACACTGTTTTCCATAGTGGTTGTACTAGTTTACATTCCCACTAACAGTGTAAAGTGTTCCATTTTTACCACATCCATGTCAACATCTATAATTTTTTTGATTATGACCATTCTTGCAGGAGTGAGGTGGTATTGCATTGTGGCCTTGATTTGCATTTCCCTGATAATTAGTGATGTTGAGCATTTCTCCATATGCTTGGTTGGCTATTTGTGTATCTTCTTTTGAGAACTGACTATTCATGTCTTTAGCCCACTTTTTGATGAGATTGTTTGGGTTTTCTTCTTGCTGATTTTTTTAGTTCTTTGTAGATTCTGGATGTTAGTCCTTTGTCAGAAGTACATATTGTGAAGATTTTCTCCTACTCTGTGGATTGTCTGTTAACTCAGCTGATTATTTCTTCTGCTGTGCAGAAGCTTTTTAGTTTAATTAAGTCTGACCTATTTATCTTTGTTTTTGGTGCCTTTGTTTTTGGGTTCTTGGTCATGAAGTCTTTGCCTAAGCCAGTGTCTAGAAGGTTTTTTCCTGAGGTTATCTTCTAGAATCTTTATGGTTTCAGGTCTTAAGTCTTTGACCCATCTTGAATTGATTTTTATATATGGTGAGAGATGAGGATCCAGTTTCCTTCTTCTACATGTAGCTTGCCAAGTATCCCAGCACCATTTGTTGAATAAGGTATCCTTTCCCTACTTTATGTTTTGGTTTGCTTTGTTGAAGATCAGTTGGCTGTAAGTATTTGGCTTTATTTCTGGGTTCTTTATTCTGTTCCATTGGTCTGTGTGCCTATTTTTATATCCGTACCATGCTGTTTTGATGACTATAGACTTATAGTATAGTTTGAAGTCAGGTTATGTGATGCCTCCAGATTTGTTCTTTTTGCTTAGTCTTACTTTGGCTATCTGGGCTCTTTTTTGGTTCCATATGAAGTTTTTTTCATAAAAACGTTGATTGTTTTTTCTAGTTCTGTGAAGAATGAGGTAGTATTTTGATGGGAATTGCATTGAATTTGTAGACTGCTTTTGACAGCATTGTCATTTTTACAATATTGATTCTACCCATCCATTAGCATGGGATGTGCTTCAATTTGTTTGTGTTGTCTATAATTTCTTTCAACAGTGTTCTATAGTTTTCCTTCTACAGGTCTTTTATGTCCTTGGTTAGGTATATTCCTATGTCTTTTATTTTACTTTTTGCAACTATTGTGAAAGGAGTTGAGTTCTCTGATTTGATTCTCAGCTTGGTCTCTATTGGTGTATAGCAAAGCTATGGATTTATGTACGTTAATTTTGTATCCTGAAACTTTGCTAAATTCATTTACCAGTTCTAGGAGTTTTTAGATGGGTCTTTAGGGTTTTCTAGGTATACAATTATATCATCAGCACAGTGACAGGTTGACTTCCTCTTTACTGATTGGAATGTCCATTATTTCTTTATCTTGTCTGATTGCTCTGGGTAGGACTTTCAGTACTAATGTTGAATTGAAGTGGTGAAAGTAGGGATTCTTGTCTTGTTCCAGTTCTCAGGGGGAATTATTTCAACTTTTACCTGTTTAGTATAATGTTGGCTATGGGTTTGTCATAGACAGCTTTTATTACCTTAAGGTGTGTCCTTTCTATGCTGATTTTGCTGAGGGTTTTAATCATAAGGGGATGCTGGATTTCCTCAAATGCTTTTCACATCTATTGAGATGATCATGTGATTTTTGTTTTTAACTCTGTTTATCTGGTGTATCACATTTATTGACTTACCTATGTTAAACCATCTCTGCATCCCTGGTATGAAAGTCACTTGATCATGGTGAATTATCTTTTTGATATGCTGTTGGATTCAGTTAGCTAGTAGTATTTTGTTGAGGATTTTTGCATCTATGTTCATCAGGGATATTAGGCTAAAGTTTTCTTTTTTTTGTTATGTCCTTCACTGATTTTGATATTAGGGTGACACTGGCTTCATAGAATGGTTTAGGGATGATTCCCTCTTTCTCTATAGTTTGTAATAGTGTCAATAGGATTGGTACCAATTATTTGAATGTCTGATAGAATTCAGCTGTGAATCCATCTTGTCCTGGGCTTTTTTCTTGGCAATTTTTTTTTATTAGCATTTCAGTCTTGCTGCTTGTTATTGGTCCATTCAGAGATTCTATACTTTCCTGGTTTAATCTGGGAGGGTTGTATATTTCTAGGAATTTATCCATCTTCTTTGGGTTTTCTAGTTATGCACATAAAGATGTTCATAGTAGCCTTGAATGATCTTTTGAATTTCTCTGGTGTCCGTTGTAATAGCTCCCATTTGTTTCTAATTGAGTTTATCTGGACCTTCTGTCTTCTTTTCTTGGTTAATTGCACTAATGGTCTATCAATTTTATTTATCTTTTCAAAGAACCAGCTTTTTGTTTCATTTATATTTTGTATTTTTTGTTTGTTTCAATTTCATTTAGTTCTGCTGTGATCTTCACTATTTCTTTTCCTCTGCTGGGTTTGAGTTTGGATTGTTCTTGTTTGTCCAGTTTTATGAGGTATGACCTTAGGTTGTCTATTTGTGCTGTTTCACACTTTTTGATGTAGGCATTTAATGCTATGAAATTTTCTCTTAACACCACTTTTGCTGTATTTCAGAGGCTTAATATAGTTCAGCTATATTATAGTTATAGTTCATTATAGTTCAGCTCAAAGAATTTTTAAATTTCCATCTTGATTTCATTGTTGATCCAACAATCATTCAGGAGCAGGTTATTTAACTTCTGTGTATTTGCATGGTTTTGAGGGTTCCTTTTGGAGTTGATTTCCAATTTTATTCCACTGTGGTCTGAAACAGTATTTGATATACTTGATATAATTTAAGTTTTCTTAAATTTATTGGGACTTGTTTTGTGGCTGAGTATATAGTCTATCTTGGAGAATGTTCCTTGTGCTGATAAATAGAATGTATATTCTGCAGGTATTGGGTAGAATGTGCTGTAAATATCTGTTAAGCCCATGTGTTCTAGGGTGCAGTTTAAGTCCAGTGTTTCTTAGACTGTCTTGATGATGTGTCTAGCACTGTCAGTGGCATATTAAAGTCTCCCAATATTATTATGTTGCCATCTATCTCATTTCTTAGGTCTACTAGTAATTGTTTTATAAATTGGGAGCACCAGTATTAGATGCATATGTATTTAGTATTGTGGTATTTTTCTGGTGGACTAGTCCTTTTATCATTATATAATGTCTTTCTTTGTCTTTTTTAACTGCTGTTGCTCTAAAGTTTGTTTTGTCTTACATAAGAATAGCTACTCCTGCTCACTTTTGGTGTCCATTTGCATGCAATATCTTTTCTACCCCTTTACCTTAAGTTTATGTGAGTCCTTATGTGTTAAGTAAGTCTCCTGAAAACAGCAGAAACTTGGTTGGAATTCTTATACATTCAGCCATTCTGTATCTTTTAAGTAGGGCTCTGTGTTGCCTGAGTACCTTGTTTTTTTTTTTTTTTTTTTTTCATTCTGTTATTGTTATATAGATCCTGTAAGATTTACACTTTAAGGAAGCCCTATTTTGGTATATTTTTGTGGATGTATTTTGTGCATTTCAAGATTTAGAGCTCCTTTTAACAGTTCTTGTAGTGGTGGCTTGGTAGTGGTGAATTCTCTCAGCATTTGTCTGGAAATAACTCTATCTTTCCTTCATTTATGAAGCTTAGTTTCACTAGATACAAAATTCTTGGCTGATAATTGTTTTGTTTAAGGAGGCTAAAACAGGACCCCAATCCCTTCTAGCTTGTAGAGTTTCTGTTGAGTAATCTGCTGTTAATCTGATGAGCTTTCCTTTATAGGTTACCTGATGCTTTTGCCTCACAGCTCTTAAGATTCTTTCCTTTGTCTTGATTTTAGATAACCTGATGATTACGTGCCTAAGTGATGATCATTTTGCGATGAATTTCCCAGGTATTCTATGAGCTTCTTGTATTTGGATGTCTAGCTTTCTAGCAAGGATGGGGAAGTTTTCCTTGACTATTCCCCTCAAATAAGTTTTCCAAACTTTTAGATTTCTGTTCTTCCTTGGGGACACCAATTATTCTTACATTTGGATGTCTAACATCATCCCAGACTTCTTGGAGGCTTTGTTCATTTTTTACAATTTCTTTTTTCTTTGCCTTTCATGGATTGAGTTAATTAAAAAGCCTGTCTTCAAGCTCTGAAGTTCTTTCTTCTGCTTGTTCAGTTCTATTGCTGAGACTTTCCAGTGTGTCCTTGATTTCCAGAAGTTGAGATTGCTTTTTATTTATGCTGTCTATTTCACTGAAGAATTTTCCTTTTATATCCTCTATCATATTTTTGATTTCTTATAAGTTGGACTTCACCTTTCTCTTGTGCCTCTTTGATTAGCTTAATAATCAAACTTCTGATTTTTTTCTGGCAATTCAGAGATTTGTTTTTTCTTGGTTTAGATCCATTGCTGATGAGCTGTTATGGTCTTTTGGGGGTGTTAAAGAATTTTGTTTTATCATATTACCAGAATTGTTTTTCTGGTTCCTTCTTATTTTGGTAGACTATGTCAGAGGGAAGATCAGGGACTCCAGCACTGCTATTCAGATTTTTTTTGTCCCCCCAGAGTGCTCCCTTGATGGGGTGTACTCCCCACTTCCCCTAGGAATGGGCTTCCTGAGAGCTGAACTGTAGTGAATATTTTTGCTTTTCTGGGTCTAGACACCCAGTGGAGCTACCAGCTCCAGGCTGGTACTGGGGAGTGTCTGCAAAGAGTCCTGTGATGTGATCCATCTTCAGGTCTTTTGGTCATGGATACCAGCACCTGCTCTAGTGGAGGTTGCAGGGGAGTGCAGTGGCCACTGTGAGGGTCCTTGGTTCTGTTTTTGTTTAGTGCACTGGTTTTGTGTTGGTTGGCCTCCAGCCAGGAGGTGATGCTTTCAAGAGCACATCAGTTGTCATGCTATAGGGAGGATGCAAACTTACCCTTGGGACACCTGATTACAGGTTTCTCAGGCAGTGGGCAGGCCATAGAGCTACCAAGAGGTTATGACCTTTGTCATCCACTACCAAGGCAGGTAGAGAAAGACCACCAAGTGTAGGCAGGGATATGTGTGTCTGAGCTCAGTGTCTCATTGAGTGGGGCTCGCTGTGGCTGCTGTGTGAAATGGGGATGTGGGTCCTAGTCCAATGGAGTTAAATTCCCGGGGGGGATTATGGCTGCCTTTGCTGAGTCATACAGGTCACCAGGAAAGTGGGGAAAGCTGGCAGTCACAGGCCTCAGCCTGCTTCCACGCAGCCCATAGTCCTAAAGGCTGGTCTCACTCCCATCGTCCCCCTCAACAGCACTGAGTTTATTTCCAGGCAGCTGGTGAACAGGGCTGAGAACTTGGCCCAGATTACAAGCCTCCCAGTTGAGAAAGCAAGCAGACTCACTTTCAGCATCTCAGGGAGCCTGCAGTGGTGCTCCATTTCCTTCAAAGGGTCTGTGGATTCTCTTGGCTCTCCTGGTATATTCCTGCAGTAGTTCTTGGAACCAAAGTTTATGCTGTGAGTCTCCACATGCTGCTCTGTTCATCCAAACAGGAGCTGCAAGCTAGTCCTGCCTCCTATCTACCATCTTCCTCAGTCACGGATCTTTCGTATTTCCGTGGTATCAGTAGTAACATCTCCTTTTCATTTCTGATTTTGCTTATTTGGATCTCTCTCTTCTTGGTTAGTCTAGCTAGCAGATTATGAATTTTGTTTATCTTTTCAAAAAACCAACTTTTCATTTAGTTGATTCTTTGTATTATTTATTATTTATTTAGTCTCCATTTTATTCAGTTCTGCTCTGATCTTTATGATTTCTTTTCATTTGCTAATTTGGGGTTTGGTTTGTTCTTGGTTTTCTAGTACCTTAAGGTAGGTTGTAGATCATTAATTTGTAATTCTCTTTTGTTTTTGAGACAGAGTCTCACGCTGTTGCTCAGGCTGGAGTGCAGTGGCGTGATCTTGGCTCACTTACAACCTGTGCCTCCTGGGTTCAAGCTATTCTCCTGCCTCAGATTCCCAAGTAAATTACAGGTGCCTGCCACTATGCATAGCTGATTTTTTTATTTTTAGTAGAGATGGGGTTTCCCCATGTTGGTCAGGCTGGTCTTGAATTCCTGACCTCAGGTGACCCGCCCACCTTGGCCTCCCAAAGTGCTGGGATTACAGGCGTGATCTTTCTTTTTGATGTAGGCATTTATTGCTATAAACTTTCCTCTTAGCGCTGCTTTTGCTGTATCCCACAGGTTTTGGTATATTTTGTTTCCATTTTTACTTGTTTTTCAAGGAATTTTAAAATTTCTTACTTAATTTCTTTGTTAACTCAATGGTCAATTGGGAGTGTGTTGTTCAATTTCCATGTATTTATATAGTTTTCAGAGTTTTTCTTGGTATTGATTTCTAGTTTTTTTCCATTGTGGTCTGAGAAGACACTTGATATAATTTCAATTTTTAAAAATTTGTTGAAAATTGTTTTGTGGCCTAACACGTGGTCTATCCTGAAGAATGTTCTATGTGCTAATGGAAAGAATGTATATTCTGCAGTTATTGGATAGAATGTTCTGTAAATGTTTCCTGGGTCCATTTGGTCTAAAATCCAATTTAAATCTAATGTTTCTTTGTTGATTTTCTGCCTATTCTGTCTAATGCTGAAAGTAGAGTGTTGAATATGTGCTTTCTCACTATTATTGTATTGCAATCTAGCTGTCTCTTTAGATCTAGTAGTAATATTTGCTTTATGAATCTGAGTGCTCTAGAGTTGGCCCTACCCAACATACTCTACATTCACACCTCCCAGGGAGGCAGGTGAAAGAACTCCTCTTCCACTCTTGTCCTTCTCCACCACCCTCCTGACTCCCAGGCCCCATTCACTTGGTCCTCAGAGTTCCGCAGAATGTTCTTTTTCCTTTGTCAATTTCATGCTGCCATACCTCTGCTTAGCATCCTTCCAAGGTTTCCCACAGCATTCAGAATAGTACCCAGACTCCTAGCCAAGCTTCCAAGACAATGAAGACCTGGGTCCCTGCAGATTTCTCTAGGCACATCTCAGGACTGTCTCCTCTTCTCTCCCCCTCCACTCATTAATTTCCAACTCCTCTTCTCTGCACATTCGCATGCCACGCTCTTAATTTAATCTGCCCTATGGCCCATAGCATTCCTTTTATGGGGCTGTACTTCCCTTCTGCTCTTTGCATGGTGTCCAAATCCTCATTTCTCAGGCCTCAGCCTTACCTTTTAGAGCCCTTCCCTAAAAACAACCACGATGAAATGGTATCTCTATCCCTTAACCTTATGCTAATATCCCCCTCAGCTATTTTGCCCTTTGAATTTCTTTTCTTGTTTGTTGACTGTCTGCCCCACTGGACTGAAAGCTTCTCAAAGGCTGGAGCCATGTTGGTTTTCTTTACGGTTGTGGCCTCAACACCCGGAATGATGCCTGGCAATAGTAGGCATTCAATATATATCCACTGAATAGACAAGAGAAAAGGAAAAAGAAAAACAACAGCAGTCCTTTAAGCTATAACTCAGTAGGAAAAATAATAAATAAATAAATAAACCCAGTAACACATAAAATGAGTAGTTTCCATGTACTGACTAGTCAGTATATACCACAAACATAGTGTGCTCAACATTTTATTTTATTGCCCACAATTCTATAAGCAAGATATCATCATATTATTTTCCCTGTATGTTTTTCTTTTTCTCCCTCGCTCCTTCCCTCTCTCTCTTCTTCCCTCCTTCCCTCCCCTCTCTCCTTCCTTCCTTTCTTCTTTCTTTCTTTCTCTCTCTTTCTCTCTTCCTTCTCTCTTTCTCTTTCTTTCTCTCTGTCTTTTCTTTTTCTTTTCACAAGATTTCACTCTGTCACCCAGACTGGAGTGCAGTGGCACAATCATGGCTCACTGTAGCCATGACTTCCCAGGCTCAAGCAATCCACCTCAGCCTCCAGAGTAGCTGGGACTATTGACATACACCACCATGCCCAGTTAATTTAAAAAATAAAGTTCCCCAAAGTGCTGGAATTACAGACATGAGCCACATTACCTGGCCAATATTTTTCAAAACAACTAAGATAAAGAAAACATGGTACTTATACATAATGGAATACTATTGAGCCATAAAAAAGAATGAGATTCTGTCCTCTGCAGCATGGATGGAACTGGTGGTCACTATGTTAAGTGAAAGAAGCCAGGCACAGAAGGACAAATGTCGCATTTTCTCACTTAATTGTGTGTTCTAAAAATCAAAACAATTGAACTCATGGAGACAGAAAATAGAACGATGGTTACCAGAGGCTGCAAAAGACAGTGGGGGGTGTGGAGGGGGAGGCAGGGATGGTTAATAGGTGCAAAAAATACATAGAAGAATGAATAAGAGCTAGTATTTGCTAGCACAACAAAGGGACTATAGTCAATAATAATTTAATGGTATGTTTACAATAACTGAAAGAGTATAATTAGATTGTTTCGAACACAAAGAATAAATGATTGAGGGGACAGATACACAATTTTCCGTGTTAATTATTGCATATTGCATGCCTATATCTAAATATCTCAGGTACCCCATAAATATATATACCTACTGTGTACCCACAAAAACTTAAAAAATAAACAACTAAGAAACCAGAAGCTCAGATAAAAAAAGTACCTTGCCCAAAGTCATAGTCGGTAAGTGATAGAACCAGATGTTGGTTGTAGAAGGTTTTGAATTCCATACTGAGAATGAAGACTTGATTTAATTGATATCTAAGAGGCACTGAGGGTGTTTTGAGCAAAGTACAATAATTCTTAAGATATATTATTAGTAGGAGTATTCATGCCCTGAATTATAATAGCCAATTGGTAGTTTCACCTCTCTGAAACCTAAATGGAGCTGATATTCAGTTTCTCTCCCAGGGTTTGCCCAAGGACTCAATTTCTGATTCTACTCCCTCAATTAAAGAGAATTGGGTTAAATTTTTGTATGTAAAATTCTCCTCTGACACACAAATAATCACAAGGACAATTAAAATGATTACATGTCAGGTTAAATGGGAAAGAAAGTCAAACAATTTCTTCTGCATGTTTATAATTACTTTGTGACATAAAATTGTGTTCTGTGCAAAAATTCACAAACTTTAATTTTCAAGAGATAAAAATAGCATAATCACTATACTCCCTTCCTAAATGTGTTTTTAACATAACATATTATAACTTATACCACATTTTTAATATAAAATAATCTTAGTGTGTCTGGCCTGGTACAGGCCTGTTCAACAGCAACAAAAAAGACTGCAAAATGTATTTTCCCTTGTGGCTAGATACATTCTCAGGTTGTGAAGAAACAGATTATGTATATATGTTTTTCCATATTCTCAATTATAGACAGAATTCCAGGCACAAAAAGTGTGTCTTTGGGCAACACAATAATTTTTGAAAAGGCTATGCAGTTAAACAAGAATTTTGCCAAGATTTGAAAAATGAATGAAGGAGCATGAAAGCACAAAGAAATTAAATTTTAAGCTGTAAGGACTGACTTGAAAATATTAAAGACAGGTATAATTCACATACTGTTGTGTGACTCTTTTTTTCCTTAAAAATCCATTTTGATCATTTTCCTATGTCATTAAATATTATTCATGCTATTGTACAATAAATGTATAATACTTCAACATGGGGCTATGCCATTATTGCTTTAACAAAGCTTTCTTTTATAGAGCAAAATTCCTTTTCAAATTTTATTTTTTGCTTTGTCAGTTTCAGTAATGTAAAAAAATTCCACTGGGTTGAAAAAAATATATTTTTTATTAATCAGATTTATTTAGCTATAATTTGCTTATGATAGAATACAAACAATCTTTTAAAGTTTTATTTCAAGGAGTTTGTAACACATATACCTGTGCAACCACGATTATAGTTAGAACGTAGAGTATTCCAATCAGACAAGTGTCCCTTAATGTCCTTCACTTCCCTGGCTTGGGGAACCATTGATCTGTCCTGAGTAGCTGGGATTATAGACGTGTGCTACCACACCCAGCTAATTTTTGTATTTTTAGTAGAGGCAGAGTTTCACCATGTTGGCCAGACTGGTCTCTAACTCCTGACCTCAAATGATCCGCCCACCTCGGCCTCCCAAAGTGCTGAGATTATAGGCATGAGCCACTGCACCTGGCCTGGTATAAACAATCTTTTTAATATTAGCCATATTAATGGGTTTGTAGTGACATCTTACTGTGGTTTTAATTTGCATTTCCCAAATGGCAGCTGATGCGGAGCCCTCTCAGATTCTTACTTGCCATCTCTACATCTTTGGAGAAGTGTCTCCTCCAATCTTTTGCCTATTTTTTAAAAGGGGTGTTTGTCTTCTTGAGTTGTTGGACTTCTTTATGTATTCTGGATATAAGTACTTTTGTTAACATATGTAAGGCAAATTTTTTTTCCCATTTTGTGGCTTGTCCTTTATGACTTGTGCTTTTTGTGTTACACCCAAGAAATTGTCTTACCACCAGCAATTCAATAAACTTTGCTGATTTCCCAAGTGAAAATGAATAATATATATTGTGAGAATTAAAAATATATTCAGCCTCTGTTACTTTCTGGAGCTGTTGTGAGAATTGAATGAGATCCATGTAAAGCAGTTAGTCTGATGATTGGGGCACATGAACTATTCAACACATGTTAACTTTTAATATGTTTATGTTTATCAGTAAGTTGTATTTTCTCTTTTGTAAATTTCTTCTGCTCTGCAGCTTTATTAAAGTATAATTAAAAAATAAAAATTGGATGTATTTACAGCATACAGCACGATGTTTTGACATAGGTGTACAATAGTTCCTTCTTATCCATAGTTTTGCTTTTCATGGTTTCAGTTACCTGTGGTCAACTGGATCAAAAAATATTATATAGAAAATTCCAGAAATAATTCATAACTGTTAAATTTCATTGTTTTGATTAGTATGAAGAATCTCAAGCCGTCCTGACCCATACTGCCCAGTACATGAATCATTTCCTTGTCAAGTATCTCCACACTGTATGCCTAGGTCAGACACCCATTAGCCGCATCATCTGCTTCTGACATACAACCTCGGCATCAGCATGGCTTGATGATCCAGGATCACCTGAAGCATCTGACTCTCCTGGCATATTGTCAGAGGTCTGTAGTAGCCTAACTCTACATCCTGGGCCTATGCCATTCAGCAAACTTCATCTCATCACATAGGCATTTTATCATCTCACATCATCACAAGAAAGGTAAGTACAGTGCAATAAAATATTTTGAGAGAGAGAGAGAGACCACAATCATATAACTTTAATTATAGTATTTTGTGATTGAAAAAATTGTTCTTGGTGGTGCATGCCTATAGTCCTAGCTACTTGGGAGGCTGACGTGGGAGAATCACTTGAGCCCAGAGGTTCAAGGTTATAGTGGTCACACAACTGTACTTCAGCCTGTGCTGCAGAGCAAGATCCTGTCTCAACAAAATACATTGTTCTATTTTGTTATTAGTTCTCGCTATTAATCTCCTATTGTGCCTAACTTATAAATTAAACTTTATCATTGCTATGTATGTACACGAAAACCATAGTATATACAGAGTTTGATACTATCTATGGTTTCAGGCATCCAATAGGGGTCATGGAATGTATACCCCACACATGTGGGGGAGACTGCTGTACACTGTGGAATGATTAAATCAAGCTAATTCATATGGCCATGACCTCACATACTTATTTTTTGTGTGGGCTGCGAACATGTAGGATCTATTCTCTTAGCAATTTTCAAGTATACAATCCATTATTATTAACGATAGCCACCACACACTGTATAATAGATCTCCGGAATTTATTCAACCTGTCTAACTCAAATTTTGTATCCTTTGATCAACATCTCCCCAGTCCCCTTTACCTCACTCTTCTCACTTGTAACCTCCATTCTAATCTCTGCTTCTATGGGTTCAATGTTTTTAAATTCTGTACATAAGTGACATAATGCAGTAGTTGTCTTTCAGTGCCTGATTTATTTCATTTAGCATAACGTCTTCTAGGTTTATCTACGTTGTTGCATGACAGGACTTTCTTCTTTTTAAAGGCTGAATAGTTTTCCATTGTATACATATATGTCACATTTTCTTTCTTCATTCATCCCTCAGTGAACACTTAGGTTTAATCTATATCTTGGCTATTATGAATAAAACTGCATTGGAGTGTGGATATCTCTTTGACGTACTGATTTTATTTCCTTCAGATATATACTCAGTAGTGAAATGGTTGGATCATAAAGTAGTTTTATTTTTAACTTTTCAAGGAATTTCCATCCTGTTTTCCATAATGGCTGTACTGATTTACAATCACAGTAACAGTGTTCAAGGGTTCCCTTTTCTCCACATCTTTGCCAACACTTGTTAGCTTTTGTCTTTTTTATAATAGCTATTCTAATAGGTATGAGGTAATATCTTTCTGTGCCCTTATCAGATGTATGGTTTGCAAATATTTTCTCTCATTCCATGGGTTGTCTCTTCATTCTGTTGTTTCGTTTGCTTTGCAAGAGCTTTTTAGTTTGATGTAATCTCATTTCCCTGTTATTGCTTTTGTTGCCTGTGCTTTTTGGGACATCCAAAAACTCATTAACTGGACCAGTCTCAAGAAGCTTTTCCCCTGTGTTTTCTTTTAGTAGTTTTACAGTTTCAGATCTTATGTTTAAATCTTTAATATATTTTGCCTTGATTTTTGTACATGGTTTAACATGAGTCATTTTATTCTTCTGCATGTGGATATCCAGTTTTCCCAGCAACATTTCTTGAAGAGACTGTCCTTTCCCCATGGTGTGTTCTTGGCATCCTTATTGGAGATCAATTACCATAAATGTGTAGATTTATTTGTGAGCTCTCAGTTATATACCATCAGTCTGTATATGTGTTTTTAGGCCAACACTATGCTGTTTTGATTATTAGAGTTTTGCAGTATGTTTTGAAATATGGTAGTGTGATGCCTCCAGCTTTGTTCTTTTTTTCCTCAAGATTGCTTTGGCAATTTAGGTCTTTCGTGATTCCATATGTATGTTATTACAGTATTGTTTTTCCTATTATCATAAAAATGCTATTGGAATTTTGGTAGAGATTACATTGAATCTATAGATTGGTTTGGGTAGTATGGGCAATACCAACCCCCAAATTCACATTAATATTTAACAATTTAATTCTTTCAACCCATGAGCACAGTATATCTTTCCATTTGTGTCTTTTTCAATTTCTTTTTTTTGTAAATTTCTTTATACAGAATATTATAAGAACTTTATAATCAGAAAACAAAACTTTATTTTCCCATTTTTTATTGCCAAATTTTTGCCTCACTAATTGCTTTTTTTTTTTTCACTCCTGTCACCTAGACTGGAGTGCGATGGCATAATCTTGGCTCACTGCAACCTCTGCCTCCCGGGCTCAAGTAATTGCTTTTTATCTTTTCATTTTTTCATTATATTTTCTCTATGATTCCCACTCCCACCCTAGAAACTAGTTTTCAGGTTTAAAAGTCCTGCCTCATCCAGAATCTGTTCTATGTAAGCATTTAATATACAATAAAACAGACACTACAAAATGATGAGGAAATGAAATCAATAAATTATTTTGGGACCACTTATTAGCTATTTTAAAATTTAGAACCTCATTTCACGTCATAATTCAAAATAAATTTTTGGCGAGTTGAAAATCCAAATCTAACAGTGAGGAAAAATAAAATAAATAGCATGGCATCCCTTATTTGCCACATTCTATTGGTTAAAAGCAAGTCATGGGTCTCACCCATGCTCAAGGGAGGGGTTTATAAAAGGATGTGGTTCATGAGAGTCACCTTAGTGTGTGTCCAGCAGGTTGATTGATGCCTGCAACAACACAGATGACCCTCAAAATCATTATATTGAGCAGCAAAAAAAAACAGATAAAAGAGAGCATTTACTTTGCAATTTAAATTACTATTTATGTATATACACAACTGTAAATACTAGCAATTTAAATGACTATTTACGTATATACACAACTGTAATACTAGCAATTAAAATGACTATTTATATATATACACAACTATAAATAATATTATCTGTGATCTATCCCCTTCCGTCAAATCTGAGTGGGCTTCTAACTGCTTCAAAAAAGTGAAAAGGTCAGAAGTGAGGCTGTGTGACTTCAGAGGTTAGGTCATCAAAGGGCATACAGTTTCTTCCTTGGTCTCTGGAAAACATGCACTTGGAGCTGGAAACCATCATTCTCAGCAAACTAACACAAGAACAGAAAACCAAACACTGCATGTTCTCACTCATTAGTGGGTATTGAACAAAGAGAACACATGGACACAGGGAGGGGAACATCACACACAGGGGCCTGTCAGGGGGTAGGGGGGCTAGGGGAGGGATAGCAGGGGTTGGTGGATTGGGGAGGGGATAGCATTAGGGGAAATAAGTAATATAGATTATTGGGGGATAGATGCAACAAACCACCATGGCATGTGTATACCTACGTAACAAACCTGCACGTTCTGCACATGTACCCCAGAACTTAAAGTATAATTTAAAAATAGTAATAAAAATAAAACAATTTTTAAAAAGAAAAAATACACATAAATTACCCACCAAAAGAATGAAAATGGAAATATCAGCTGGGCATGGTGGCTCAAGCTTATAATCCCAGCACCTTGGGAGGCTAAGGTGTTTGGATCACTTGAGCCCCAGTTCGAAACCAGCCTGGGAAACATGGCAAGACCCTGTCTCTACAAGAAAATACAAAAATTAGCTGGGCCCACTTGTAGTCCCAGCTACTCAGGAGGCTGAGGTTGGAGAACCATCTCAGCCTGGGAGGTTGAGCCTGCAGTGAACCGTGATCATGCCACTGCACTCCAGCCTAGGTGACAGAGCAAGACCTTCTGAGGTTTAAAAGAAAAAAAGAAAAAGAAAAGAAAAAATAAAATAAAATAAAATATCACTACAGATACTTTAAAAAAATATTATAAAGGAATAGTGTAAATAGCTTGATGCCAATAAAGCTTAGATGAAAACATAGATGAAATAGATAAATTTCTTGAAGATACAAATGCTCAAAACTCACTCAAGAAGAAATATGCCATCTGAATAACCCCATATTTTTCAAGGAATTTGAATTTGTAACACAGAAAAACATTGAACAGACCAAGATGGCTTTATCGGTGAATCCTACAAAGCATATAAGAAAGAAGTAATACGAATATACACCTATTCTTCCAGAAGATATAACTGTAAGAAAACTTTCCCATACATATTATGAGGTCATCATTACCCTCATGTCAAAACCACACAAAGATATTGTAATGAAGTTCTTGGTCAATATTCCTCATGAACATGAACAAAAAAATTCTTAACAAAATTGTAGCAGTCAAATTCAGCAATATATAAAAAAGTATAACATAAAATGACTAAGTGAAGTATTCCAGGAATTCAAGATTAGTTTAATATTTGAAAATAAATTAAGATGATTCAACAAATTAATAGAGTTAAGCAGGAAAATTGTATGACCATTCTAATAGACAGAAAAGCATCTGACAACATTCAACATCTATTCATGTTAAAAATTTCCAGCAAGCTATGAATAGAAAAGGAACTTCCTTCATCTGATAAAGGGCATCTATAAAAGCCCTACAATTCTTGTCACTTCTTTTCACAGTTGTTCTGGAGGTCCTGGCCAGTGCAATAAGGTGAGAAATAAAATGGCATACAAATTAGAAAAGAAAAAGAAAAATATCAACAATCTGCAAAAAAGCTACTTGAGCAGCGAGGCTGTAGAAGAAACATAAAAATCAATTGCATTTCTACATACTAGCAACAAATAATTAGAAATTAAAACTGGAAAATACCACTTACAATGGGATCATAAAATAAAATATTTAGGTATAAATTTGACAAACATGAGTATAAGAATTGTACATTTAAAACATTAAAAAATTGCTGAATTTTAAAAAAGACCTAAGTACATGGAGATATTTACTGTGTTAATGGATCAGAAGATTCAACATTGGCAAGGCATTCTTTCCCCAGAACTTTACTTTGTGATATAATCCCAATAACACATCATTCTAATAAAAACTCCATTGGGATTTTCTTTCAGAAATTGGCAAGCTGATTCTATGTAGATGTGTTAAAAACCTAGAATAAGTAAAACCTTACTGATAAAGAACAAAGTTGAATTTTTACTGACTTCAAGACTTATTTTCAAGCTTTAGTAATCAAGATAGTGTCGCACTGTTGTAAAGATAGAAAAATAGATCAGTGGAATAGAATTCCATAGACTCTCCTTGCACATTTACCATCCCTGCAAATTTGCTTCCTAGTACTTTTCTTTACAGAACATTTATTTTGTTTCTAGTCTGTCTTTCTCACTGTGCTGTAAGCTGTATCCAGGGTCTATCTTGCACACTGACCTGTTCCTAGCCTCCAGCATGATGACTGTCATGTAGTTGGTGCTTACTGTACATAGTTCAATGTAATATAAAGGGTAGGAATCTACAACAATAACTTTAGTATGTAAGGCATGTCACATATTTTCATTTTCTTTAAGTCAAGTTAAACTGAACCTTAAATCCACACCCTCACTATCGTGCCATCACTGTATTTCTCACATGGATAGTGAGAAATACAGTGTTAACCAACATTGGTTGTTCATGGGGGGTGAGGGGATGGATTTCTGGGAAGGTATCCTTACCAACTCTTAAGCATCCCTTAAATTTTTTAGCTGTGGGACTCCCAAAACACCACTGTAACATCATTTTACTATCCCATGAGATCTTCTGCTTGGCTCTGACCCCAGCTGACTCTAATCCTTGCAGTCACTGCCATCTCCTCCTTTCCACTCTAGGATAAAACAATTTAATAAAATAATTTCTTTTTTTAAAAAAAAGGAGCCCTTTTTTTTTTTGCTTTTGTTTTTGTTTTTCTTGAGACAGGGGAGACAGGGTCCCACTCTGTCACCCAGGCTGGAGTGCAGTGGCATGATCGTGACTCACTGCAGCCTTCAGCCCCTGGGCTAGAGAAATCCTCCACCTCAGCCTCCCAAGTAGCTGGGACCACAGGTGCCCACCACCACAGCCAGCTAATGGTTTCCTATTTGCTTGTAGAAAAGAGGTCTTGATATGTTGCCCAGGCCGATCTTGAACTCCTGGGCGTAAGGGATTCTTCTGTCTTGGCTTCCGAAAGTGTTGGGATTACAGGGGTGAGCCACCGAGCCTGGACGGAAGAGCATTTACTTCAACTTTGACACAAGAGGTTACCTGCTAGTAGAAGTGAGGGATTTAAAAATACAGGAGGAAAAGGCCAGGCGTGGTCTCAGCCACCATCATATTTGCATATTCATTTTTTACACGCTC
Source organism: Ateles fusciceps (assembly GCA_036589455.1). Taxonomy (NCBI): domain Eukaryota; kingdom Metazoa; phylum Chordata; class Mammalia; order Primates; family Atelidae; genus Ateles; species Ateles fusciceps. The sequence continues at coordinate 445,026 of JAZHEH010002842.1, forward strand.
TTTCAAAGGCTTCTCCTTGCTCTTAGCTTAAACACCGAAAACTTTGACAAGGTGCTCAAGAGTTTACATGGTCTAACCCCAAGCTTTTTCTTTGCCACACTCCCTCTAACTCTAAGGCAGTAGCTCTGAATTTTGGCTATGCATTGGATTCAGCTGGGAACTTTTAAAACAATACCAGAGTCCTGCCTCATCCCCTAATGATGATATCTAAATCTTGGGGGATGGGGCCCAGGTGTCTGCATTTTTTAAAAGCTTCCAAGTGCAGCCAGGGTTGGGAATTACTGCTTCAAAGTCTCTAGCTACACTGGTCTTGTTTCTGCTTACTTCAAAGTAGAATGATTCTTCCCAATTTTTGAAACGAAGTCAGTAAATTGCATTCTCTTCCAGCCTTTTCCATCATTAATGACTCATCAGTAATCTTCTTACCGGAACCCATCTCTCCTCACCGAAGTCTCCCCCATAACCACCAAACCAGGTCAGATCCCCCCACTCTTTGCTCTCATCACACCTAACGAATTTCCTCAGAGCATCTACCATGGTGTATAATTATTTATCTTCTATGATTTTTTTATTGACATCTCTCTCCCATATTAGATCGTAAACCCCACGAAGGCAGTGAGTACTGGGGCATTTGTTCATAATTATATCCAGAGCTTAGGGCATAATAGGAGAACAACAAAATTTTTCAAAATGAACACAAAGGAAAAAAATCAATGTGTGAATATAAATTTGTGTATTCAGAGGAATGTATGAACTTACTTAGAGTATGTGATCAAGTATATACTACATAATAAAGACAAGAAATGATATTCTCTTTTTTTGATGAAGTTTGAAAGATCTCAAAAGTACTTTCACAGATGGTAAATTGACAAGCCTAGTTGTCAAATATTTTCTGCTTCTGATATCTATACCCAACAACTTTAGTGAATAGTTTCAGAATTTATGAGAAATATTTAATATTTTAATTATTTTAGTTTAATTTTTCAACTTGAATGAAGAAAACTTAAGTCTTATGAAAGAGAGAAAGAAAACCTTGGCATGTCACTGAATGAAGAAACAAATAACTTTCAAAGCCTTACAAACTACAGTATTTGTACCTAGGTGCAAAATTCATCCCTGCAAGCACCAAAAACACGTCAAAATGAAATTAGAGTTTCCTCTTCAGGAATTTCTTAGGGGATAGAAACAGAAATTCTGGAATGTATAACATGGCATTTTGATCATTTATTTACTGGAAAAAAATCTCAGTTCAGATGTGCTATGGGTTTTCAGTGAGGACTGACTTCATTTGAAGTATTTCTTTCAGAATTTAATAGACTTGTCAAAAATCCTTTATTAAAAAAAGAATTCTCCTTCAATATGTTTAAGATGTGTTGGTATTAAAGGACTATAGTTCACAATTCAAACTCTAAGTATGAAAAATATTTAGCACTATTTCTCAACAACTTGCAGTTTAAGAAACTGCCCAGATACAATTGTAGAGATTGAGTCATTATTTAGTTCTTAGGGTGATTTTTTAATAACTAATAATTTAATTGCCTTCATATGTGGTTTTCCTAATTGTAATGCCTGTGGTAGTTATATTAGAATATGTAAGATACCATTTGGTTTCTTTTAAAGATCATGGCTGGGTGTCTCTGCTCTGTTCTTTGCAGGGACCAGTGCATACGTATTTCACCATGGCACATTTAAGGATAAGCGATATTTATGAAGTCCTTAAACAGCTGTTTCTAATGTTCTGCCCTGTGTGTTGTGTTGATTAGTGGCACGTGGCATGGCAATCACACATGGTTCAGAAGAGAAGCCTTCAGAGACTCTCACCAAGTTCCCCAAACACTTGCCTCGATCACAGAGGTGCAGTGAGGTTTCTTCAACTGTTCTGGTAGCTCCTTCCCCCTCACTTGACCACTGAAACGACTAATCTCTTTGCATTGATAGGGTCGTTTAAAGCAACAGTTATGAGACACACATTATTGAGCAGCTGTTGTGCCCGACACTGCATGGAGCCCTGGAAAAGCAAAGGTAATGCTTTCAATGTTTTCAGCAATGAAAAATAAGTATTTGATCACTGAATTGTTGGGGTTTTTGTTGTCAAGGAGTTCATCTTTACCCACATGGCACCTTTTTAGTAGAAGAAAGCTAACATTTGTTGGCCATTTATTAAGTGCCTGGTTTGTTTTCACTTAACAAATCCAATCCTATGCCTCAAAGCACAGCTCTGGGCTGAGAATGATTTTAGCTTCGTTTTGCTGATAAGAAAACTGGGGCTCTGAAAGGTTAAGTCACTTGCCTGTGAGTGAGTGGTAGAACTTCAAAATGCTACCAAGGATACTACCTAGTCCCTGGATATGAAGAACTTGGAAAGAATGGCAGAAAATGAGTCCACATATCCCTTGCTGAAGAATTGCTCCCTCAGAGGGTCAAAGCAAAATATCATGAATATTAGAGGAAGCAAATTTTGTGACATCAGAGCATAAGGAGAAATAGATGCTCGTGCAAATAGTAGAGGGGTAAAAAAGTCTTTTATTAAAAACCTTGAAACCGCAATCACCCTTTCCAAGTGCTGGGCATTAGTAATTTGCTCACCACCCTTTCCTGCAAGCCTGTGTGTTTTAACACAGGCAGTTCTTTTGCATTACAGGCGTGACACCCATTTTTCTGCTACTCGGACAGAGTCACTTAACAATGATACGATGCAAATATTTGTCCCCAGGTGCTAGGCACACTGTATTTCAATCTGAGATCCGTGAGGAGCAGCTTATGAGCTACCTCTAATGGCACTGAGCATCTTCCCCCAATCTACATTCACATCAGTTCCATTTTCAAATGAGTCAAATGGGAAGCTGAAGTTAGCCAGTCAGAGCTTAACACCTCTGATTTATGGTCAGAAGTATCTTAATAGGATCATTCATTTTCCTTTGCTCGTTCAGAACATCTGATGTTACAAGTTTCTAGAAGTGTTCGTGTATCCTCTGGTTCTGCGAAAATATAATCTTTATCTCCAAAAGTGACCTTCAAATGAGCAGGAAATGAAAGCCAGCCGCTCTTTCTCAGTCACCTTGCCTTGCTTTATTGATGTGTCATAATGGAAATCTTGAGAGCCAGGAATCTCAGAATTATTATGATATTTTAATCTTTTTGGGTTAAGTGTAAATGTGAAGTTGTAGGGCAAAAAGCATTAGTTTAGGCCTGGCTTTATGAAGTATTTCTTTCTTGCCCTTTTTCTCCTTGTTCAATTGTTTTAGAGAGTATGTCTCTCATGCAAATCCTCAATTTCTGGGCTTTCATGAACTTGGTCTTTACTTATATCTTCATCAGTGGCTTGATTTATGAAATTGGTTGCAACAACTCTAAGCACCCCCTCGCCTCTCACCCTTCATTCCCCTCCTCCTTCCTCAGCTCAGCACCTCAGCACTAGATACTTTGTTTCTACTATGTATTTCAAAAATACTGGCAAACAAACAAATCGAACTGCACTGTGGTTATTAGTCTCTATTCTCACAGGGAATGTGTGTATTTAAACATCTGCTTTGTTCAGTGTGAGACTGTTCATGTCAGGATACAGAGGGCTCCAGGCCCCAAATATTCCAGCTTTCTAAGTAGCTTAGTGTTGATGATGATCTTGCACAAAAGCTATGGTCTTGCTGTTGTTCTGCTTCTTCATCACGAGCTTCCAATCCCAAACCATCGCTGCGTGTCTATTTACAGCATGCATCTCTAGAATTGGTACTCTAAAATGTTCTTTGCTTGAGCTGAACCCTTATTAATGGTTCTGACTTGCTTTACCTAGCCTAATAATTTATCCTCCTGAGGCAGAAATAATTGCTAACTACTCGAATCTAAATGAATCTCAAAGGCAATAAAAATTAGGACAAATTAGTGAATGTATAGAGATGTTCTAGTAAATATAAAAATAACCTTTCTCACATCGTGATTTTTTAGCCACAAGATCACCCCAAAATAATTAGTTTTAACTGTGCACTGAACTTGTCTGAGACAATCAGAGATTTTTTTGTTGTTGTTCTCCTATTAGCTAATATGCTTTTTGGGAAAAACACTGTGTTGACTTTATTTTTAATTGCTAAATTAATAAATTCTCACTGTAAAAAATCTAATACAGTAATGTACAAAATGTAAAGACTGCTTACCAATCTCACACTCCATAGACAACCACTTAAAAATTTAGTTTCTATCTTTCCAGGTCTTATATAGAAAAGTGGATATATAGATGTAGTATTCAGGTACACTTAATAAATATATAATGAAAGTATATTTCTATCCTAATATTTGTAATATTTCATTGGCTTTATAGTTTGCATCCTTCTTCTGAAGGCTGTATACTGTGGCAATAATATCAGAAGGACTGCCTTGGAGTTGGGGGGAGCTGGCCTCTTAGCTGTCCAATTGGCCCACACTGAATGGATTGAGCATCTGACACATTACATTTGAAGGCCTGAAGGAGATATTTATGATCAGATTTAACAGATCACATACTTTTTCCTTTAGGGAGGTCATAAAATTCCCAGATTATGGGAACAGATCTTGTGCTCAATTTTCAGTTCTCTGTCTTAAGCTTGAATTCTTTTTTACTGTACTAAGATCTGTCAATGGAACTTTGGTTAAGTTCCTTCCTGTGGCCAAAGACTTCTTTCCTATATATTTGTTTTTATAATAATATGGTTGTTTTTAAGAAGATGGACTTCCCAAATCCAATAAGGGTCATATTTTTTTGTTGTTGCTGAAAATATCTAGCTGAGCTAATGAGATTAATCATATAAACGGATGAAGCCAAAATGTTTGTGATAGTTCAATAATAATCATAAACCCAACGGGATGTTTCCTCGGGGTATAAAAGTACCTCTTGTGACAGATAATGCACTGCAAAGAGAAGAGTCTGGTTCAGGCTCCTTTTTATTGATGAAGAAGGGAAGGAGATGTCATCCTCATATGTTAATTTGGCATAAAAGTGAAGTTCAGGTAGTCAAGGTCAATCCTATGTCTTCTGTTTCAAAAACATTTTACAAACTGAAAGAAAAGTCAGCATGAAAGAGTGTTTTGGGTTTTATTTTCTACTGGTAGCCACTTTTGGTTAGGCGTTCCATTTCACAAAGTAGGATTTCAAAATCTCTGTTCCTCTGGGCGTACAATTGTCCTAGTCCAGCTACTTCTGGTCAGCTCCTTTCTGTGGTTAGAAACTTTCAGTTCAAAACAGTCACACCACAGCTTTTTTTTTATTGTCCTTTTTTTCCATTTTATTTCTACTGACTATAATCTTAAGGCATTAGAATCAGTTGCTTGCCTTCCCGTTGTTAATGTCCACTAGAATCGGTCAAGTTTCTCACTGTCCCATAAATAGGGACATAACAGGAATCTGGTCTAGTTTTGCTTTCTCTTTCTCCTCTCTTCAAAATCAGAGTCAATAGTCAGCAGTTTGCACTAACATAAATCTTATTGTTGATACCAACTCACCCTTTCTAATGCTATTAGAACCACGGTGGACATAGACCCCAGAGATTCGCTCATCTGAAAGCTCTAAAACTGCACCACTTTTATGACAACAATAAAACCTTGAGCTGTCACTTTACCCCTATGACTGTTATTCACCGTGATTACTGGCATTTCTTTCTTGCTCATTCCCTCCTGCTCCCATTCCCCATTTGATTGACTGAAAAAAAAATGTTTGGAACAGATCAGTTAACAGAGGAATTATTGGCAATTCTTAGTTGAGCTCTGTGAAACCCCATGGCTTCCTGTACGGAATCTCTATTCTATTAGTGATATATCCATATATACCTCCCCCTTCCCAAGAACTCATTCCATTATTCTGTAGGGTTTTACTGTAGCTCTGGAAGGGGAGAGGGGATAAACAAAAGCATGGCCTTCTTCTCCCTAATGAGGAACTGGCTGTGTCCTTCCAGAAACCTGCACAAACTGCATGACAATTTGACCCCACAGACCTAGATTCAAGGCTGACTGCCACTGCTGCCAGATTATAAGGCTCGGTCAAGATAGTAGCTTCTCCGTCCTTCAGTTCCTCACTGAAAAAAAGTGCATCTACCTCACAGAGCTCCGTTGAGGAGCAAATGAAATATTGTATGTAGAAGTGCATCAAAGACTCATGAGAACAGAGTAATATCCAAACTTAATTAGCTTGTTGATTAACAGAAAGGAGGGAAAAAGCTTTGGATGTTCAAAAGAACTAGAACTCACCTGCTCAGACATTTAAAAGTTACAGTCAGGCTGGACGCGGTGGCTCACACCTGTAATCCCAGTACTTTGGGAGGTTGAGGCAGAGAGATCACGAGGTCAGGAGTTGAAGACCAGACTGGCCAACATGGTGAAACCCCATCTCAATTAAAAAATACCAAAATTAGCTGGGCATGGTGGCTCATGCCTGTAATCCCAGCTACTTGGGAGGCTGAGGTAGAAGAATTGCTTGAACCGGAACCCAGGAGGCGGAGGTTGCAGTGAGCTGAGATTGCACCGCCGCACTCCAGCCTGGGCTACAGAGCGAGACTCCATCTCAAAACAAAACAAAACAAAACAAAACAAAACAAAACAAAACAAGTTACAGTCAAATGGTCCTGCAGTCTTTGAATTTAAAGACTGATATTTTAGAGCATACCTATGTAAAATTGGAACTACTTATTATTTATTTTTAATTTTCGGTTTTCACTGCATTGTAGAGCAGGAAGGTGGTGTTATCCTCATTTTAGAAATAAATGCTATAAAAAATATGTAATTTGCCTTGGGCCTCATAGGAAAAGCTTTCTGATCTTGACAGCCAAGATATTTGTCGCATAGCCTTCAGAGGAAGAGGAGGATTTATGTGGGAAGTCCATCCTGAGAAAGGTTACATTTTCTCTAATGTATGTTCATTTTGCATTAACACTTTGCTCCATCCCAGAAGTGTATTAATGGTGTCTTAAATTTTGTTCTGTTGCTTCTCTATTAAAATAAATCTGTTTTTAAAATGTTCAGTGTAAAAATACATTGAGAAGCAACATTCATAAATAGAGAAAATAGAGCAGAGAAACTTCCGTAGTGCCAAAGTCAGCCACACATCTTCAGATTGAAGCTCCCTTTTCCATTTCCTTTTTCTTCTCTACAAGTACAAAATGTGCAAAACATGGAGTTTAAAATAATGTTTATTCGAACACTGGGTTGGTGACAGTAGTGTTAGATCTGATTCTTTCCATTGAGTCATGGAAAAATTCAGTTAAAATCTACTGTCCTGCCTACCCAAAATGATTTTTTTTAATGTTCACATTTAAAATTTCACTTGGAGCAATGCTTTGGCTCATTTTTTCTAACAACTAAGTCTATATAAGAACAAAATAACAATCTGCGGGATGAATGAGGTAAATAATATGTAGAATAGACATGTCTGCAAATTTCTTGTTTTTGGTCTCTGAAACTTTTGCAGAAATTACTCAGCCTAACTTTAGTTTCAGCCTAACTTCAGTTTCTCAACCAAACTGGCAAATAATTGACCTCAGAAGAATAATCCTAGATGCTTCTGATTTACAAGTGGGCCACTTCCAAGAGTCAGTATATATATATATATATATATATATATATATATATATATATATATAATTGTCTGAAATGTAGTATTTACTCTTTCCTTGGCAGTGTTTTTAGGAATGCAGTTCACTTCCCCAGCTAGTCTGCAAAAACTTCACTGACAGTGAATCAGCAGATCTATTTTTTTTTAATTTAAACATTTTTGTGGGTACTTAGTTGATGTACACCTTTAGGAGCTCTAATAATATCCTAAGAGCAACAAGCACTCTAGCATCGCACACATATCTCTGCTTCAGTGGCATCAGCTTTAAAGGGAACAAACTCAAAGGACAACAACTCCTTCAAAGAGCAGGTGGATAAATATTTTTGAGGTCCAGTGACTCTGTTACTATGTTTGTTAGATAAAGTATTCCTCTAAATGGGTTACTTTCAATTATGACTAAGAAATAAAGGGATAGTGCCCATAGGAACTACGGGTTTGGAGTTTGCTTCCTCTGATAACTTTTTCTGCATGTAAATTGTTAAGTATTTATTTCTTGGCGAATCACTGTTGGGGACGCCATGATCACAGGGCATGGGTATGCAGGTGAATATGTTGGAAGATGGATTTGCACAAAGAAGAGTTTTTGAGATTTAGTCTCTCATGAGCAGTTCTTATTTTCAAAACAGAAATAATGTCCTTAGACTTTAAAATGGCCATTAATAAGCTGTTTGTAAGCTAAATCACCTAAAAAACCCCTGAAACTTGACTTGGGAAACAAACTTTAACCTTTTATTTTGGGTTGAAAAAAATTATATCATTTAGTGTCATATAGAAACTTCTTTGCATTTAAATAAAGGAAAACATTCACAATTTAACTTAGATGTTATGAAGATTTACTTTCAGCAGATGGTTCCTAAAAGAGGATGAATTAAAATTTACTGGTCTCCAAATGGATATGCAAAGTTAAACATTGGTTTTACATAACCTTTTTAGTAAAATGCTTTTTAGTAAAAAAGTAAAACTTGAAGGTTTAGTCTAATTATCTGAATGAAAATAAAGCCTTACACTCAACCCCAATACCCTCACTTTATCAAGGACCATGGATATGGTATAAAGTCCTTAAACCAAAAAGGAAATTGATTCCTAGGGCAGTAACAGCAAAGTAAGTGAATCCTATTATTAGATTATTATCCTATGCAAGATTTGGAATATGTGCTATTATATTTACATTATCTTTCCTTTTAGCCTGCCAGCATGCTGGAACTGGGTTCTTGTCAGTCTCTGGGATGACTTCCTAGGGGATGGGGGAGGTGGGGCACATGGCCATGTGTGAAGTAGTCTTATCCCAACATTCAGATCTTTGTGCTTCAGAGTATTAACCAGATTATAGGTCATAATCTGTAAAAGCTCCCCTGCTAGTGCCCTGCTTGACTTCTTTCCAGATGAAATCTCTTCAAACAAATCCTGGATCACAATGATACCCTGTTTTGTGTCTGGAGCCAAAGAGAAAAAAATATATGCATACAGAAAGACAAGTATCCGCCAAGGGTAAAGCGCTAGATTGATGAGGTTCTGCATCACCTCTGGAAAAAAGATTGTTCCTGTAAAAGAAGCCAATTGCAACATTTAGGATGAAGTAATTCATCTGGTGATTCTTCTTCCATTTGAACTTTTCATTTCCTTGGGCTTTTTTTTTATGGATGCCCAGTTTGAATGTGTCTAGATAAGGACATGACTTATTTATTGGCACTAAGAGCTCTTCATAAATTTAATATGATTTATGGATTTTTAATAATCCCTCTAATTGTTTCTTTACATGAGTTATCACTTTTTTTAAGAGCCAAATTTCATTTGCTTTATGACAGCACATGAGTGAATAAGAAAACTGGGGTTTAAATAAAAAGTTATCCCACTTGGCAGCCCAAATCTATTGTCTAGCTCATAAAACACTACTGATGGGGACACCCCATTATTTTTAAGGCGTTCATGAAATGGACAGAATTCAGCTGTTCTCATTTGTTCTCTTTGCATGCAGACAGGATATTTATGGGAAAGTACTCTAAAAAAAATAGCCTCCATTCTCATTGGAGAGGTCTGGGGTAAAGCTGCTGTAATCAAGCTTGCTTGCTAAATGCCCTCAATTTTTCAGAAGCAATTTTCTGTATCTTTTACAAAGCTATTTTTTCGTAGAGAATAAGTTTCTAACTCAATCTATGTTTACTAGCATTCTTCGTGGCTTGGAACTTTGTTCTAACATCACTTAGTAGCTGGGGAGCTTGCTTCTAGATCAAATAATCTGTTGACATCATTAGAATAATTCCAAGGAGACTAGCCTGCAAAAGAGGCCATTGGTCTCTGGACAAACATCCTTTAGACTGGAAAGTATCCTGTCCCTTCCCAGTACATCCCTTAGTTAAACACCATACATGCCCATACTGGGATGCCACTCTGCATGTTGCTGTCGTCTACTTCAGCCCTTCCTGGTTCACACCTCCTATGCTGCTATGTTCCTATCAGTGAGAAAAATTCCAAAGATCTTGATCACCTTCAGGTAGAGCTTCGGGCCTCCTCTAGATCTCATCAGTATGGCACTGAGGCTGACAAGCAACATAAGACAAGGCAAAATGAGGAAGCTGCCACCCCAGGAGAAGAGTTTCACCCTCTTCTCCATTAAGTCACCAGGGTGTTTCCTTTGCTGGGACCTGCCCAAATCTCCAGGCCTAGACCGTTTCCCCAGACTGCAGCCCATGCCGCTGCAGACTGTTCCTTGTTTCCTACTTCTGCTCTGATAAAGTCTGTTCTCACTCCATTTAAATTTCACTTTTTTATATTACTTTTCATGAAGTATAATTTACACATATAATACATTCACTCAATTGAGATGTATAATTTCATACATTTTTGTAATTACACACAGTTATGAAACCGCCTCCCTAAGCAAGAGATGGAACAATCCCATCTCCTTAAAATGTTTCCTTGTGCGTCTTTATAGTGGATGCCTTCTCCTGACTCCTAAATCTGAGTAACTAGTGACCTGCTTTCTCTCATAGTTTTGACTTTTCCAGAACCTCCTATAGGACTCATACTTTATGTACTCTATTGTGTTTGGATTATTTTACTTAGCCCCATTTTTTTTTCAGATTTTTCAGTATAGTTGTTTGTTTCTCTTGTTTTTTGCTCAGTATATATTGCAATATATTTATCTATTGACTCGCTGACACAGTTATGTTGATTTTGCTCCGTATATTCCATCTCCTCTGACACCGGTTTGAAAGTGAATTCTTTGAGTTTCAAAATGTCTGTTCCAAAAACTGAGCTAATTAAGCATATCTGTATTGAAATGTAATAGAAAACACCCCAGAGAAGCAGAAGGATCCATGGGGTCCTCAGAAAGAAAGGATATTTTCTTGTACTGATGCTCTTAAGAAATGAAGAATTATTCATGTGTGGGAAATTCATGCCACATTGGAAAGGTATAGTTTATTCAGCATTGGAAAGAACAAAGGCACAGCACGGTCATTGTCTCCACTGCAGTCTCCCTTGATTCTGGCACCTTTTAAAGGTAAAGTGAATTTTTCTCTCCTGCCTTATCTGCCAGTGGTCCTGAGTGTTCCTGAACCTTGTATCTGGTGGAAGTCTGTTGTTTCTAATGGCCACTTAGATTACAGGTAAAATGTAGTCAGGAACTTCTGCAGTTATTCAAACATGTACAGTTCCTTCACATATGCCCTTGAGTATTTAGTTTGTTTTTTATCTACATCAATGCTGACATGTAAAAATCTGATGATCAATTATTTGAAAAGAATTGCCATTTGACTGACCTCACAGGTCACTTAGATTTAAAAAAAAAAAAAAAAAAAAAAGACTAGTTGATCTGCAGTTGCTATAAAGTCATGACCTTGGCAGTGGTTTTCAAATTTTAGTGTGCATAAAATCACCAGAGGTATCTTGTCAAATGTGAGGGCCCTGAGCCTCACCTTGATAGATTTTGATAAGATATGTGGGTTACAGCCTAAGAATCTGCATTTTGTAAGCACCCCAGGTAATCTGAAGTGACTGATATATAATTCTCACATTAAGAAGCCCTGGAATGCAAAAGATTTGATACAAAAGCTGGTAAAACTTATTATTTGGCCAACTACATACATCAGTAAGGACTTTGTCACTTGCAAGTGACAGGTATCCAAACTAGTTTAAACAAAAACAGACATATATTGACTCATATAACTGGAAAGTATAGGGGTAGGACTGGCTTCAATAAAATACAACCTTCTGCTAGCTTTTGGAGGATGTTGTCAGGTCTTGATTTCTCTGTCCATCTTCCGGATTTCTTTTCCTCTATGTTGCTCCTTTCAGGCAGACTCCAAGAGGTAGCAAGACGGCCACCAGCAGTTCTATGTTTTTATGACATCTTCTCAGGACTTAATTGGAAAGACAATACTCTTACAACTGAGTCCCAATTGGACTGAGTTGTATCACATTCCAATCCCAAAGACAGTTTCCACGGCCAGTGGGTAGAATGCTCTGAATGGCCAGGCCAGAGTCAAACTCGTCTTCCTCCAGCCCTCCCTTCCTCCAGATGAGTTTGTGTGGAGCATGTATGAGCATATGTTTTTGTGGTTTGGGAGGTGTGGGGTCACGGACAGTTCCAATGACATGCCATGAATTGACTATGGAGTAGGGAGTGATCCCAACCTCCTAACAAAAAAATCAATATGTTGGTCATGTTAAACAGCCCAAATCTACTATATTACATATTTCACGTAAATAAATGTGAGTAAAATACTATTTCCCTCCAACTAGCTATTCATGGACAATCTTAGATTTCTACCTGCTAGTGACAGAGCACTAAGCTAACTTGTTCCATATGCAGCTTAGGCATACATGCTTAATAAATACATTTTAAATCTTGATAATTAGCATTGCTATGACTGAGTAGCTTTTGGAGAGCTTAGCTATTCAAGGAAGGATGGAGGACCCCTAACAAAACTGTTTCTGAATTAGAGCCTGTTGGATGGTTAGGATTACATTTTGTTGACTTGTGCTTTGAAATTCATGTCTTAAACTGACACCACTAACTATGATGATGGGATGATGAATTATCGTTAAGAAAAAAATGTCTGCTAAAACATCATCAATGAGAGGTGAGAGATAAAATAGGAGGCATTAAAAAAGAGCAGAAATAACTGATAGAACTCAGATAAAGGAGATGATTTCTAAAAGCTGTGTGTACTAATTAAGTCATGACTATAAAAGTGAGATGATTCTGTGTACATAAATGTGGGCAGGTAAGAGAATGGGGTGATGGAAATGAGTAATCAAAACATTGCTTTCCATTAGAAAGACCAGACCTAGTATTACTGTGGGCGCGAGACCTACAAATGTAACATAGTTTTATCAGTAATGTTATCCTGTGGAATAATTTCATAAAAGCTCATCTAGGAAGAAGTTTAACCTATTTATGCTGGAGGTTGCAAAATTTTGTGTGAAATATCAGCCCTTGGTGATGACCTTGAACAGTAGGATGTAAATAACTGCCAATAATGGAGTTATTGACAGTTATTTATATCCTACTATTCAAGGATGTAATATAGTAGTTATATGTATACATGTGGTTATATATATATATGTGGAGTTATTTATATAATGGAGACATAAATAACTGCCAATAATGGAACACTAAGCATAAAGGTGTAAGGCTGGGGTAAGCGGTACAGGAGAAAAAAAACAAACCTAAACAGTTGTGTGAAAGACTGGCAGGAGATAGAGAGCTAATGACTCTTGATCTCAGTTTTCTATTATTCCAGACCAAATGTGTCTCATTTGTGAATTATTTCTAAGCAATAACAATTCAAGTTTCAGTTGGATATTAACCATATGGGACCACCTTCCAGGCCTGCAGGCTGATACAGGTTTGACAGGACCAGTGTATATGTATGGCTTGTGACTCAGCAGATTCAGGCAGTAGCAACAGACAGCTTTTCAGTTATAACTTATTACCAAGGCCTCTGATGGCCTAAAATTTTAAACCAAAATGTCTGAAAGTGACCATCTTCAGCTCAAAATAAATATGACTCAAAAGAACTTGATTTATTGGTTCAAAATTTGAAAGTTCAAGAAATATGGTAAAATTTGGTGGTGGTATTCAAAAAAATTTGCCCAGGGGAATCTATCATTCTGTCAGGATTGCATGCTTTTAAAAAATATACAGTATTTTTTAAAATTATATAATTATATACAAATGTATATTTTACAATTTTCCCCAATGGATACTACATGGTATTATTGTGGATACTTACATTTTGTTTCTTGACACTTTTTCTAAGATGAATTGACCACGTATCCCATTTAGAGAAAAGCAAGTTCAGTGAAACTATAGTAAATTAGACACCAAGGAAAAGACAAAAGACACGAATGTGACTCGCTGTGATGTTAAGGGCTAGATACAGGATGACATCAGTATGTTGGCAAGAAAGGGAGATATGCAGCAAGGCGAGACTGTCTGATGTCCTGCCTGGGGTGGAACAAATGAAGGCAAATACAAAGCTACAGCAATAAATACAACTGTCTAAAACGTGCCCATCATGGTTATTAGTATATTTATTTTCTGATGCACAGGGGCCTATTTAATGTATATGATTCATATTTAACCTTTCTCTTTTTCCTCTTATGCTTTCATCTGTGTCAGCCCTGCTCTTGCCCTGACCTTCCACCCGTTCCAGGAGGATTCGCTTGATACTTGTGTTTTGTAAAAACTTCCTCTCTGTCTTTCAAGGTTTCTTTCTCCTCTACTTAACTGAAAGTTGGCTTTTACTTGACCATGAAACCTTCCTTATTACTCGCTCAATGGCTTCATTTACAGATAAGGGGTCTTGGGTTTCTCCAAGATAGCAGGTCTACAACAAAGGCTTGTGTTCTGATAGGGTATTTTAGGAAGCAATCCAGAGCACAGGGTGAGGAACTGGAAGAGTGAATCAGGAAGGAGGGAAAGCCAATACAAAGATGTGTTTCAAACTGATCACTGTGATGGACAGCTGAAGTGCAATCCATCTGGGATGCTCTGAGGAACCTTAAGGAAACCATCTCCATTGTTTGCTTAAGGGATGGAAGAGGGGAGTATTTATCCACCAGCTAAGTGTTGGTCAAGTGTCATTCTAATCAGTCTTACCTCCTGGTTTTTAGATCGCACATAAGTGAGTGCCACGTCAGTGCATTGTCAGGAAAGCTCTGGAACAGAAGACAAGAACTGAGTGGTGTAGTTGAGCTGAGATGCTGTCTGCTCACACTTACCTGAAGCTGGTTGCTGCAGCAGTTCCTGCAGTAAGCAGTGGCTCACGAGGATATAAAGGGAGGCACATGAAGTGTCCTATGCAAGAGGCAACCAATCCCCTGTAACAATTGTTACCCAGTCAACAATCATCTTCTGGAATCCATGACATCTCTCTAAACCACTCTCTCCCACACTTCAGCTTCCAAGATGCTGTTCCAACTTCCTCAATGATGGTGGCACTAAAGCCTCCATCTTCCTCTGTAACCTGGGCTCTGTCACTGTTTTCCGTGGCTTCAGTACACACGGTGATGACTATGTAACTCCCTGGCATCACAATTCCTCATCTTCTTAATCATTAACCAACTTCAGTGACTCCCAGCACAGCCATATCTGTGGTAACAGAATCACCCAGGGCTTCTGTACTTGTAAAGCTTGAACACAGGAATTTATAATGATTATCTTGGTACACATCATTTTCCTTTCTTGTCCCCTCCACTATTCTCCTTGTTCTGCTGTGCCCTCTAATGCTTTCCTTCTTCCCGGCCCACGTCCTAGCAACTCTGATTTGACTTGCTTTCATACCTAGCTTGGACTTCTCGAAATGAACAACCGTGTCAATAACATAGAGATATTACCTTAAAATCCTACATCACATTTTCCTACTGTCTGTATTCTTGGTTCTGTATCCTTGGTTATTATCAAGATGCTAGAGAAAATTCTCAAAACCATGATGCCACACTCAGCTACAAATTCACACTCCTTCATCTTTGCTTAAACAACAATCTTATTTAAGTGTTTTTGAATCCCTGTGCTAGTGGATGCCTTGCTTGCCTTTTCTGCATTCCCTAAACTGCAGCCCTTCATCTTACGTACTCATTCTCAGTAGAAGCCCTTGCTTTCTACTTAACTGGAAAAACAAAACAGTGACATTGTGACATAAGCCACCTCAACTTCTCTTATTTTCATCTCAAACTTTGTAGCCTTACCCAAACTCTCTTTGCATCTGTCTCTGAGGAAAAATTTCTTGTGGGGCAATTTCTACCCTTTAAGGCTATGATACCAAATGAAACGCAACAGGTCCAATATGAGCTCTTTATTAAACTATCTCTGTCCGCATGTACACAGCCTTCTATACTTTAAATGGCATTTCTCTTGGATGTGTCACTATTGTGCTACAGCAATCCATGGCCGCCCACAACACATCCACATATGGAAACAAATCATATTTTCCCTTCTGTGCCTTCCTGGAGGAGTCCTCTCATGCCCACCTGAATCAGGGCCCTGGCCTCCTTGCTGGTCTTTCCGATATTGTCACATTCATGACCTCAAATCATCTCTTTCATCAATCACTAAAGCAGTGCTCAAGTATGCAACCTTGCATAGTGTTCAGTACCTCTATAATGCAGCTCCCCACATACCCACAGCGAGTTTCTTAGCACATGCTGTATCTGTTACTGGGAACATTACCCCCTCCTTTGGATCATCCACATTATACTCATTCTCCACAAATTACATTGGTTTGTGATCATCCTCCCTTTCTCCAAATGTCAATTATATATATAGTCTGGAGTATATTAGACTATGCACTGTTTTTATTATTGTTTGTCTTTGTGGCTTCTCTTTAATGAGGAAGTCAACTCCTTAGGAGTGGAGACTTACCTTACGTATCTTTTGTAGTCCCAGCAATGGTGGCCACTTATTAAGCACTTCCTACGAATATCCTTTGACTTCATTTCAGTGAGTCAGAGCTTTGAAAGAGGAACCTACACATGTACAGCTGAATCTCAAATAGTATAAACCAGCACTTTGGAATTCATAATTGGAATGAATTGGCATGATGAAGATTATCTTCTTGTTCTTTACTGAATGTTGGTTGTGAATGACTAAGCTTTGTGTGAGTCTTGGACCATAAGGCTCATCCCTAAATTTACAGTTCCAACTAAGCACAGTGCCTAAGTGTTCATTCAAAACTATGTCAGTAATAAAATATCACAAATATAGCCTGTGTCTACACATCATAAATGCCCTAATTAAAACACAATGTAAGTGTCTAAAAACATCTGATTTTTAAAAAAATTTATAGAGCTATTTACAGCAAAAATTTTGAAATTTGATTTAAATATTTGGACTTTATATCAAAAACCTAAAATAAGAATTTTGCAGGTTGTATACTTATGGATATTTAAGAGTCATTAAAGCAAAAAAGAATTTAAGCAAAAACACTGCAAGTCTCTTTGCTTTTAAAAAGAAATTTGAGAGCCAGAGGTAGTGGCTTGTGTCTGTTATTCTCATCTACCTCAGAGGCTAAGGTAGGAGGGCTACTGGGTCCAAGACTTCAAGGCTGCAGTGAGCTATGATCAGGCCACTGAACTCCAGCCTCAGTGACAGAGAAGGACCCCATCTCAAAAAATAAAACAAATAAAATGGAATTTGATAAACATTGATCTAGTCTAACCTCTGGCCCCATGCGGGACTCTTCTCTAACAGCCACATTGTATTCCTCAACAGTGCTGCCCTCCATGATAGGAAGCTCACCTCCTCTCAAGGGCACCTACTGTCTTTGGAGACAGATTCCATTTTTTTCAGGAAAATTGAATTTTACAGGAATAGTACAAATTTAAATGCTGAGGGACTGGGCACATAGAGAAAGCAGGCCAGGTGTAATACAGTAGGGAGTTGTGGGGGCTGTGGGGGACCCAATGGGTGCAGGCCCGGCCTCAGGAGAGTGGGTGGTGTTATACCCCAGTGGCATGCTCCAGGGGGTGTCAGGGGCCCGTGTCACCAGCACTTCTGTGACTCAAGAGAAGCTGAAATCCAATGTTTATGTGAAAGCATAGGATTTTTCAATGTGAGCAACTAATTAAAAAGGTTAAGTAAGATACTACATGGAGGGTAGTAAATGAAACCCATCTATGGACTAAATTTGGCTTGTGGTCCTTCAGTTTATATAACTAGGGATTTAAAATTCTCCCTTACAACTTGACCTCTGGGAAAAAATGTATTAAACTCAATAAAAAATGTTAAATATCTAGGACTATTTTTTTCTATACTTATCCCAGTCTTCTTTATATTCCTTGACTCTTTTGAAGCCTAAATACAGTTAGGTTAAAAAATCAGTTACACATATCAATATTGAGAGAGCCATGATTTGACAGGTCTCTTAATGCAGAGGATCACTTTCTTTTATGAGGCCAGGTGCAGTGGCTCATGCCTGTAATCCTAGCACTTTGGAAGGCCGAGACAGGCAGATTGCCTGAGCTCAGGAGTTCAAGACCAGCCTGGCCAACACGGGGAAACCCCATCTCTACTAAAAATACAAAAAAATTAGCCAGGCATGTGGTGCATGCCTGTAGTCACTGCTACTTGGTGGAGGTTGCAGTGAGCTGAGATAGCACCACGGCATGCACTCCAACGTGGGAGACACAGCAAGACTTTGTCTCAAAAAAAAAAAAAAAAAAAAAAATCTGTTATGATTGTTTTGCTTACTTTTGGTCCTTTGTTAAAATTTTCATGTGGCAACCATAGCTAGTATTCTCTAGTCTTGCCAGTTTTACATCATAAGCAAATTTAATAATCATGGTGTCTATGTCCTGAGTTAGATTATGAGTTAAAACTTAGCTAAGCTTTCCTGGACCGAGATAATCGTTTATGGTCGGCCACTTGTCCTGCCGTCCTGACCCCCAACCAGTTGGCATCCATCCTTGAGTCTACAATCCTTAAATCCTTGGAAAAAATTACTCAATCTGCTGAAATCATTATATTAACATCCAACCTATGTTTCTCTTTCTTGATATGAAGATATCAAGGCTGAGTTTGTTAGTCTGCTAAAATAAAAATACATTGTCTAAATTATTGTTCTCATTTACTAAGTTGTTTCCACTTAAAATGGAGCTGAGGTCAGTGCTACTGTTTTTGCACAATTTGGGGGCCTTGGTTCATTTGTCTTTTGCCCAAAAGGCAACCCCTAAGCGTAACTCATATGCGTGAAATATAATACAGCTGGTTGCCCTGGAGCTGTGCAGCCCTGCAGCCTGAATGAGGTTAACTTGACAATAATATCCTCGAACCTTCTCTGCATCTCTGCTGGCTCCTGGTGATTATGTTCATAGGCCAGACTTCAACAAAAAACAAAACAATGCCTGACTAACAATTTGCTGGCATCATATGTCAGACGTACTTCAGAATGATTTTCTCTGATAAATACTTTCGTAACATGAAGTTATAGAAGAAACTGTAATCTGGTTATAGAATCAATTTTTAATCTTAGTAAATGCTATGTAACCCCAGAGAAAATCTAAATGGTGGTGGTTTTCCATGTATATTATTCACTTACACTTAATCCATGTATCCACTGTAGTCAAGATGATCTTTTAGAGCAGGGGTCGGTAAACTCTCTTGTAAAGGGCCAGATAGTAAATAGTTTCAGCTTTGCAGGCCTCCTATGGCTTGTCACACCTTTTTTTTTACTTTTTCTAGCAGTTATAAATGTTTTAATATCTTGTAAGTATCGTCTCACTGTCTTAGGTTTTTTCTCTTTATTTTTGACACTATGGACATACACTGTGCTAAGTAGTTTTTAGGTATCAACTCAGCAGATCCTCGTAATAACTCAAGAAATAGGTACCCCTATTGTCTCCATTGTTTAGATTGGAAAACTAAAGCGTAGTATGGTTTCGTGGGGGAGGGATTAAGTAACTTGGCCAAGATTAGATGATGATTTTGCTCTTGCAAAGAATTTCTTCATATTGTATCTTACATACATTAGAGGGTGCAAATAAATGCAAAGTAGATACAAAGAATTGTTATTTATTTCTATATAAGGTAAAGTGGCCTCTGCCTTTGACTTTTTTTCTTTATACCACAGAATATAACTGCAGAAGTATGTTTTTACTATATTTTGGAATGACAAACTGATATGAAAATATTTTAAATAGCATGCCAAAAATGTCTTCACTGTGCACAAAATGGACAAAGTCCAAATGTTAGTTTAAATTTCATATTATCTACCAATCTTCCCAGAAGAATGTGAAAGATGTTATTGTTTAAGTCACGTAGTCCTTCTGAATAATCTTTTCTTTGTAAACAGTTGGCAATCCCAACTCTGGATTTTTCCATTTAATGTTCAAGGGAAGCTCATTTTTAAGATCATTTTTAATCAGCGTATCTGTCAACTTCTTTTTTGACCTTTACTTTGCCATTACTTTCTGGTACTCGTGGTTATTTGACTTGAAGTTTTAAACTGCTGATGACTTTCCTCGTTAACACTGCAATTTCCTATTTACTAAGACTTGCATTTCCCCCATATTTTCTCTAACACTGAAAATGAATGGTTGTTTCTAAAAGTTGTAATTTTTACATTAACATTTTTCTTTTTTGAATTAGTATTTTTCTGTAAGACAATGGTAGGGAGCTAGTGAAGGGTGTTATTTATTTTGGAATCCAAAAGTTAAAAAGAGAGAAAATAACATAATAAATTTTGTTGTGAAACAAAGGCTTGAAACAAAAATACCCCATAAAGACTCTAACCATGGGGTGAATAAAGAAAAGGAGAAGGGGAAGGAGAAATTGTGTGGGAAGAATCAGGGATGACACTAGAGATGTCTTCACCAAGTCAGAAGTTAGAGGACAGTAAGAAGCAGGCAACCAAAGGATTTCTTCAAATTTAAATAGAAAGCCATATCCAGGTACCTGTAAATCCAAGTTGCTAAAAATGCCTCCAGACCAATCCACTGATCCCTGAACGTGAGGACAGCTGGCTAGCAGAATGTTTCATACAGAATGCGTGTATGATACCATTCGAGAGGAAGACCTGTGACCAGCAGGAGGTGACCATATTAAAACCTTTTTTAGGCAAACAGGTATTCACATTTCTTGCTTTTCTTGTGTTGGTTTTCCTCTCTGTGGGATACTGTGCAGCTACCTCTGTCACCACTAATTGTCCCCCTTTTTGGGATATATTGCAGTTAAATTGTTTATCTTCTCCAAGAAATTTAAAATTATGCTTTTTCAGGAGGGTTCTTCCTTTTTTTTCCATTTCCTCCTCCTTTATTGTACTTTAGGTTCTAGGGTACATGTGCAGATCATGCAGGATTATGGCATAGGTACACGCATGGCAATGTGGTTTGCTGCCTCCATCCCCCCTGTCACCTACGTCTGGCATTTCTCCCCATGTTATCCCTCCCCAACCTCCCCCACTCCCCCGCTGTCCCTCCCTTGGCCCCCTGCAACAGACCCCAGTGTATGATGCTCCCCTCCCTGTGTCCAAGTATTCTCATTGTTCATCACTCGCCTATGAGTGAGAACATGCGGTGTTTGATTTTCTGTTCTTGTGTCAGTTTGCTGAGAATTATGGCTTCCAGATTCATCCATATCCCTACAAAGGACACAAACTCATCATTTTTTATGGCTGCATAGTATTTCATAGTGTATATGTGCCACATTTTCCTTGTCCAGCCTATTGTTGATGAGCATTTGGGTTGGTTCCAGGTCTTTGCTTTTGTAAATAGTGCTGCTATGAACATACGTGTGCATATGTCTTTATAACAGAATGATTTATAATCCTTTGGGTATATACCCAGTAATGGAATTGCTGGGTCAGATGGAATTTCTATTTCTAGGTCCTTGAGGAAGCACCACACTGTCTTCCACAATGGTTGAACTAGTTTACACTCCCACCAACAGTGTAAAGGTGTTCCTATTTCTCCACATCCTCTCCAGCATCTGTTGTCTCTAGATATTTTAATGATCTCCATTCTAACTGGTATAAGGTGGTATCTCAACGTGGTTTTGGTTTGCATTTCTCTAGTGACCAGTGATGATGAGCATTTTTTCATGTTTGTTTGGCCTCATAGATATCTTC
The DNA here is from genome assembly GCA_036589455.1 of Ateles fusciceps. NCBI lineage: Eukaryota > Metazoa > Chordata > Mammalia > Primates > Atelidae > Ateles > Ateles fusciceps. The sequence continues at coordinate 466,665 of JAZHEH010002842.1, forward strand.
TTTTGAAAAGTGTTTGTTCATATCCTTCTCCCACTTTTGGATGGGTTTATTTGTTTCTTTTAAATCTGTTTTAGTTCTTTGTAGATTCTGGATATTATACCTTTGTCAGATGAGTAGACTGCAAAAATTTTTTCCCATTCTGTTGGTTGCTGGTTCACTCTAATGATTGTTTCTTTTGCTGTACAGAAGCTCTGGAGTTTAATTAGATCCCATTTGTCTATTTTGGCTTTTGTTGCCAGTGCCTTTGGTGTTTTAGTCATGAAGTCCTTGCCTATGCCTGTGTCCTGAATGGTTTTGTCTAGGTTTTCTTCTAGAGTTTTTATGGTGTTAGGTCTTATGTTTAAGTCTTTAATCCATCTGGAGTTAATTTTAGTGTAAGGTGTCAGGAAGGGGTTCAGTTTCTGCTTTCTGCACATGGCTAGCCAGTTTTCCCAACACCATTTATGAAACAGGAAATCCTTTCCCCATTGCTTGTTTTTGTCAGGTTTGTCAAAGATCAGATGGTTGTAGATGTATGGTGTTGCCTCCAGGGCCTCTGTTCTGTTCCATTGGTCTATATCTCTGTTTTGGTACCAGTACCATGCTGTTTTGATTACTGTAGCCTTGTAGTACTGTTTGAAATCAGGTAGCATGATGCCTCTGGCTTTGTTCTTTTTGCTTAGGATTGTCTTGACTATGTGGGCTCTCTTTTGGTTCCATATGAAGTTTAAGGTGGTTTTTTCCAGTTCTGTGAAGAAGGTCATTGGTAGCTTGATGGGGATAGTGTTGAATCTATAAATTACTTTGGGCAATATGGCTATTTTCAAGATATTGATTCTTCCTAACCATGAGCATGGAATGTTTCTCCATCTGTTTGTGTCCTCTTTTATTTCACAACCAAAAAAGTCCAGATCCAGACGGGTTCACAGCTGACTTCTACCAGATGTACAAAGAGGAGCTGGTATCATTCCTTCTGAAACTATTCCAAACAATACAAAAAGAGGGAATCCTTCCCAAATCATTTTATGATACCAACATCATTCTGATACCAAAACCTGGCAGAGACTCAACAAAAAAAGAAAACTTCAGGCCAATATCCATGATGAATATAGATGCAAAAATCTTCAATAAAATACTGGCAAACCGATTGCAATAGCACATCAAAAAGCTTATCCATCACGATCAAGTAGGCTTCATTCCAGGGATGCAAGGCTGGTTCAATGTATGCAAATCTATAAGTAATCTACCACATAAACAGAACCAAAGTCAAAAAACACATGATTATCTCAATGGATGCAGAGAAGGCCTTCAACAAAATTCAACAGCCCTTTATGCTAAAAACTCTCAATAAACTGAATATCAAAGGAACATATCTCAAAACAATAAAAGCTATTTATGACAAACCTACAGCCAATATCATATTGAATGGGCAAAAACTGGAAGCATTCCCTTTGAAATCTGCCACTAGACAAGGATGCCCTCTCTCACCACTCCTATTCAATATAGTATTGGAAGTTCTAGCCAGAGCAATTAGGCAAGAAAACAAAATAAGGAGTATTCAATAGGAAAGGAGGAAGTCAAATTGTCTCTCTTTGCAGATGACATGATTGTATATTTAGAAGACCCTAGCATCTCAGCCCAAAATCTCCTTAAACTGATAAGCAACTTCAGCAAAGTCTCGGGATACAAAATCAATGTGCAGAAATCACAAGCATTTCTATACACCAATAACAGACTAACAGACAGCCAAACCATGAGCAAACTCCCATTCACTATTGCTACGAAGAGAATAAAATAACTAGGAATACAACTAACAAAGGATGTAAAGGACCTCTTCAAGGAGAACTACAAACCACTGCTCAAGGAAATAAGAGAGAACACAAACAGGAGGGTTCCTCTACTAGAGATGATTTTTAAATATAAAGCAGTGTAACTAAAGAAATCATGTGAGATTTCAAACCTAGAATCCTTTTTTATTTCAATTTGGACAAGGAAAATTGGCTAAAGAATTAGAAGATTCAGGTACTGTTATACTCCATCCTTGAATCTTAATTCATCGAACAAATGTTAAGTTTTCTTTCAAGTTTGACAAATAAGTTTCCAATCTTGGTTCGTTAATTTTACACTAAACTAAAGTCAAAGTAAAACATGTTAAATACCTCAAGAAAATTCAATTAGAAACCTGGATGATTTTTTAATATCATCACAAAAATGCAATATATGAAATTTAAAAAAAATCTTCTTTCCCTAGTTTTCATGGCTTTAAACCTCTGTCAGTGTTAAACTTTTAAAAACTATCTAATTTTAAGTATTGGTTTTCCTGCCTCAATATTTTAATTAATAAAACTGCATGTTATTTTTAGCATGGTAATCTAATCAATAGGACAACTTCTACCAGGATACAATAATTAGAAATCATCTTTTACAGTAGAATCAACATTAATTTTCTATGATGTAAATTATGATGAAAATAAAATAGAATGTACAAGGAGGATTAGAGCATGGAGTGTATTTATTTATATGGTGCTTTCAAATCAACTCTTAAAAATGATTTAATTGCCAATTCATTCAAGAACCTGGTTGGTTATGGTTTTAATGTTTTTATGTTCAGGGACAAATTTTTCATAGCCCCTGAGCTGGTTATATTAAGCAAGTTTGACGTGCAAGGCTCCGAGCAGGGTGTTTTCACATAGTTCACTGCAAACACTGTACGGTGTCCCAGTTCAGCACTTGTCCCCTAGGAAGCATTGCCAGTCACAATCTGTGAGAAAAAAAATTGGATGTTTTTCCACATTGCAACAAACCATTGGTTGAACAGAAAGGACTGACCTAATCAGAAAGGCATGCTGACCTAATCTGAAGGTAGATGGATGCCTGGAAGGTAAATATAGATATATCTAAAAACATTTCCTCATACAGAATGTTCCTCATGTGTTAGACACTGGGTAGATTTTTTTAAAACCTTTTATGGAAGTATCACGTACATGCAAAAAAAAAAAAAAAAAAAAACTAGGTGTAGAGCTCCATAAATTTTTATAAATTATACTTGTAAAATCAGCACCCAAATCAAGAAACAGAATATTATCAGCACCCCTGAAGCTATTCCTTCTTCCACCTTGCAAGTAACCCCTTCCTGTCGTCTATCAGCATAGTGTCATTTTGCCTGTTTTGAAACTATTTCTATAATTGAAATGTTATGTATATACTATTTTATGTGACTTCTTTCGTTGTTGAGATTTAGCCATATTGTATGGAGTGGTGTTCCTTTTTTTCTCATTCTATCATGAATATACCTTGATTTATTTATCCATTCTACTGTTGATGAGCTTTTGGGAAATTTCCAGTTTGGGGCTTGCAGTGGGTCCATGAACATTCTTGTGCGTGACTTTCAGTTAACAGATGTATGTGAGAAAAAAATCCACATTCCATGATCTGGCATGCAAGTCTTTAAAATATGACTCCTGCTAAGCTTGCAAACCCAAGTCTAATTTCCTGTTGCTCATTTTACTCTGTTGCTTCACCTCTGCAGCCCACCACAACCCCGTCTTCCCTCATTGTGCTCCATTCCCTGCATGAGACATCCATGCTCCCACTCACCTGCTAGAAACTACTGATCTAGAATGCTGTTTGTTTCCATGCCTGTGCAACTGTGACTGATTTTCTCCTCCATGAAGGTTGCTTCTGTCCTCCCTTCCATTTGCCAAAGTCACATTCACCTTCTCATCTGTTTTCACATCAGTCATCACTAAGTTCTGCGGCCACCTGTCTACATGGTCCCCTAGAGGTTAGTTTATGTATCTAGCCTCCCTGCTTTGTCGAGCTCCTCGGGGATGAGTGACGATCTAGAATGTTCTTATTTTCAATGTTGAACATAGATGCTCAGTGAATATTTATTGAATGTATAAAAGAATTTCTTGAATCCTAGGAGGCAAAAACGGGCTTTCTTAATAGTGGAATAGGAAGATACTACTTTTCTCATTTCTTACTACTATAATCAAGTTTTGTTTCTTTGCTTATCAGGTTTTTTTTGAAACAGAGTCTCACTCTTGTTGCCCAGGCTGGAGTGTAGTGGTGCCATCTCTGAAGTTGCTCACTGCAACCTCCGCCTCCTGGGTTCAAGCGATTCTCCTTCCTCAGCTTCCCGAGTAGCTGGTACTACAGGCGCCAGCCACCACGCCCAGCTAATTTTTGTATTTTTAGTAGAAATGGGGTTTCATCATGTTGGCTAGGATGGTTTCGATCTCTTGACTTCGTGATCCACCCACCTCAGCCTCCCAAAGTGCTGGGATTACAGGCATGAGCCACTGCTCCTGGCCATTTTATCAGTATTTTTTAACTAGGTGTTTGCAATGATAGTGCTTCCGTATATATATTTTAAAGTGCCATCTCTTTGCAATTATCACATCCATGAATATGAAGACTTGTTGGGATATGGTGAGATTGAACAATACGCTTTGAATAAAAGATCATAGACAAAATTCCTGAACTTAAATTTATTTTAAAACATGGAAGCACAGAGAGTTCCAAATGGAGTGTGCATAAAGGGTGGACTGTGTATTGTCTTCATTGCCACTCCTCAGCCTTTGCCTCCTCCTGTTTCCATTCCACAGTGTGTAAAACTGATGCGCTAACCTAATTATGCAGGAGTGAGGTGTGACTGGTCATAATGTTGCTTTCAGAAAAATCTGGACAATCCCCACAAAATCTGGTATATTTAAAAAAAATCCTTGTAAATGTTAAAATTAGAAATAATGTTAAAAATATAATGCCTAGGTAAAACAAATGAAAACCTACAAATAAATCTTCTCCGAACTATAAAGCCCCAAGTGATTCATAAACCCTTTTCCAGAAAATAAAAAAAATTGTAAAGGAATCAGTTGCTTATAAATGTGTAAATTCTTCACCTTTTCCTGAAGGTATTTTATGTGGACGCAGTCATCACTCAGAATATTTAGCTTTTAATTTAACCTTTAAAATCTAGGAAGGCTGATTTTTAAAAAATCGGTTACAAGAATATATTATAAAAACAAGATAGTGGCACTATTAAGACAGAAAAGTCTCCCTGAAGTGCTTTGCAATAATTAAGTAAATAACAACGCACTAGAAAAAGTTAATTTTCCAAACAGTTTTACTCTGACAGCATTCCAGATTTTATCACCAAGTTCTAAAGAACAGAAATGTGCTGAACAAAGGGAAGACACACTTTCAGACAAGTTGCAAAAAGAAAATAAGGATTAAATATTTTTCACACTTTGTTCAAAAGTGCACATTTTGATTTTGTTCTTGCTGAAATAATGCTAAATTATAGTATGAAGCCTGTGTTAGTAACTGTTCTTCAATAGCCATATTATCCAGGATTATTAGCATTAATACTAAATTAGCATTAGCTGGCTGTTATTGTTTATAATTTTTTTCTACTTTTTTTGAGTTCCATGAATGTAAACATTGTGTAATCTCCCTCTTTCTCTCAAGGGACATAACATTTTACAGTGAAAATAACTGTGGCCCAGAAACCTGCAGACTAAAAATCAAAATGTGATTCGCTACCAAGTGGTTTTGTGACCTTAGACAAGTTATTCACCTTTCACTGACTCTTGTTTAAAGGGATTGGGCTGGACTAGGGCTGTGTAAGGTCTTTTCCAGCTCTAATATGAAATGACTCTTCTCTGGACCTGTATTAAAGAGGATTATGCCTTATAACATACCCCTGTTCCAGACTCAACCCTTTCTCTACCAGTTTTGAATTAAGAATCTTCTAGTTGAAAGTAAACCCATCTCAATCAGCCAAAGAAACACTTTATTGGCTCACATAACTGAAAAGTTCTGGGGTAGATTTAGATTTTTGAAGTCTGGAGGGGATCAAAGGGCTCCAAATGTGTCCTCAAAATCCAGCTCCTCAAGTTCTCCTCCACTCTGCTTTCCTTTCACTCAGGCTTCATTCTCAGGCAGGTTTTCTCCCCGTGCTGTTCTCTGGTAACTCCAGGCTTGCCTCATCTTTCTTTCTTCTTTCTTTTCTTTATTTTCTTTCTTTCGTTTTGAGACAGAGTCTTGCTGTGTCACCCAGGCTGGAGTGCAGTGGCGCAATCTCAGTTCACTGCTACCTCCACCTCCCAGATTCAAGCAATTCTCCTGTCTCAGCCTCCTGGGTATCTGGGACTACAGGCTCCTGCCACCACATCCGGCTAATTTTTGTATTTTTAGTAGAGATGGGGTTTCACCATGTTGGCCAGCCTGGTCTCAAACTCCTGACCTTTAGGGATCCACCCACCTCGGCCTCCCAAAGTGCTGAGATTACTGGTGTGAGCCACCAAACCCGACCCCATCACCATTTTCTGAAGTGAGAAATAAATATTTGTTCATTAAATAACTGTGGCAGCTATGGAAGAGTGACACTCAGATTGCAATCGACTGATCTCCATCTGCATTGACTTCAGTATCCACCACAGCACCCCGGCTCAGACCATATTCTTCCTGCACAGCCCCATCTTCATGACTTAGCATGGTGGGGTTCTGGGGCCTGATACTTCTACCCAATGCTGTGCTCCTCTATGGGCAATCTTTGATTGGAAGCTTCCCATTGGGTTGGCCAAGGCTCAGATAGGACTGCATGGCAGTCTGAGGCTCTCCAATTTGCTTCCTCTCATTTTCCTTACACACTTTCAGAGTGCGTCTGCAAGTCTGAAAGCTTTCCCTGTTTAATCCTGCTTTCTTGCCCTGTATCTTTCACAGGTGTTACCCCCTCCCAGTAAACCTCATGCATTCCTGGCTCTGCCTCAGCATCTACCTCCTGGGCGACCTACACTGGTGGTGAGATGGGCTTTCAGGCTGAGTCATTCAGCACTCACCTAGCAATGAGGACCTCATTGTCGGTGGTAAACAGAGCACACATAGTTCCTGGCACGAGGTGCTGACCCTACTGCTCATACCTTTACAGGCAGTGACCTAGGACAGTGTTGGAGTGGAAGGGAACACCTTGCCTGCTACAATAATTCAGGACTTTGAAAAAGGCTGAGTAGATGAGAAGAGAATAATGCATACGAGGACAATAAAGTTGGCTTTCTGTTATTAGATTGAATCGAAACCCTGCAGAAGAATAATGAAAAGCTAAGGGCAGTTAACAAACTGAAAACTCAGTGAGTGGTCCAGGGGGTCTCTTTGGCAGCTTAAAAAGCAGTCCTTACCATCAGAAAAATCTGAAAACCAACCTCAGGGCTTGGAATCACTGAGATTCAGAGATGATGAGATGTTTGGTAGAGGCATGACTAATAATCGAGCACTAGTTGGGAATATTAGGAAGCTTGAATAATGGATAGGGATATCTGAGTTGATATCTTTGAAGAGTCTGGTTTCCCAGATTCCTCAGAGCCTATGTAAGGAACCCACTCATTCCTGTTAAGAGACAGAACTCTCTGCATGTGAGGGGACACTGTAAGGGCTTCTTTCCAGCAAGGCATCAGGGTTGACTCAGGGTTTGCCTGCACTTCTCCTGGTTGCATGTTGATACCTAGGATTAAGTTTCTGCATAACCCACATCTGTGCTGGCCTGATAACAAGACAGCAATCATGTTCAAAAGTTGCTACAAAAAATAGTCAGCATCTACCAGCAGAAGCCGGGAAGTACTCCTGGGATTGGATTTTGAGGGTGCTAGACAAAGGAGACCAGAACATAAGATTGGAAGAAGGAGAGTTTATGGACTTAGGGGTACTCTCTCTTGGAATAGAGGATTTCACCCTGGCAAGGACCTCAGGAACATGATATGCAGCCTTGGATTTAGTAAATATGCTACTTTTGATTCTCATTAAGAAAGGGGAACAGAAAAAGTCCACATCTATATGGTATGGAGAGCACAATGCATTTACAATTTTGCCTCAGGGCTGTGTTAACTCTGCCATAATATAGTCGTAAGTGATACGAACCATCTGAAAAGCCCTCAGAATATCATGTTTATCCATTGCATTGATGATATTATGCTGATGGGACACACAGACTGAGTAAGGTACATGTACTACAGAGGACAGGAAATAAACCCTTTGAAGATTCAGGGGCCTGTCACATGGGTAAAGTTTTTAGGGACCCAGCAGTCAGAGACATGCTGAGACATCTGAGACATCCCCCTCTAAAGTAAAAAACAAACAAACAAAAAAACGAATTGTGGCATCTTGTATACCCTACAGGAAAAAGAAAGGAGCACAGTGCCTTGTAAGCTGCTTTGGGTTCTGTAGACAACACATTCCATACCTAGAAACACTACCTCAGCTGATCCACACTGAGGCGACAGGTATCAGATCCACACTTCATGTGCAAGCAACCCTGCTGCTTGGACCATGTGATCAGGCAGACCCTATGATTTTGTTCAGTGGTGGGAAAAGATACATTGGTATTTATGGAAATGTCCAGTTGGAGAATCTCAATCCAGACACCTGGGATTTTGAAACAAATCCAAGTCATCTGCAAAAGAGAAATACATACTTTTTCAAAAACCGTCAAAACCAGTAGAGATGATAAGGGAGGACAAAGAGAATGGAGAGGAGAAGGGAAGTGAATATCAGCTGCAAGAAGGACTGCCTTCAGAAGAACAACCCTTGGGAAGCCTGCAGGGCTGCCCCCTGAGTGTTTATGGAGAAGTAGATCCACACTGCGCAGGAACGGCCTGTGGCCACCAGGGAGGTGCGCTGGATGCAGCTCTCCTCCGGAAAGAGCCTGCTACTCAGCTGTGAGGCACACAGATGGTTGACAGCTTTCTGAAGCAGTATCTTTGGGGTATGTTACAACTTTTGAACCAAGCTCACCGTCTTCCCTGAGGGTCCTCAAACAATGAGCAAACATGATGCGGGTGCCAGGGCCAGCCACTTCTGCCTGGCATGGGGGGGATTCCTTTAACACACTATCTAACCCTACTTTTCTAGCATCTGAGACTCTCTTTGCTCAATTCTCCCACTTCCCTTTCATAAATCTCGACTCTATAGCTGGTCTAAAACATCTTCTCCCTAAATCCTCTTGCACTCCTGTCTCTTGAATGGACTGGGGTGATATCCCAGGAACCCTTTCTTTACTATTTTCACATTTGTAAGAAAATAAAATGTAATTATTTTTGCTCTCCTCCAGTTATATCACGCAACAGGTCTGTTTCAGGACAGTTTCTGATTACATGGTGAGAAGCGCGTCAACACCATGGAAGGGCAGGTGCTAGTATAAGAATTATGGCCTCTTTTTAATGGTAAGCATATTTTTGCATCCTTAGCTCCTGTTTCCTACATCATTTTGAGTTTGAGTCTCAAAATATTACTTGAATTATTTGTTAGTCTCTTTCTCTGTCTCAACAGTACCTTTGTAAGAACTTTAAAGGCGTTTTCTTTCACTGGTATTTAACGAACACTGATTTTAAGGGGGATCTAGTTTCTTTTTTCTCATCCTCTTATTTTTTTCTTCCTCTGGTATTAGTCTTTTCTGTTGCTTTTATTAAGCTATCTTTGAGTTCAGAAGGCAGAGAGAATTTTTTTTAAAAAAGAAAGCTTGCCTACCAGCTAGTTTTATATTTTTTCCCCAAGCACTCAACAGTCTAATCTTTTTCCCATTTAAAATGAGAATGAGTTTAGCAAGAAATTGACTTGATGTTAGGACAGGAGCTCCGGGAAGCTCTAATCTCAGTGACAGCCTTAACAAACCAATCCCGCTCTCTGGCCTCGTACATATTGAACAGGACGTGTTCTTTCCCGGCCCTCCAGGTAGGAAAGTAAGCCTCTAAAGCATGTTGGTGAGGGCTCTTTACTCACTCTTTTGGTTTGTTCTTCGGTACTTTCAGGATCTTGGGTCTTTGCAATATATTCCCTACCCTTTTAGAAGCAGAAGAATATAAAACAGAAACTGGACTTTGGTTGCCTTTGAAATGTTTGCTCTAGTTTTACTGTCAGAACAGCTCTCAAACCGGTGATATTTAAAAATTTCTCGAAATTTGAGTCTTTAAAGCAATATCTTGTTTTTCGTTTTCTCTTTCTACAGAAAGAAATGAATGACATGCATTTTGTGGGCTAGGGAGAAGGAGTCTTGCCTCAGAGAAAATAGTATGATAATGATCTGTAACACTGCTTATTGGTTATCAGTAAGTGTCCATGCCAGTGACCCTCAAACTTTGGAGCACATCATAATCACCTAGAGAACATTTTAAAACACAGATTTCTGACCCCGCTCTCAGCATGTTTTATTCAATAGGGGAAGGCCGAGGATTAGCATTTCTAACAAGTTCCCAGGTGATGGTGATAATGCTGGTCTCGGGACCACTCTTTGAGAACTACTGATCTATGCCATTGCTGTCATTACCCAACAGGAAAACAACAAAACAAAACAAAAAACCTCACATTTCTAAGAGCTGGTTAATTGAACTAGGGGGTTATGACTGTTTTATATCATAACTGAATTAACAGGGAAGGTTACAAAGTCTGATTTATTTTAGGACAAATAATTATTCAGTTAAAACTGCCATTTATCTTCTCTGTCTGGCGGGTGATATTGCATTCCTTTGCTTTTTGCAAAAATGTGTATGTTTTTGGTAAAACAAAAACTGGAAACTAAAAAGTATAAGCTATGTTGAAAACTCTTAGGTTGTCTCAAATACTTATTGAAGTCAATGTAGTTTATGAAGTTTTTTCTGTAAAAGTGAAGCTTACTAAGATGCACTGTGGAGGATTGTTAGGAACGTTAAAACAAAGAGTCTGCACAGAATGCCTAACAGTAGCAGATAATCAAGAAATATTAATTTTTCATTTCTTTAACCATTTCAACACCATTAATTCTCTCTCTCTCTTTGTTTTTGAGACAGAGTCTCATTCTGTTGCCCAGGCTGGCGTGCAGTGACTCGAGCTCGGCTCACTGCAACCCCCATCTCCCAGGTTCAAGCCATTCTCCTGCCTTGGCCTCCCTGGTAGCTAGACTTATAGGCATGCGGCACCATGCTGGCTAATTTTTGTACTTTATTTTATTCATTTTTTTGAGACAGAGTTTCATTCTTGTTGCCCAGGCTGGAGTACAATGGCGTGGTCTCACCTCACTGCAACCTCTGCCTCCCAGGTTCAAGTGATTGTCCCATTTCAGCCTCCCAAGTAGCTGGGTTTGCAGGACCATGCAACTCCACCCAGCTAATTTTTGTATTTTTAGTAGAGACGGGGTTTCACCATGTTGGCCAGGCTGGTCTTGAACTCCTGACCTCATGTGATCCATCTGCCTTGGCCTCCCAAAGAACTGGGATTATAGGCATGAGCCACCACACCTGGCCCCATTAATTCTTTGTGGTCATATTTTTAAAAATATATTTTGTACTGAAAGTGAGAGAAATAGAGGGAAAGTTACAAATTTTATTAAATGTTAGATTATGTTTCATTATATATTGCAAGAATTGGAATTGGGGATTTTTTTTTTAAATTTTTTTTACAAAAAAAGATAATAGGAACAATGCCTTCAATACAGACTAGGCACGTTAGTTTAGATTATTATTAAAAATTCAATTTTTAATTGAATCTATAGCCAAATCCGTGTAATACTACCAATAATAGCTTTTCCATGGAAGTATGTTTACATGTTAGTGACTATGCTAAACACTTTATATTGCTTACCTTGTTTCATCCTTATAATAACCCTGCAAGGTATCTTTTCTGACTTTTACACATATTTGTTCATTGCTCTCTCCTCTTACCTCTAGTGAAATCTTTGATGAAAAGGGGCTTTGTTTTATACCCTGCAGTAGCCCTGCTGCTTAAAAGAACACTTCACATATAGTAGGTGCTTAAGGAGATTTTATCAAAATAAATTCATGCGTCGATGAAGGGAAATCTTGAAGTTAAGCAATTTGTCTTGGCCAATATTAAAATCCAAGAGCTCTAACTCAAGTTTTCCCCCTCCTGACTCTTCATATACCCTGCAGAAGATGAACTTTTCTCAACTATTTAAAAAATATCTGAGGGATTTGTATTACTTTCTTTGCAGCTTTCAGATGCTAAGAATATCGTATGTCATATCAAAATGTGGTTGAAAAGAAATGTATAGTTTAGGTAAAAGCTTAAAATAAACTCAGGGTGAAGGTAAGAGCATCTTTTATGGAGGAAACTGGAGGAAGCAAGTTACTCTGAGACCTGTCTTTGTGTAAAACTGGATTGAAAATGGTAAGACATCTGGTATCACCAACTGGGGTTCTCTCTTTCCCAACTTGTTAAGTGCCTGCAGTCTCTCCTACAGTGAAGGGTATGGTTGAGGCTTGGTTGAAGCCATTTCTCTAAATCCCACAAAGTATAAAAATGGTGATGGGATAAACTTGATTCTTGATATCCCTCCCTCATATTACAGATATAGGCCAAAGGAACAATAGACGACCACAGTATTATTGATGTGTACAGTTGCCTGATTTTAAGTTCTAAATCATAAATCAAATGAAAATCATACCTCATAATACAAAACTTCTTATTATACTAGAATTCTTAGAAATGTGTTATTTTTTTGCTTTTAATAAAAGGAAAAATGTCACATTTTACTCCTATATCCCTTCCCCTTTGGCTTCATTGAAAATCAGAACCATCTTTATCTCCTTCACTGGTGAATACTTTCAAATTTGGTTATTTCAAATAAACACTGTTGAACTTAATCCTCATAAGCATCAATGAAGAGTTACTTCTATTATTTTCATTTCAGATTAAGTGGATTTCTATTTGTCTCTTAATTTTAACTGGATTTTTGAATTGAACTCTCTCCTTCTACAATAATGGAACTCTTGATTTTTATCGGGCCACATCATCTATAATATAGACTTAATTTCCCAGCTTATTCCAGCTGTTTGTGGCCATGGGACTAGATTGTGCCCAATGAGATTTGAGAGTAGTACATGTCATGACCAAAACATATTCTGAAGGGCAGTGTAGACGCCCTTCTCTCCCCTCACTCCCAGTACTTCTGTCCTGCAATGTGGATGTGGTAGCTGATCATCTTGGACTGTGTGGACTAGCCCAACACCCCTGACATGGTGTAACAAGAAGACAGAAGGAGCCCAGTCTCCTGAATAAGAATATATCTGACTTGAACCATCTACTTTTAAATATTAACATGAGAGGGAAACAAACTTCTGTCTTATATAAGCAACTATTAATTTGGGTCGGTGTTACACAAAGCTAAGGTAAGGTTACATACAGTACATTTTCCTTCTGTATTGTTTAATATATCTTTTAAGAAAAAAGTTAAAAATAAGGAAATCATAATGATCCAAGATCGTTAGCAACAGTGAAATCTCCAAGTGAAAATACTTAATATCATTTTTCAAAATCAAACAGAATAACACTGCGGGCATGGTGGCTCACGCCTGTAATCCCAGCACTTTGGGAGGCTGAGGTGGGTGGATCACCTGAGGTCAGGAGTTCGAGATTAGCCTGGCCAACATGATGAAACCCCGTCTCTACTAAAAATACAAAAATTAGCTGGGAGTGGTTGCATGTGCCTACAATCCCAGCTACTTGGGAGGGTGAGGCAGGACAATTGATTGAACACAGGAAGCGGAGGTTGCAGTGAGCCAAGATCATGCCACTGGACTGTGGACACCATCTCAAAAAAAAAAAAAAAATTGACAAAACTTTGGTTTAGATGTTTTCCCTTATATATAATAAGTTGTAATTCTCAGTGAATCTTCTTCAAGTTTATAGTTTTTGTTGGCCATAACCACACAAGTAACTTTTTAGGAGGGATCATTTATCAGTCAAAATAAGTAGAATTAAAAGTTTTGTTAGTGTATTAGCTTTGTGCAAAGGTACACAGATAAAATTTCTATACACTTCCTTTCTTGATCCCTCCAGATACAGACACTGAAAAGTTGTGTCTATAAATAAACCAAGAAGCATATTCTTCTAGAACTTTCCATTAAGTATATATCTGACAGGGTATAATTTTGGGACGAGATTATATTCATTTCTATGTTAGCTGATTAATTCTTCAGTGGTTTATCACCTGTTTGAAATATATTCTTGATTTGAATATGAGTCACTGATAATAGATAGTGACCTAACTTTAAAAGGTTGCCTTACCCTATTTGGTCTGTACCCTGAGCAGCTGTCCAGGGTACTTAAATAAAATTAATTATTGGAAATACTTAAGTTACAGATCTTTTTCCTTATTCTTTTGAGTAAGTAAAGATGCTTTGCACAACAATTCAGTTTTTCAATTTTGAGCAAGAACTTGAAATCATCCTGCCTTAGAATAATGATAAACATAAAGGAATTATTTGTGGTTGCCTGTGGCAACCACATGTTGAGAAAGATTGCACACTTTGAAAACAGTGTTGTGATGTGTTGTTTATGATATAGAGATGATATGGTTAAAGATTATGTCTATATAAGTTACAAATTTAGAGGAAATTGACTCTCATTGACCCCCAGTGCAAAAATTTCTAAATACCTAGAAGGTAGTCCTCTTGTCTGCTAAAATATGTGCCTGGTAAGGGAGGCTCAGCTCTTTCAGAGATGGCACTCTTCACATTCTGAATGATGGGGAAACTTCTTTCTGATCTGAAACTTAATCTAGCTCCTTATATGTTTCATTTTTCCAGCCTTCTGGAATATCATTCTCACTTATGCATTCTCATACCTTTCTCAGAAAATGAGAAAAAATGAAATCGTTCACCTGAGATCTTCAACATTAAGTAATTGAGTTCCTTTGATCAGAATGGTAATCACTTCCTGGATGATAATAATAGTATTATTACCTTTTTCAAAGAAATCCTAATAATGAAAATGTGGTACATATACACAATGGAGTACTATTCATCCGTAAAAAGAAATGAGATCCTGTCATTTGCAATAACATGGATGGAACTGAAGGTGATTATGTTAAGTGAAATAAGCCAGGCACAGAAGGACAAAGTTGGCATATTCTCATTTATTTGTGAGAGCTGAAAAAATTAAAACAATTTAACTCATAGAGAGAGAATGGTGGTTACCAGAGTGTGGGGGAGGATAGTGGGGTGAGGGTAGTGGGGATGGTTAGTGGGTACAAAAATATAGTCAGAATGAATAAGATCCAGTTTTTGCTAGTACAACAAGGTGATTATAGTCAACAATAATTTATTGTACATTTTAAAATAACTAAAAGAGTATAACTGAATTGTTCATAATGCAAAGAAAGAACAAATGCTTGAGGTGATGGATATCCCATTTACCCTGAAGTGACTATGATGCATCATATGCCTGTATCAAAATATCATGTGTACTCCATAAATAGATACACCTACTCTGCACCCATGAAAATAAAAACTAGGAGAAGAAATAGAAATTCTAAGTACAACATTGGTAATAACTCATTTATAATTTGATAGTAAATCAATATAGAATTGTAAAGTACATGTTCACTCTTTAAAAAAAATGTAGCACAAAGAGAATTTAAATCTTTTAATTTATTAGTAATAACAACTGAGAATTGTATAGTATTAAGGCATCAGTTCTTGAAGTGTGGGCTGAGGACCCTTTTGGGGTGCCTGTGAGGGCAACACTATTTTATAATAAAACTAAGACATTATTTTCCCTTTTCCCTACAGACAAAAATTTAGCCAGACATGGTGGTGTATGCCTATAGTCCTAGCTAATTGGGAGGCTAAGGCAAGAGCATCGCTTGAGACCAGGAGTTCCAGGCTACAGTGAGCTATAATTTTGCCACTGTACTCCAGCCTGGGTGGCAGACTGAGACCCTGTCTCAAAAAAAAAAAAAAAAAAAAAAAAAAAAAAGTGCATAGACAAAAAATCTATACACCAATGGATTTTAATGGCCACAGTTATGAATACCTTATTACTACAATTTCAGATTCCACATTACAACTAACTTTTAAGAAAATACTACTTGTTGAGTTTTGGTGTAATAGCAAAGAATATCCATAATTATCTGAAAAGACTGTTACATTTGAACTTACCTGTTTTTCTAACTCCATATCTGTGTGAAGATGGATTTCTTCATGCACAATCAAAACAACATAGCATTATAAGAGACTGGATACAGAAGAGATATCTGTCGTCTACTAAGCCAGATATTAAAGAGCATCAATAATATAAAACAGTATCACAGTTCTATTTTTTTGTTTGGGATAAAATATTTTTTATGAAACGTGTTATGCTGTGTGATGAGTTTATCATTGTTATTTTTATTTTTTGTTTTATTTTATTTTTGAGATACAGTCTCACTCTGTCACCAGGCTGGAGTGCAGTGGTGCAGTCTCAGCTCACTGAAACCTCTGCCTCCCAGGTTCAAGCAGTTCTGCTGTTTCAGCCTCCTGAGTAGCTGCGACTGCAGGTATGTGCCACCACGCCTAGCTCATTTTTGTATTTTTAGTGGAGATGGGGTTTCACCATGTTGGCCAGACTGTTCTCAAACTCCTGACCTTGTGATCCACCTGCCTTGCCTCCCAAAGTACAGGGATTACAGGCGTGAGCCACAGAGACCGGCCTATCATTGTTATTTTTAAATGAAATAAGTTTATATAGATAGGTTTTAACTTTGAATACTGTAAATATTTATAGATGTGATGAATATAATCCAAATCTCTTTTAGTGGCTCAAAAACATTAAAGGGGGCTTGAGACAAAAATGTGAATCATTGCACTATGGGATACTTTAGTGAAAGATTTCAGTTATCCTTACCCTCATTGATTCAAAAAGATTTGGAGTAAAACCCAAATATTCTTATTTCCAATAATAACCAATATAGAATCTATTATCCAAATTGTATTTATACTTTGTGAAGCTATTTTATTTTATGCCTCTACATTTCTTGTATATGATTGATACTAGAAGATTACTGCCCTTTGTGTAAAGCAAAACTTCAAGCCTCCAGAAAAGTGCTCCTGACTTCAGGGAACACTTGAAATACTTTTATGTGGCATCTTTCCTGACTTTGGTGAAAAAGTCACTCATAATTCCAGGTATATTATATTGTAAGTTTCAAATAAATAACTATTTAGACTTGTCAACCTTCATAAAAAAGAACACATAAATATTTCATAAGTTGTCTGAGTAATCACCAAGACCTTTTCCATCACCATGAAAAAAAATGTGGAAGAGAACTTAGATGTTGTTCTTCTGGGAATGATTGCCTTACATTGAGTAATTAATATGAGTTTAGCACTGAACTAAGTACTTTACATACTTCATATCAATTAATGCCTACAACAGTCCTTTAAGATCTATATTATTAGGTTTTTTTTTTTTTTTTTTTTTTTTTTTTTTTTTTGAGATGGAGTCTCACTCTGTCGCCTAGCCTGGAGTGCAATGGTATGATCTTGGCTCACTGTAACCTCTACCTCCCTGGTTCAAGCAATTCTCTTGCCTCAGTCTCTGGAGTAGCTGGGATTACAGGCACGTGCCCCCGTGCCCAGCTAATTTTTGTATTTTTAGTAGAGATGGGGTTTCACCACGTTGGCCAGGCTGGTCTCAAACTCCTGACCTCAGGTGATCCGCCAGCCTCAGCCTCCCAAAGTACTGGGATTATAGGCATGCGCCACCGTAGCTAGCCTATATTATTAGTTTTAAAAATAAAGGAACTGAGACTTGGAGAAAGAAAGCAAATTGCTTGAAGTCACTTAGCTTGTAAATGATAGAATCGCCTTCAACCCCAGAGAACATAATTCACCCCCTGTGCTCTTGACCATGTTTGATTACTCTTCTCATCTGCCTTGGCTCCCAACCCCATGCCAGTTTTGTATATTTTACATAAATCTATTGTTGCCTTTATGATATTTTGTTGTAATTTATTTATTTACATATCTACCTCTTCTAATAAACTCTTGGCTCACTAAAGGAGGAAACTCTGTCTGGATTCCCCACCACACAGGACAAATCTATTTTTGCTGGATTGAATTAATACCAAGTTGCAGACACAAAGAGAGCTTAAATAATATGCCCTTCACTGCTCAGTTCAGTGTGTGTAGCAAAGTTGGGATCTGCTGTCATAAACACTCTAGGTCAGTGGTTCTCAAATATGATGCGTGGACCAACTGTGTCAGCATCACCTAGGAACTTGTTAGAAATGCAAATTATTGGTCTCACTCCAGATTTACAGAATAAGATTTTGTAGAGGAAAAGCCCAGAAGCTTGTGTTTCAAAAAACCCTTCTTGTAATTCTGATGCACCCTGAAGTCTGAGAGTCATCTCTCTAGGGTGAAGGAACATAACAGTTTAATAAAAACAGAAAGGTTGACTCAGCATACAGCTTAATAAAACCATTTGTTTGATTTGCTGTATCATTAGGTTTATGCAATATTCTGTCTTATTGAAAAATGAAAAATTCATCCTAGAACTCTAGTGTTATTGTTTTTTTAAAAATTCAATCCAAAGCAATTAGCTATTCCTTCAGTCAATCAGGCATTGAATGAATAATTTTATAATCAATAAGAAAATTTAGTGAAGAACAGAGTCCAAAGGCTACATGAGTATGCCTACCTGGAAGAACCAAGTCAAGTAGAAACTCAAGTTCCAGTTAGCACTGTGTATAATTTCCAGTGAAACATACACTAGCTATGATCTATGGATCTGTGGTCCAGGTACCAAGTTATGTCTTAGTAGTTCCATTGAAGCTCTAATTATGCTGACAGTAATAGATGCAGCAAACTACTAGAAGCAACATTTAGGAATCTTATATTCACAGCAAAATTTCAAATTAGTTCTCAAGAAATTAGAAATATTTGAATCCCGAAATCAAATCCACTATCATGAGAAAAATAAGCAAAAGAAACTTAAAAGATTGTTGTTTAAAGACAAATTTGTGTTTTAAATATGTTAAGAGTAGTTATTTTGCATTTAAATCTAAGTTCATTTACAGTTATATTGATTTGCACATGCTTTGGAATTATGTTTGCCACAATGTGTAAATATTTTAACTAAAATCTTCACATGGATTTCTAAAACCCTTCCCTACTCACACTAATTTTTCTAAACAATGTCTCTTTCCCTAATGCCTGCTACTGAGTTTAAAAGCTAAAAGACTTTTCTAACTCTACCTCTTCTTTTTCTAGCTATATTTATTAAGTCCTCTGAGAATTAGTTTAGCATAATCACTTGAGATAGTTCAGTTTGATATATGTAGTAGTAACATGAAAAAATCCTCAGAACTCTTTATATATTATATATGGATACACATATATATCAAAAATTTATTAGCAATTATCTCTTAATTCCTTAGTTTCTCTTCTGGAATACCAAGAATGATTATATTGCTAAGTTTATGGGAGTTTTTTTTTCTCCCTGACATTATTGTTTTGCATGTACTAAGGACACACTATTAGCATGGCAGATTTAGCAGTAAGAGCTAGATTCCATTTGGATTGAGGAGCAAAAATGGAAAATTGGTTAAATCAAAGAATTAAGTGTCTCAGAATATAAAAATCTTCTTCCCGATATGATGGAGGGATTGTGTAATACTAGTTCATGGCTTCTCTTACAATAAAGACTCAGCTCTCAGGTTGTTGGAAATTATATGAGTTTCTTTACAGAATAAAATCCCCCTTTTGCTGTATAATTACTTCAATACAAACATCTAACATTTCAAAGAAAAGCATTTCTTACTTTATTCATTACCTATAGTATTTTTATTCTACTTATATTTTTATTCTTCATATGTTGTTTTGCTTTACCTTATCCTGATCTCTGTATATACTTTTTTCTGCCTAAATGTGTGACCAAATTAAAGCCAAAATTCGATACATTCAGGCTTTGTAGCTGTCTCTCTCCTACCTGTCACTGGCACCTTCTGATAGTAAGTAGTGAAAATTCAAAGTCAAACAATTTAAGTACGTGGAAATGAATTTTCAGAAAATAGCTGTTTGTATTGTATGAGTAAAAGGCAGAGTTGTACATGACAACAAGGATAAAGATTTAAATATGTAATTGTGATCGCTGTGTATCTATATATCATATGCATGTATTTGGGGTTAAAATATCATATAATCTTTTTCCAAGTCTCTACATGCACTAACATGTAGATGTGGCAGGGGTGTAAAATGAGAGAATATACAGTTTAGTGCTAACTGGAGTCCTTTTGGTTGGGTGAATGCCAAAGCAACTTCCAAAATATTTCAAAACGGCTGCCAGCATGTAAAGATTTTAACTGAAGGAGGAGAGCAATGAAATCTGAATTACTAAGGAGAGAATAAACTTATATTTTGCTTAAGGTCCTTAATGAACTTAGAGATAAGCAGACCCAATAAGGAATTTGTCTCTCATGCATGCAAACCGACTTTCTGAAACTATACATGTAAGGATAAAATACTGAACCAGACTTAACATGTGCATTGTAAGGTAACCTGTGCAAATCTTCTTTGAGTATTTTGTGTATTCCTGTTTCAGAAAAGAAAGTTTCTCGAGGGCAGGAGCCATAATAATTCTCGTAAAGATGGGTAATTGAAAGCTTGGAACTTTGAAGTTGAATGTGCTTATTAAACTATTTTAATAACAAAGTATAATTGAAAAGGCTTCAGCTTATGTAGTTTTAAACGTCTAACAACAAATCTCACATTTTCTTTCCATTGGGGCAGTTTTGCCCTTTGGGCTTCCAAGAAAAATTTGCCCTCCAAAAGGGATGAGAAACAGGGTGCTACATTTTCAAGCCAAAAATTTTGTAAAATAAGTAGTGAATAAAATGTAATTGCTGGCCTCTTCTAGTCATAGAATTGGTATTGAAACAAAGAAGAGCTGTAATATTCTTTGTAAATATAACTCATTGTTGACTGCGCAGAAAGCCTTTAAAAGGAAAACTAATCTTCTAAAAGTTCTGCTCTTTTGGCCACAGAGGGCTTTTCCCTCCTTTGACTCACTTGGCACATTGAGGCTGCCTGGATGCACAGGATCAAGGTGGAATGTTGCATTACATTCCTGGAGTACACATGGGTCCAGGAGCCACTTGCTGGAAGCCTCCATCAACTGGTTGGCCTAGACATTTGTGGCAGGCCCAACACTACCCTACAATGGGCCAATAATTCAAACAAAAGCTATTTTATAGAAAGGTACCGCCTGGATTGGGGTTCATTTTCAGCCTCTTTCATGAGTCATTTACATACTAGACTTCCTTCGGCCTATAATACCGCCGGCTTTGACCAATGCAGTCGGAGAAAGAAACTTTTCCCAACCCCTAAAACATTCCTGACCTCTCTCGAATTGGCATAAACTCCCATTTCTCGTCCTGAGAAAGCCTGCGCAGAGCCAGGTGCGGGCGAGTATTTGTGATCTTTTCAGAACAAGAGAAGTAGGGAGGAGAGCGCGCTGAGATCCAAGTCAACCTGCGACGCCCAGCGCTGTGTGCTCCGCGTGGGATGAGGACCCACTTCTGTGATCAAATCTTTTCCACCAGCCTGGCCTCTGCCCCATGTCCACAATTCCGGACCAAAAGACCTTGCGTTTGGCCTCTGCACAATAAGCATCCCCTAAAATGCATGCCGTTAAGCTAGAAAATGACCTCTTCCGGGAAGGAGGGAGTCAGGACCTCGGTTAGGTCTTCAACAAACTCGTGGGATCCCTCGCACAAGGCACAGATGCTCATTACGATTCTTTTTTACGTGCAACACGTGGGGGGACGAAGCAGTTTCATATCTCCTGGTATTATCTGCCGTCCAAAGCATTTTCTTTGAAAGGAAAATGGAAACGCAGCTGCGCCGTGGGCCCGGCCAGCGAGAGCTGGGGCTCCCTCCCTCTGTTTCCCAGCGGCTGCCGGGCGCAGGAGGCGCCTCCGGAAACTGACTTGGGTTAGGGGAGTTCAGAGGTTGCCCCGGCAGGCGCGGGACGCCGCCAGGGTAAAGGCTCGCCTTTGTGTGGCTTGGCTGTTTCCCGAGAGCCATCAGGATGGGAGGGGGACGCCCGGGACTGCAGCAAGGGCAGGCGTCTGGCCCCTAAACCCTGTGGGGGGGGGGACGCTGGGCTAGGCAGCCTCTGCCACTCTCGGCCTTGGCAACTTCTGGCCAATCCGCCCTGCCCCTCTAGGTCCTGGCGGGCCTGCTGCGCCCTAGGCTCAAAGGGCTAAGCAGGGTGCCTCGCCGGGCGAGGCGCTATTGGCCGAGGGCTGGGGCGGCGCGGCCGCGGTCACCACGCTTCGCCGATCTCAACTTGGGTTCCTGCAGAAAGCAAGGCGGCCACTGGTCCCCTGGCTGCGGCTGCGGGGCCCGGGCCTTGGCGCGCGGGGGAGTGGGTAGGAGAAAAAGACGAGAAGGGG
Source organism: Ateles fusciceps (assembly GCA_036589455.1). Taxonomy (NCBI): domain Eukaryota; kingdom Metazoa; phylum Chordata; class Mammalia; order Primates; family Atelidae; genus Ateles; species Ateles fusciceps. Next base: position 488,848 of record JAZHEH010002842.1, read on the forward strand.
CAAGCATTAGCCGCACCAGCAAAGGGGGCAAGAGTGGCGCGCACAAGATGAGGGGAGCCGGAGCCCTGCATCCCGAAGGGGGCTGCGCCCACCGCCCGCAATTCCACTCCAGGCTCGCGAGCCGGAAGAAAGAGGAGGAAGTGGGACAACCGGGGTCCTGGGCAGAAGGTGGGGGAAACGATCAACTCTCACCGCCCCTACCCACTAGCCGAGTGAAAAGGAATGCAAGTCGTCACTTAAAAAGGCTCACCCAAACCACAGGCATCCCTCCATACCCCTTAAAGAAACAGTGATGTAACACTGTGGAGAAGTAACTGAGAGAAGCGAGGAAATAAATGCACGTGTTTTCTCTTTTGTTTCCCTGGTGGTTGGAATTCGCAGAGTTCGTCTCAGTTGAGGCTGCTAATTAATTCGTTTCATCGGTCGAAAGGGGCGTATGGAGGTGGGTCATCGGGGCACAACCAGATTCCTCTAGCCGGACCTACAGTCCTCACCTCACAAGTTTGTCCAGGACCAGCCCGCCCGCCCACCAGCAGCGGGAAGAGCCCATTCTTATAAAGGGAACAAACTCTCCATTGCACAAAAGCGGCTTCTTTTTCTCTCTCCGCCTTTGCACACCATCCCTCCTCGATAAGTATCAAGTACTCGAGGAGCCCAACTTGCGCTTGGCAGCCCTCGCCCTGCCCGATGTGCATAAGACGGGCAGAGAGGGGTTCCGGCCAGGAAGGGAGGCTCTAGGCCCCCATTCCTGCACACGCGGGCTGGCTTCCAGGTTGCTGGAAGCCGCGGGAGGCGCGAGATGGCCTGGATGGTGGTTATTTCTCCAGAGAAAGGAGGGAGAGAGAGCGCGCCTGAGTCTTGCACTTTGGGTCGGAAGTGCGCGGCGTGTGTGTGTGTGTGTGTGTGTGTGTGTGTGTGTGAGAGGGGGGCGGGGAAAGAAACGCACCCTCTGCTGCCCGTCATTCCCTTGCACCGGCCAAGTCCTCGCCAAGCCTCCCGGTGCATCCTTCCTCCGCCACCCCCTCCCCTTCTTCCCTCAGCTGGGCTCGCGCGGCGCAGCCGGAGCAGCCAGTGAGAGCAACATCCTGGAAAGAGGGGGGGAGCACCGCCGCCCCCAAAAGGGAAAAAAGGCCCCACCCTGACACGTTTTGCTGTTTGCAAGTCCCTCGCACGCCCCCGCACCTCCTCCTCGCGCTCCCGGCCCCCCCCCCACCCAGCCCGCTGCGCGCACATCAAAGCGCCTCTCCGCCGCGCACAGTGGCCGCGGCTCACTAATGGGATTGCAGGCTGGTGCCTGGCTCCGCTGCTGCCGCCGCCGCTGCTCGCGCTGCTGCTGCTGCTGCCGCCCGAGCCCGAGCCCGAGCCCCCGCCAGCCCGAGCCCAGAGCCGCCGCGCCTGGGGGCCGAAGCCGCGGCGATGATCCGAATCTTTCCGGATTTCAGCGTGCAGGTGACGGCCGCGGCGGCCGGCGGGGCGGCCGCGGGGGTGCCGGCCGGCGCGGGCATGGGGGAGGGCCGGCGCAGCGGCCAACGGCACCCCGCAGAACGTCCAGGGCATCACCTCCTACCAGCAGCGGTGAGTAGTCCGCCTGGGCTGGGATAGTGCCCCGCCCCGGGGTGCTGGGGTGGGACTCACTTTGCCTCCTGTTTTGTGTCTTACAACACACATGCACATTGCCAGGGTTCACTTTGCCTGCCCCTCGTTCTACAGATGAGGAAGAAAAACACACTTCACTTTGGTGGATTGAAAAGCACTCCAGTGCACTGACGAAGTGAAATCATGCTTTGCCCTTTGCCTGGCTCCCAAATCCAGAGCCTCAGCCCCGAGTAGCGGAGGAGTTGCAGCGAAGTCTGAGACGCCGCACAAGGTGCTTTTGCAAAGTTTAGGATCCTCTTCCCTTTCCAGTGGAATTTTCTCAATGCCTCAGCCGGATGCGGACCCACGCAGACGGACAGCCAGGGGGGCAATTGATCACTAGAGGCTGATTGATCATTTGTTTCCAAACAGAATGGGAACGATTTTCACGTGTAGCTGCAGACTTGCAATTCTACATAATAGTGTTATCATGTCACCTGTTACTAAAGGGAAATACAGCAGGAAATCCGAGTCTCTCGGCGCTGTTAAGTATTCATCTCAAACGCATTATAATGCAAATGGCTAAGATTCAGGGATACAAGTTAGGAAGCAATTTTTACAAAGTCAGGCTAGGTTGTGAGAAGCAAGTTTTAAAGTATTGTTTGTATTTCTCCTAAACGTATTTATAGATTTTTATTAAAAATTATGGATGTGACATTAAAATAGTAATTTGATTCAATTAGGAAAGAAAGGGAAAGCAATTTACCACCACCAATAGCTTTAGAACCCTGAAGCTTTTCTTGAAGGACAACTTTTGATGTTCCAAGATTTTACTGAAAATGTAATCCACGAAAATGCGCTGAGAAAAACTAACAATGTACTATGAAAGGTAAACTCCCCATGTGTGGGGCTTGGTTTTATAAAAGATGGAAGAAAAAGAACACATGAAAGTGTGAAATTAAATATTTGTGTTTCCCAGATTGCACAAGATTAAACATCTGAGAGATTTGCCAGTGGATATTTAACTTAAAATATACACAATGCATAACTCAAATAGTTCCTATTTTTACCTTGTATTTCAAACTTCATTGATTTGAGAACCTTTGATTTGAACCAACAGTATTTAAACTGAAAAGGTTAAGATAATCTATCACTGCCATATTTTGTGCCTTCCAACCAGTGGCCCAGTGACCAGAGCAGATTTTGCATAACACACTGAGTGTTTTCCAAGTTGATGCCCAGTATTGCAAATATTCTGTAGAAGACTTCATTATATGCTCTGTGTACTGTCTGAAGTGTTTTTTTTTTTTAAGAGTTTGGAAAATAACTCAAAAAGAGGCTATTCCTTGTCAAAGAGATTTTTGATTTATATTATTTTAGTCTTGTTTTACTTCAGTGATTACAGGAACCTTTAATACAAAAGATCTGGGAATCTTTCAAACATAAAAGACTAGAAAATAATTAGATTTTTCCTTTTCATGGTTCAGGTATGGTTTTTTTTTTTGTCACTTATACAACATTTAAATGACAATAGAATCTGGCGGTCACTTTAACTAGGAAGTGCAGGCAATGGTCACAATAGTAGGGTCTGTGAAGTAGGGAGTCAAGGGTCAGAAATGTCAGCTGACCTTTGGACGATTTCAGGGACCTGAGCTAACCTATACCACATAAATCGGGCATAAATGGGCGGGGGGATTAGGAATTTTCTGCCATCAGGTTTGCTCTGAGGGTTGGTGTTGTCCTTTACCATAAAGATTGCCTCAGAGACAATTTTCCCTCAAGGCAGGAGCACCAGGGGCAGTCCCCTATAGTCTGCCACCTCAACACTGAGAGCTGCACTGGTGCTTTCCACTTTTAACTTTGAATTTGGGCCCTTTATTAAGTCTCTGAATCCCACTGCAGTTCTAAAGACTAAGGCTATTTATTTATTTTTAGCATCTCTAAACTTCAGCCTTTGGGGTGTATTATTCCCTCCTTCGATTTTATGTTATATAATATAAAAATATAGAGAAGATGATAACTGTGAAAAATGTAGCCTTCTTTGATTTCGTTAATCAGACGTAATGATACCTGTTACTGTCTTTTAGTTAAATTTGGGGGGCAGGGAGTGCAGAGAGTGAGCTGTGTAGGGCAAGAAGGTCATTGGCAGGTGTCGGAGGTAGAGTCTGAGTCAGGAGTCCCCTGTCCTCTGGCACCTCAACAGGATTGTGGGGTTCTGAGGGATAGACTTAGTTTCTGCTTGGATTTGTTTCCATCTGGATTTGTTAAGTGAATGGTGACATATCATTTTACCAAAAAATTATTTTTAAGTACTTTGAGGAGTCTGCCAAGGGAGTGACAGCAGTGGGGGGTTTTTCAAGCGAAGAGTGGCCTGTTGGGAGAATACAAGCTTTTTCTCATTTGCCGTTTTTGGGCAGAAATGCCCTAGACTGGGTGTTCTGGAGCCAAAACTTTGGCAACTTTTTCCCTTCTCTGCCAGCTCATGTATGTCTTGTACATAACACTCTCCACCCCAGTTCATTTCTCATTCTCATTTTCTCCTACCTGTAGAGTGTACTCCAAAGAGAACTTAAACACCATCATGCAGATTAAACACTTCTACCACAAAAAACATTTATGTGTTCGTTGGAAGTTTCCAACTCCCAGCCCTACTTTACTGTAGTCGTAGAAACCGAATGGAAGACCCTTTTTCAGGTCTTTTTTCTTAAGTTTAAAGTCAAATGCAGAACCTCACCCAGGACTGATGTTTTCCATCAGGCTCTTTCATTCATTCAAAGTGGAAATGCTTTGGGAGGCCTTTCTACTTGCCTGGTTGACACATGGCAGACCCAAGTCTCTACGTAAAAAGCAGTCCACACGCTTCTGATTGGTTTAGTGGAGAAAACGGTCTGACCAGGGTCTACTCAGGTAACAGGATTCTAGCGCGGGCCCTGCAGTGAATAGCCAAGCCTTTCTCTAGGCCTTAGTGAACTGTCAAATGCGGGTGCGGCTGGGCTAGATCCCAGAGGGCGGCGGTCCAGTCCAAGGTCCCGGGACCGGAGTCGGGAGGGCTTCCGTATGCGGGTTTAAATGCGTGGGGGGTTCACCTGTGAACCCTGGGGTCTGCACTCCTGTACGTCCGTGACTGAAGCAGACGCTCCGGCTTTGGAAACGCTGCTGAGAGCGCCGGAGCCACAAGGCGCTTGTGTTGCTGCTGCTGCGCCGCCCACGGGCCTCTGGGGCCCGCTCGCTCGGGCCAACGCGCCCCCCACCCGCATTGATTCCCGCTGCCGGCAAGGAGCTCCCGGGACTGCGTCCTGCCCCAGCTCGCTCCCGAGGCCTCCCAGTTCCTTTTTCTGTTTCTTTCTTTTCTCCTGGCTGCAATACTCCAGAGAAGGGAAGTGTTTGAAACTGCAACTGAGTGGCGTTGTTGCGCCGGCAGCCGAGCCTAGCAGTTCCCCAACGGAGAGAGAGAGAGAGAGAGAGATAGAGAGACAAGAGAGAAGGAGAAGGGGGGGTGTGTCTGCGTGCGAGAGAGCGCTCTGGAGCAAAGCAGCTGGAAAATGCCCAGAAATACTTTCACAGCGGTCAAGCTGGAACCCCCTGCGTGTCCTCCCCCTCCCCGCTCCTCCCGGCTTAGGCCCCGCGCCCCCGCCGGGAGGGTGTGCGCCCCACCTGCCACCGGGCAGCTCCGTGTGGTGGAGGGGGTGGCGGGGGGGGGCGGGTGGCGGCGCGGGGGTGAGAACCCGGAGGCGGCGGGGCCCTGGGCCGGGCTGCCCGCGGGACCGCGCGGCCGCCTCCCCCTCCGCCGCCTCCCCCTCCTCCGCCGCCGCCGCCGCCGCCGCCGGTCGCCTCTCTCCGCGCCGGGCAAGCCTCGGGAGCCGGGGCCGCCCGGGCCGCGGGCGCTCTGCGGCGCATGGACGGCGGCGGCTCCGGGAGAGCAGCGGGAGGAGAAGGCGCAGGCGGCGGAGGAGGAGGAGGCGAGCCGCGGCGTGGAGCACCGGCGGCGCGAGGGGGACCGCCGGCCGCCTGCGAGGCTCCGGCCCCACTACTTTCCGTAGCCTCCCCGCCTCAGCAGCACGGCAGCCGCCGCCGCCACGGCCACGGCCACGGCCCCGGCCCCGGCCGCCGCCCGCCGGGCAGCCCCGAGCGCCGCGCACGGCCGCACTCTCCCGCCACCCCACGCACACGCACACCCCCGCCCGCCCACGCCCCCACCCGGGAGGGGGGGAGAGGCAAAAAGTAAGAGAGGAAAAAAAATAGCAGGAAGATGGCGCCCACCAAGCCCAGCTTTCAGCAGGATCCTTCCAGGCGAGAACGGTAACACTTTTCTGTTTATTGAACCTGCCGCCGGGCCGCTGCTCCCGCCGCCGCCGCCGCCGCCGCCGCCGCCGCCGCCAAGGGCCCCGCTCCGCCGCCCGCCAGCCTGTCCGCCTCCTGGGCCGCGAGCCCGCGGGGACCTCGTCTGGGCGCAGCGCTCGCCCGGGGCCCCGCGCATTGTCCCTGCGGCGGCTGCGGCAGCGAGCGGCTCCGGCGGCGGCCGGGCTCTCCGAGCAGTCGCTACTCCTCGGCTCGGCGAATAGAGTGACTCGCTGACAAAAAAAAAAAAAAAAAAAAAAAAGAAAAAGAAGAAACAGAAAAGAGAAAAAGAAAAGAGAAACAAACAGATGCAAAGGCGCTGCCGTGTGACGGGGAGCAGCGGCGAGGGTGGGGGCCGGGATCCCCGGGGCCGCCGCCGGTCCCCTGGCAGCTGCTCTCGAGGAAGGGAATGAGGCTGGGGAGGGGGAGGGAAGGCGCGGAGGAGGGGGGAGGAGGCGAGGAGCGGGAGGAGGAGGCCGGGGGCGGGGAGCGCAGAGCTCGCGCCAGGCCCGGAATGTGTCGCGGAGGGGCCGGCTCCGGCTCCGTCTCTGCGCGAGCAGCTAGGCCGGGCCGAGCCCAGAGGAGCGCGGCCGCCGCCACCCCGCCTCCGGGGCTGCGCCCTCCGCTCGGCAACTTGTGGGTCTACGGCTCTGCCCTCCGCTCTCATCTTTCCCTGCTCTCCGTACCCCTCCCAAAGGAAAAAGAAAAATAAAGGAGAAAACCCTCAAATCCAAATAAGCAAACAAACAGCGAGATCCAAAATGTGTCAGCAGTTGGAGCATCTATTCCCCGTTAGTTACTGTTTGGGGATCTGTGTTTTAAAAAGTTCCTGGTGAGAATTGCATATCCAGGCGAGGGGCTCAGTCGAGCATGTCTGTTGAAGTTAGTTAAACTAGTGCAGCCACAGGGAAAGGGAGTTTGTGTTCAAAATACCCTTAACTGTCCTACGTGAGTAGCATTGATAGCTTTTCAGAGTAACTCAGCACCCCTCCCCGTCACCACCAGCGTGGTTTTCCCTCCTGCTGTCCACCCAGCCTACTTTCTTTGGAATCCTATTTACTATTAATTGGTAGCATTAATGACATTAATTGCATATAGCATGTTGGTTTGAGCAAAGTGGATATCTCTTTCTGTCTCCGAAGAGGAAAGGCGCAGTAGGAAGTATGAAACGCTACCCATTGATTCATAAGGAAAACAAATACAGTAAGAAATATGCACCCTCACTCGCAGCAGGCGTGTTGATTTTCCTGAGGCTTAAGTGAACTCGAAAAGAAGCCAAGAGGTGTGCTTAGTTGCAAGTTTTAATTATTATAACGTAGTTTTATTTTTGATACCACATAGTATTTAACCTATAGCTTACATGAGAAGACAATAAGGAGATATTCACACATCCATTCATTTAAAAAGCTTCTATTATACTGTTGCTTATTTCTTTCATACAATAGGGAAGGCAGAATTGTCAGGTTTAAGGAAATACTTTGGTTAAGTGGATACATAATTGACTAATTTTAAACTCTAGATGATTCTGTAAACATCATATATCAGAGGGTAAATCATACATAATCCAGTTTTTAAATATGTTAAATGTGTACAGCATTAACAATTGCTCCCAAATTGTTGAAAATCGGACAACTCATATAGCTAAAATGAGAATTTACTTAAGAAGTATTAGTGTTTCATGAAGAATTCACGTATTTACTCTTGTAGTAGAAAAAATTATTTCTCAGAGCATTGTGCCAGGATTTTTAAAATTATTTTTTATCTAACAAGATGATGAGTAGTTTTTGAAATCAGAAGTTTATAATTGATTTTCTTCATTTTCTCCTCTTCTATCCCTTCTCCTCCCCTTCTCCCTCCCTCCATCCCTCTCTCCCTTCTTGCCTGCCTGCCTGCCTGCCTTCCTTCCTTCCTTCCTCCCTCCCTCCCTCCCTCCTTTCCTTCCTTCCTCCCTCCCTCCCTCCCTCCCTCCTTTCCTTCCTTCCTTCCTTCCTTCCTTCCTTCCTTCCTCCCTCCTTCCTTCCTTCCTCCCTCCTTCCTTCCTTCCTTCCTTCTTTCCTTCTCTCCCTCCCTCTCTTCCTTCCTTCTGGCCTTCTTCCCAGTTCTGTTGTTAATAAATGTATTTACTGGGATGGCCCCAGTAATCTCTCTAGCAGAGGCCTATATGTGTGTCATTTTGGGAATTTCTCTGAGATAAGAATCTCGGAGATAGAATTAATTTCTAGGGGAAACTTCATAGCCTGTGCATGAGTGCGTTCTTTATCACCTGTCTCCATTTGGCATTCGAAGAAGGTAAATCAAAGTGTGCGATTTGTTATTCTGCTCCACTTGAGAGCTGAACTAAATAACACTTGGTCTGAAATTCTGATTGAAGTTGTAGGAGGATATACTGTATTTAATTTAATGCCCTTTAATAGCATCTTCTTGTTCAGCTTGGATGCTGTCATTTTAAAGGTTGGATCTGAGAAGGTTTAACCTGTGTGGAGAAGGAGGAGTAATACAGCGGGGTAGGGGGAAGAAGGAGCATTGTAGAAGATAGGAAGGAAGGAGTTATAAACTAAGCCTTTCAAAAGGCAATAACCACTAACTTGGCCCGTTATCCAAACAGTTGTTTTATGCCCCAAGGGTTCGCTTTTTTGTCAGGGTTTTAGATGCTCTTAACACTGTAAGTGTAAACATTACTCATGTAAGTTGATTTGGTTTTGTAATGAGAAACGGTAAATCAGATGGTTTGTTCAGGAGGGGGCTGTTTTTCATACTTACTTGCTTCAAGTAAGTGAGTAATTCCACCTCTATTTGCACATTGTGCCTAGAACTTGTTGGTTAATAGTAGTATTTCCCTGTAGCAGTTGAATACAAATATGTTTATAAAAGATAACTTTCTGTGGATATGTTTTAAATAGTATCCTCCTATTTATTTTAAAAAATCGTTTCCAAATCATTGATTTTACAGAGGCATTTATGGACAGTTTATTCTTTACTGCTTTTCAAATATATTAGTAATCAGAAACTTACAGAGAAAAATATATCTTTTGAATTCTCTCATTATTTATTTATGAAATGTCTAACATGTGTATAGTAATACAGTACCAAAGTCATTTCCTTATAGAAATGTTTATAATGTAAATTTCAGAAAAAGAAGCTTGTTCTTGATAATGTCTTTGGTTACTATTTAGTGCTCCTTAAATTTCTCTGAATGATATATACAGAAAGTACCTCTTTAGAGTCTGAAAGAACAAGTTGAAAACCTTGTGTACATAAGCTTGTTTGATTTTCTTTAAACTCCAATAGACTGCAAATTATATAGCACTACCATGAAGTTTTTCTACTATATGGATGTATAACCAAGAAAATTAGAGAAGTGTCAAGCATGTTATATGCCCATGCTGATTTGCAGACCATATCCCATTAGCACAAGGCTTTTGGTTTAAAAAGTAAAGGTGGTAATGGAGACTGTTTTTTGGAGGTATTTCTATTTACAGTATGAGCTTAAACAGGGTGATAAATGATTATATGCGTTGTCTAACACTTGCTTATATATATAAATAGCTCCACAAGATTGCTTAAATGATAATCGAAAATATGAAATAGGATGGCCTTCATATCACAAGGCCAAGGGTCTACAAATGGAAAAACTGAAATAATGAAATATTTCCAAGGCAACAGACTGTCAACAAGAACGGTAATGCATGGGCATATCATAGATCCACCAGAGAGGATATTAGATCGTATAGCTCCACAGCCAGGAGTTATAATGACCTTTATTATGTAAGACCCTCCCACATTACAACATCCTTTCAGCTTTACAATTTCTGATTTATGAATTGAAAGGCATATGACTACTCCACACATGCAATATGCCAGTCACTAGATTTGATTCGTTATGAGGAGCAAATGAGCAAACTTGAATTCAACATTATTTGACGCTTTGTTTTTTTTTTTTTTTAAGTTACATGAAGTATTTTCAGCAACTAGTGATATTATTGGTAAGGTTTTGGTTCCTGGGTCTTTATATCCTCTTAAAAATATGGCAAAATTATGTGCAATTAATATCTCAGCAATGAATTGGTAAGACTTATACTGTACTTCAAATATAATCCACAGATTGGAGAAGTTTGATAATTTCAGTCGTGAATTTTGATTCTCCCCTGCAATTCTTCTACCCAATGGCTGCCCCTATACTGTAACATAGCTGTTTTTATGAGAATGCCGGAATAGCTATGAACCACTTGACTCCTTTTCTCTGCGCCAAATCCTGGTCTGGGATTCAGTGGTATGTCAAAATTGTGTCTGTTTGAAGTGGGACCTGCTGCTAAGATCCCCTGCTCTGGGCTGAGGTCTTCTATGGCTTCTGTAAAGCAACACTTTTGGGGAAGCATTATTTATTTTCTTAAGTTATAGGTGATTATTTATTTATTTATTTATTTTTATTTATTTATTTTTTTAAGACAGAGTCTTGCTCTGTCGCCCAGGCATGCTGGAAAGCAGTGGTGCAATCTTGTACCTCCGCCCTTCTGGTTCCAGCGATTCTCACTGCAACCTCCTCCCTTCAGGTTCCAGCAATTCTCCTGTCTCAGCCTCCCAGCCTCCCAAATAGCTGGGATTACAGGTGCATGCCACAACACTCAGCTAATTGTTGTATGTTTAGTAGAGACGGGGTTTCACCATGTTGGCCAGGCTGGTCTTGAACTCCTGACCTCAGATGACCCGCCCACCTTGGCCTCCCAAAGTGTTGGGATTACAGGTGTGAGCCACTGTGCCTGGCCTTTATTTGGGGAATATATTACAGAAGTTTCAAAATCCTATTAATGCTTTCAGTTACTAACTTCCTTAAGTGCTTTACTATTAATAATGACCCTAGTGTAACCTTAGTCTGTTTTTGTTTTTCTATAATTCTAGTAATACCATGTCTTATGCAGAATTTCACTAAATTTAAAGAAAATTAAGCACACATAAAAGCGGAACTAGCCCCCACCTCCTCCATGCTATGTTTACACAGTCACTTTTTCTGCTTATAACAGTTAATCATTCTAATTGATTTTTTAAAGTTCTGCATTGTATTTGGGCTGCAGCCTAACTTGAGGTGTTTTATAGCCGTGTCTTTAATTGCTTAGGATGAATAAGGCTGAAACTTAGTAAATAAGTTATTATGTTAAATTTTAGTTCACTAAATATTATTCTTTAAATTTTAAATGCTATCAAAATTATACATAATGGAATTTGTGAAACTTTAAATATATAAATCTATGACTAGTAAGAATTAGAATTTATGGGAGAATCCAGTTGTTTGCATTCGATGATGTTAGTATTTTCCAGTAAATAGTTGCCTTTTTTTCCCCCCTCATTGGTCAGTGTAATAAACCAACTGTAACTGGATGGTATTTTTACTGCCCTGGGCCTCATTAGTGTGAATAGGATGTTTGCACTATTAAGTTTGATAGAATAGTTAGAATAATGTGTAGTAATATTAGTACTGCTACAGTGCATAAACAGGACATGGCTTAGTAAGAATAAAGTAACTGCTACTGTGTCTGAAATGACTAGGGCAGTGACAGCATTAAACAATACATGAAGTTTTTTGGATACATTTGTAAAACATGTGTTGATGAATTAATTGAAATACTGTGGTCTTGTAGTATATGAAATCAGGAGAAGCAAGATGAAGATCTTATGTTACTGTGGCCCACAGTTCTCCTGGCCCTAGACTGTAATGATTGATTGGCTCTTTCATTCAGCTTCATTTATTGAACCTCTACCATGGACCATGGTGATGTGTGCCAGGTACAGTACTAAATATATACCTTGTAAGAGCAGTTGCTTTGGTTATAGGCTTGCTGTTCTACTGGATATTCAAAATATTGTAGAGAGCCAGAAAACACCTAAAAGAGTAAGAAGTAATGAATTCATAGAAATATATATCTTTCTATCTTTTTTCACTTCTGTTAGCTTAATGTTCTGGGAGGATAGTTATTCAACTTGTAAAATATTTGTAATTAGTGACTGTAAAGTGATTAGAGGCTCTTGGAGGAAGAGAAAAGATGGTATGTAAATTGAAGTGAAATTATAGCACAATTTATAAAAGATGGGATTTAAAAATAAAAATAGATTATGTATGATGGTGATGATTACAATAATAAATACTGGACACTGCCATGTTTCAGACACTGTATTACATGCTTCACAATAATTTTCTCTTGAGTTCTTCCACTGACCTACAAGGAAAGTGCTAATATCCCCATTTATGCATGAGAAAATGGAGATTTAGCGTTCCCAAGGAATGATAGAGTTAGAGACTTAATTCAGGTTTGTCTCTGAGGTGAACTTGGGCAGTACAGTCTTTGTAGAAATGTACCTTAACACCAGTGTGGAAGGGTCTGCATTTCAGACTGTCCAAACTCAGAGATTTCTGAGCCAACATCAGAGAGTTCCAATGGCAGAAAGACCGGTTCACTGTGGGTAGTGAATGATAGCCCTCTGTTTTGGTCCTTTATCAGATGTTTGGAGAAATACGGTATTTATGAAGTTAGAGAAAGAATCAATATTGAAAGCATTCTCACCTCACCCTTTACTCTTCCAGTGATTTTGTGGGCAAGCTCCATAGCTATGCATACTTTCGGGCAGATTTGTAGCTGAGTAGTGTCAGAAGAATCAGTTTGCCACGTACATATGCCTCTTTGGTCACAGCATATGAAGTTCTCAAGGCCCTCTTCTGCTCATATAATTCATCGCTCAGAGTGTGCCACAAGTTTGTCTAAAGATTATAGTTGAAGCATTTTTCTTTTGTAATAGTTTTGCCCCCTGGTTGTGGAGAAATAGTTTCATAAGACTTTCTGAATAACTCACTTTAGTACCTAACTGTATTTCTGGACATTGACTTTTGAAATATATGAGGATTTGTACAAGTTGGCCTCTTGCCAAATTATCTGGCATTATAATAATGGCAGCAAGCATTTATATAGCACCATGGGCTAATAGACAGGTACTCTTCAAAGAGCTTTACATGCATTAATTCATTTAATTAAAAACATAACATGTTAAAATGGACCACAATAAATACATAAATGGTAAGTTATTATTTAGTCCCCCATCCCCCATAACACACACACACACACACACACACACAGTCATCTTCAAGAAGGGAAAGTCAGCCTTTGGTAACATTTTTTCCTCTATGCCAGGAACTCTAGGGGTTGGTCTGATATGTAACAGTTCTTTAACAAAAACTATACTTTAGGAAACTTCATAGCATCTGACGTGGCTGTTCATTGCGGAATATATACAAGATTGCAGTAGTAGACAAACATGCCACATTTATATTTATGTTTTCGGATGTAATTTTGTCAACTCAATAGCTTCTTTAAAAAATACCATGTATAATAGAAATTTCAGACTTGAAAAGACTAGATAAGCAGTGCTTGTGTATTTGTGGTTGCAAGGTAATTTGCTTGTGTATCGGATTCATTTCTACATTCAGCAAATATCTTGTTTACCAAAGGATAAGTTGCCTTATAAAATGTTGCAAAGGACTGAAAACTTAGAGGAATGTTTTACTGAGATATTGAAGATAAAAAACAAAAGTCAATAGGAAGTATACGTGAAAAATAGACTACAAAATTTTGAACAGCCATCAGATCATCTTCAAATAAATTACATCTGATTACAGTATTATATTATCACCAGTATGCTCATGCAGAATGAAAGGGCTGTGAGTTGGGTACCTAGCATAAAACATTAAACTTACAAATCTTAATTGCATATTTTGGAAAGTAGTGTCCCACAACATTTTAAGACCACTTTATAAACTTATAGGTCATTTCAGTAATAGTTCATTATATCTGATGAACTAGGGCATTTTCATTTGTAAGATTTATAAAAAGAAGTTTATTACAAAGAAAAATTTAATATTGTATTAAGGGTCATCTATATATGAATCTAGCTATAACTAACACTCTCTTCCCCAAATCTCCGAATTTTCCTTTCTGCTAAAGTAACACTGCAGAAAAGGATGCTGAATGCTAGTTCTAAACTTCTTTGGAAGCACTTTAACTCAGAAAGATGGCAGTAGTTTGGTGGTGGCAAGTGGAATGGTTGAAACTCTTCGCAGAACTTCTCTCTCTGGTCCTAGAAAATGGAGACATCAACGAATAAGGATATTTTATTAACTAGTATGTATTATACTGATCGAGGGGGCATTTTCCCTTTATGAATACAATTTATTCATCAGAATCCACTTCTAAAAACATATATTCTATTCATGTATATGAATGGTTTTAAAAAAAATTATACAAGATTTTTATATATAGTGTGCACAGCTTATATATGTCACATATATACACACAGATATACACACTGTTTACAACATAAATTATATATAAAACATATACCATATATACCATGTTTGTGTTTGTCTATCTAAAATGGAAAAATGCTACAAAGATATCTCAAACATTATGTCTTACTTTAGATCAAGTTAAATTTAAATGTATGCAGTGGATTGGTGACTTTTTTGTTTTCCTAATGCTATAAGGAAAAGTAGGCTCATCATTTTTTTTTTGCACATTTTTATTGTTCTGTGTAAATGTAATTTGTTAATCCTGTGAAATTTGTCATAGATAAATTTGCTTGGATTATCTTGTCACCACCGTATCTGCATTCTTTTGTTCATTGCTTATTCATAATTTAACAGTCTGGCAGTGAGCCTTTTTGGGATGCTCACAAAAGATATATGACCTCTACCAGCTGCTACTATAACCTGCAGAATGCACAGCAAGACATTAGAAACGTGAGGATTCCTCTACTGATTAAAGTGCTCTTCATTTAAACAGTCTGTTCAAAAGAATCTCAGGAATCTCTTGCTACCAGCAGTTTTGATTTTTTTCTTCCTAACAAAATTAGTTCTAACAATTGAATCTTCATTTGATATGAATTTTTCAGATTATCCAAAGAAAGTTAATTCCTTGAATGCTGTTTCTTCTTTATAAGTAAATACTGAAAACATTTATTTTTGGAGGATGTCAAAGTTGTCCAAAAATGGTTTTATTGGGCAACGAAGAATGTAGAGTAGATACATTGCGTCCTAATCTTAGAAGAAATGGTTGGCTTAATCCTGTCTGAATCTAAGCACTTTACAGTTTATACTGTAAACACTCCATATTATGTAGTATGTGGCAGACTTTAAAAATAAAATGTTGCTTGAAGTATAACCAGATCTTTAGGTTTTCAGTATTCTGAATTAGTTTAGCATGTGAGTTTATTCTTTTCTCTCTCTTTGCCTCTCGCTTTCTGTCTCTGGAAATCAGCAGATCAGTTTGTGAGCAATGGTTAGTTTTTGCCTCTCTCCTCTGCAGGCATATGATTACGGTTCAAAATAATTCATCGCTAATCCATGCAGTATTGGTTCATCTCCATCACTCTGTTCTGTGATTAGAGCCTCAGGCCTGCTGCCTCGCTTTCTGCCCTGATTTTTTTAACTGCAACCCTTGTTTTAATATAGTTCTGTAGTCACCACTCTCCTACCAGCCCTTCTCCATTCCTCATATATATCGATTGCAGTAGATTAATATTTATTTGAAGCCATTTTTCCAGACTTTGTGAAAAATGTATTCATTTCTTACTGTGACTCTTCATCTAAAGGGAAGGGGGAGAGGGAAAATGTAGGGCTCAGGTATGCAACTCTTAGACAATAAAACTCTTGCATTTCCAGTCTTGATTCTTTGCTATGGTCAGTGTATTTTTCTTTTTATAGAAATCAGGAACTGTAGTTTCTTTGAAAAATTTTATACAGAGTAAGGCACAATGTCAACAGTTTAAGTCTGTTTGTTTGTAACAATTCTAGAATGGCTTTCTTTATTTTCTTTGTGCATACTACAGCCAATGCAATCACCATAATATACATTGATCAGCTTGCATTGAATATTTCCAGACAGGGTCACTAAGCTATCATTTTCCTTAGCATCAGAATTTGCCAATTTTACCAGAAGGTCATCTAACAGATTTTTAAAACACTTTGTTTCAGATCTCAGTAGTCCTGTGTTCCTTTTAATAATTACTTTAGTCTCATTGTAGCTGTGTGTTTGAAAGTGTAGGTCAATGAGGATGATTGCATTCAGAATTTCATGATCTGTGTAGTGGAACAAATTGAAAGCAAAGCCTGTATCAATCACTGTGAAGGGAGGGTTAATTGTTACCGCTTCTCAAGCCTCTGGACAGATAAACCAGTAATGAAATACTTATTGCTCTGATATGTGAATGCTAAAGGATGAAACAATGGAAACAGAAGCAGTCTTCAGAGATAACCAAAAAGGCAAAGAGAAAAGAATAAACTAGATGAAAGTAGGGAACTGTGTACTGCATTAACTCTCTTAAAGTAGTATTATTTTTAGTCTCCTACCCATCTTTTACTGGCAGGTTAGGGCAGTATCATACATCAGGTTGATAAAGCCAAATAAGAATATAAATGGAAACCACTCTTTCTGTAAACGAAAAAAAGAAAAAGAAAATAGGAAAAGTCCAGCCCTATACTTTATATGAACACTATATATCTTATAAAAATAATTACTTTATGTTACTAATTATATCACTGTTTAAGGTATTCTTTAAAAAATTTAGTTATGCTATATATATTAAATTTATATATGATATGCATAGATGCCTGACATTCTAGAATGTTTTAAAGGAAGGATTGTTATCTTTGAAGGGATTTTGAAATTTTTGGTTTATTGTACACCAAAGTATAGAGGAAATTGTGTAATACATAAAGAAATAGTAAAATAAGAATTAGTGTGGCAAAGAAATCATGAGATTAAACATACATTTAACCATTTCTTCCATATGAACGTAACATTTAAACATCTGTTACTTATATGTTGAAATGTATGCAAAAATATTTAGCCAAATTGAAGTCTTAGGTCCATGACAATCATCTCAACACAGTGGGTAGTTCTGAAAATTAATGAGAATGATAATACTGTAAAGACTGTTCCAGAGTTTGCCCAAATTCATTATCTAAGACTCTTGTTAAGAACATCTCAAAGAATTTTAACCAGGAAAATATATTAATGGTTCAAAAGCATTTTCAAAACCCTGAATTATAAAAGTATAATGGAATTATATATGCAAGAGTTATAGTTAGCAGCACAGATAACAGAAGACATTATAAAGGCATATTTTTCCATAACTTATATTGCTCTTGCATGTGGTTTCATCCATAGGGTTTAATTTCATACAGTACATATATTATTGTTTTTAGGACAAGAAAAATCAGGATCATTTAAAAAATAAAATGTAGGGAAGCTTATAACTATAAAAATTTAGGTATATCTACGTTTCAGCATCCATTTCAGATGTGATACAACTACTAGCAAGGTAGAACATTCTTAACAAGAAGATATAATCTTCCCACATCTTTGTATTTGCTTCAGAATGTTAAGAATTTCCTGAGGCCTTAATCTGTGCCGTATTGATGTGGCTGCATAGCAACTGAAACAAATGATTGGGACATAGCCCTTTTTATGATAGTGACACCATCCTCTAGCTAATGTGGTTTTGTATATTTTAAATAATAGCTGTAATAGTATTGCCATAGCATTGCTGAATCAGGATTTTTAAACTGCCAGTAATATATACCAGGACAGAAGTTAGTAGAGAGCCCTCAAAGTCAAGATGCACCAAAGGGTGTCGATCTTTGTGTACAACAACGGACAGGCAAAAAGCAAGAGTTCCATTACTCAGTAATAAATGTGTACTTAAGATAGAAGCCCATGGATATTGAGATTGTCAGGGCAATACATTATGAATTACCACTGGTTACTTGCTGCTTGGGAACTAGTGCAGCAGCATGGAGTGGCATAAATCCTGGTCACCAGTGTCAGTCTTGCATTATCTTTGTAGGAAGTTGTATTCTACACAGGTTCTTTAACCTTTTAGAGCCTCAGCTTCTTCATTTGCATATTGAGTTGCTAATACTTACTTTCAGCTATAAAAATCTGTGATTATGTGCTTTGAATTATGTGGATATATAACATAAAATAGTGAGATGAGGTGCTATAAATGGCAGATTGTTTTTCCAATGGCATTAACATTTACAAAAATTTCATATTTTTAGAATGATTAAACTTTTTATATCAAATATGCTTGTCATACAGGTTTCAGTCCATAAAATACAGAGTATTTAAATATTTTTCTTTGTGAAAACATATTTGAAAGGAAACGTCTTATTTCAAGAATGTCCAGAGGACTTGGCAGTGGAAGCAATAGGATGCCTTAAGTTAAGTTTTTAAAGTGACATATGATGCACATGACTCAATGTAACACTAAAGAAAAATACCAAAAATGTTTGGAGAAAAGTACATTTGTTGGCTAAATTCAATTGAGACAGTAGAATAACTCTGAAAATTTTGGAAAACTAGATGATATACCATGAAGAAGGAAGTTAACAATGTAATATTTGATGGACAGGCAACTACTTAAGGGAATAACTAATCTCTGAAGATTTTGTGTGTTCCTAAAACATTTATAGAGGAATACATTTCTGTAGTGAGATATTTACCCAAACTACAACAATTATTTATTTCTTTTTAACCTTGTTTTTAAAAAGCACTTTCTTCTAATTCTGCTCCCTTACTTGTAAAGGTGAACTGATTTACTGTTTGTAGTGCAGACAGATTTAAAGATTTATGAGTGGATAAGATTTCTTGCATCTAGTAGATTAATAACTTTTAAAATAGAGGTGTCACTTATTTATGTTTTCTTGAAATTTTCCAATTTATGATACTTAATAGGTGTTGCAAGTATATTTTTGTAAGATGATTAACTTTTTTGCTTAATTTCTGTATATGTGTGTGGATTATCTGTATAGATATTCTCAATATTTGCATATTGAGTTGCTAATACCTACCTCCAGCTACAAAAATCTATGATTATGTTATTTGAATTATGTGGATATATAACATAAAATAATGAGATGAGGTGCTATAAAATGGCAGATTGTTTTTCCAGTGGCATTAGATTACATTAGATTAATCATATGTAGATCATATCACATGTGGGTTAAGAGTATTTTATCCCTATAACTTTATAGTGCTCTTGTCAGTAATAATTGAATATGCCACTGATAAATATTGTTCCTTACAGAAATATTCAGTTCTATAAAAGGTAATTTTCTATTTTTCTTTTATGAAAACAGGAAAATGTTTTAAAATGTTGTAATGTGGACTAGACTTCCGTAACTCCATTTTCCCCTCTCATCACTCATCAAAACTCTGTTTTCTTGAAGCTAATTTTGGCTAGGTCTTAGATTATCTGATTAGAACAATTCAGAGTTAGGGGTAAACTTTGTTTGAATTTTTAAAAGGAGCCTGTGATAACAAACATGTTTTCAATTAATAGAACATGAAAAACCTTTAGTGTGCCCTTGCTTGTCTCCCATACCACACATATAGATAACGTTAGTCAACACTTTGAAGTACTTCCCCTGGAAACAATGTCTCATAGTGACATTATTTTTGAAAAATAATTTCTTCACAACATTGAATATAAAAATGGATAAATGTCATGAATTGGGTTAAATACATTTGTTGTACATATTTTCATTGGTAACCATATTTTCTTTATCGAGTTAAAAATCACTAACTGTGGTAAAAATTACCAGCAAGTGAAGAAATTTAGAATTGAGTGATATGTGGTATCAACCAAAGTTGGAAATACCCGTGGCTCATGCCTGTAATACCGGCACTTAGCGGGAGGCCTAGGTAGGAGGGTAACTTGAGCCCAGGTGGCGTAGGCCCTGACTGAGTGGGGGCGTCTCCAGCATGGGAAGCTGCTGTATTTTGCTGCTATTCACTTGTAAGCAGCATCTATTTCATACATGGTCACAAAGACTTTCAGTAGGCCCTGACTGAGTGGGGTGTCTCCTGTCCTGTGGTCTATCAGTGTTGCAGCAGTCAGTGAATGGGCTTCAGGAAATCCAGTAATCTACTGAAACAGCATCTTCATACCATTTTGTCAGTTACTCAAGTGGGTCTGTTTTCCCTAAAGATCTGTGCGAAGAACTGTAAAGGATCTTAGATTTTTCTCTACTTGCAAGCCAACAGGTTGGCCTGTCACACTTTAATGAATGCCAGGCCAGAGATGAAGGACAGTTTATTACTCACAGCTTAGCAGTAGCCAGGATATTGGCACGTAAGTTAATTATCTAAGCCCCAGTTCCCACACGGTGATAAAAGGAGGGTCAAATAATACCTGTACATGCAGTAGTGCAGTGGGTTGTGTTACAAGAGGACCCTTGAGTTTAGGGAACCTGAACCTTTTAGAACAGGCAGTAAACATATCTTCCTTTTACTCTGGAGGAAGACACTGTGTCTTCCAAGGCTATTCTCTGTACAAAGGACAGTTAATGGTACTTTTTCTGCAAGATGTGCAGAAATGTGAGAAACAGAGACTTGTTTCTCAACAGTCTGAACCACTAAAATGGAGATTATTATAGAGGGTTGAGAGGATCTAGTGGTGGCGTAGTCCTGTAGTTGAGAGCTGCCTTGAGCTTAATGCAACACAAAGTTAACAATTTGGAGAGAAAATGATGAAGGTTCCAAATATGTAATCTTCCCCAAATTTCTTAAGCATTAGTCATGTGATGGAGCACACCCCCAGGCTTGTTTTGGTTTAGCTGATTCGGTAGTGGAGGGATCCTAATGATGTTAATGTATTTCTGTTCTCATGTCTTCTATTTTATCATAGTAGTTGTTTGTTCTCTTTTGTAAGCATTCTCGCTTCCTGGTTTGTTCATAAACTTTAACTTGTTTAAAGTTTACTTTTTCATCTTTATATTAGATCACTTAAATTTCTCCATAACCTAATAAGATAGGTCCTGAAATATTTCTCCTTTGTAAATGAGGTCATAGCTAATAAAGTTTTGAAACTGGATTTAAGCTTCAGTCTGGATTGAGGGGGATGACATTATTTTACCATGTTAGCTTCCTTCTGACTCTTGTAAAGTTGTTTTCTAGTTCATTCTTTCTTCTGGGGCTCCTTCATTTCCCAACATAACCTTTCTGCATCATACTGTTTTTCTCTTCCCCAAACCCTTCTTCTCATCCCAGTATGAAGCTAGCTGACTCTGTAGCTCTCTTCTACTATCTTGCCTTTTAATACCTCCCATAGACATTGAGGTATTGAGCATTTTTACACTCTCAAATTGTACTAAATCATCACCGTCCTTATCTTCTGAGTCCATAGTAACTGTCCTGTAAAGCTAATCATTGCAATTATTACATAAATAGGTTGACCAAAAGTTTGATCACGCCTAGCATAATGCTGAGGTATTACATTAAAAGATAGTTATGAGGAGATTAAAATCTTGCTTAGCAGGTTGTAATCTGTAGTTCTATTTCCTGCATAGTTTATACAATCTTTTCAATTGTGAATAGGCATATATTTTGTGAATTATGGTGGCATGGGCATTCTTATAGTCATAATATATTCCTATCTTTTGCATGGAATCACACTTTTGTATATACCATAATTTGTTATTGTAGTTCACTTAAAAGGCTTGGTCAAAAGAACCTGTGGCTTCTGGTCAGCTCAGATTCAATTTTAAAATTAAGCATTCACCTGCCATCAATGCCGATTGACTTGGCCTTTTGCTTTTTCCCTTTCTAGTCTTCTAGCTCAATGTTTATCTCAATAGGATATAACAATGTATATTAACATAACTTAATGCAAATTAATTATCAAAGTGTACTCTAATAAGTAGTGAGATTACACAGACCAAAGTATTCTTTGTTGGATATATTGCACAGTCTTTCTCTGCAATGGGACTACTTACATAAATGTCAGCCCAATATTTTTACAGAGTATGCTACGACATCATACTGTAAGATGCTGATGAAGAGGTGACAACATAACATAGAAATTACCTGTGTTTTGAGAAGCTGATTATAGTTCATTATCAGAACCTATTGCTAAAACTCAAGATATCCATAACCAGTATTGAGGACAGTTAACCAAAATGATGGATGATGAAGACATAAAGTATAGTCTTCTTCTGTACGTGTCTTTCTACATAAACTGTGACCTCTTTAGAAGGGAACACACTGACTCTATTTTTCACCTTTTAGTGCTGAAACACCTTCCTGGAACAGAGTTAGAAAATGAAGGAATAAAATGAATTTCAATTCTAGTTCTGCCTATTGATATTTATATTTTACCCCAGGAATTTCCCATATCTGTCAAAAATCTACAACCACACTTAACATACTCCATGATCTCAGACATAAAAAAGAAAATAATGAAGAAATATAAGCATTTTTCAATATATTTTTAAACCAATGCTTAGTAATTCCTAGTGTATTTTGGGTTTCAAAGTTGAATTGTTTATATCCTATGTTGTGGATTCCCTGAAGATTATACCCCTGTAACTCTATGGAGAATAGTTTTAGGTTCAAGATGTGTCACAACTCTCTATTAAGCAAAGAATCAGGAAAATCAGTTACAACCAAATATGCCATTGATTTTTTTTTTAAACCTCCAAATGATACCACCAAATACATGAATTCTAGAACAATGAATGATTTCAAATTAGAATCATATTAAACCCATTTTATAGTCAATTATAATTCCATAAAATTTGAATCCATTAATTCTATATTTCACAAAATTGTACCAATAATAATTTAAGTTGATTAGGCCAAAATTGAAAAATTCAGTCATCTAAAATAGAACGGGTTACAGAGAGGGCTGACAGCTTTTCTAGGGATTTCTTCTCTGGTGACACAATTCAGTCATCACATAACCTTGTGTATATAGTACCTATAGCACAAATCTTTGCACTGAAAATATCATGCAAGAATACATGAAATAACCACAATTAATTTAGATCCTTACCATGATTGATTGATAGTGGTGAACATTGTTATTTCATACAAACCAGTAGTGAGCTAAACCTTGATAAACTTGCTTGAACTTAATATATTAAAAGAAATGAAATCATTAATAGCTCCAGGGGAAGGAGTGGATCAGTAGTTCAAATATACTTATCCCTTTCTCTCTTTACTCTGGACATAGCTTACTTTCTCCAAAGTTTATAATCTGTAGACACTGAATTTTATCTTTAATGCATATTAGCCTTATTCAGACATGTTGACATATGTATTGAATACATTTTGGAATAAAATTTAAATACCAATTTATTAATGTTCAGGTAAGGAAACACAACCACTTTTCTGAAACCCAAATTACTTTTATTATGTTTATGTGTATACCTAAGTATGTCTGAAAATACATCTAAAATATGCCCCCTCTATGGGTCATGCAGATACAGACAGAGGTCTACTCTCTAACACAGTTAGAAATTCTATTCAGTGTTAATAATGAAAACTCAATCTAATGGTCAAAACCTTTCTATTTTTCCAGTGAGAGCACTGAGTTCCAGAAACAAATATAACCATGAATGGCCAGTTGTACAAGCTCAATTTTAACATGCAGACATTGAACATAGAAGACCAGTTTCATCTGGACCTGGGAAACCAGAATTAATTTGGACAATTAACAAAATCATCATCATGCTAAGGCACCACACTTTAGCATGATGATGATTTTAGCTAATTTGTCCAAATTACTTCTGGCTTCCCAGGTCCAGTTGAAACTGGTCTTCTATGTTCAATGTCTTCTATGTTCAAAGATTGAGCTTTTTTCTGAAAAACATATGCCATCACTGTACTATGCTTTTCTTACTGGAAACATTTGTGTAAATATATGTGTTTTATAGTTTTGAAAATAACATTTTAATAATTACTGGTTATTTCACTGTTACTGTATATCAAACATAGTGATAATGTCTTAATTAACTTTCTAACATTTGAATTTGTTATTTGTAACTTATCTTTGGTATCTTTTAAGTTTGCCTTATTATAAATATTCACTTTCTATTCCAGCATTTTATTTTACATTTGCCTATTCTCTTAAAATTTTTGAAAGCTAAAAATTTTCAGTTTTTTTTTTTGAGGCGAAGTCTCAGTCTGTCACCCAGGCTAGAGTGCAATGGCGTGATCTCAGCTCACTGCAACCTCCATCTCCCAGATTCAAGTGATTCTTCCTTCTCAGCCTCTAGAGGAGCTGGGATTACAGGCGCGTGCCATGACATCTGGCTAATTTTTGTATTTTTAGTAGAGACAGGGTTTCACCTTGTTGTTCAGGCTGGTCCCGAACTCCTGACCTTATGATCCACCTGCCTTGGCCTCCCAAAGTGCTGGCATTACAGGCGTGAGCCATCGTGCCCGGCCTAATTTTCAGTTTTGTTTAGCAGAGTTACTTCCTTATCCTTTGGACTGACTTCTGTCTCTTAGTGTGGGGACTGTGCACTTCTTAATTCTGAATTTGGTAGTAAAATCACAGTAAGCATTGCAGGCTTACAGAAGTTCTCATTGTCTCTGAGATTTATAGATAGGACATTTTGTAGCATAAGTGTAGAAAAACTAGCTTTGGAATTATTGCAGTTACACTCACCATCCGCCACTCCAACTTGGTACAGAAAAGCTCCAGTTTAGCTTTTACATTATAACCACTTTTTGCTGTACTCCTTTATCTCAGACTCACTCAGAGATTCCTTAAATATATTTCATCAATTCCCCTCAGAGTTGGCCCTTTCCATTTTTAATTGCCAGCTAAAGATTTATTTCTCTTTTTAAAAAAGCCTGTGACCCCTATGGTCTACCTTGGTTTTTTCATCTTATAAATTATTTAAAAGGAGAGTTCTCTTCCACCAAATAACTGAATGCTTCCAGAAGGGTTAATAACTACCCCCAACCCCATGAACCTACTGTTATCTTCAGTCTTTCCTTAACCAACTGCATTCAGCTTCCCTGCATACCTCCAAACCTGAGGTCGTCTACTGCCAATAGATACTTCGAGTCTTTATTGTCCGTAATCTCTTGGCAGCAGTTGACACTATTGATCACTCCTTTCTTTTTGAGACACTCTGTTCCCTGGACTTTTGTGATGCCATGCTTTTCTGATATTCCTCCCAGTTCTCAGTTTGGTTTCCGGAGTTCTGTCTTGGTTTTCTACTCATCTCATTCTGCACTCCCTCCAGGACCCTGGAATTCACTCTCATGGCTTCATAAAAAAGAGTGAAGATGCTGACAACACCAGTTTCTCATTTCCAATCAAGATCTCTCTCCTGGTCTCCAAACCCATATACACAGCTGTGTGTTTTCCATGGCCATTCAAACTTCCCATGGATACCTTGAACTCAATGGCACCCAAAACTGAATTATACAATATTTAGCACATAGTACCTGCTCAGTATATTATGCATCAAATGAGTGAGTGGGTAAATAAGTAAATACATGGGCAGGAAAAAACACTAAACTCTAGAAAATGAAGTACTCCAGAACAGGCTCATAACAAAATGGTGATGGCAGTAGTGTTATTTTGCTCTGCCAGACTGTAACATGTAAGTCAGGGGGTGTCCAATCTTTTGGCTTCCCTAGGCCACATTGAAAGAAGAATTGACTTGGACCACACATAAAATACTCTAATAGTAACAATAGCTGATGAGTTAAAAAGAAATTGCAAAAAAAAAAATCTCATAATGTTTTAAGAAAGTTTGTGAATTTGTGTTGGGCCATGGGTTGAACAAGCTTGATGTAAGTCTTGTCTGCCTTGACCGCTGAAATTTGTCCTGTCTTTCTCACTTTGACCTCCCAGTGTTTTAGACACACTATTTGCTTATTTTGACTGATTTTTGAACTTCTTTATTTCTACCTCAGTGTTCTTGCTCTAAACCTTTGCTTTGCTTCTTATGCCCCAGAAACCAGAAAACCTTTAATCCCACACCTGGCCTGATTGTTACTAGGGGCTGCCTGGTAATACATTTGTGAGGTGGTGTGTGTGCACATGTGTGCATGTGTGTGTTCACACTTTAACTGTAGTTCAAGTGAAGATTCCAAACATAAGTAATGACCTTGAGTCTAATAATATTAAAGTTAGAAAAGTGAAACAAGCTAAGCCTTCAGAAAACTATGTTTACATTTACATGAGTAAATATTTCATGTACTTTGATTTTATTTTAATTTTGCCAGTTTAAAACTTCTTTTCTGTCATGAAACCTTTTGCAGCCTGCATGAATTGTGTTCAAGTTTTGGGTAGACATAGATTTAATTACAACTGTGATGTAAGAGAGTGAGCACTTTCATGTAGCTGCATGAATATACACATAGTGCTGGTTTTAGAAGTGTCAGATGTACTTCATTTCCTCAATACCAGCATCACTACCTTGTGTAGAGATCTGAGTATTTTTGGGTTTATTGAGGGGGAAAACTCTATTTGCTGAATTTATCAAGTAGTAAGCATTCATGTAGTGATTCTATGTTCTTTCTGTGCCCAACTATACCCACAAAGAGGAGATATGCTGATTGAAGTCAGGTAGCTTATGTCAGCTGACGTAAACATTTTATGAATGTTATGTAAGAGACACACCATGTGTAACAATGTTTTATGTGAGTTTCAATTTTCATTTTTTTTTTTTTTTGGAGAGTAATGGTATTTAATCGTTGAATTAGGCAGAATCTATAGTTCTTCCTATCCTTCCAAGTATGTATTAGGGAACTTTGGAAGAGAAGGGTAGTATATCGGTTATATGATAGGAATCAAAACATGTAGAAGAACTTTAAAGAGGGATCACCCAAGAGGGTTTACTTACTTTTATGTTTTCTTTGTATTTATGTAGTTTTTTTTTCATTGACTTAAATATTCTTTACATACTCTTTATAGTGATTACCAAATTCATGTAATGAGTTCTGGAGAGAAGCAGGAAAAATAGTATTTATTAGAGTAGACATGGAGAAGCCACATCTTATGTTTGTATCCCTGAACATTTCTGGGAACAGCAGGAGAAAAGTAAAAGTAAGATCAGATTTTAATGTAGAAAGAGTCATTTTTGAATACAAATGGAAACTAAAAAGACATACCTGTTTTTGTGCCCTTATGGTGGTTGGCTGAGAGAGCGTCTCTGACAGATTACCAAGAACAACACAGTGGAATGTCAAATTGTAGACCATTTTTTAAAGGGAAGGGTGAGCAGCTATTTCATGCACTATTACAGCTTTCATTAATTCAGAAGTAATAAAAATGGATTTTCTTCATTACTCTACCAATTAGTCAAATGCAGTCATACATTTATTTGTCTTTTAAAACATTATTTGGATCTCTTACTATAGAACGAAATCATTTCATGTTCATGAATTTTATTCATAGTACATATATACTTATATGTTTAATATGGATTTAGAAAAAAGGAAAGAACTTACATAAAACCCAGTAGTGATCATTTAAGAAATAATAGCAGATAGAAACCTGCAATAAGACAGCTTCATTTAATCATAAGAACCCTGGCAGCAGCGTTTTGTGTTTGGGTTTGTTTTGTTTTCCTCAGCACATGTGTTTAAACATGTTCGCTAACCTCTGGAAGTATTTAGAGAAGTGTTTGTGCTGCTTAATTCTCCATGTAAATGGTAATTTCATGGTAGTTCTTGAAATAAACATTTTTATATTTGAAAATATTTTGTGACTACTTCCATTACAGAAACAAATATTTAAAACTCAAGGTGATATTTGACCAGTAATTTGAAACCTAATAACAGTTCTCTGAAAAAAATGTGAATTCATATTGGATTGTAGTACTGCCACCTTATATTGGTCCTGCTCTTTCACAGCGAATCTCAGTAACATGTTGTGATCAATTGCTGCATATCTCCAATTGAGGATGCTTCTTCATCATTGATAGTGTGCATATCATGTGATATCCTACAGGGACACACCCTCCATCATCATCAGCATCATCCTCATTCTCATTATCCTTGTCATCATGAATGCAACATTTCTTGAGCTTTGTCTGTCACCATGCTGAGAGCTTTACATACATTATCTCATTTATTTACCCCAGTAACCCTCTGAGGAAGGTATATCCCCATTTTATAGATGAGGAACCAAGTCTTTTAGAAGCTGTGAACTCTGCTAATCAGTCACAGTCTCATTTAGATAATTTTTAGGAAGCTAAATTTTAGGGGTAAATAAAACATAAAAGAGTGAATACGGTGGCTTGAAAGTTCAAATACAGAATAGAATATGATATTCTGTTGCCTAAGTATAACACAAACTAACACGTTAATTATTTACTTTAAGTAAATAATTAAACACAAATATAAAAGTCCTCAAATAATGTTCATTTGCAGTTATGAAGTCAAAACAAGTGATTAGAAAAAAAGGAAGCTGAGTTAACAAATATTTTGGTACAATGTTGTGTTGCTTTTTGATGTTAGTAAGAAACTGTTTCTATATGGGTTTAGGGTCTTACTGTATTAAAGGGAAGGACAGGACATGTGGGTGATATTTTGAAGAATTTTCTGCCTGTAGAGTAGGATGCCAAAAAGTGAGTTAGTTTATGTTGAAACATACAAGACTAGATTTTTGTTATTGAAATGAATTTTGAAACTATTAAGCACTACTGAGTTATTTATTTCAAACTGCAAGTAATAACACTGGCATAAAGCTAGAACAAGACAAACCACTTAATTAGTGATAAAAGTGTCTTAATAAGAAGATATTGTGTTTATAAATGACAGTGTATTAAATGCAAGTACTAACAAGAGATAGATTACTAACAACTATGAAATCTAAGAAAATGCTCAAATTTTGGAGTTTATGCCACAAACTTTTGGGGGGGTAGTTTTTCTTTCTTTCTTTTCTTTCTCTTCTTTCTTTCTTTCTTTTTCTTCTTTCTCTTTCTTTTCTTATTTCCTTCTTCTTTTCTTTTCTTTCTTTTTCTTTTTTCTTTCTTTCTTTCTTTTCTTTTTTTTTTTTTTTTTACCAAGTCTTGCTCTATTACCCAGGCTGGAGTATAGTGGTGCAGTCTTGGCCCACTGCAACCTCCACCTCCTGAGTTCAAGCGATTCTCCTGCCTTAGCCTCCCTCCCGAGTAGCTGGGATTATAGGCATGTATCATCATGCCCAGCTAATTTTTGTACTTTTAGTAGAGACAGGGTTTCACCATGTTGGTCAGGCTGGTCTTGAACTTCTGACCTCAGAAGATCTGCCTGCCTTGGCTGACCTCAAGTGATCTGCCCACTTTGGCCTCCCAAAGTTCTGGGATTACAGGTGTGAGCCACCACATCTGGCCAGGGGTAGCTTTTCTTTCTTTTTCTTTTTTAAAGCAGTGCTGTCTCACTATATGGCCCAGGCTGGCCTCAGGGTCCTGGGTTCAAGTGAGCCTTCTGCCTCAGCTGCCTGACCACAATTTTAAAGTGCACATTTCCTTCTAATTCAAGATCCCTTCATCTCCTTTCTTTTGGAAAGCTATTTGTTGTTTAAGTGGGTACTATCCAGTGGCTTTTCTCATAGTGGTGATAGCTGACGATTCTGAAGAAAGTCTAGATAGAATTTAATGATAAAAACGATACCTTCTGAGGCTAAAGAACTTGCTTCAAAAAGGAAGGCAGTTCTGAACGCAAATAAATAATGGCAAAATCCATTTTTTTCTGTGTTTTCTGTAATAGGCCCCACATTAGCTGTCTTTCAGATTTTAAATACAGAGTAACATTTGATAAGAGGAGCTTTGCCAAGTGGAAAGAGACAGCAGATAAGGACATTAAATTGAAATAATGAGCTGCTAAAAAAGATAATGGATCAGGCTGTTCCAAAGAAAATCATGGGGGTAAAAAGAAGAGAGAAACTTTGAAACTGGGTTCTCCAGCTTTTTCAATGACAGGTTCTCCTTTTACCTCAACAAAGTACTGGCTGTGAGGGGGAGGAAATGGACTGGGTATTCCCTGTGTAATTGATGCTGAGGAGGGTAGATCGCAACCCCTGCACGTACTTACTGACACGGCGGTCCACAGTTTCCACCCAGTTTTTCCCTTCTTCTCCTGGACAAATAATCCAAGAGACAGAGGCAGTCATTATTGCCATGATTGACTTTGAAGTTAGACAGAATTGGACTCCCCATTTTAATGTTTAAATTAATTTTACATTTAAAATTAATCTTTAGTATTCAACTAGAACTTAGTAGATGATTCAATTAGGTAATGCATTGGAAAATGCTTTATAGATTCTAAAGTTCTCTGTAAGTACCAAGTAATATGATAATTGCATGGCATGAATCACCCTGATCCTCAGTATTAGGATTTTTGTTATTGCTACAGGATAAAGAAAAATACACTGAGGAGAAGCCATTATTTGGGAGGTCTGAGACACCATTAATTAATGGAAGATTCAGTTTTTCACTGTCCTTCCTTGGTATACCTTAAAACGATATTCAAAGAATAATTATTTTGCCCTTACTAAAGTGAAAAATCCAAAGTGATCACATTTACAAAAACTGCTGATCAGAATACAGACAAAATGATAATTTCCAAAACAGTATTGTTCCCAGTTGGGAAAGTTTCTTCAGCTCTTTTGTTCCACATTTTACTACACTAAAAACAAAACAAAAAAATCCAACATGATTGATTTAGTATTTTCTATATGCTATACTGTGTGCTAAGAATGTTTTATGCATTCTTCATTTCTTATTCAACTCTATGGGGTAGGTGTTGTAGCCACTTTATAAATGAGGATGTGAGGAACAGAGAGGTTTAGTAAATTGCCAAGATCACACACCTAGCAAATGTGACAGCCAGGACTGCAGCTCTGTCTCCTGAATTCCAGGGCCCACATTCCTGTCCAATATACCATATTTATGAAAACTGTGCTGAACTCTCCCCCACCTCCTATTTCTTTAAGTTAAAAAAGTCCAATGGTTACATATATACATACAATATGATATAAATAAAGAAATATATCAATGAGGATTTAAAAAATTCTATATGAGTAGAAGAAATTCTAAAGATTTAATAGATACATGTGTTGTAAATAGGCAGCACATATATTCTGCAGAGAAAGTTTATATATTTTAAAATGTGTAATTAGAGAAGCCTAAAAAAATGACAGTTTGAGGCCTGGTACAGTGGCTCACAGCTGTAATCCTAGCACTTTGGGAGGACGAGGCGGGAGGGTTGCTTGAAACTGGGTTCAAGACCAAGTTGGGCAACATAGCAAGACCCCTATCTCTACAAAAAAAAGAAAAAATTTAAAAGATTAGTTGGATGTGGTGGTGCTAAGCAACTAGGGAAGCTGAGGTGGGAGGATCTGAGTCCAGGAGTTGGGGGCTGCAGTGAGCTGTGATCACACCACTGCATTCTAGCTTGGTGACAGAGCAAGACCCTGTCTCTGAAACACAAAAAGAAAGAAATGGTAGTTTTGAAAGTCTAACAAAGCAAAATATTGAACTATGAAAAATAGAAAACCTGAGCAGATCAACAACAAGTAACAAGATTCAATCAGTACTAAAAGTCTCCCAGCAAAGAAAAGCCCAGGACCTGATGGAGTCACTGCTGAATTCTACCAAACATTTGAAGAACTAATACGAATTCCTAAGCAAACTATTCAAAAAAATTGAAGTAGAGGAAGTTCATTGAAATTTATTCTACAAGGCTAACATTACCTTGATACCAAAACCACAAAGACACAACAAAAAGCAAAAAGGCCAGTATCACAAATGAACATAGATGCAGAAGTCTCTAACAAAATACTAGCAAACCAAATTCAACAGCACATCTAAAAAAGATCATTCATCGCCATCAAGTGGGATTCATCCTAGAGATGCAAGAATGGTTCAACATATACAAATCAATAACTGTGATGTATAACATTAACAGAATGAAGAACAAAAGCCATTTGATAATTTCAATAGATGAAAAATCATTTGAAAAAATTCAGTGTTTCTTTATTATAAAAACCCTCAACAAATTAGGTATAAAAAAGAACATATCTCAACACAATAAAGACCAGAAATGACAAACCCACAGCTAACATCATACTGAATGGGGGAAAAGTTGAAATCTTTTTCTCTAAAAATCTGGAACAAGACAAGGATGCCCACTTTCACCACTTCTATTTGATACAGTACTGAAGTCCTAGCCAGAGCAATTGGAGAAGAGAAAAGAAAAACAGTTCATCCAAATTGGAAATAATGAAGTCAAATTGTTCTTGTTTACAGATGGCATGATCTTATATATAGGAAACTCTACAGACTCCATTTAAAAATAGCTGCTGGAACTAAAAAATAAATTAGTAAAATTGCAGGATACAAAATCAATATACAAAAATTAGTGGTGGTTCTATACACCTAGGGCAAACTATCTGAACAAGAAATAAACCACATTTACAATAGATAAAAAATACAGAAGAATAAATATAACTAAGGAAGTGAAAGATTTTATACAATGAAAACTACAAAACACTGATGAAATAAATTCAAGAGGACACTAACAAATGGAAAGATATTTCATGTTCAGGGATTGGAAGAATTAATGTTGTTAAAATGGCCATACTGCTCAAGGCAATCTACAGAATCAGTGCAATACCGATAGAAATACCAATGAGATTCTTTATAAAAATAGAAAAAGCAATTGTAAAATTTGTATGGAACCACATAAAGTCCCTGAATAGCTAAAGCAGTCTTGAGAAGAAAGAAACACAGCTGAAGGCACCATGCTACCAAACTTTAAAATATACTACAATATAGTAGTAACCAAACAGCATGGTAATGGCATGAAAACAGACATGTAGACCAATGGAGAATAGAGAAGCTAGAAATAAATCTATGCTTTTATAACCAACTGATTTTTGACAAAGGTGCCAAAAATACATATTAGGGAAAGGACAATCTTTGCAATAAATGGTACCAGGAAAATTGGATATCTAAATGCAGAAGAATAAAACTAGACCACTCTCTCTCACCACTTATGAAAATTAACCGAAAATGGATTCAGGACTTACCCTTAAGAACCCAAACTATGAAACTGCCAGATGAAAGCATAGGGGAAACACTTCATGACATTGGCCTGAGCAAGGATTTTTGGAATAAGATCTCAAAAGAGCAGGCAGCAAAAGCAAAAATAGACAAATGGGATTACATCAAACTAAAAAACTTCTGAACAGGAAAGGAAACAAAAGAGTGAAGAGACAACCTACAAAATGGGAGAAGATAGTCACAAACTATGCATTTGACAAGGGGCTAATATCCGGAAGATACAGTCAAACCTTGAAAAACATGGGTTTGAATTGCACAGATCCACTTATATGAGAATGTTCTGCCAGCCCTGAGACAAGAAGACCAACCCCTCCTCTTCCTCTTCCTCCTCAGCCTACTCAATGAGAAGATGATGATGACCTTCATCATGATCCACTTTCATTTAATTAATATTAAATATATTTTCTTTTTCTTAGAATATTCTTAATTACATTTTCTCCTGCTTTATTATAAGAATACAGTATATAATACATGTAATTTACAAAGTATGTGGTAATCAACTGTTTATGTTATCGTCAAGGCATCTCATCAACATGGGCTATTAATAGTTAAGTTTTTGGAGAGTCAGAAGTTATACACAGATTTTCAGCTTTGTCAGGGGTTGGTGACCCCAACCCCAGCGTTATTTAAGGTTCAACTGTATAAGGAACTCAACTCAATAGAAAAAAATCTGATTAAAGAATGGACAAGAGATCTGAATAGACACTTCCTAAAAGAAGACATACAGATGGTTAACAGGTACATGAAAAAATGTTCTGTGTCACCAGTCATGAGGGAAATGCACATCAAAACCATAATGAGACATCATCTTAGCCCGGTTTGAATGGCTATTATCAAAAAGACAAAAAATAGCAAATACTGGCAAGGATGTAGAGAAAGAGAACTCTTACACACTGTTGGTGGGAACAGTACAACCATTATGGACAACAGCATGGCGGGGGGGGTCCTAAAAAATTAAAAACAGTAGTACTATATGATCTAACAATTCCAATACTGAATATGTATCAAAAGTAAATGAAATTAATATGTTGAGGAGATACCATTGCACATATAGTATTCCATTGTGAGTGTGTCATTTGTGACAACATGGATGAACCTAGAGGATATTATTATGCAAAGTAAGCTAAGCACAGAGAAACAAATACCGCATTTCTCACTAGTGTGGAATCTGAAAAAGTTGACCTCATAGAAGTAAAGAGTAGAATAGTGGTTACCAGAGGCTGGGTGACTAGAGGGGCAGGGTGTTGGGGGAGAGGTTGGTCATAGGTGCAGAGTGAGAGGTAGGAGGAGTAAGTTCTGGTGTTTTATTGCACAGTAGGGTGACTACAGTCAATAATAATGTATTTTGTACTTCAAAATAGAAGAGAGGATTTTGGATGTTCTCACCACAAAGAAATAACAAGTGTTTGAGGTCATGGATATGCTAAGTACCCTGACTTTATCAATAACTAGTGTGTATATATATTAGAAATCACACTATACCTTATAAATATGTATTATTATGTGTCAATTAAAAATAAAATAAAACATTAAAAAACTATTAAATGTACCTGTCATATAAATATATATAAAATGTTTTGATTTGAACTATTAGTATTAAAATTCTGATGTAGGTTGGTGTCTTATATAGAAATTTAACTGTATCAATGGATTCATCAGTTTTGTACTTGGAATATAATTATGTATTACATGTTTTCTAAATCCAGTAATACAGTTTAATAATAGTACATTTCAACACTTTAAATCATATTACTTTGCATAATAATATGCTTGTGCAACAACATTATTTAACACAGTCTATGAGGGGCAGGAATCTTGGAGTGCTTTCCTGGGTGGTTCAGGCTCAAGGTCTGTCAGGAGGTTGGAGTTAAATGCTTGCTTTCTTTTTTTTTCTTTTTCAACTTTTATTTTGAGCTCCAGGGTAGCTGTGTAAGATGTGCAGGTTTGTTGCATAGGCGAACATGTGCCATGGTGGTTAGCTGCACAGATCAACCCATCATCTAGGTATTAAGCCCAATGTGCATTAGCTATTCTTCCTGATGCTGCCCCTCCCTCTGCCCCCCCACCCTTCACCGATAGGCCCAGTGTGTGTTGTACCCTCCATGTGTCCATGTGTTCTCAGCATTCAGCTTCCACTTAAAGGTGAGAACATGTGGTGTTTGGTTTTTTGTTCCTGTGTTAGTTTGCTGAGGATAACAAAAGCCACTGCTTTCTAAGATGGCTCAACTCATGTGGTTGTGGACAGACCTTAGTTCCTTGTGGCTGTTCTGATAGTCTTAGTCCCTTACCTCCTAGGCCACACCCCAGAGGCTGCCTGAGTGTCCTCATAATGGCAGTTTACTCACCTCAGAGTACAATGGTGAGAGAGAGAGAACCCCCCACAGAAGCTGTAGTCTCTTAGAACTTAATCTTGGAAATGTCAGACCACATTCTGTTGGACTCAGAGGCCAACTCTGGTGTAGTGTGGGTGGGGAGTACATGAAGGTGCCAGTTACTAGGAGGTGGGGATTATTGCGAACCATCCCAGGGACTGATTGTCACAACAAGTACTAGGAAAAAAATGTACTAACAACGTGCCAAAGTTTTTATGAGGAAATATTGCCCATATTGTGACATAAATATTGCATTTTATATCAAAAAGTCTGGACCAAATCCTCTTTCTGCATTGCACACGGATAGGATAGATTTTTTTCTATCATTTTACCCTAAACTAGAGATAGATTAAATTCTCAATTTTTGAGAAAAGACAAAATATTTGTCCTTACAGTTTTGTTGTTGCTGACTTTAGTTGCTTGTATTACCCCTCGAATTCTGTAACTTGATTAATTTTCCAAGTCAGAGACCTAACATAATATGTTCCTTTTGATTCTTGCACAGTTTCATGGTTTTCTCTTGCCTTTCTCAAAGAAGTGGCTTTTCTTTTTGCTTTTTATTGCTAATTTAAAAATACATTCAGAAAAATTCACACAGCACACTTATATAGTTTAAAAGTAATTATAAAAAATAATTACCCTACTGTATTCATTTCTTGGGGGATGTTATAATGAAGTGTTGCAGCCTGGGTGGCTTAAACAACACAGCCTTATGTGTTTTCATTCTGGAGGCTAGAATTCCAAGATCAAGGTGTTGGCAGCATTAATCCCTTCTGAAGGCTGTAAGGGAGAAACTGTTCCTTGCCTCCCTCTTACCTTCTTCTGGACGTTTGCTGGCAATCTCTGACACTCCTTGGCTTGTCGATGCCCCACCCCAATCTCTACCTTCATCTTCACATGGTGTTTTTCCTGTGTGTGTGTGTGTGTCTGTAACATAGTTTTCATTTGTGTAAGAACACTGGCCATACTGGATTAAGACCCACCTTAATGACCTCCTCTTAACGGCATTTGCAAAACCCCTATTTCTAAGTAGGTACTGAGGGATTAGAACTTCAACATACCTTTTTCGGGAGAGCACAGTCCTACCCATGACACCTACCCCAGGGTGTTATTATCATTTCAGAAATGACCACCTGGAAGTGTGTGCTCTCTCTTCTCTGTGGTAATCAAGATTGGACTTTACTAAAAATGATTTCTGTGTCTTTCTTTTTTCTAATTTTTTTGAGACAGAGTCTTGCTCTGTCACCCAGGCTGGGGTGCAGTGGCACAATCTTGGCTCACTGCAATCTCTGCTTCGGGTTCAAGACAATTCTGCCTCAGCCTTCTGAGTAGCTGGGATTATAGGCATGAGCCTCCATGCCTGGCTAATTTTTGTATTTTTAGTAGAAACAGGGTTTCACCATGTTGGCCAGGCTGGTCTTGAATTCCTGACCTCAAGTGATCCACCTGCCTCGGTCTCCCAAAGTGCTGGAATTACAGGCATGAGCCACCATGCCCGGCCTTTGTTTTTCTTTGTAGTCTTACTACCTGTGCATCATCTCTAACTTAAAGATATTTTTCAAGACTTTTTAAAAAATGAAATGGATACGCTTTGAAAAGCAGGACTGTAAATTATAAATCATTTATAATGTTATCTTCAATTTTCTGAGATAATATTTATTAAAAATGCTTACTTTTATAAGTGAAGATAAATAACTTTAATACTGATAGCTTTCGGCAGGCATAATAGTAGAAGTGATATTTTGTGAACTCCATTTTGGATTACATTTTAATTTTTTTATACATAGATACTACCTCCTCAGTTGATGACTAATATCCATATACACTTTTCTAGAATGTGTTCTATTTCTGCAGTTTATTCATATTCTAACAAAATCCATGATCATGGTCTCCAAACAGTTTATTGCTAACAACTCAAATTACCATGTTACTTCTAAATCCATTTGAAATATTTTAATCTCGTAAACAGCATTTATTAAGATATATTCAAATCTTGTCGTTCTTTATGAGTTAGTGACAGATATCTATTAAATCAGTGGGACCCTTGATCAGCCTGAGTTATCCTGTGTAGTAAAACACTGCTGGTACAATACTAGTTAAAAGAAAAGAAACTTGAAGTTTTAGTGACCCTATTACGCTTTATTAAGGAATGAAAGTAAGATTTAGTTTAAAAAATATTGAAAATAATTCATGTCTGTTCTGTCTTTGAAGATTCCTGAAATCAAGTTTGTTCAATGTAACATACACACACATGCACACGCACACACAGCTTTTGCTAAATTCTGCAGCATAAAAGAACAGTTTAACTAAATTCCTTGAAATCACATTTTTGTTTTAATTAAAGTCTTCAACCCTGTAAGTACAGACGGTTGCCAAATTTCAAATGACCCATGCTGAATCCAGCAGTTTGCCCCTGCTCACCCATTGTTCTCCCCCTTATTAAAATCTTTGCTTTGTCTGCTGTGGAACCTGCTGTAGGAAAGGGGAAAAGCAAAACACTTTGTCACAGAGTAGATCCTTCATATTTTTTTGTTGAACAAAATACATTTTTTTAGAAGAGTTATCAAGAACCGAGAGTTCAGGAACTGGAAATGGGTAGAAGTGATAGAAGGATTGGAATCAGATAGTTTACCCTCAGATTCCATTCATTTCAGGATTATTCAGAAGAAAGCACCCTCTCTCACACACGCAATGGAAAACCGTTGCTCTACCTGAAATACTCAGCTCATTTTAATGGTTAGCACATAATCTGTTTTTATAAGGTAGATACTGCTGGAAGGCATTCTTGCAGATTAGTTTGGTCAAGTTGCCTTCTTTCTTATATATGAGGTAAAGAGAGTTTTGCATTGGCTGTTAGGGTGGGGAAAATGATTTTGGTGGTGGTGGGGCTTTGTGATGTAGAGAATGGGAACGGTGATTAAGATTTGAATAAAGGCGTTTTCAGCTTAGTATCTAAGAAGGACAAGACTCTAAATAAAGGAGACATTCTAAGGACACATTCATCTGTTTGGAGATTTTGCCTTGAGCTAACACCAAGCGCAAACAAGGAGTGGGGTAGAATGGGGTTATTGTCTCTTATTAATTTTTAAAAATTTTTAAAATTTAATTTTAAAAAAATCAATTATTATTTTTTAAAATTTCCTTTTCACTGACTTAGTCTTCATGCTGGGAATATGTGGTCCATTATTTTGCCATGCTAAGGTTTAACAGTTATCTGGGGCTGATCAGATACCTAACTACAATCTAAAAAGTTGTTTATTTGAAACAAGTGTTCCAAGTTTCATCTAAAAATGTACTTTTAGAATTTTATTTGTTTGTAAGTTTGGAATTGCTTGTAAATGAGATTCTGTTTCTAGTTCTATGAGTAGTTCTTTCTACACTCTGTAGAGCCATTCATGTACTAATTCCTCAGTATTAACTGATCACTTCCTATGTATCAAAGGAACAGAAATTCATTTAATATATTTCTTGATTTCAAATAGTTTCTAGAAAATAAAATTTTATATAGAAAATGAAAATATATTCACTAAAGTTATGCCTTACGGGCTATTTCAGATGTCAGCACTTGAAATAATTACTTAAACATAGTTTAAGTAACTATTTAGACTTTTTTTTTTCCGAGACAGAGTTTTGCTCTGTTGCCCAGGGTGGAGTGCAGTGGTGCTACCTCGGCTCACTACAACTTCTGCCTGCTGAGTTTAAACGATTCTCCAGCCTCAGCCTCATGAGTAGCTGGGATTATAGGTGCACGCCACCATGCCTGGCTAATTTTTTTGTGTTTTTAGTAGAGATGGGGTTTTACTATGTTGGCCAGGCTGGTTTCAAACTCCTGACCTCAAGTGATCCGCCTGCTGCGGCCTCCCAAAGTGCTAGGATTACAAGTGTAAGCCACCATGCGTGGCCACATTTTGAATTTTGAATGTCATTTGTATCACAGGGAAACCTAGTTTAAGTAACTATTTCAAGTGCTGACATCTGAAATAGCCTGTAAGGCATAACTTTAGTGAATATATTTTCATTTTCTATATAAAATTTTATTTTCTAGAAACTATTTGAAGTCAAGAACTGTATTAAATGAATTTCTGTTCCTTTGATACGTAGGGAAGTGATCAGTTAATATTGAGGAATTAGTACATGAATGGCTCTGTAGAGTGTGGAAAGAACCTTCCCAGAGGTCATTTACATGAGGAGACCTATAAATGAGTTTGATTATTGACATCTAAGTGATGAAAGAAGTTATTTATTATCAATTCATTCAATAAATATTTATTTGAACACATGATTGCTAGTCACTGTGCTGAGTGCTCTGTGGGGGAACCAAGATGAGTGAAACAAACTCCATTCTCAAGGAGTTTGCTTTCCATTGGAAAAATGGTGATAATAAAGACACACAGAAACGTGATGACGGTCACAACTAAGTTACAGATAACGCTTTTGTAGTTCAGCAGAGTGTATTGTTGAGGTGTTTGGTGATATCTGAATTTGAATTTGGAAATGTGATGAAGGAAAAGAAGGTATTACTAGCAAGGGATGCTTTCCACTGCAGAGATCAGAAAAATTGGCCAGCAGTGGCTTAAACAAAGATTAGTTTTTTTTTTTTTTTTTTTTCAAATAATTAGAAGTATAGATGTGAGTGTCTGTTAACATTGGTTTAACAACCAAAGACAGAGCTAATGTCTCCCTTGGTTCTCTTAGTCTCTTCTCCATGGATACCTCAGCTCCATCATGTCTGCTCTCAAGGCAGGAAGAGTGAGGGCACCTCTAGGTCTAGCCACTCTCATACTTTTTATCAGAAAAGCAAAGGCTTTCTCAGAAGCCCCAAGCTGACTTCTCCTTACATCTCATTGGTCAGAACAGAGCCACATGCCTACCTTTAATTATCATAGTAGCATCCAGACTACACTAGAAAGGTCTAAAAATATCAGTCTGAAACAAAACAAAACACAAGTAGAAAAGAACAAACTAAAGAAGTTTTCTTTATTGTTACTGGTGAGAATAAATGTGGAGTATCTGATTAATAAAGTAGTCTGTCAGAATTTAGTGGGTAATCAATCATGATCTTTAGATTTGTCTATATTAGAGGATGCTATTGGTTGAATAGTTTTACGGAGTACCATACTAGTAAAAATGTGACATAAAAGTCTACAACAAGCACTTGAATGATTAAAGACTCCTTTAA
The DNA here is from genome assembly GCA_036589455.1 of Ateles fusciceps. Taxonomy (NCBI): domain Eukaryota; kingdom Metazoa; phylum Chordata; class Mammalia; order Primates; family Atelidae; genus Ateles; species Ateles fusciceps. The sequence goes on from JAZHEH010002842.1 coordinate 529,211, forward strand.
TCACAGAACTGGATATCTGAATAAAGAACCTGTCACCTGCAGATCAAGTGTTTTAATGCTACCAGCATAGAGAACTTGCATTAACAGTTGGCTGTTTTCCTGTCTCCATTTGAGAAAGTATGGTTGTTTTTTTCTTTGTCTGCACTTCCTTTCTATTCTCTCCCTCCCTCCCTCCTTTTTTAGACTGAGTCTTACTCTGTTGCCCAGGCTGGAGTGCACTGGCACCATTATAGCTCACTGCAGCCTTGAACTTCTGGGCTCAAGCAGTCCTCCTGCTTCAGCCTCCTGAGTAGCATGAGCCACCACAGATGTGAACTACTGTGCCTGGCTTCTTTCAGTTTCTAGAAGGGACTTGTTTCTGTTATTCTTTTCAAACGGTCATTGCCACCTTTGCTGATGTTGCCAACAGAGAAGATTTATAAGGAAACAGCTTTGCTATCTTTAAGTCATTAGACCGGTGTGATGGAGCAAAAGTTGCTCCCAGTTTTTTATTAGTCTAACATCAGTTTAAAAACAATCTTTTAGTAGAGGAATATGAAGTGGTTTATAGTCCAGCAGATCATGGAGGACTGATAATTCTGGCAGTTAATAAAACAAAACAATAGGAACAAACAGCTCTGCATGTTTTACAGCATTTCTACTTCTTAAAGGTAATTTTCTTCCTTGATAATTTGTGACGAGGGGCGTGTGTGTGTGTGTGTGTGTGTGTGTGTGTGTGTGTGTGTGTGTGTGAGAGGGAGAGAGAGAGAGAGAGATAGCAAGAGCACGGCACCCGTGTGTCTTACCCGAATCACCCTAACTGTAGCCTTTTTCTTCCTCTGGCCTCCTTGGGGACCACAACTATGAAGGAGCAAAGACAATCAACTCCTGGTGATTGGTGTACATCAGTGGCTTTTAAACATTACTGTGTGTGAAAATCCTTCAGGGAGCTTGATAAACATGAAGGCTTACAGGCCTGCTGATTTATTAAGTCAGGCTAGAGTGGAGATTGGGAACCTAAAGGTACTCCAAACAATTTTGTCGTAGGTAGTCCCTGGACTCTGCTTTAAGAAGCACTCCTGCAGCCAGTGAGCGAGGTGCTAGGGGCAGCTAGGAAGACAGCTCTCGCACTGGGCCTCAGTGTGTCTCACCTGCTGTGGTCTCTGAAATCTGAGGTCTCTGAAGTGCTGTGGGAGCACTCCAGGTGGTTTGTAGGGAGACTCATTTTGATTCAGAAAAGAAATAATGAAACTTTTCTAATTTTTAACTTTGTCATTTAAAATTTATTTTTTATTTGTGTTTTGTAACATACATGCTGTATTAGTAAAGTTTTATGTATTCGTACTTTAGAAATAGAGTGGTACACGTGTATTAAGGGCCTGATCTAGAAAATGTCTCACTGATAGTGGTGCATGATCAAGGAAGTTTGGTGAGCACTGCTTTGAATGATTTCGAAGACCAAAATCCATATCTCTTTCCAACTGTTTGCAAGAGTTTATTGTTCCTTAGTTGTTTCTCATTTAGGTATCAACATTAGTCAATGCTTCTTTTATTACTATATACATACACACAGAGCAGAGCAAAAGATTGGGAAGACAAAAAGGGTTTGCACTTTATGGCAAGTAGAAGTATCCGTGTGCTAAGGTTAGTTGTCTGACTTAACACCTTTATTTGAACAAACTCCTACAGAGAAATTAGAAGAATCAAGATACCTTGTCTCTCAGGTTCTGGCTCTCACTTCAGCTGTGAATAGAGCTTACCTTCTAGTAACGGTGACTCAGTGACTCAAGTGGATATAAATAAATGTGGATTTTCTAGAGAGTGTCCTCATTCTTTATCTTTAAAACCTGATTTAACCCCTTCTCTTCACACAGAACCTTTTCCTATAAAGTATTATCTGGTCAAGGTAAACTACCCACCCCCCCCCACCCACACACACACACGCTGTTTTCACTGCATAATTTTGTTTTTAAAATATACTTTTAGATGGCAACAACTAAAAGCACTGATTTGTCACTATAATTACTAATATAGTCCAATGGGTAAACTCTTGTTTTCCTTATTTTGGAGCCAGCATCAAGACTCTGCCTCCTGATATTTTTTATTCTTTAAAACAGTCTATAGGATCCAAAGATGCCATGTCTTTTTATCTAGGTTTTTCTAGTCAGTATTTCTAGACATAAGACCATTATTACCTTTCCCTACAAGTTGTTTTCTTTGTTTTGAGACAGAGTTTCGCTCTTGTTGCTCAGATTGGAGCGCAATGGTGTGATCTTGGCTCACTGCAACCTCCACCTCCTGGATTCAAGCGATTCTCTTGCCTCAGCCTCCCGCGTAGCTGGGACTTCAGGCATGCACCACCATGCCCGGCTAATTTTTGTATATTTAGTAGAGACATGGTTTCTTCATGTTGGTCAGGCTGGTCTCGAACTCCTGACCTAAGGTAGTCTGTCCACCTCGGCCTCCCAAAGTGCTGGGGTGACTGGCATGAGTCACTGTGCCCAGCTCTATGAGTTTTCTCTGACACGTGCGTGCACACACACACACACACACACCACCCCTAATCTGTTTATTTAATGGAATTGTAAATAAAGGGGAAAAGGCACATGTAAACATGTACAATTTCTGGGTTGAGGCTGGTTGTGGTGGCTCATGCCTATAATCCTAGCACTTTGAGGGGCTGAGGTGGGTGGATTGCTTGAGCCCAGGAGTTTGAGATCAACCTGGGCAACACACAAAGACCATGTCTCTACTAAAAATTAAAAAAAAAAATTAGCTAGGCATGGTGATGTGCATCTATAGTCCCACCTCTTCAGGAGGCTGAGGTGGGAGGATCGCTTGAGCCCAGGAGGTGGAGGCTGCAGTGAACCATAATTGTACTACTCTCCTCTAGCCTGGATGACAGCAAGACCCTGTCTCTAAATAAATAAATAAATTTCTGGTTTGAAAAACTTCGGCAGTTTCTCTTAATATTGTTAATATTTTAGTAGCCATATAGCACAGACAGTGTCTGAAGATTGGAAATCTATTTTGGTTTCTTATTTTTAAAATCATCTTTTATTTTGCCGCCATTCATTACTGATATTTCTCACAATTATTATTGCATGGGTCTGGGTAATTTGAAGAGGACTAGCAAAATTGGACTTAAAATGATAATAAATATAGCTACTGCTAATACTATTTATTGAGCCTACATGTGCCTGGCACTGGGCAAGGCACTGTATTATCTCATTTAATCCTTATAATAACCCTGTGAGGTGAGTGCTATCATTATTATTCTACTTTACAAATGAGAAAGTAAAGATGTGGGGGGTGTGAGAAAACTTGCCTTCAACACTCAGCTAGTCAGTTGGAGAAGAGGCAGGACTCCAAATGTCAAGGGTCTGTTTTTTTACCTATTTGTATATATTCTGCCTCTTAGTGTATATCATTATATGTAGTGCCTCTTATGTGTATATTATTCTGCCTTTCTACTGTGACTGGAGGGTTGGCTCTTTTGTAAGATTGGGAGTTGGGATGGGGGAGAGACGTCTTGGGGGAAAACAAACACAGCCTACCCTGCCCCACAGGAGAAGCCCAAACACACAGCTGGGAGAAAGGCTCTCCGTATACAACTCAGAAAGCATCATTCACTCGTATTTTGCGTGAAGAGTTCCCCAGAGCTCTGCAAAATGGTAGTACTGGCTGGGAACTTCTGTCTCAAGCACAACAAGTTGGAAGGGGTTATGGAGTTTGTATATTTATAAGTATTAGCAGCTTTTTGTAGATTTGGGAGCTAGGAAGCTAGGTGGAGGAAGGGCCACCTAGACCCCTTGGGTAGGAGATTGGGTCTGTGACACTTGTGGGGCTCACTAGGTGTCTAGGTTCCATTCTCTCTGAAACATTTTATTTTCACTGATGAAACTGTTTTCCATCCTTTGATCCAAGAATATTAGTATTTCTGCATCTCAGTTTACTCCTCTCTGAAATGAAAATGATAATTTCTTTGTATGTTAGAGAAACATTGGACGGATTGGAGAGAAAGGCCTTCAGGTTGTTGATTGCTGTCTCTCTTATGACAGTGTCAGATAATGACTACTTGCAGTTTTAGGCTGGTATTTTCCTTTGTCTCTAAGATGACACCCTTTGAAGATTTCTTAGGTGTGATTTTTTCAAGTCAAGAGGTCAGGAATCCCATCTGTCTGCTTGTGTTTGTATTTCCCATACCTGGGACAGCATAAGGGCTCAAAAAATAACTGTTGAGTAATTTAAAGTTGCTCAACGATTGTGAGCCTCAGTTTTCCTTATCTATAAAATGGGGGATAATAGTGTGAATCTCACAGTATTCTTAAGAGGATTAAATTGGATAACACATTAAAGAACTTAGTGTAGTACCTGCCACACTGTAGGTATACAATAAATGCTTACTTTTGATAGTTATGATTCTGATTATTGTGGTTTATCTTTAAAAGATGACTCCTGACTCTGCTGCTTAAAACCTCTATGCCTTCAAACAAACTAATTGAGCTCTCTGAGTCTTATTATATAAAATAGGGATACACTGATTGCTGTAAAGTTTAAATAAGATTTAGAATTTACAGTTACTTAGTGTGTATTATAAGCACCACTGAATTAGACACACTATCTCATTTAATCCTTGCAAAAATCCTTTGAGATGGGTAGCAGTGTTCTCATTTTACAGTTTTGCATGCCAGGTCTCAGGTAATGAAGGTCTTAGTCTAAGGTCACATAGGTAGTAACAGCAAGTGTCTGTCTGAAGCCACTGTTCTGTACTTTACAATCTCTAAGGCTATTTAAAAGGGCCATACATATGTGTGGGCCATTATTGTAGCATCTCTTTCTTTGGATCTGAGGGCTGTAATATAATAGAGTCCTTATGTGCCCTGTTTAGGGATTTAAATGCATCATAGTAGAATAAATATTTAAAGAAATACTTTCCCAAACTTCTCTTTGGTTTTGAAATTTTAACTTTTTTTTGTTGTAATGATCAGTCTAAAAATACTGAATCCTTTATTTCCAAGATCATGAAAGGGTAGAACTACTTGACCAGAATTTGAAATTAGGTTTTTTATGTGTGTGTGTTACGTTACCCATTTTGTGGTGTTTGAAGTGGTTATTAAGTAAAATCAGCTACTAAACTGGGAGATCACTTTGTTTTAGGATTATGCCAATTGACTTGTCAAAAACTTTTGTTGTAAAGAAAAGAAATGACCTATCATTAAGAATTCTAAAGCCCCTAGACAGACTTTTCTATGACTGTTACAATGTTGCCAGAGAATCATGATTTTGAACATACATCCAGAAACCTGGGAGTTAAAATAACTACTATGTTTCCTCTTGTGTGTCTTAATTAAAAACTAATGTAAGAAACAAGAATTGGTTCCTACCTTGAAATATTGTTTCCCTGACAGATCTTTCCTTCCTGAAAGTCATTCCAAAGTTGTTTGGAGTGTTAGGTTCAGAGTTAATTGAATTTTTCTATTTAGTGAAAAGAGGTGGCTCTCTTATTTTGGTCGGTTGTTCTCAGGGTTTTGAGCTTTGAAAAGGTTTGACTTAGAAACCGTGAGGTACTAACACAAGCACTGTATTTTTGAGTTCCTATTGATTGACATGTCTCTGTTCAATGTAAATAGCTTAAACAGAGTGCAGTTATAGAAATGGAATTTGTATTTGAGTACCTTCTCTTGTATGATATAATGATTGTTTCGTATTAATCAAACTAATACAAGGGAGATATTAATTTTTTTGTAATGAGTTGTAAATTAGAATAATTAAATTATATTTTGCTTAGATTTTTCTTCTTGGATGCTACCATTTCAAAAAACATACAGTTCATGTGAAAGTCTGAATAAAATTCACAGAGTAGCATCAAGGACCTCTGAGTCCAGGAAACTGAGTTTGGCAGTGCTAATTTGTATTAAAGTTGTTGTTGCATGACAGCCGGAAAAAGATTTAATGCTTGCCACCTGAATCAAGGCACGGAACATTGGTTTCTATAACTGCCATGAATTTGAATCGAGGCCAGTATCTCTAAATTTGAAATAAACTGATACTCTGTCTCGAAAGGTGATACAGGCCACTTATGTTGTGTAAGGTATTTAGAAAATAGTATTTCACTTTAATTTTTTAGCTATATATACACCCACACACGTATGCGCGCCCCCCACACACACACACACACACATATCTTTCAAATTGTTAGGCTCCTTAGCACTGTGACCTCCAGTGGTTCTTGCTGTTAGAGGCTCACACAGAAGAACTCAGAAATGCCTACAGCCATTTATTATCCACTTTCAGCCAGGAGTTAGCAGTGAGTTTGCACCAGGTTCCAGGTTTGGCATTTCTCCTCATACCATGGAGGAGCTGCTCACTTCATCAGAAAGTCATTATCCCTCTTGGATGTCACTATGGTTCAGAGTATTACAGTATTGCTTTAGGAATTTAGATTTTAACCGAGCCACCAGATGCAAAATCCATTCACATGCCTAGCACAATAAAAATGATGATGATGACAATAATTCATATTTTGCATTTGCAAAAACATCTTTCATCTGAAGAGCTTTTGTAAATGGAACATGCATCTTGAGACTACTTTATAGAAAGTGATCTTTGAGTCCAATATGGAAATGAAATGAATCTACCTCTGGAGTAAAATGTGATAGCCATTTAATTATTTTTAACAAGCTACATATTAAGCACAGTTGTATCTTTATGCAATAAATGTTTTGCTGAGGAACTTTATAAATTATATATCACATGAAAATTTTCAGACTTTATTTTTATTCTTACTAAAAAATAACATGTTCTTTTGATTAGAAAAATACTCAGAAAGTTAGGTATTTAAAAATAAATCTCTGTTGAGTCTTTCTGTCAACCCAAAAAAGATTCCTTAATATATCACATAGATGTGTCTCGGGTGTTCTTACAGCAGTACAAGTCTTACTTCACCATCTTGGGGTGGTGTGGAGCGGGGGAGGGGGTGATAAGAACTTCAGCAGCATACTATCTTGATGGACAGAACCAATGCACACTCAACTCTTAATTGCAGAAATGCAAATAATCCAGGCTATTTTCTTTTCCCTTTAGGCTTCCTCCCTAGATGATCTCATCCACTCCTAGGGTGTCAAATAGCAGCTCTGCTGATGGCCCATTCCTTTTCATCTCTTCTTCTCATCTCTTGCCTCATTTTCTGCTTAATCTTTCAAACTGTCTGATGAACTCCTTTCTCAAGATATGTGACCAGGAACTCTGTCTTAGTTTTATGTTGCTATAACAGAATACCACAGACTGGGTAACCTATAAAGAAGAGAAATTTAAATCTCTTAGTTCTGGAGTCTGGAAAGTTCAGTATCAAGGTGCTGGCATCTAGTGAGGGAGTTCTTTACTGTATCATTTCATGATAGAAGGTGGAAGGGCAAGAGTTTGAGAGAGCAAGAGATCAAACTTGCAGTTTCATACCCTTTAACAATCAGCATTAATCCATTCATGAAGATGGAGCCCTCATGGCCTAAACACCTCCTACTAGGCCCTACCTCCCAACACTGTTGTATTGGGGATTAAGTTTACAGCACATGCATTTTGGGAAACATGTTCAAACCATAGCACTTTCAAATTCCAAAATAAGATATCCCTTACAATAATATCTTATGAACACAGTGGCTCATGCCTGTAATCCCAGCACTTATGGAGGCAGAGGCAGGAGGGTTGCTGGAGCCCAGGAGTTTGAGACCAGCCTGGGCAACATAGCGAGATCTCGTCTCTACCAAAAGAAAAAAAAACATCTCTATATGCACTACTTAAATAACTGACCTCTTACATTCATGCTCTTACTTCTGTTATAAATGTTCAAGACTTGAGACAACTTCTTCCTTCTAAAATCCAATTAGTTCCTAAATTCTATACACTTATCTTCAGCATGGTCCCCTGCATCTGTCCACTGCATTATATGAACCAGTCAGTGGGGGATTTTATTGCTAGCTGTAGGATAAAGGCACAGAAAGAAGGTAAAACTCACATCACTCAATTTCCCAGTTGCTAATATCACTCAGATATTGGAGGCAAAGTTAAAACTATTGGCCAAAACAAAGCTGTAGGTAACTTGCAGCTTTTGCTTATTGTTCTGTAATGATAGGAATAACTTAAAAGTTTGAGGCTATAGCAGAAATGATGTGTGTCTGATTTGGCCAGTTGTACAAGTTTATAGCATGGCATGCAATTATAAGTTATCTTAAGTGAAGAGGAAAGGGAAAAAAGTTTGTTAGGTATAATTAGAGAAGAAAAACCTATTTCAACACAAAGAATTGTAAATGTTTGAGTATCATATTGCCATCATACAAAGGTAGCAAGTGGTATTTTCACTGCCTTCAACTAGTAACAATAGCGAATATATTTTCCATCAAAGACTATTTTTAAAAGAATCCTCAAGTTCTGTCTTTATAGTAGAGTATTTTGTAGGGTTTACATACCTGAAAAAAAATTCCTTGTGAAATGTTGTATTTTTCTTTAGACTGTAAAAATTCCCCCACTCCTTACTTCACCAAATTGTGTATGTGTGCATGCATATGTACACGCATGCTCTATACTGATGGAATGATTTAGTACATTAAATAGCCTGTTTATATTCCCACTATTCAGGGTAGGACACTCACTTGTATTAAATCATTTATTTTTGAGATAAACCCTTTCATTTGTCATTGTAGGTTTCCACTCAGTTTTGTTCCTTAACAATAATATTTAGTGCAAAATTTCCCTTTGTAGATGAAAAAATAATATACACTAGTATTCATTCCAAAAGGTTTTGCTAAACAGTCTAGGTTTAAATCTTTGGCTAAAACTATGTGATATATGCTGGTTTCCCTTCTTTTTCAATAATGGCTATATATTATTGATGCTGAGCTATATTCATGCAATTTATAATACATATTGAATGAAATAGAATTATTATGTATTTTTAAATATAGTTTTGCTCTTTTGCCCAGGCTGGAGTGCAGTGGCATGATCTCGGCTCATTGCAACCTCTGCCTCACAGGTTCAGGTGATTCTCCTGCCTCAGCCTCCCTAGTAGCTGAGACTACAGGCACGTGCCATCATGCCTGGCTAATTTTTGTATTTTTAGACAAGAGTCTTGCTCTGTCACCCACACTAGAGTGCAATGGTGCAATCTTGGCTCACTGCAACCTCTGCTCACTGCAACCTCTGCTTCCTGGGTTCAGACAGTTCTCCTACCTCAGCCTCCCAAGTAGCTGGAATTACAGGCACACGCCACCACACCTGGCTAATTATTGTATTTTTAGTAGGGACAGGGGTTTCACCATGTTGGCCAATCTGGTCTCGAACTCCTGACCTGAAGTGGTCTGCCCACCTTGGCCTTCAAACGTGCTGGGATTATAGGTGTGAGCCACTGTGCCCTGCCAAATAGAATTATTAAGTATTGCACAGAAAAACTCATTTAGATGAGAAGTCGTTTAATGCAGTGTGGTAAAGTGAAGCTTAACTGACTAGATTTAGTGTATGTAACACATTATATGTTGTCCCATGTTGTGAAAGAGAGTTGCCAATCTTTAGATGCACCTGAGTCTGTTATAATGGCTCAATCTTATTTTGTTTGGTTTTAATCCCTGCTATATCTTAGAATTTCATATGGAATTAGAAGCAGAGCAAGGATTCTTTCTCCAACTGTTCTTCAAGGATGTTCTACTTAGATTGGAGTAATGTGGTCATATAAATCTTGCCACATTTTTAATGTTTCTGTAAGGTTGAAAATGCTCAAATAGGGTTATATAAATACAAACTTACTTTGGGAAAAGAGGTAAGAGGGAAAGGGATGAACTGTAACAGAGATCTGGTTTTCTTTCATCAGCATTTTGTTTCCTGAGTCTTTGGAGATGTGGCTAAGTTGAGTAACTACCTAAATACTTATGCTTCAGTTCTCTATGAGCCTTTCTTGTGCTATATTTTGAATGAAAATAACATTTAAAGCATTTTATTTTCTTCTGGTATTCACAGAATTCTTTCCAACAACATTATCTGTGAATTGGATAACATTGAGATAGCAGGAGTACTATTGTGTTTTTTAGAGATGAAAACTCCTTAAAAAACCGCAGTGGAACCAAAATAATGTCTTTATTGTTCATTCTTAACAGAAGCTCCATTTTCGTTTGTAGGGTGGAAATGGTTGACTTTAATTATCCGTAGTCATGTGAATATTCTGTGAATTTTTGCCCTGTCTTCTAAAAGAGTTTGTGGAGAATGGCCACCTAGTCTACAGCTCCAGTGTAGTCATTTCCTGTGTTCTAAAAGCTCAGTATTTGATTTAATTGCTAAGGAAAATTGCATCAATGGGGATTTTCTGATTTGATATCTGCACTGCAAACTAATTAAGTCCTGGGTATAATGTGCATAAAAATGTAAATAATTTGAGGGCCAAATTATATGTATTCTCTCATACTGGGAGCTCTTTAAATTGTGGTAATGATTATGTGTTGATATTCATGGGAGCCATATGATATGACACGTCGTAACACTGTCTCAGCACGATATGCTTGTAGTCAGATAACAAACAATTCATATATATTGACAGAAAATGGTGAACAAAGAAAGGAACCCTACAGATGGGCTTGGTAACTGTGGTCTTTATGTATACTGGTGTCTCATTTTTAACTTAATTTAGGTAGGGCTTGTGTGATATGTCTTGAAGGACAGAGGTGTAGCTACACAATTTAGAAGCTATGGAACATTTTTGAAATATCAGAAATCTATAGTAAACATAAATTTTAATTATCCAAATAACACAGAGAGGGGACCTTTGGTTATTAAAATATTCTGCCTTGTTGATGTTAGGCTATTCTTTTGCAAATGGGAACTTTTAGTGTTTCAAGAATTAATCTTTATGCTTGTTTTCTATAAAGAGTTTATCTAATGTCAAAAATATATGTCTGGTAAAGACATGTAGCTTCTTTTGGAATTTTCAGTGCAGACATTCTAGGGAAGATTTTTTTTTAATGTATGCCAGCTAGGGATTATGTTTTAAAAACAAACAAAACAAAACACAACAATCAACGAACTCATAAGAAAAGATATATCATTGGAAGGGAAAAGAAAGCAGAAAAAAAGAACTCAGGCCTGTAGAAGTGCAAAGAATCGATTTCTGTAAGTATTTTACAAGGATGTTTAGGTTTCAGACTCTGAACATGGATGGAAGCAGCCTGATTCTCCATAATGCAAGGAAATAGCTTAGAAGAAGCTATAAAGTTCTGTCATGTCATGGCTTGGTGAGCAAGGATGGATTTACACGATCAAGGATATAAATGGCTTTGAGTGAGTCGTTAGTCATAAGGTCCACGATTCTTCATAACTGACATGACTTCCCCTTGTCATTCAGACAGACAGCAGTAAGGACATGGGACTGCAGCCATTGTCACAGCAGCCCTAAGAGTCCACATGGGTACCGCTGTGAGGATTCTGAACTCTCCATGCAGGAGAACACTGTGTGCCTCGCGACCCGTCTGTGTGCAGCTGTGGTTTTGGATGTGTCGCATCATTTTAGAAATCATGGCCAGAGCTCCAGCTTTAAGTTTCTCACTTTCATTGGTATGATTTACGGGAGAGAATATGAAAACTGGTTTTGTTGCCCTCCAAGTGTGACCTGTGTTCACACTTTAGCTTGTGTTTTGAGAAAAGGGTGTGAATGTTCTCATGTCATTCATTATGATTCAGCCTTAAAAGGCATATTTTAATGAGGAAAAGGAAAGTGTATTCTCTTTAATTTTAAATGTTTTGGATAGACTACTGGATGCCTTCCTTCCAAGGAACCATGGATATTTGACACATTCTGAAAGAGTTGGATACAGCTGATTTCTTTTGACTATCAGGAAAAATATGGAGACGGAGACAGGAAAACCTCCGTGTGCATGGGTTTTTGTGTGTTGATGTCAGTGGGGAGGGTGAGGTTTTGATTACTATATGTCAACTATATTTTAAAATGTGACCTAAATCTAGAGGTAATGCTAGCGCTAATCAAGACTGTTCTATTAAAATTTAAAGTTATTTTTGGTATCTCATTTGACGTTTTTAATAGTGGCATAGTTGTAAAAATTATTTAATGGTAGTTAAAAACGTTAGCAGTTCCACTGCATAGCATTTAGTTAGCAGTGTCGTAGCTTTGATTGAGCTGGACTGTGGGAATGCAAGTCTTTAGCTAAGGATGGATATGATTTTACTTTATTTTTTTTAAGGTGGAGAAATGAATGAGGCATGCATTCATGTTTTTCACCTAGGCCAATGGAAGACTTTTCAGTGATGTAACCCGTTAGGCTGGAGAAGCTTTTCTGTGGAGCTGCCCCGCAGTGCTGAGAATAAGTTATGAATGCTGCACTGTTTTCAGTGCAGAGGGCCTTGCCGGGAAGAGAGCGGTGTGCCTGGGCCCCAGCTATTGAGAAGATGCCAGTCAGGGATGAAAACGTCTTTCATGAAACTATAGCTAACTTCCCTGTGACACATTACCATAGAGCAGAGAGTATTTTTAAAACCAATAGTGTGAAAATAAGCACAATACCTTATAAAAGTCGGAAGGCTTTACTTTAAAGTATGCACGTTGAGTGACTAAAAATATACAAGTTTGTGTCGGAATTTTTTTTTAGTGAATTGGTCTAAGCAATTTTCCTTGTCTCCCCCTCTCTCCCTGTTCACAGCTCTGATTTCTTTTGCCTTTTGGTTACAACTACAAAAGATGTCTTCTGAGACAAATGCTGGTCCATGACATCAGGATGAAGGAATGCTCAGCCCAGTCCTGCATGTTTGAAAGCATCAGCTGCTTGAAAAAAATGTTGCATTTTCCAGGATGGATTAAAAAATTAAGGATGATCCCTGAGAGCAGGGAGTTAGTTTCAGAACTTTACAGAAGTTTTCTTATTTTTTATTTCCAGTGATTAGAAACATAACAAAATTGGATTTTGAACATTAGTAATATGACATTTTTTTTGAAACAGGAAATGTGCTGTGGTCTTTATAAAACAAATGATAATAATTGTTGACAGTAACAACAATTGGACAACATATAATTATATATTTTATAAAAATTACAAACTGAAAACTATAAGTTTTAAAGATCAAATCTTTCCTTTTATTTTACACAGTATAATTTTATGAACTTATAAGACTTGCATTAAATGATTATATGCAAAAAATACTTTACATTTCTTTTTATTCTTCTTAGCTATTACCATGACTTAATTTGGAGCATTTTCATGAAATTTCTTATACTTGGATAAAGTACATACTAATTAAAATAACAACTAAACATTCTGTCATGTTTCAACATATGAAAGAAACATGCTTATTTCCTTTTTAATATTGGTATCCATATAAAGTTAATTATTATTATTAATTTCTACTCCTGATTCCACATCAATAGAAGAAAATGGAAGTTCTAGAAAACATTTTAACAAAAACAATTTCAGTAAAATATATTAAAATGCCAATATGTAAAATATTTAAATAAGATTTCAGAAAACATTGATTTGGTGATTTGTTGCCTATGTATTTAAGAATCATAATGTCTGAGTATTATAATTCTCCACTAAATTATGGCTTGAAGTATTAATCATTATGTAATAGATGGTAAAGTTGTTTACACTAAGAAGAGTATTAGTAAATCAAAGGATTTCTGTCTCCATGGAAAGAAAGAACATTAAACATTGAGAAAAGGAAAAACAGAGAAAACAAATGGCTGGATCACGTGGGCTGAACACGGCCAAGGGCAGGGAGTGTCTCATCTCTATCCCATGGCCCTGCAAAGTATGCCTTGTGAGTGGGAAAGAGGAGTTTGTGAAAAGGGGGTTTTCTTGCTTAACTAGACTTTAGAGTCTCAGTTGACAGAGGCTGGCAAAAGGCAACTTCTGTCTACTTTTTATTTGTGCTTTCTGGAAATTGAGCTATGAGAAATGATTTTAAAAAAAAATGATAGGACAGCACAGACCTGTCACTTGTGCTGCATATCTTAGGTGCCTGCCTACTAATGGCTCTTTCTTGGGGGGCAAGCACATAGCTGCTTTAATATTAGAACAAAATGAGAGAAGTTTATAGACGCAGACGGCAAAGCACATAATTTTGATACACTTCAGAATATGTGTTCCACGTGAACTATGGATTTAAGCCATTTATTCCTCAATAGTTGTTGCCCTTTTGACTTTACTTCTTTTAACACATTTTTCTGGTAATTAATTTCTTCATAAGTATGTGCTTGCAGTTTTTGTAGGTACATTATAAATAATTTAGGAAGTTTGTAGTTGTGTATAGCATTTAGGATACTTTGGTAACAATAGATTGAAGCCTTTCTAGTTGAGCAGTTGGCATAGTTGATCTGGTCATCATGTAACTCAAAAAATGATTATTTTTACCTTCTAAGACTGCCTTTTCTATATGTCCACAGCAGACCTAGGTCAAAGCAAAAGGACAATTTTCTTTAATCTTTTATCTTCTCAGTAAAACTGAATTATAAAAAGTAATTCTTTTGGTATATGATTGTAGTTTAGAAACAGACACATCCTATACATTAAAATGAAAACCTTTTTTCCATTAAGATGAAAATTTAAAAAAAGAAAAAAAAAGATTGATTAAAATGTAATGATGGATAAGAAAATGATTAATACAAAAGCACGTTTAGGATTCGGTGTTTCAACTGGTCTGTTGTTATAGGAGAGAAATGAGAAAATCTTATATTTGTATGATACCTTTTTATGAGGACCCTGGAGGTTGAATCTGGTTTTATACCACCAATGGAGTGTGTCATCTTTGAGTCTCACTAGCCACAGTGGCAACTAAATAGGCTGGACACATGTCCTTTTGTCTTCACATTCATATACTGATGTCACTTGACTAATGTTCTCCAAAACTTCTTTAGGGCTTACTTAATCTCTGGAATACTCAATTTGTATCTCTCAAGAAGACCTTCCAATTTATACTTTTCTCTAGGTTTATTTATTCTGTATCTCCAGTTATGTAACCCATGGCACAACTCCTGTAGAATCTTCCCTGTCATCTAGTCACTCAGCACGTTATTTATTGAGTACCACTATAGCATAGCCACTAAGCAGGGTGGTAGAGATCACAGATGACCTAAACATGGTATCTTCCATCTAGGATCTCCCAGTCTGAGTGTGGAGGGGCAGGAGTGGAAATGTGTGCAAAGAAATATGTGCAAAGAAACAGTTGCAACTAGTGTGATGGATGCTGTGCAAGAGGCAGGTAGAGGATATTCTGGTGGCATAGAGCTGGGCTACCAGCTGCATTGTGGGTGTTCAGGAGTGGATGTCAAGAGCAAGGAACCCTGTAAGTCTTGAATAATGAGAAAGAACTAAGCAGGTAGATAAAGTTGGGAAGGACATTCCAGGCACAGAGGCAGAAATGCCATAGGGAAATCTATACGGGCTGTTGTGACTGGACAGACATAGTCATATACAGGAAATGAGGTTGACAAACTTTATTTTGAGAAGTTATTAAAACTTTGTATTCTATGCAATGAATTTTGACCATTATTTTCTACTTCCTGTCACAATACCTATGAATTGAATTAAGCTAAAAGAAAGGAATTAAGAATTTAAGCTGAAAGAAAGGATCAGCTTGGGAGTGAGCTAGTTAGATTTGACTTTCGGAAAGATGACTCTGGTGGTGATGTGGAGGAGAGAGGAAGGGGGTGAGATTGACGGAAAGGGCTAACAGTGTGAAGCTCCTGCAGTGTTCCAGGCAAGACTTTGTGCTCCCATTGAAAGCAGTGTGAACAGCGATGGACTTAATAAATTATCGGAGGTAAATCTACACAAAGTAATTAGTGAATGGGGGTAAGCAAAGGATAAGTAAGGATAAGCAAAGGTTGGGTTCTGACTCCGTACGTTGTGTTCTATTCCTGGAAACAGAATGTAGGAAAAGGAGCAAATTTGTGCCAGAACATCATGAGTCCTATTTTGGATGCTTTCAGACCAAGGTCTTCCATGAAAACATGAAATGGCAGAAACCTAAATATTTGTAGACTAATCCAGAATATGAAAATAATAGAATGTGTTTGACAAGCAAATGCTTATTAAATGATTGAGTGGATGTGATTAGCCTTCAATCATTACATTTTAAAGGACTGTTATTGACTTGCTATGATTATTTTAAAATCATACAGCACAATAGGAAGCATTCTAATTATTATAGAAGTGAAAGGATAAGTCATGCAAACAATTTTTTTTGTTGCTTTAAAGTTTCCAGATAGGTTGATGTGACTACACAAAACTCTGTACTTAAAGTTGGTTAATCTAGATGCTACCATTATTCCTCCTTCCCTCATTGCCTAGTTTTTGAATGTTTTAGTAACAATGGAAGGCTACCAGTGGGCAAATCCAGTAGGTAGAGGAATAACTTGAAGAGAAATGACCAATAAACTAGGAGTAAGTACAGATTTTAAAAAGTCAGGCCAGGTGCAGTAGTTCACGCCTGTAATCCCGGCACTTTGGGAGGCCAAGGCAAGAGCATTGCTTGAGTTCAGGAGTTTGAGACTAGCCTGGGCAACATAGTGAGATCCTGTGTCTATAGAAAAATTTAAAAATTAATCAGGCATGGTAGCACACGCCAGTAGTCCCAGCTGCTTGGGAGGCTAAAGTGGGAGGATCACTTGATCCCAGGAGGTTGAGGATGCCCTGAGCTGTGATTATGCCACTGCTCTACAGCTTGGGTAAAAGAGTGAGATGCCATCTTAAAAAAAAAAAAGCCACCGATTGCAGGATTAATCCATAGGTCAAAGTTTGTTCTTGGCAAAGTTTATTACTGGAGGCTTATTAGGACCAATGAGATAGATACAGGATGGTTATATACACTCCTGGGCTCAAGTGACCCTCCTGTTTCAGCCTCCCAAGTAGCTGGGACTACAGGCATGTGCTACCATGCCTGATTTTTTTTTAATTTTTTTTTTTTTTTGTAGACATGGGGTCTCACCTTGTTGCCCAGGCTAGTCTCAAACTCCTGCTTTATGTTCTTGATGCGTCCCCAGAAAGCCTTTCTAGGTATTGGGGCTATAATTCCAGTAGAATCAAGTCCCATGTAAGCTGTAATCTGGACATGGAGGGTAATGTCCCCCTGTAAGACTTACCTTAGAGGTCTTCACTCTGGAGAATGAAGATTTTCAAGGGATACCTGGCCGTTTGGCAAAACACAGCATCGATGTCTTTAGCTTTCTGTCCGTTTGCCATAGTTTGCCCAATAACACTAGTAGCCTCTGCCTTTGAAGCTGTACAAGGTAGCGGTGTCGTGGATCTCTCGTATATATCCTTGTAATGGCAGTGGAGATCAAATATAGGTAGAAATCTTCCCCTGGCTCTCCAAAGCTATACAAATAATACACGTAATTCATTTAATGACTAGATAACAAATAATATGACAGTTGCTTTACTGTCCATTTCTTAATTTACATCATTTAGATCAGAACCCACGATTAGTTTAAAGCAATTTGGATTGTAAATGCTATCCCATACATTCAACATTTGAAAATATCATTCAGGGTTGGTTAAAAAAAATACTATTGCACCTCCCTTTGGGCCTCACAGTAAGGCATCCGTTGCCTTGGTAATTTGACTGTGTCTGGTGCAGGGTCTGTCATTCAGCGTTGCCAACTCAGAAGTCTGGTGGTGTCAGCACTCAGAGGGCAGATCCGTCTCTCTCGGGGTGAACTCACATTAACTACATTCATGAGGCTAATAAAACCAGAATGCCAAATTATTCACTTACCATTAGAAATACAATCACACAGATGGAATGCTTGTCTTAGTTAGACTCAAACATGCTTTTTCAAAATGAAGAGCCAGATTACACTTAGAAGGGGCCCAGTGAGCATGGAGTCAGAATGGGAGAGTTGGAGGAATCAAACTGTGATGATCTGATGCTGCCATCTGCACATGGACTGGTCAGTATACTGGACTTCTGAAAGTCTATTAACCAAAGCTGCTCCTCCATGGAGAGTGGTATGGAAGGGCACATCTCGAATTTGTATCTGTTGCTCTCATTTTCTAGGTAGTACCTGTGGTTAAGGAATATTTTTTCTACCATATTCTTTCTTTAGGTCATCAGGTAGTAAATTTTGATGGTTTAGAAGCCATTCTGTTTCCTTAAGATGACTTTGCCTACTTTTGCTCTGATATGTTCTAGTTATGGTAGAAATTTCATAGGTATTTAATGTCTACATGTTTAGGGTATGCACTACCTAGTACCCAGGTACAGGTAGTGTCTAGACCTGAGCAACCAAGGCTAATTCTCTGCTTGTCCTTGGCCTAGAAACCACACTTGTCCTAAAGCCTGGCATGAGGCTGTCTGACAGGTAAGTTACTGTAGTTATTGATGTTTTGGAAGTATAAGAGAAAGTAGGGAATCAGGGAGTATAGTGACCATATTTTCTGATGTAAATATCAAGACTCAGGCTGACTTACATCTTCATGTGAAGGTACTAAATATTATCCTTATTGAAAAAATTATATGAAATATATATAAACTCATGATTAAATTTAGAATGAAGGAGAGAATTGCATCAAAGATAACTCCAAAGTTTTGCATAACAAGAAGAATGGTAATATGAATACTCAAAATCGGAAGATTGTGATACAGAGCTGGTTTGACTTAGCCAGGTGTGGTGGCAGATGCCTGTAATCCCAGCTACTTGGGAGGCTGAGGCAGGAGAATCGCTTGAACCCAGGAGGCAGAGGTTGTAGTGAGCCGAGATTGCACCACTGCACTCCAGCCTGGGCAATAAGAGCAACACTTCGTCTCAAAAGAAAAAAAAGAAAGAAGGAAAATGATGGTGTCTTGAGATTATGCTGCATTTGATTGATGTTGCTATGTTAAAGTAAAAATGCCTGTGGGCCCTTAAAGCAAGAACGGGAGCTGTGTGAGGACAGGGATAAATACGTAGGTTTGCGACTGACCAGTTTTAGAGGTTTGACAGTAGGAAGAACAAGAGAAATATTTCATATTTCCAGGAAGGAAATATGAAATAAATTTTCAAGGAGGCAGTTGAAAGCAGGGTCAGGAAATCCAAAGAGGTGAGAAATTCCAGAGGGAAATATAATCAAATACAATCAAATTCCCTCCTTTGTGTAGGGACAGAAGATCTAAGGTGGTGAGAAATTTAGGAAAAAATTGTAAGCAAATGCACAAAGTGAAAAGATTTTAGACCTAGAAATGGTCACTGAATTTGATGACAGTGTCACATATGGCAAAAGATTCATTGATTAATATTAATCATTTTGTATTTTTATATTAGTTCAAATAACTAAGGGTTATTTTCCATTTGATAGGCAGAAGTGCTGGACTTTACTGACAGATTGTGTTTTTTATTTTCCACAATTAAGCATTCTTTCCAATGAATTTTTATGGAAATTGATTTCAATTTTGAATGGAGGTGAAGTTAATTTAAGAAATGGAAAAAATTAAGATATTGTTACCTTTTTAAAGACTGATACATCTTCGTGGTTCTGTAGATATACTCAGATTTTGATCAATAAAATGGCAGCGTGAAAATATTTCCAGGTCTTTTTGGCACTCTCACATGCTCTGTTTGATTAAGCACTTTTGTTTACATAAACAGGATCTTAGCTTATCTAGCCCAGAAGGAATTTGAAGAGGAGGATTTTTAGGTCAAATTAATTACCTTCTGCCCCAGGGAAAGGGAACCAGTAAATATGCAGAGATATCATCATTTGAGTTTTGTAGGTTAAAAGGTGATAGAGCGGCTGGTGTTTTCTGGGGGAGTTGGAGGAAGCGGGTATAGATGAAGGACTGGGATAGGAAGTTATTTGTTATTTTGTTTGAAATACTTTATTATGCATTCCATAAATACTTTCAATGTGCAAGTGTACTTAGTGTACACTATTGAGAACAAAATGTAAATGAGCATTCTATGGTGCTTCACTGTTCTATCTGTTACAATAAATACTTGCCAACTGACTTCCTGTATGTTAAATGAATATCCTATTAACAAAAATTATGACAAATCAGTACTACTCATACTTCTTTTTGTCTTTTCAGCAAAAGATAAAAATAACATATCAAAATAAAAATAACGTACTAAACTCTTGTAAATTTTAGATTAGAGCCCAAAATATTTTTTTCATGATAGATGTTAATTTAAATTAACAAAAATGATTTTATTTAAAGAGAAGCTAATCTTTGATGAGGTTTGCAAGATAACTGCTTGCTATTGGGACCTTAAATTGAAAAAAATAAATTGATAGCCTAGCCATTCTAGTATTTTTTTTTTTTTTGAGACAGAGTCTTGCTTCACTATGTAGGCTGGAGTGCAGTGGCACAATCCTGGCTCACTGCAACCTCCGCCTCCTGGTTTCAGGCAATTCTCCTGTCTTGGCCTCCTGACTAGCTGGAATTACAGTTGTGTGCCACCACAACCAGCCAATTTTTGTAGTTTTAGTAGAGATGGGGTTTGCCATGTTGGCCAGGCTGGTCTCAAACTCCTGACCTCTGGTCATCCACCCACTTCGGACTCCCAAAGTGCTGGAATTACAGGCGTGAGCCACCATGCCCAGCCCATTCTAGTATTTCTATTTTAAATATTTAAGCACTTTGAGTTCCTTGAATCAAGATTCTTTCTTTGGAGCAATTGTTATTTTTCTGAAGAAACAAGTGGCTCTTGGGAATGTCATAAAGAAGACAGGAAATAAAGAGGACTATTTCAGTAGGAAACTGAAGCTGGACAGCTCAGCACAGAAAAAGGAATATGGGCTCAAACTTTCATCCCTTGACCAGAATTCTTGATGACACATTGGACATCTTTGGTAGATAATTCAGCTCGTCTAAATCAGCCCATCTAACTCCCTCCCTTCACTACAATTTTATCCTTTTTGTTCTGTAAACTAGTTAATGGTTGAATCATCCATCCAGTTACTTAAGCCAGAAGCCTGGGAGTCATGTTTGGCTCTTCCTTACATGATATTTCTGCCTCCTATTTACCCCTCACTGTGCCTACTTCTCTGATTCCCAACATGGTGGTCCTAACAGAGGCCCTCCCATCTTTCATCCAGATAACCAGAACAGCCCCTTAACTGCCTTGTTTGTTCTATGGCACGGACTTTCTAAAAGCTTTCACTGATAGAAATGTGATATGTTTTGGCTCTGTGTCCCCACCCAAATCTCATCTTGTAAATCCTACTATTCCCACGTATTGTGGGAGATGGTGAGATCAGGGGGCAGGTCTTTCCCATGCTGTTCTCATGATAGCAAATGGATCTCACAAGAGCTGATGGTTTTAAAAATGGAAGTTTCTCTACACAAGCTCTCTCTTTTCCTGCTACCATCCATGTAAGATGTGATTTGCTCCTCCTTGCCTTCCATCATGATTGTGAGTCTTCTCCAGCCGTGTGGAACTGTGAGTTCTCCATTAAACCTCTTTCCTTTGTAAATTGTCCAGTCTTGGGTATATCTTTATCAGCAGTGTGAAAATGGACTAATACGCTAAATTGGTACCAGTAGAGTGGGGTGTTGCTGAAGATACCTGGAAATGTGGAAGCGACTTTGAAATCGGGTAACAGGCAGAGATTGGAACAGTTTGGAGGCTTGGAAGAAGACAGGAAAATGTGCGAAAGTTCAGAACTTGTTAGAGACTTATTAAATGGTTTTGACCAAAAGCTTATAACAATATGGACAATAAGGTCCAGGCTGAGGTGGTCTCAAATGAAGATGAAGAATTTGTTGGGAACTGGAGCAAAGGTGACTCTTGTTATGTTTTAGCAAAGAGACTGGTGGCATTTTGCCCCTGCCCTAGAGATTTGTAACTTTGAACTTGAGGGAGATGATTTAGGGTATCTAGTGGAAGAACTTTCTAAGCAACAAAACATCCAAGAGGTGACGTGGGTTCTTTTAAAGGTATTCAGTTTTATAAGGGAAGCAGGGTATAAGAATTTAGAAAATTTGCAGCTGTATAATGCAATAGAAAAGAAAATCCCATTTTCTGAGGAGAAATTCAAGCCAGCTGCAGAAATTTGCGGAAGTAACAAGGAGTCGAATATTAATCCACAAGTCAATGGGAAAATGTATCCAGGGCATGTCAGAGGTCTTCATGGCAGCCTATCCCAGCACAGGCTCAGAGGCTTAGAAGGAAAAATTGGTTTTGTGGGCGAGGCCCAGGGCCTCTGTGCTATGTGCAGCCTAGGGACATGGTGCCCTACGTCCCAGCCACTGCTGCCATAGCTGAAAGGGGCCAATGTAGAGCTCTGGCTGTGGCATCAGAGGGTGCAGGCCTCAAGCTTTGGCAGCTTCCATGTGGTGTTGAGCCTGCCAGTCCACAGAAATCAAGAAATGGGGTTTGGGAACCTCCATCTAGATTTCCAAGGATGTATGGAAATTCCTGGATGTCCAGGCAGAAGTTTGCTGCAGGAGCAGGGTTATCATGGAGAACCTCTACCAAGGCAGTGCATAAAGGAAATATGGGGTCGGAGCCCCACACAGAGTCACTACTGGGGCACTGTCTAGTGGAGCTGTGAGGAGAGGGCCACCATCCTCCAGACCCCAGAATGGTAGATCCACTGACAGCTTGCACTGTGTGCCTGAAAAGCCACAGACACTCAATGCCAGCCTATGAAAGCAGCTGAGAGGGAGGCTGTACCCTGCAAAGCCACAGGGGTGGAGCTGCCCAAGACCATGGGAACCCACCTCATGCATCAGCGTGACCTGGATGTGAGACATGGAGTTAAGAAGATCATTTTGGAGCTGTTAGATTTGACTGCCCTGCTGGATTTTGGGTATGCATGGGTCTGTAGCCCCTTTGTTTTGGTCAATTTCTCCCATTTGGAATGACTATGTTTACCCAGTGCCTGTATCTTCATTGTATCTAGGAAGTAACTAACTTGCTTTCGGTTTTACAGGCTCATAGGTGGAAGGGACTTGCCTTGTCTCAAATGAAACTTTGGACTGTGAACTTTTGAGTTAATGCTGAAATGAGTTGAGACTTTGGGGGACTATTGGGAAGGCATGACTACTTTTGAAATGTGAAGACAGGAGATTTGGAAGGGGCCAGGGGTGGAATGATATGGTTTCACTTTGTGTCCCTCACCTGAATCTCATTTTGCAAGTCCCACATTTCCCACATATTGTGGGAGATGATTGAATCATGGGTGTGGATTTTTCCCATGCTGTTCTCTTGATAGTGAATGGGTCTCATGAGATCTGATGATTTTGAAAATGGTAGTTTCTCTGCACAAGCTCTCTCTTTTCCTGCTACCATCCATGTAAGATGTGACTTGCTCCTCCTTGTCTTCCATCATGATTGTGAGGCTTCTTCATCCACGTGGAACTGTGACTTCTCCGTTGAACCTCTTTTCTTTCTCCATTAAACCTCTTTCCAAACTGCCCAGCCTTGGGTACGTCTTTATCAGCAGCATGAACGCAAACTAATAAAAAATGTAAAGTTGTTCAGCCATTATGGAAAACAGTTTTGTAGTTTGTCAAAAAGTCAAACATAGAATTACCTTATTACCCAGCAATTCCACTCCTTGGTATATACCTGAAAGCTTTGAAAGTGGATCCTCGAACAAGTACATGCTCATGTATGCTCATAGCAGCACTGTTTACAATAGCCACAAGCCCAAAACAGCCCAAATGCCCATTAACAGTTGGTTAGATAAAGAAATTGTGTTATAAATGTACACTAAAATATTATTCAGCAATAAAAAGGTATGAAGTACTGATATATGTACCAATGTGGATGAACCTCAAAACCATGCTAAGTGAAAGAAGCCAGACACAAAAGGTCACATATGCTGTGATTTTATTTATATGAAATATTCAGAATAGGTAAATTCATAGAGACAGAACACAGATTGGTGGTTGCCAGGGGATGGGAGAAGCAGGAAATGGGAGCAAGTGCTTAATGGGCATGGGGTTTCCTTTTGGGGTGATGAAAATATTTTGGAATTAGAGAATGGTAGTGGTTTCACATCTCCTTCAGTAAACACCACTGAATTGTTCACTTTAAAATGATTAATGTTGTATCACGTGAATTTCACTTCAATTAAAACAATTCACCAAACTTTCACTGGCTCCCCCTTGTGTACAAAATGAAGCTCCAGTTTCCCCAGCTTCCTTCACAATTCACCTGCAACCTAATTTTGCATTTTCTGTCCTGCTTTTTCCTTCCCCTGTAGTCTCCTCTCACCCATAGGAGAATAGTTGCTGTTGCCTAAATACTTTATTGTTGTTGTTGTTTAATCCTTCTCTACTTTGGCTGATGCTCTTCCCCTCCTGTCTCCTTTCTTGGTGAAGAACAGAGTGCTGGCTCCTCTGTGAAGTGCATGCCCCTGCCTTGCCCCTCCCCCAGGCAGTAACATTCTTTCTTGGCCCCCTCACCTTGCTCATCCTTGCTCTGGAGGTCTCCTCACAGCCTCCTCTCACTGTGCTGAGGGTTGTGATGGTCCTGCCTCTTCCCATCGTTACACTGCGTGCTCCCTCAGGGCTGGAACCAAATCCTATTCATGTTTCTATTTCTCATGCCCAGTAGAATGTAGGGAACATAGTGGGTACTCAAAATTTGCTTTTAAACAGTAATTTACTTATGTAAACAGTAATTTTTGTTTCTTTAATTTCAGCCGTTGATTGTGGTAAAAAGAAATCCGGTTGAACTTCTTTTCTATACCTTGATTTACAGTAGGAGTACTGTGAGGAATTAGATTGGTATTATTATAAATGTTATATTCCTTGTCTAACACAGTTGCATTTTCTAAATGATTACCCAGTCTATATTTCCCTACTGAAGTGTTTTTATTTTTAATAATTACATGTATACTTTTCTAATTATTTCCTTTGGTATTTTGGAGGAAAACAGTTTCAAAAATAAGCTGCTTACCTTTGGTAAAGATGCTCCAAAAATTATATATGGCTGGGGGCAAATCTGTTAGTGATATATTTTCTTAGACCCAGTTATCCTTACTCTTACATGGTTCTTTTTTTCCCCCTTAAGATTGTTTAGCTTGTGTTTCTGTTGCTTGTAATAAAAAACATCCTGAATATTATAGCTTAGGATGGTACAAGTGTTGCATAGGCTTTGCAGATATGAAAAGGAAAAAGATTCAGTCCTTGTCTCCAAGGTATTTGTAGTGGGTTGGGATGAAGTGGAAAGAAAGGCTCACAGTTGCCGCGTAGAATGATGCTGCTGCAATTGACATTTATACAGAATGATCTAGTACACAAAGGAGAGAACCCTTCACTCTGCTGGGGAAATAGAGGAGGTGGCACCATGCTATGTGGAGCTGAGTCTCAAAGAAGGAGTTGCTGGTGTCTGGAGACAATTTAATGGTGTCTGGAGAGTGTCAACAGCCTCTTAAATAAAAAATATATGTATTTTTTACCAGTTGTTGTCCAGGTCTCACAAGTGTACGCTAATTTTGATAAGTTTGAACTTGTTTGCTATCAAGTCTAGTAGGGATCTATTTTACTGACTATTGACAAAATGTGATTTACTAGAGAGTATTTCAGGCTCAGATGCCGACTAAGTGTGGTAGGTTGTTCAGCCACTGTGTTTCTCCTTGCTGCATTATATTTGATAGCCAAGATTAACTCTGTGGGCCAGCTCACTCCCTGATGTGCTGGATAAACGAGGGTGCCACTGCAGGACTGTGCATGTATTTATGTTATAGACACAGATTTTGTGAGTTGTTATGCATCTGGTGTAAGTATATGAGTAGAAGTTTGAACTTCAATTAGTTGGGTTTATGAAGCACTGACAGTGTAGGGCAATATATGAGGCATGTAGGAAATTACAAAGGAAATAGGAAACACAATCTTTGTTCATATTGAGTTTATAACCTAATGAAACAAATATAAATGGAGATACATGATAACAGATAAAATAAACATAAAAACATAGTCATAACCAGTTACAGATGGATAGAGATATTTGCACAAGTGCTGTGGAGTTGGGAAAATTATTGCAGTGACTATTGTCAGCTGGGGAAAGTCAGGAACTGTTTTAATGCAGGATGTAAAACTTATGCAAAAATATTTAAGGTCAGGAAGGACAAGGATTAGTGTGGGGAAAATCATTCTAGGAAGTAAGAATGAAATGAAAATACAGAGGGAACAGGCAGGCTATTGTAGATGACAGTAAGGTTTGCTGGTACAGCTGAGTATTTTTAGGACATACATTTCTTTTGGAAAACCAGCTATACTAGAGTAGGCTAACTGCTGTAACAAACAGTGCCAAGTATAGGCAACTTAGTATAATAAAAGGTTACTTTTTTACATCAGATCCAATGGGAATCTTTGTGTTTGTGGGTCTCTATTATTCAGGGATGCAGGTTTGTAATAGCTAAATTCTGGGTTCTAGGAGTCTTCCTGTAGGTTCTAAGAGCGTCTTTTATTCAGCCGGTGAAATGGACGGAAAATGGAGGTATATATGGGCCAAGCTTGGAAGTAACACTTCCTACATTCTGCTGACCAGAACTCAGTCTTGTGACCCCACTTCCATGCAGGAGCCTGGGAAAGGTAATGTAGGTGGGTGCCTCTGAATAAAAACGGCGTGGACTTTGGGGACACATCATCTCTTGCCATCACTTTTATGCTAGCATCTTATGAATCTAGAGCACATCCTTGTTTTTCACCTGAAATTTAGATGATTTGAGTCTCTCCAATTTTCCTATGGAGCTTAGGTGCCCTGCCATCACCTCATACTCACCACTCTCTCCTTTCCTGGCTTCATTATTTTTTTTCATCAATGGTCTCTCCATTCTTTTATTACCTTAGCACGTACTTTGCAGTCATGGTTAACAGTGTTCCTTCAGGATGCCTCTTTAGCCTGTTCTTTCTTTTCTTCTTCCAACTATGCATCCTCTTATTAGTGACCTTATCTCCCAATGGTGGCATGGGTGTAGTTAGTCCCTACCTAGAACTCCACCCCCGAGTATTGCTGCTTCATAAATTATCATTTTCTTCTTGCTCCATTCTCATTTAGTAATCTCTCTTCCTTCCTTTTGTGTGAGGATGAATTCCAGATTCCTCAGCCTGTACCTAAAGAATCACTGTTACCTTGCCTCACCTCCTTGCTACCCTCATTTCTGACAACTAATCACAGGAAAGCTCTACTTCAGGCAGACTGGTCACATTAGTCTCTGAATTTAGAGGATGCTAATTCTGACCCTGGAGAATGTACTATTTTGTACCTTTCTGGAGCAAGTCTCAGCTCATGTCATGTATAACTCATGAAACCTTACACACAAACACATTGGCTCCCAGTAATATTTGACTTGTGTGTTTTACTCACTTCTCTGGGTGCTTAGACTTATCTAGCCTTGTTTTGCTATAAAAATGTTTGTGCGCATGTTTTGTTTCTTCACATTGAGAGTTAAAATTCATAAGAGCAGGGACTATGTCATATAGCTCATAATTTCCTACAGAGCCTCTCATATAACTAGGCACAAAATGATTACTCAACAAATACTTGCTGAATAAATGTATTGAATAGAGATGAAGACACTTAGGTGTAAAGATAATAATTTGGATAGGAGTTTTCATTTGATTCAAGAGGCAATTGGGAGCCATTGATGGCTTTTGAGAACAGGCATCAAAAATTACTTAGGGAAGAGAATTCTTATGGTTGTTTGTAGGATCCTGTCAAGTTGCAGATAGACAAATACAACATGTTAGAGATGGAGTCAAAGCAAAGAGCCTGCTTTTTTCAGACAGCAGAGGCCGTGTGCCCTACAGAATTAGAGAAGGTGGAAGTCTGAAGCCAGAGATTTCTGATAGGCTTTTGGGTTGTGAAACATAGGATATAAAAGTAACTGATAGGACTTACTGATACCTGGAGACTGAAGGAAATAGGTGGCTTCCGCAGATTCTGATAACAGGGTAATATTGATGGTAACAAATTGGGAATGAGTGATGATTTGAATGACTGTAATGTGTTGATTTAATAGATGTTCAGGTTTAGGTTGAAACAGGATTTCAGATGCAGATATTCTACAGACATTGGTAGGATAGTATGTTTGAAAGAACTCTGATTGTGGAGTTAGGAGACCAGTGATCTAATCCCAACTATGTTATTGTTGGCCTTTGTGACCCTGGGCAAGTCATTCACACTCTGTGTATTATTAAGTGAGTTTGGCTAAAGCATCTTCATGGGGCAGATCATTGAGAGTCTCCCTATATAGGAATGCATCATAGCAACTTGAGAGTTTTAGTACAAATAATGATTTCATTCATAATTTATTTTTTTTGCAGAATTGAAGACAAACATTTCCTTCCCTTTTTTGCTATAAATAGATTTCACTGTTAGTCCTTTTTAAACCCTTTCACCCTTTAACTGCATTCAAAAAATAAGTACTTATCAGTTACTGAGAAATTGGAATGTAAACTCAATTATGCTAAAAACTAATGGGTAGCACTAACACATAGTAACAGCTTCTTTTGCAGTATTTATTCTCTTGTTGATAAAAAAATAAATAAGCCCAACAGGCTGTTGCTGCAGAAAGAATTTAGCTACAAGTTTATCAATTTGAGCAGGCCAGCTGCACAACTAAATGCATGTGAAACTTAACAAATCCCTTGGGGAAGCTGACTGTAAGAATTTTCTAGTCTGTGTTGAGTTACTGAGGTGCGACATAGTGGATTGGACTTAATGCCCTAGGCAAGCACAATCAAATAGAGACAGTTTAAGATTTTTTCTGTGTCCATGAAGGGATCTCTGGTAGGTGTCTAAATGAAGCATTCAGAAAGAACTATAACACCATCATGAATTCTCTTCCCTGAATATTTTGGCAGGTTATTTTGGTTTAGAAGAAATCCAAGTAAGATTTTCACAGTGTAAGCTTTGCAACAGTTGAATGATTTAAGATTATTATGTGATTCATAGGAATAGGGGAAAGTACAAAGCATTGTCCCTTACATTTTAATTTTAATTTTCAAGGGAGAAATTCAAGAATAGTATGTGTGATTTGCTGGACTTACATCGGGTTAGGGCAGTTTGATATTCTAGTCTCTTAAAGTTGAATATTAAAACTGGTTTTAAGACCGTACTTACTCTGAAATTTCAGCAGAGTTTGATATAAAAGAGGTATTGTAGTAAAGTGGTTAACTGGTTAGGGTCCGGAGCCTCAGTACACTGATTTGAATCTTGGTCATAGCACCTATTAACATGTGACTTAGGGCAAATTAGTTAACCTCAGTTTTCTAATCTGTAAAATGTGAATTATGCCATTGTTATTAGGGACATGTGAAGATTAAATGAATTATTGATAGTTACTGTGAACAGAGCCTGACATGTAGAGAACACTCAAATATTAGCTATGCAACAACAATAATAATAATTTTTAGTACAGTGTGTGTTGCTTAATCACGGGGATACATTTTAAGAAGAATATATTTTAAGAAGATGATCATTAGGCTATTTTGTCATCATGTGAACCTCATAGAGTCCATTTACACAAACGTAGATGGTACAGCCTACTACACACTGGGCTATGTGGTATAGCCTATTTCTCAAAGCCTACAAACCTGTACACCATATTACTGTACTGACTGTTGTAGGCAGTTGTAACACAATAATGAGTATTTGTGTATCTAAAAATAGAGAAGGTAAGTAAAAATACAGAGAAAAGATGAGAAATGGTGCCCCTGTATAGGGCACTTACTATGAATGGAGCTTGCAGTACTAGAAGTTTCCCTGGGTGAGTCAATGAGTGAGTGGGGAGCGAATGTGAAGGCCTAGGGCATTGCTGTACCCTACTGTAGACCTTAGAAACACCATTCACTTTGGCTACATTACATTTGTTTTAATAATATTTTTCTTCAGTAATAAATTAACTTTAGCTTACTGTAACTTCTACTTTATATACTTTTGATTTTTGAAAATGCTTTGACTCATACAGCTTAAAATATGAATACATTGTATAGGTGTACAAAAATATATTTTTCTTTGTTTGTATTCTATAAGATTTTTTCTATTGTAAAAAGTTTCCTTTTTTTTTTTTTTTTACTTTTAAACCTTTTTTTTTGTTAAAAAAAGATACAAAGCCTCACATTAACCTAGGACTAGAGTATTAAGGTCACCAATATCACCGTCTTCCACCTCCACATCTTGTCCCACTGGAAGGCCTTCAGGGGTAATAACATGGTTGGAGCTGTCATCGCCTATGTTAACAGTGTCTTCTTTTGGATACCTCCTGAAGGACCTGCCTGAGGCTGTTTTATAGTTACCTTCTTTTTGTAAGTAGATGGAATACACTCTAAAATAATTATGAAAAATATAGTATAAGAAATGCCTAAACCAGTAACTTAGTCATTTATTATCATTTTCAAATATCATGTACTATGCATAATTGTATGTGCCATGATTTTATGTGACTGGCAGCACAGTCGGTTTGTCTCCAGGGCTGTCCAAGTTTGTCTTCCTTGGGCCACATTGGGAGAATTGTCTTGGGCCACACATAAAACACACTAACACTAACAATAGCTGATGATCTGTTAGTTTTTAAAAAAATCATAAAAAACTCATAATGTTTTAAGAAAGTTTACAAATTTTTGTTGGGCTGCATTCAAAGCCATCCTGGGCTGCATGTGGCCCGTGGGCCATGGGTTGGACAAGCTTGGTTTACACCATCATCACCACAAACACGTGTGTAACATGATATGACGATAGCTACAATGTCACTAGGTGATAGGATTGTTTTTCAACTCCATTATAATCTTAGGGGACCACTTACATATATGTGCTCTGCCTTTGAAAAAGTCATTATGTGGCACATGACTATGTTGTTATTCTGTGATCACTTAGTGCATCTATGTAGTTTTTTTGGGAGCACAAGTCACATGATATCACAGTTCTCCAGCTGCCCAGTACTCAGCTGATGACAATTAATCTGAGAGGTAGGTTTGAGAGTTGGGTCCCCAGACCCTGAGATAGTTGGAACCCCAACCAGATGACATTTTCCACCTAGGAAAGGCATCCTTCTAGAGGAAACTCAGTCTGAAATAATGTGTGCTGGAAAATAGAAAAAAACCTTTAGTATAGAGGAGAGGATGAGGCAGACCTGGGTTGAATTGGGGAGCTGTTCTAAATTTATAGGCAGTGGAAGTCTCAAAGTTGTTAAAGCTACTGCTCCTTGGACGTTACTTGGTGGTTGAGTCCTCAGGATTCAGAGAGCTTTCCTCCTTTTTTGCAAATGTCAGCTTTCATGATAGCACTTGCGAGTCTTCAGTCTCACTTTAGACTTTTGGACAAGGATATTCTTTTCAGTTTTTCCTGCAACGTGTCCTCATGATACTGACCTGTGTCCTTATGATTATGACAACAGGCCTTCCACAGAAACTCTGCCCCTCACACTTCACCCTCAACAGCCAAACTTAGAAGCATGTAACTCCCTCCCCATGAACCAGCTGGCTAACCAGAAACCTGGGAGCCATTGACATTGACCTCAGCCTCCTCCCCTGACTCGGCACATTGACCACTTCCTTCATCTCCTCTTGCTCTCTGGAGCCTACTTGTCTCTGGCTCTATTGATTTTTCCAACCCAGTGCTTCTCCCTTCAGAACCTTCCTAATCAGGACTCTCAAAGAAAAGATGGAGAGGAGGCACTAGAGAAGGCAAAGCTGAGGGGAGAAAGCTGGGCCTAGAGAGAATGATCACATAATTTGTGGTTCTGCCTGGGACATTTTGAGGGGAAAGTGGGGGCAATTCATAGTAACACTAGGAAAACACGGTGCAAACCTGGTTGTCCTGGGCAAACTGCATCCACCCTGAACCTAAGATTTTGGTAGAGAAAAGTGTTTATTTCTCCACCTCTCTTCCATATTCTTTCCACACAACAACAGCACTATCAGCAAATTAATGAGCTAAGTTTTTTTGAGAGCAGTTGGCAGGGGGGAGGGGCAACCATGGGTTACTGCACCCTGGTCTTCTAAGAAACTAAGCAGTATGGTCACCAGGCACATCTAAAAAGTTTAAAAAGTCTGCCAACTGTCAATCAGCAAATAATTGATAAGTGATTATTATTACCATTATTTTTGACCAAATGCAATAGGTGGACTCATTTCTCTATTCTTTTGCTTGGTAGGGGAGAACAAAATGGGAATTCAGTGCTTTATATAATTGTTGGGACCCTCTGTATACCTTCCATAATGTTTCATAATGAGAAATGTGGAAAAAAACACATTTATGTCAAGTAATGGCCAGAAGCATTATTCCTTTTTCCTACAAGCATAACACAACCTGGCAAGCCAAGATGAAAACAATGAGAACATTTATAATTCTAATAGTACAAATTCATCTATGCATGTTTTGGGTCGCCTTGTATTATTTTAAATAAGTGGTTGAATCTGTTAGTAATTAATTTTGTAAACACTAGTTTATTGTACATGAGCATAGAGTAAGCTTAAATTATGACTTTTGTTATCCATTAGCACCTGCTTTCCAACATTGATGTAAATATCACAGTCAGTGGCAACATATGGTAAAGAGCTTGTCAGTTAATGTTGTCATAATTTTAAGTGTTGATTTAAATAA
Organism: Ateles fusciceps; assembly: GCA_036589455.1. Taxonomy (NCBI): domain Eukaryota; kingdom Metazoa; phylum Chordata; class Mammalia; order Primates; family Atelidae; genus Ateles; species Ateles fusciceps. The sequence goes on from JAZHEH010002842.1 coordinate 561,714, forward strand.
ATGAGGTTCCTATTATAAGCACCCCTTTTTAAGTGTGGATTGTAGGAGCCACAGAATGTGAGGACTGGGAAGGGTCTTCGTAGCGTCTAACGCAAGCATCCCAGATGCCACAAGGTGCAGGGAAGCCCTGAAGCACGAGTTACTTGGCTTGACTCGTTGCCTCATTCTGTAATTTTGTTTGGTATCTTAAATATTACTAAATACCACTAGGCTATAGCAGGTACCTCATTTAAAAAAAAAAAATTGTATATATATTTTTTCAAAATGCTGACCTAAATCAGCAGTCAGACTGAGGGGATAACTTCCTATTTTAAAGGCAAATCTTTAATTTAATTAATTTACTCAATATCTTCAAAAGTTATGAAGGATCCGAAGCAGATATGGCTTTATACTGCATAGTTTCAGTTGTAGAATTCAAAAGTGGTATTGTTTTGTTCTGCAGATGTGAACTTTTTGTTTGATTTTTAGAAGCAAGTGCTACTACACGCTTTACACTTAAAATATAAAGATACCCTTTAACTTATACCTTATACAAACAGAAGAAAAATTTCAGAGGAAAAATGTTTCATGTTCTAGTATAGGGGTTGGTAAAGTATTAATATTTTGGAAAGGGGACAGATAGTAAATATTTCTAGCTTTGAGGGCCATATGGCCTCTGTTACAACCACTCAGCTCTGAGTAGGCAAAGACAATATGTAAAAAAATGAGTGTGGCTGTGTTCCAATAAAACTTTATTTCCAAAAACAGACAATGGGTGAGATTAGCCTGTTGGCCAAAGTTGCCAACTCCTGTTCTAGTGTGAGGATAGAGCTCTAAATTTAATATTAACGTAGGTGAAAGCCATAGTTAACATTTATTCCAGTTAAAGAAGAAAGAAAAAAAATACCCTGGATCATATTGTTTACCAAGGAATTGTATGTAATTAGGATATATGCTTAATTAAAATAATTCCCAATAAAATGCTAAGAATAATAGAGAAACACTACCAAAGATTATTACTGCAGCATTATTTATAAAAGCAAGAAAGAGAAACAGCCCAAATGTTCATTGATGGAGAACTAGTTAAACAAATTGTGGAAATCTGCACCATTAAAAAAAATGAACTACATGTATTATTTTACTGACAAGGAAATTTATACCCAGCATCATTTCTTGAGGGATAAAAAAAAGTTCTAGAGTGACATATGCAATATAACACTGTTTATGCTAAACAAAAAAGTCACAAAAGAATACAGTATATTTTCTGTAGGTAAATATATATGTTTGTGAATTTATAGAAAGAAACTGTAGGGGAGTATATACCAACTTGATAACAGTGATTATCTCTGAGCAGAGACTGGGCTAAGGAGAGTTAGTCAAAGGTTAAAGAGAACATGAAATCACGAAATTTAAAAAGACATTAGAGAATGACGCATACACAAAAGCTAAACAGACATTTACATTCTGAAACAGTGTAAAAGATAAGGACTTGTAATTTTTAAGTTTAAAATTGTAGCACATGAAATTTATAGTCTTTGTAATTTTGAGGGTTTTATAGTAAATATAGGAAATGAACGTTAGGTAAGAATTCTACCTCCCATAGAATGGGCATGCGATTTATTTATTGTGTAGGCCTTGGATGTACAGAAAATCTTTGAACATTATGAAATTTGAGAAACTCAATAACTTAGCAAAGGTAATAGACTGACTACTGTGGTCAGCAATTTATGAGCTGTATGTCAGTGTTATGGTCAGTCTGGCCTTAGGAATTTACACCTGTGCTTGTGTCACATTTGATAGGGAAACTTATTTTGCAAGATGCTACCTTCTCAAGTGAAATCTGTGAGAATCTGATACCAGTGTACCTTAATTTAGCATCACATTATTTTAAAATGTGACTGTTATAAACTAGTGTAGTATGTGATTCCTGACACAGACTGGATAACAACATAAAAAGAATCTTGTTTATAGATTGAGAAGAGGCTCTATTTTCAAGGTAGCAAATATTTGTTGAGGGCCTACTATGAGCTGCTCACTGTATTGGAAAAAACAAATGATAATAAAAGAAATGTGAATAACAGCTCCTTTTGTGAAAGAGCGAGCTACCTCACTGGGGAATAAGAAGAAATTAAATAGAACCGAAAGACATCACAGTTTTAAACACTAACGAAGCGTACAGTAATATAGAAAGCAGTTTAGGGGACCAGTGTGGGCCAGTTGAGGGCCAGCTTCTTGCGAGAATTGTGTCTTGATTTGGGACTCAGTGCAAAGTTTGGATTGATATGGGGAGACAGAAGGGCTTATTTCAGGAAGAAGAGTGATTGCAAGCAATGACAGTGAGGCAGAGAGCATCTTTAGGCATCTCTTTGGAAGAGGAGCCTAATGTAAGTAATGATGACAGTGGCAACAATAATGACATTAACACTGGTGCTGGCATAATGGAAGCAGCAGTAGCATGAATAGTGGTAGTAGTAATCCTAGAGTCTTGTTTTTTTCACCAGGAGTTTTATGCCAGGCAAGATGCTAAGTGTTTTACACCATTATCTTTCCATCTCACTAAGCCCAAGGCCATAGTACCACTTTTTCTTCATTATAAAGGTGAGGATTCTAGGTTTACAGAGAGAACAAAACTGGCCCAAGAACGTTTGGCTGGTGAGTGCCAAAGCAGGTATGTAAATACTTTCTGTCTAACTCCAGAGCCCCAACCCTCCAAGACCGGTTGGCCCAGAGGATAACCATAGTCTGGTGCTGGTTCTGACTCTAAGTAACTCCTTGCCTCACTTTCCTCCATCATAAAATAAAGGCCCCGGACAGTGTAATCTTTGAGATTCATTGCATTCATTCCATGATTCAGCTACTTCCTCAGAGAATGGGGCTAATAATTGTATGTGTGGATTGAATGAAACAATGAGCTAATGCATGGAACAGCATCTGGCAAATAGTAGACATTCAGTAAAATTTTAGAGCCCAGTAAATAAAATGTGATTATCATCTTAGCATCAAACAGCCAGTTTAATTAATTGCCTCAACATTTATTCTACTGGTTGCACCCTAAACTCTGGATGAAGGAGGTGTTGCATAGTTAGCATAAACGTCTCTGTTTACATCCGGGGTGGAGAACGTCCCTACAGATGTGGGTCATAACCAGGGGGATAGGTTGTGAGAGATCCTCGTTTTCATTGAAATGTAACTGCATATCTATTATATTTGGCTGTAGCATTCTAAAAGCACCGACATTTATAGTTTCAGTAGTCAAAGTGAGAAGTGGACAAGCCAATTCTCCTTTAGACTAACTTCAAGCCAATCTATGTAAGAAGGTACATACTTACAAATACAGTAAGCCCATCACTTAATGTTATTGATACATTCTTGGAAGCTATAACTTTAAGCAAAATGATACATAATAAAAACAATTTTACAATAGGCTAATTTATAGAAATAAGAATTAAATTCCTATGAGATATTTCTGGTTGCAAAAACATCACCAAGCTTCTAAATAAGGATTCCAAACTCTTCTAATGTTAAACATTGAAGTAGGCTGGTCATAGTGCCTCATGCCTGTATTTTCAGTGCTTCGGGAGGCCAAAGTGGGAGAATCACTTAAGGTCAGGAGTTTCAAGACCAGCCTGGGCAAACAACAACAACAACAACAAAAACCTGGGAGTAGTGGCATGCACCTGTTGTCATGCAGTTCAAAAATAAACAACCAATATGGTGGCACATTGAGCGATTTTGTGCTGCATCATTTTTCGCCATGTATTTGTGTGATTATTGCATACTTTTAAATTTTTATTTGACAATTATTTGTATCAATTTATTTTCCAACCCAATTATTCCAGTTCAGGTTTATGAGTGGCCAGAGCCTATCTTGGCAGCTCAGCTCAGGGTGCAATGTGGTGACCAGCCCTGGAGAGGACATCATCCCATTACAGGGCACATTCACTCAGACTGGGACAATTTAGACATGCCAGGTCACTTAATGTGCACAGCCTTGGGATGTGGAAGGAAATCAGAGAACCTGGAGAAAGCCCACAAAGAGTTGGGGGAGAACTTGCAAACTCCACACGGATAGCGACCCTGGCTAGAAATCAGCTTTTTTTTTTCCTCATCAGTGTTATAAGGAAATGAGGTTGAACAAAATGACATTATTGGAGGACCTGCTGTAACTCATAAGAAATCAGCAATTTCTAAAGCAGAGTTCTGCTTTTCCTACTTCTTTATCCATTGCCAGTAGTGTTTCTGTCCTACTTATGCTTAGAAAATAATTTGATTATAAATTAGATATGCTCTTTCTTCCCTTCCTTGTTTTTGCTTTTGTACCTTTCTCTCCACTTTAGTGTTGCTTCTAATTGCAGACTGTGAGAAGTGAGATGGCCTGCTGAAGGTGTACTCTTGGTTTGTGGCAGACATGAATAAAAAATTCAGATTTCTAAGTTAGAAAGACCAGGGTTCATGTGCTTTTTTTTTTTTTTTTTGATTTTTAATTTTTATTTTATTTATTTATTTATTTAGTTTGGGTCTTCCTTTTTGTTTTTTCATTGTACTTTAAGTTCTGGGAAACATGTGCAGAATGTGCAGGTTTGTTACATGGGTATACACATGCCATAGTGGTTGGCTGCATCCATCACCCCATAATCTACATTAGGTATTTCTCCTAATGCTATCCCCTCCCCCTAACACTCCAACCCCCAACAGGCCCCCGTGTGTGATGTTCCTCTCTCTGTGTCCATGTGTTGTTCTCTTTTTCAACTCCCACTTAAGAGTGAGAACATGTGGTGTTTAGTTTTCTGTTCTTGCATCAGTTTGCTGAGAATGATGGTTTCCAGTTTCATCCATGTCCCTGAAAAGGACATGAACTCATCCTTTTTAATGGCTGCATAGTGCTCCATGGTGTATGTGTACCACATTTTCTTTCTCCAGTCTATCATTGGTAGGCATTTGGGTGGGTTCCAAGTCCTTGCTATTGTGAACAATGTTGCAGTAAACATACATGTGCATGTGTCTTTATAATAGAATAATTTCTAATCCTTTGGGTGTATACCCAGTAATGGGCTTGCTGGGTCAAATGGTATTTCTTTTTCTAGATCCTTGAGGAATTGCCACATTGTCTTCCACAATGGTTGAACTAATTTACACTCCCATCATTGGTGTAAAAGCATTCCTATTTATCCACATCCTCTACAGCATCTGTTGTTTCCTGACATTTTAATGGTTGCCATTCTAACTGGGGTGAGATGATATCTCATTGTGGTTTTGATTTGGATGTCTCTAATGATTAGTGATTCTGAGCTTTTTTTCATATGTTTGTTGGCTGCATAAATGTCTCCTTTTGAGAAGTGTCTGTTCATATCCTTCACCCACTTTTTGATGGGGTTATTTTTTTCTTGTAAATTTGTTTAAGTTCTTTGTAGATTCTGGATATTAGCCCTTTGTCAGATGGGTAGAGTGCAACAATTTTCTCCCATTCTGTGGCTTGCCTGTTCACACTGCTTTGCTGTGCAGAAGTTTTGTAGTTTAATTGGGTCCCATTTGTCTATTTTGGCTTTTGTTGCCATTGCTTTTGGTGTTTTAGTCATGAGGTCTTTGCCCATGCCTGTGTCCTGAATGGTATTGCCTAGGTTTTCTTCTAGGATTTTTATGGTGTTAAGTCTTACGCTTAAATCTTCAATCTGTCTTGAGTTAATTTTTGTATAAGATATAAGGAAAGGGTTCAGTTTCAGCTTTCTGCATATGGCTAGCCAGTTTTCCCAACACCATTTATTAAAATAGGGAATCCTTTCCCCATTGCTTGTTTTTGTCAGGTTTGTCAAAGATCAGCATGTGCTTTTTCACCTCAAAGGGTTTTTTCTTTTCTTTCTTTTTTTTTTCTTCTACCTTTCCCTGCTAAGCAATAGGCCTGTTTCTCTAAATGAAACCATACACAGGAGCCCAGCATGTCCAACAGGTAGGAGCAGTGCTGCTCAGGTTGAGTGACGCCTGGGGCCTGCCTTTGCTTCCCTTCCTCTCTCCAACCTGCGTCCTCCCCCACAGCATCCAGGGCTCTGCACAGAACACTTATAAAGAGCCTTACCCTATCCCTTATAATTTCACTAATTATATAGGAGCACTGTGAATTTTATCACAGTTGTTATAGGTTTTAACTTTTCTCATCTCAAGTGGTAGGGGAATAGAGTGGAAGATAATTGAGACCCCTACTTGCACAAAACAAAGTTACTAGTTGCTATCTACTTCAAATAGTCAATCAGTTTCTAATATTATTGCAACGAAGGCATGTATTGGTGGATGTAACTAAAGTTTAAAGAGAACTAATAACTTGCTAAATAGCAGGGACCATGCTTTTCGTGTTCTGTCTTTTAAGTTAGAGTTCCACTTTTCAGATTTAGAGCTTATGAGAATCTTCAAACTAAACAGTATCAGGAAAAGCATATAATATTTTTGGCCTCAAAGTCATATCTTTTGATGAACATATTTATATATAAACCGTGGCAAAGCATGAAAGAGGATTCACTGTCCAGTTTTATTGATTAGCATCATGAACAGTGGAATGTGAGTGTTTTGGGGACTGAGAAAGCAGTGGGGGATAGATGGGTTTTCTGACTGAAAATGTTCATACCCTTGTGGGACAGCAAGTCCCAACAGTCTACTCCACTGGATCTTTGTCTGCTTGCTAAGAAGATATACTGATTAAATGAGTAAATGAGTCAGAAAAAGTATTGTATTCTTCACTCAGTTTCCCCATACCTAAAGAATACATGTAGATCAGATTAGATGTTTTCATCGTACAACAAATGAGAATGTTTGCCATTATTTCATGAATACATGGATCTCTTTACCCCTGGAGTTTGTCTTGTCTATTTCTCTAGTTATTAAAGGTTTACAACAGATTCCCTTATAAATGTTTTAAAATGATCCAGACCTAGCATTTCTATTCAAAGAAAAAGTCTTAAATGGAATTCAGAATCATGAATTTTGGCTCATTTAATTAGTTTAAGATAATGAGTTTAAAGGAAATTTTACATTTTAGATAGTTTTACTGTCTCTCTTTTTTGATTTTAAATGTAATACATACTTATTGTATGCCACACAGAGTACAGAAATTTAAAGACAAAAACAGTTACCTGTGATCCCACCTCATAGAAATAGCCATTTAAAAATACTTGGTGATAATCTTGTAAACTTTTTATACATCTATCCATTTAAAATATATTTTACTGTACACATTGATCTTCATATACTTTTAATAATGTAATTTAGAAATCTTTACATCATTTTCTATAGTTGTATACTATTTTAACTGCATATTATTTCCTGTAAGCAGTTCCTTATTAATAGATGTTTAACCCTATTTCAGTATTTTGTTTTTATAAACAATGCTGTGGATATCTTTTTGCATTTGTATATGTATTTGTCACTTACTAGATTTGTTAGGATAAGTTTAGAGAGGTGGAATACGCATTTAAATTTGGATAAATATTGTCAAACTACTCTCCAGAATTTTTGTCATTTTCTTTTCATGTCAGTAACAACATGGAAATATCACAACAAAATAAGCTGAAAAAAGAAATAGAACTATTTACGCTTTTCTATATATATCCAAGTGAACAACAACAAAATTTAGTCTAAAACACCTTAAGTGCAGGATCAGTCTAATTGACCTGATTCCTTCTGGTAAGATATTACTCAAATTAAAAAAGCTTATTTAAAAAATTATTCCCAGAACCTGTTTAGAATAGACAAAGAAAAAATGTTAATTTTTAGATAACATTAAAATGTTACATTGTCATATTATTTGGGGATGATGCTAAGGTGCACTTTTATGGCAGAGACAGAGAAGGAAGGGAATCGTTTATCAAATATACTATTTGTTCAAGGATTCTATTTCATAACATAATGCTTTTAGTATGAAAAATATATAAATAATTGTAGAGAAATATAAATTTGTTTTTTGTTCCTTCTAAACTTGTAGAGACAGATTTCTAATTAGTATCCTCAATATAAAATAAGCTACTCAAATGCCACAATTGTGATAAAATATTATACCATTCATTTGAACTAATCTCAAGATAATGATCACCTCCTTATATGAAAGTCATTATTAATATAGTCTTTGAAATGTGATATATGACATATCTTAAATGACTAAACAATGAAAACTTAGTATATTAAATCACAAATTGTATTTGTTCTTTTTAGTAAATAAATTTGTTGAACCGAGGAGAGAGAGAGAGGTTTGCTTGTTTTAGGTACCTGGGTAATATTACATTACTTCTTAGATTATTTTTTGATGAGAGCAAAATGAATGGAATAAACATTCCAAGAAGAAAAGAACATCAGTGGGAAGTTATAAACCAACATCAAGAGGTTGGTGAGCATAGGAACTTGATTCCACATAGAAGAGAAGAGGCACCTCTGCCTCACCAGAGCTGCACAGCGGGTGTGGGATACTCCCTTGGAGCGTGAGACCAGGCGTTCAGAGGAAGCACTGTTCTGTACTATGCCCAACTGTAAGGAGTATTCACAGGTGCTGAGTTGTAGAAGACTCTTAGTATACTCCAGATACAGTACAGTAATCTCTCTTGGGAAGTGGCAGGAGGTTGTATGTAGATCAGAAATTGCTCTGTGGAAGATAGACCATATTCCTGGAGTGAGAATATTAGAATTAATGACTGGTCTGTTAAATCTCTTTCAAGCCAAGGGCTGCTACTCGTTCTGCTGATCAATGTATTTAGGTGTGAGATGGTTAGAAAGGCCTGAGAATGTATCTCTAAAGTTCTAGATTCTAACTTACAAGGTTTGAGACACACTGTCTTCATCTGTTTTTCAAGTTTTCAGGATTGGGAAGAATGACCTTCACAAGTGGCTTGTTGTCAGGACCAAGAGGGCTTTAAATTGAAATTTGGGGCTAGTAAAGAGAAGAAACTAAAAGTAAATGAGCAAATCGTAAAATTAATATCTGACCAACAAAAGGGATGGTGAATGAAGGTCCTGAAAATTCTCTGGAAACCATAGTAATATGGGGATGAAATTAATACCGTCAGATATCTGTATGCTGAGTACAACATAGAGGTTTTAGCAGAAAACTAAATTGTGGCATAAGGAGTGTGAGCTAATCTTGTCCTAAGGATTTAGGGGAAGGACTTACAATGTAAGGACTAACCTTTCTCTTTGCAAGAGGCAGATTACAAAGTACAGAGGACCCGCTATGTATTACATAGATGTACATGCAGTACTCACACATACTTGGGCACACAGGATACATATGCATACACAGACAAGTGTGTGTATCTCACACATACTTAGACACACAAGATACATATGCATACACAGACAAGTGTGTGTATTCACATACATACCCTACATATTCTGAAGTAGGAAATACACTAAAATGCTGAAGAAATTACCTACAGGCAGTAAAATTGTGGGTAATTGTTTTTCTGCTTCTCTGTATTTTTAGATGTTTCAACAGTAAACATATATTACTTTGACAATATAAATAGTATTTAAGTAATATTTTAAATTCCAGAAATATCAAAACATATTTGAGTAGAAAGCACTTGGGTATGGATAAAATAATTGAAAAGAGTAGTTTTTGGCCACTTTTTGAAATGAATAAAGTTTTTTAATTATTGGGATTGTAAAACTGTTAATCGTGTAGGTAGAGTAATGCCAGGGACTTTCATCTCTACAGATTGTCTCCCAAAATCTGAAAAATTGATGCTTTGCCTTGAAAAACAGTCTCTCAGATGACTGAGGAAACAACTGAATAATTGAAAACCCTCAATTTAATTTTAAATTAAGGGAGACTTTGTTGGTCAAGTGGAGACTGTATATAGCTAGAACTGTAATTGAGAATTTAGGAAGCAGATTTTTAAGCAATCCAACTAAAAAAGTTTTTTGTTCCTTAAATACAGAGCCTATGGCTCCATAGCACTTGGCCCATAGTATATAATCTAAAAATATGATATGTGTAATCCCATGACTTAAGACTGTAAAAGACTGTGTGGTATTCAGTGGACATAGCAATATTCATGAAATGAGTCAATGAATGAATGAATGAGTGAAAAGATGATTGAGTGATGGCCTGTGGGTATGGGAGGCTCTAATAATAAAATTCTGACAATAATTGATAACCAAAGAAGAAGAGAATGGTTGTCTAAAACATATCACACACCAGTTTTAAGGGTACACGTGTAAAATATAGAACCATGAATAAAGATTTAAAGTTGTGTATGGAAACAGATAAAAAGGAAAAAACGACCTAGCCCGTTGCTTAGTTGACTCCTTCTCTACGGGATCCTGAAGCAGTTTGTTTGTTCTCCTATGTGTTCATTTCTCTTTTATAAAATACTTGATCCATTTATTTCTCTATAACTTCCTTTTCAGCTTTCTGCCCCACCTCCTTCCTAATTTTTAAGCACACTGTGTCATCTTTGTGTTCCTTTCATTCTCATAAAAAATATTTGCACATTCCAGGCGTTTCATAAATATTTGCCGATTTGCATTGTTTGGAACAGATGGTATAATGTTAAAAGATGACTACAGAGAAAGAAACACTACTAAATTCTATTTAACTTCTGTTTTCTCTGTAAAGGATAATGGTTTTTCAAATTAGAAAGGGCAGCACAACCATGACTAGAAGAACCTGAAAAGCACAAGGAGGTGTAGAGATTCTAAATGAGCTCCTAGCTGCCTTAAATCGCTACAGATTCATCTCATGGCACTAATGGAATTTTCAACTGGGATTGTGGAGTCACTCTTGGAAAACTTTGGAAAAATCCAGAGAAGAGGAGAGATGAGCCAATTTCCTGATATTTTGGAAAAAGCAGATGCCTAAATTTAGACGTGTTCTGTGATGGGAAGTACTAAATGGATGAATTGACAGCTCTTAAAAAAGACAGTAGTCATTAGTTGCCAGCCAGGATGCCAAGCTAACCTCATTTCCTTTTTAAAAAAGTGATTACTGAACCTAGAGTAGAAAAATTCCCAGGTCATAGTATATCTCAGTTTATGCAAGTCACTTGAAAAATGAAAAATTATATTATGGTTGTGGGCGTTTTTGTTGATACATGTATTGTGTGGTGAGGGATTTATGGGTTTTTGAGCCAGTTGATCTCCCAGAGATAAATATCAAATAGAAGTCTGGTCTTTAAGGAGATGTTGCTTTAATATGTATGGTTCTGTTCAACAGTTTATCACAGTCCCATTTATTCATGTTTTACAAGTCAGAACATTAAGAGGAATGGTCATTGATGGTGTGGGGGTTAAGGGTAGTCTAAACTTAAAGCTTGGCTCTTTCATTAGCTGAGTGACCTTGAGCAAATTACTGAACCTCTCTGTGCCTTAGATTTTTCATTTGTGAAATACTTCCTAAATGGTAGCTAGTGCCTATTTAGAATTTACTGTACTAAGTGTTTTATACATGAAAAAACAAAGCCTCAGAGAGATTAAATAGCATCAAGTGGATGGAAATAGATTTTATCAGGATTAATAATGGACAAAGAAAATGAAATCTAAGAGCAATAAAGGTAAAGTTTATAAAATTTGTATTTTGTTTAACAAATCCTTTGCATAAAATTGATCTAAATGTTTTAGTTGACTGTGAGATGAATCTGATTCATTGTCACATCATGGCTTTAAAAATTAGAAACAGAAAAAACAAGCAAACAAAAAATGAAACTGGTCCCATTACTCTTGAATAATTTGACCACATCTAGAATATGTATCTTTTTCTTTTTCTCCAAAAACTTGTTAAGAGGGACAGATAGTGGAGGTGGACACAAAGGTACAAACTCTAGCTGGAAGAACTAGAGTTAATAAGTTTGGAAAAGTAGAAACTTTGAAGGAAGCATGAATGCTGTCTTAAAACATTTGAAGGGTGTCATTTGGAAGAGGGATCGATTTATCTTGTGATGCTCCAGTGGCAGAATGGGCTCCAGGGGGTAGAAGTGATGGGAAGTCCAATTTGACCTTTACATTTTTGCTGACCTTCAGAACCATTTTAAGTGCGATGGTCTTTTCAGGGTGATAAACATTATCTCCTCCAAGTCATAGCAGAGGCAGGACTTTCTGAGAGATACAATAGAGGAAATTTCCAAATTGGATGGGGGTAAATGAACTCTCATTTCTATATCTAAAAATGCGTCCTTCTGTGAGAGACTGAATCTTTGAAAAGAATGCATTTTCTAATGATGAGTGTTACTGGTTAAAAGTGCCTACTCTCCTTTAACTTTATGAATTTAATTGAAATTTTTAGAACATAAACAAGTTGAAAATATAAGAAATATATTTTTTATTTTAAAAAATGATGGCTATTTCAGTGTTATTGGGAAAACTATAATTTTAGTTAGTAACATTTAAAGCACTGAATTCATTAGGTTACATGAAAGGCAATTTCCTCTTCACAATTAATTGTAAGACATTTCTTCCCTTATTGAAGGGAAATCGTCTGTGTTTAAAGAGCGTTTATGTTGAGTTAAGAAGGTGACATTTCTTTGACGTTTGTATGCACATAAAGGTAACTTGTAGAGAGATCTAAGAACACAGGAAGTGCAAATTTATAGAAAAAATAACTTTCACATGAAAAGCTACTTGATATGTATCAAATATACTCTTAGACTTCATAAGGTTATTCATTTTAGAACTTGGATTTTCATTCTTTCTTTTTAATCTCTTAAGATTACTGGCTACAGTATTATCTTGCCCAGATTTATAACATTCTGTTAGAATTTTCCTGAATAAAAATGAGTCTGATTTTAGTAATGAAGTGTGTTTGATTCATACCTCGCCTCCCCACCCAGGTGTCAGGCCAGCCCAAGCTGTTTAGCACAATGAAAGTTCTTGTTTGACCATAACTGCACATCTCACTCCACAGGCAATCAGCATTTTAATTAGTGATTCAAATGAAAGTCATTGTCCTCTAGTTGCTTTATCATAATTGCCAAATAATTTTCCATTGAATAAATAAATAATGTAAAGGAGAAACCTCCCCCTCATAATGCTGTCATTAAGGCTTCATTTTTTTACCCCCCTCATTTGTATTTGTATTAACACACAGCCCACTTGAAAGGGAGTAATTATAATGGCTTTCTGACAGTAGCCTATGGCTTTTAAAAAACTGGGGATGGTTTCCTTTTCTATCACCACTTTGCACTGCATGGCTTATTTTAAGGTTTAGATAAAGGAAGCTCTTGGTGGCTGGTGTCTCTTCAAAGGTGTGTGAAAGTGAATGATTGATTTGCTGTGTGCATCATTGGAACTGGGTAACTTGCATTATGACTCTGATGTACTGTGTAATTGATGCAAGTCCTTTCATAGCATTCTGAGATTGAAATCAATATTCATTTGGAGCGCAACAACTGTAATAAACTACATTCCTTTTGTAAGCAGTGGTCTAAGGCTTTGTAAAGGATCAGTTAGAAGTGACAGATTAACATTTTGGTCGGGCTGGGCCTATTTGAATAGATATGAACAATGTCTTCCAAACAACCCCATTTAAAACAGCTGGTTTCATGAAATTAACTTTTTGATTTTGCCGTATAGAAACTTCTTTTGCTTTCCCTTTATATGAGTCTCTTTTCCATCCAGTTACCAACCTGGCACAATGGAGAAGAGCAATAATTATTTTCATGAATAAGTTGATTTTTATGAAAACCACCACAGATATTTATATACCTTGACAGAAATGTCTTGTCAGTATTATAATTTTCAAAATATTGATGATTGGCAATTGAAATTTGCATTCTTTGTTTAAAAATGGATATGCTTTTACAATATCTACTACATAGTAAAACTTCAGATACCAAAGAGATGCATTCTGAAGAACAAAGGAATCAATATCAATTAATTCTTACAACCAGATAGTGTATTTATCATCATAAGTATTGCCATTTGAGAACTGGCAGTATAGAGGTCAAGAAGGCTCGTTCTGGGGTCAGACAAATCTGAGTTCAAATCCTGGCCTGACTGCTAACCAGCTGTATTGCCATGGAAAATTGATGGAAAAAACTTTAGCCCCAGTTTACTCATCTGCAAAATGTAAATGATAATGGTAACTAATGCAGGGACAATTCAGTGAAATAATTAGCATAAAAGCACTGAGCACGCTGCTTGGCACATTTTAAGCACTTTATAAATGGTGGTGAATCATAAAGACAATATGTTATGCCCCCCCACCCTTTTCTTTCTCTCCACCCTCTTTCTACAGTCTTCCAAATGCCTCTCAGAACCTCATTGCCTGGACAGCAAGGATCTCAATGGCTATTTTGCTTCCCAGCTAGCCTGCTTCTGCCACACCAATCTTTAAAAAATATTGGTCTGCCTAAAGCTGTTTATGAGTGATTCCTTTTATATGATGATCAAGTCCAACATTTTTCTTTTCTCTGTTTGTTTGTTTGTTTGTTTGTTTCTTTTTTTTTTTTGAGACGGAGTTTTGCTCTTGTAGCCCAGGCTGGAGTGCATTGGAGCGATCTCAGCTCACTGCAACCTCTCCCTCCTGGGTTCAGGCGATTCTCCTGTCTCAGCCTCCTGATTAGCTGGGATTGTAGGTGGGTGGCATCACGCCCAGCTAACTTTTTGTATTTTTAATAGAGACGAGGTTTCATCATGTTGGCCACGCTGGTCTCAAACTCCTGACCTCAGGTGATCCACCCGCCTCAGCCTCTCAAAGTGCAGGGATTACAGGTGTGAGCCATCGCGCCTGGAGAAGTCCAACATTTTCCTATTCAACTCTGTTCTACCCACTGCCTCCAATTTGTTGCTCTGTGGCTTGAAGGGTTATCATGAGGAGTAGAGGATGTTGCTTATAGAAAATACATTGCAGAGGGTACTGCATCATCATCAGAAGCAGCATGAAAATCAAAGCCAGTGCTTCAGTGCCTACTAAGATTAGGAAATGTTCTAGGTGTTTTCCCTGAATTAAGAACATTATCCCCATTTTACAGAAAAGGAAATTGAGACACAGAGGGCAGTTCACACATAGCAGTTGTTCAGTAAGTGGGGGTTATTTTTACTATTACCTTCACCTAAGTCCCTGAATAGTTTTCTTGTTTTCTCCAAATGTGTATATTTCTTGTACATTAGAAGTCACAGAATATGGCCCCAAGGGTCAAAACTAGCCTACATACACATTTAGTTTGGGCTGTACGGGATTTTAGTAACCAGAGATTTTTCACATAAAAATGCCTTTCACATGTGTGCATTCACCTTCTTGCCCCTTTAAACTTTCTAAATCCCAGCTGTTTTTCAAAGCAAAGATCAAGTCTCTTCCCACCAAAGTCATCCCTAATTATTTGCACCCTCATCTTCCTTTCTCTTCTGAGCCCCTCAGCACTTTTAGTCTTTCTATATATTTAATTTCACATTAACTTAGATAATAAGTAAAATATTTTGTGGTGTTGACTGTAACATGCTTTCACCAATTAGGTTCTCATAGCAAGGGCCAATATAATAATTGCAGTAGTGGTAATGGAACAATAACTGTTACTGTTGACTACAAACATGTATTTTACACATATAAAGGCTATCCCATAAAACCACATATCAAGGTAGGTATTATCTTCCCCAGTTCAGTGACGAAGAAACTAAACGGAGACTTGCAGAGGTTAGGTGGTACGGCTGAAGTCGCAGGCTGGACATTCCAACCACATCTGTGAGGCAACAAACTCCATACTGTTCCCACCTTATTCACATATTTAAGCATGTCAGAGGAATCATGTGAATGGCCTTTAAAAGGTATATTTACTTTTGTTTACAAAATATAAGGTATAAACTTTCTGCCTATGAGAAAATAATGAAGATAGAGATTACAGATCAATAAAAAATAACTTGAAAAATACATTCGAGCATATACTTTGATATTTGAAGCAAAAGTATATATAAGATGCTTAAATATTATCCTGCAGGGCATTTCCATTAAAGTTGTTAGAAATTATACATTCTTGGATATTAAAAACTATTACTTTTGTATAATAAAACCCAATTAATTGTTTAATTAGTGCCTGTTTAAAAGCGTTGCAATACTCTCCTTCCCCTAATTCATTGTAAGTATTTAAAAGAATAAATAATATATTTTACTATTGTTAACATTCATGAGAAACAACTTATGGTAGCTTTTTATTTCCCGGTGCCATGTTTGGAAGTTTTTGTTCTGTGGTTGGTTCACAGTGAGTTGCCGTGCTTTAGTCAAAAGTTGAAGTGTGTGACTTTGCCTTTCTGAGTGCAGACTGAATCTAATGCCTTTACATTGTTAATCCAAAACTGTTAACAGTTTTACAAAAAGAAGCAATTCTACCTGACAGCTGCCCTCAAAGACATCTGTACTCTTCCGGACAGACATAACAAAAATAGTGGCAAACACAAGTTAAAAAAAAAAAAAAGGAAAGAGGCCACACACTAAAATCTTTCTCAGCCCTGTCTTCTGGGCTGTCACCACCGAATATGGTTACCAGTTAAGATCACATTTCACATCCCTGACACAGACGGTTTGATAAGAAGCAATCTGAAGGCTTTCAGAAAGAAATCTGTCTGTGGTAGTTTTTGTGTGATATAAATATTACAAGGTCAAATTCATTTTTTTCTAGTGAGACAAAATGTTAACCTTACACTTGGATTCAATGCTGACCCATGACATCACTTTTGGAATGAATATTTTTCCACTGGAAGGTGTGACCTAATCTCCATATTTCTTCTATGTATCTTATTTCCTAATTTGACTTTGAGTCAGAATCACCTTTTTTCATACATGTGTTGATGCTTTCTGCTGCTGGAAATAGATCTGTAGGCTGTTAACAATTATTGTCATTCTAATACATTCTAAAAATGCATTATAAAGGTGGATTGATTCTGTAGTTTTATAATAACCTGAATGTGGCACTGGTAAAGAGGATGGGAAGAGTATTCAGAATACATCATTTTCATATTAGACGTTAAAATCCTTCAGTAGTTTTGAGGTTTTAGGAAACATATTTTTTCTGCCCTTGGTATAAAATAATGGTAGAGCTTTCATCTTGAGTATTCTTTTGTGTTTACATTATATTACAATTGAGAGCCTAGATTATTTATTGGACATATAATTTACAGAGCATGCAAAAATCCACCTTGTGTAACCTGGCCTTATTATCCAGAGGGTCTCACATAGGCATACATTTAGATCAACTCAGCAAATACTTATTGAACATTTACTGTGTGTCCATCATTAATGTAGGGGTGCAAAGATAAAAAAAGATACTGCTTTGGCCCTTAGATGTTCATAGCATGAATGAACTGCAGGAAAAAACAGTTTGTTTTTGGCCAAAGAGTAACTGGATAGATCTTTTGGACAGAACAACAATATGCAATACACACACACACACACACACACACACACACACACATATATATATATATATACACACATATATATATATAAATAAAGTTATGTATATAGAACCCAGGAGGCAGAGGTTGCAGTGAGCCAAGCTATATATTATATATATATATATAAAATATGTAGCTATATATATATTATATATAACTGTATATATGTAATATATATATTATATAATATAATATGTAATATATATTATATATAATATATGTAATATATGTGTTATATATTATATATCTTATATATTCAAATAATTGTTTATAGAAGATGACAATTATTCAATGCAGAAACAAAGCATGTCCTCCCTTCTAGTCTTCTGGCTGGCTCCAATATAATATACATTTTATATGTAATATATATATAATCTGAGACCTGATTATGTATATATTACATATATAAATTACATAATGTATATATGTAATATGTATAATATATATATAATATATAGCTTGGCTCACTGCAACTTCCACCTCCTGGGTTATATATATATATATATATATATATATATATATGTTATATATATTATATATGTTACATATAATATATATATAGCTTGGATCAGTGCAACCTTTGCCTCCCTGGTTCAAACAATTCTCCTGCCTCAGCCTCCAGAGTAGCTGGGATTACAGGTGTCCTTCACCACACCCAGCTAATTTTTGTATTTTCAGTAGAGATGGGATTTCACCATGTTGGCCAGGCTGGTCTTGAACTCCTGACCTCATGATTGAGCCACCTCGGCCTCCCAAAGTGGTGAGATTACAGGTGTGAGCCACCGTGCCTGGCTTTTCAAGTAATATATTTAAATTATCACATTGTCTAGTGGCTGCCGTACTGTGCTGCACAGATCTATAAAATAAGAATGCCTTTAATTAATTGAAAATCATGTTATTGAATACTGTGAGGTTGAGGGAAATGCTTTTACAAAACACATTTTTACAACACATTTTTCACAATTTTTATCTTAGTTGAAAATTACATATATATATAGGTATACACACCTAAGGATATAGAAATACACCAATGAAAATGTTCACACAGGCTAACCCTGAATATTGGGATTATGTATAATTTTTATTTTGTTTGTTTGTATCTATAGTTTTCAAACTCTTCATAATTGTATTATTTGTATAACCAGAAAACACCAAACATGCAGAAAATGGAACTTTTCAATATTATAGACCACAATACCCATGTAATAAGTTTTAAAATCTGAACTATAAATCAGATATAGTTTTGCCATTAAAATACATCCCATAGCTATGCTCTCTGAACTATTCTATTCTTAACCTATTGGTGCATATCTAAATTTTCAGGTGCTCTTGAAATAAGCCTCCATGCCCTCTAATAAAAGTAACATATATGTCTTCATAGATTTTAAAATAACAAGCTTATAAAAAAAAAGAGGGAGAGAACAGAGGAGGCTGCTACTGCACAGGAGCAGTGATCTTTGAGATTTTAGAAAGTAGAAGGCAGCTGGCTTAAATGGGTTTGAGCAAGCTTTTTGTATCAGACAAATCTAGGTTTGGGTATTGGCTTTGCCTCTGACTGGCTATAAGACCTTGGGTAAAACACTCTTAAGTTTCTGAGTCTTGTGTCCTAATCTTAAAAATGTGATTGTCAGGGTATGCCTTGCTGGCTTGTTGCAAGAATTGAATATGTAATACATATAACACATCAGGCATGAAGCACATAGTGGGTATCAGTATTAGTTCTTTCTGCCTAACCTGCCCCACTCCCCATCATAGATATAATTCAGGCATTAACTTGATGGTATCCCCTGCAAGAGAGGTTGGTGAGATCAAGTCTGCCAGGCTAGGAAATACCAGGGAGCTCTTAATAAGTTTCTGATATGGTTTGGCTCTGTGTCCCCACCCAAATTTTATGTTGAATTGTAATTCCCAGTGTTGGGGGAGGGATCTGGTGGGAGGTGATTGGATCATGGGGGTGGATTTCCTCCTTACTATTCTCATGATCCCTAGTGAATTCTCACAAGATCTGATGGTTTAAAGGTGTGTGGTGCTTCCCCCTTCATTCTCTCTCTCTCCTGCCAGCCGTGTGACTATCTGCTTGTTTCCCCTTTGCTTTCTGCCATGATTGTAGGTTTTCTGAGGCCTCCCCAGAAGCAGAAGTCTGTACAGTTCACAGAACTGTGAGCCAACTAAACCCCTTTTCTTTATAAATTACCCAGTCCCAGATGTGTTTTTATACCACAGTGAGAATGAACTAATGCAGTTTCCAAGTAGGCTCCATAGGGAATTGTAAAAATATTGAAAAGAGATATTTGTAATTTGATTATTTAAAATAAGATGTTTTAATTTCTTGTTCTTCATTGAGACTTTACCTGCTAATAGCAGCCTCTTCTCTTGTCTACTACAAAAGGAACAAGATTCCAGGTTGATTTTAGGTAAATCAATAAAAGGTATATGTCAAATTCAAATCATTGTTTATAGAAGATGACCATTATTCAATGCAAAAGCATAGCATGTCCTACCTTCTAGTCTTCTTGCTGGCTCCAATTCAACTATCAGGTCTCAGCCTGGATGCCACTTTCTGGGACATCTCAGATGCTTCAAGTTTGGTTTGACCCTTCTGTGTACCTCTTATCTTGCTTACTTGCAATTATATGTTAATCAACTCTTCTTCACTAAATGTAAGCCTTCTTAGGGCAGGAACTCTGTATGGTTCCTCCTTGTATCTGCAGTCTTTACCATAGTTTCTGATCCAGTAGCTATGCAGTTAACTTCGGTTCATGTGAACGGTTTGGGCAGAAGTCACTCATGTTAATGGAATTAACTGAGTGCAACAACAATGCACTCAGTGATTTTCCTTTTTTTTTTAGTTCCTCTCAGTTCACTGTGTTCTTCTTGCTAGTTTTTCATATTTTGTGGAGAGCTAAGGAAAAATCAAAATCTATAATCTTTCCTGTCTGATTTTACTTCTTCCTAATAGGAATTTACTGTCCTTTTAACTCTTCCTTCCAGTTCATTCACTTCTGTACAATATGCCTCTTAGCTGTAGCATACTCATTCATTAGAGAGCTAGTTTTAATATAATGTTAGTCTTTCATGTGCCTTTTTGTTGCTTTTGTTAATTAACATTTCATATAAGTAACAGATTTGGCTTCTTGAATTCAGAGCTCACGTTCTTCATCCTTCACCCCCCAACCCCTTACCCTCTTTCCCTCTGTTCCACTGAAGCTGTTCCTCTTATTACAGAGTTTAGCAAGGCTTAATCCTTTGTAGCTAAATTCCAGGGACTCTCTAGGATCTGCCAGCTCAGGGAAAAGGGTGGTGTTAAATGTGATGTGCTTCATGTCCTTCCTTCCTGCCTGGTAAGTGTATCATTTTTTCCAGTTGACCCAGTGAATGGAGGTTAGCAAAACGCTTCTAATTTCTAGGTCAGATCATAGCCTTTAGCCTGGACCACCAATGTTGGCAGGGAATTGGGCCACTGCCAGACACTTGGAGATAGGCACAAGGGCTCTATTTTTCTTGGGCTGAATTGAGTAGTCTCTCCTGCTCCCTCCTCTTCTAGGAGTTTACATAGATGGAAAATAAGTTTTCTCTTTTGGCAAAAGAGCAAGGCAGTTCAGAGAAAGACGTGCTTGGGCACTGAGTCAGGAGGAATAGGAATCATTGGAAAAGCTGGAAAAGGCCTGCTTTTCCAGCCTTGTCTATTTAAAGCATTTATTCTCCCTCTCTCTCTCTCTGTCTCTCAATATATATTGGTATAGTGAGTTTTTTAGAAAGGAATTTCATTTTTTTTTAAAGGTTCATTTACTTAAACTGCTTACTGAGATGAGATTGAGTTGGTGTTTCTCTCTCTCTTTTTCCCTCTGTCTTTAATTTTCTTGTAGCCCAGCTTGCACTTAATTTTGGCAGCTTGGAGATCCTGTTTTATTTTATGAATGCTCATTGAGGAGAGGTAATATATTTGCCCCCACCCTTCAAGCCATCTACATTTGTTTTCTGAATTATATGATTTAGTGCTTGGCTATAAACAGCTCTGTTATAGATTCCTTTCCCTTCTATGCTACCCTTTAATATGTGAATTTACAAGGGGCAGTAGATCTCCTGGAAGCAATATACATATTTTTAACAGTACACGAGGAGGCTGAACTAACTTGTACTGAGAGTAATAGACTAGATATCATGGAAATGGGGGATTGGCACAAATAACTGATCTCAGTTACAACTTTTCCTGTACCTTCTTTTGTATATGACATGTTACTATGTCCAATGTATAGTCAAACCTAAAATAGAAAAACAAATCATATATATGGTAGTGAGTTTTCAAACTAATATAGCCTAGGTTACTTTCACTTAACACATAGTTACTCAAAAATGTCACTTTTATATGAATTCAAGAAGTTTCTTGGGGGTAAACGTAGTGCCTCATGCCTCGGACCATCATGTAGGTTACACTTGAGTCTCTGTAGTGAACCTTAGTTACTCTCTGACTTTGAAACACTTGGCCTTTGCCTCCACGTGTGAAATACATTTATAGCTCATAAACAGTAGCTTTCCCTTCAAAAATAACATGCGGATTTGAAAAAACATTGAAATCTTTTCTGGATTTCTGCCTCAGTGTCATTCATTGACATTTTACGGTGTCATTTCTGTGTTGTGTTTTGTGATTAAACCCCAGCTATTCCCTATTTTTAAACTGTGATAGATGGATTTTACAAGGGAAAAGCTTGACAATAGTGGAAATGATAAAAAATAACAAGTGAGTGAATGCCACCACAAAATAAACATAAGACTTCAGTGTTACAGACATTATTCTGCTGCTACTATATTTCTTTTCATGCTGGAGTTTCACTGTTAGACAATTTTGTCATTTTGGGATATATTTGGACTCGGTGGAATTTATATAATTCCCATCTGAACCTTGTATCTATGGCAGTTAGCATAGGCAGATAGATAAGTAGGTAAAAAGTTATTTATACCTGGCCTAGAGTCGTTGTGTACAGGTAGAGTGGGAACACCAAGAAATAAAGAAATACACTTACCTGGGAAAGTTGAAGAAAACATTACAGAGGAGATGATGGGGGAGATTTTTTTTTGGAAGTGATGGGGGAGACTGGGGAAATTTATATATATATACACACATGCATATATATATATATATACACACACACACACACACATATATATATATAAATTTTATTTTAAGTTCCAGGGTATATGTGTAGGATGTGCAGGTTTGTTACATAGGTAAACATGTAACATGGCGGTTTACTGCACCTGTCAACCCATCACCTAAGTATTAAGCCCAGCATCCCAGCATGCATTAGCTATTTTTCCTGATGCTCTCCCTCCCCCCCACTCCCCATTGGGGGAGATATTTTGGAGACAGCTTAGGAGTTTGATTAGGTGGAAGTGATCAAAAGTGGTTTAGCCAGAGAGCATAACATGAGCAAAGGCAGAGTAGAGGAAAGGCCCGGAGTGGGGGAAGAACAGGGGACCACGTGTTGGAGCTAGATAGAAGGGAACATAGGAGTGAGGCAGGTAGGGACACGTTTTTCGCAGCACCGCTGGAAAGGCTGGCACGCCAAGTGAAGTGATGGGGGCTTTCTCCTCTATGCAGTGGGGAGCCTTGACTATTTAAGTGGGGGAAAAGGATAGAGTCAGTTTCTTAGAATAATATCAATTTTAATATTTTTAAATGGATCAAAAAGTGAAGAGAGTCTTTTAAAGTAAAGAACGAAGGGAGACTTTCATCAGAAGTGAAGGAGATCATCTAATAATCTGGAGAAGACTATTTGCAGCATAGGCTTCAGTTTCTTAGGAGAGCTCTTAAATCTCCAGAAATGAATAATGATTTTATCAGCCTGGTATTTCCATTAATAGTTCTCTTTTATTAAAGAGACTTATATTCTGAAGGGGCTTAAAAATATGATGTATTATTCATTGTTTATCATACTCTATAAAATATGAGTTGGAGTGTTAGCATTTCCAGTCTTTTGTTCAGACTCTCCAACGTTGTGGCGCGTGATCCTAGAAGGAATTGAGGACCATTGAACCTCGTGATCAAATGGAGTTGGGTCTTTTCATTTCTGCATTTAAGACAGCCCATTCCAAATTGTGAGGGAGTATTCCTGGCATAATAGTGGTGTGAAAATACTGACTGTCAAAACCAAAATGAGAAGAACTGAGTGCTGCCCATTAAGAAAAACCATCTCAGATAATTAATTATATTGACAAACTACGCATCCTTAAAATATTTGCCCTCCAAATGGATTATGCCAATTTATACATTATGTACTTGTTGATATTGTTGGTTTAATAGTGGCAGAATTACAACTTTGAATCAGATTTCCCCAATTAAACTGTTGATTCAAGTGGTCTTAACTGTCTCAGTGAGTTCTACCTCCCTTTGGCAATGCTTAATAAATGCAAATCTAAAATGCTGGCATTGTAGCTTTAAAAATATGCATATTGTCTGGCTGTTGAGGAGAGTAAAAAACAAACCTGAACATTTGGATTTCAACCATTGAAGCAAAGACAGAAAGATGATTGAATTCAGTCTTAAATTTTATAGAACTAAATTTAATGGTGAGCACAATCGCACTTGGTGGTGATTGTTTTCAGTGCTGCTTTATTAAGTTATGTAATGGCAGGAGTTCAAACTCAGTGATTGCTGAAATGGTAAATTTAAGGAGTATTTGAGATTGCCTGCCAATATGAAAGTGTAAGGGTTTCAAAGTGCAGAAAATATTATTTCCACCTTCCTATTTCTGTAGCTTAGAATTCTTATTCAAATAGTTTTTAGGGATTATATTTAATACACTGCTTTAAAAATGTTTAAAAATCTCATTTTATTCCCCAAAGATTTGTTTTTTGCTGTTGCGATTAGATGATGACAGCTAGCTGGCTTTTAAAATTGATCAGGAAGTATTCTGGCAGTCATTCAGTGTTGTAATAGCACTTTAATGGATATGAGCTATTCACCCAGATCAGACTCAATGTCAAAACAGGCGAAAATACAGCTGTCACTCTGGACAACAAGATACTCATATGCAAGCAGCTGCTTAATGCACTGTAGAAAGGCAGCCTTTTAGTAATATTTAAAAGGTGTGTCAATGCCAGTGTATGAGTATACTGTAAAGTTGGTGTGTGCCATTTAGAATGGAGGACGAGGACATGCATGTATTTGTACATATACACAAGTGTATTCTATGAAATTAACCTATGTATGCCCTATAGACAAGCAGGAGAGCCTTATTTCTTCTTTGTTTTAATAGACATTTTTGTGTTTAATACATACAAACACATACACACACACCCACACACACTTGTTTGACTGTGTTGGTGGAGGCCTGGTATTAATGAAGTCAAGGCTGTTTATTCAACCTCCGTCTGAGGCTAGTTAACCCTGTTTTGAACTGAACTCAAATGCTGAGTTCTCTCTCCAGATAGTCAACTTATACATACAGGTACTCATTTTAAGGAGAGCCAAAATTGAGGAAAGCACAATCAGGAGAAATACTGGTAAATGTACTCACAGTTTTTCAGCAGCAGGTTGGAGTTATTCAGTTATCACCTGAAGGACAGTACCTTACTATGATAATACCAGTAACTTCTCATGTTCTGTCACTAAACATCTTGAAGCAACTTCATGGATATTAATTTATTTGATTCTCAAGTTAGTTATATGCAATGTGTAGCAAAGGGAAGTTTATTATCCAGTTTTATGATGAGGCAACTGAACGGTTAAGTGATGCCAATGTCACATGCCTAGTTATGACTATAGCTTAGATGTCCAGACTCCAAATTCAGTTCTCTCTCTTTTTTTTGAGACGGAGTCTCAGTCTGTAGCCAGGCTGGAGTGCAGTGGCGTGATCTCGGCTCACTGTAACCTCCGCCTCCCAGGTTGAAGTAATTCTCCTGCCTCAGCCTCCCGAGTAGCTGGGACTACAGGAGCGTGCCACCACGCCCAGCTAATTTTTGTATTTTTAGTAGAGATGGGGTTTCATCATGTTGGCCAGGATGAGCTTGGTCTCTTGACTTTGTGATCCGCCCGCCTCGGCCTCCCAAAGTGCTGGGATTAGGTGTGAGCCACTGCGCCCGGCTTCATTTCTCTTTTTATGACACATGGCACCTTCCTACATTTGTAGTTGTCAACTCACTGTGTGCCTTTTTTGTTTTGTTTTGTTTGTTTGTTTGTTTAGAGACAGAATTTTACTCTGTTGCCCAGGCTGGAGTGCAGTGTTGTGATCATGGTTCACTGTAGCCTCGACCTCGCAAGCTCAAGTGATCATCCCACCTCAGCCTCCTGAAAAGCTGGGACCACAGGTGTGCAGCACCACACCTGGCTAATTTTTTATTTTTTCTAGAGATGGGGTCTCACAATGTTGCCCAAGCTCACCTCAAACTTTGGCTTCAAGTGATCCCCCTGCTTGGCTTCCCAAAGTGCTGGGATTACAGGTGGGAGCTGCAGCACCTAGCCCTTGCCGTGTGTTTTGTGAACATCTATTGCATGCTCCAGATTGTTCTAGGTAAGGTAAGTAATACAAAGTGATTCAAACAAAGATCTTGATCTCACAGAGAAGAATGTAACAGACATATAATTTTCTGCATATAAATAAACACAATTCTAAGCCGAATAAATGCCAGTGTAGAAAGGGAAATCAGGTGCTGTGACAGTATGGAAGGAAAGCCCATGCGAAGAAGACTCATCTTCTTCGATGACTGTAGGCACCTTTTAAAATAGACTATGATAAAGCCTAGATTCTGTCAACTGGACAGGAAATTAAAAGTAAGGACAAAAATTTGTTCAGGTGAATAGGGACTGCTCATGTGACCAGAATGCAAGATAAATGCAGGAGGATTGTACATGATGTGGCTAAAGACAGCCAGACTGAGCATTTGACTTAATTTTGCAGACAAAAGGGAAATCATGAGAAGGTTCTGAGCAAGGCAATGAGAGATTGGAACTGGGTTTTAGAGAGATTAATTTATCAGTGGTGCATAGGAGAAAGAGAAATGGAGAGAATAGGTACATGAGAAGATCAATTAGAAGGTACTTATGACATTCAAGGCAAGAGGAAATGAAGGCTTCCATGAGGATGCCAGCATGCCTAAGGGTTATTTCTTTATGGAGCTTTCGAAAAGAACACCACAGCCATGTGATTAGTGACCATAACCTGACTTCTAACCGCTAGCATTCTTGCTCCAAGGCTTTCTCTGTCTGCTGAAGTCCTGACCAGGGAATTAACACAGTCTGCATGGACTGACAAAGATGGTATGTAAGTACACAAGCTTCTCCACTCCATGGATACACTAATCCTTATATGCAGTTTACGCAGGCTCCCAGAGTTCCTTGGCAGGATTGAGCTCCAGTGGTCCACAGTGGTAGCACTGACTGCATATTCTTACAGGCTTCCCTCTCTTTCCCGTGACACTTCTCCATACCCTTCCAGTGCTTTCTTTACTTCCAAATAAATTATTTGTACTCAAATCTTGAGCTCATGGACTGCTTCCGGGGGGATATAAACAAAAATAAATGCAAAGTCCCAATTTGATCTTGTGAGCTTGTATTATACATAGGGGTATTTTATGAGTTAGAATTTTTACTGGCACAAAGTTTAAACTTTTGTTCAGACTGGAAATGACAATTTATTTCATTATTGATCCCTAAATAGTTTCAGCTTACCTATAATCTCTAGATATCCAAGGCAAACTGTCAAATCAAATAAGAACTCTAAGAGGTGATTTGGCCCAATCTCTTTAGGTTGACAAAGAAATATAAATTTCATCCATTTTGAAAAGTAGAAACAAAATTAAATTTTCAATTGTAATATATTAATATCATCATTTCACTTAAATATATAGGCCTATTTGGGCCAGGCACAGTGACTCACACCTGTAATCCCAGCACTTTCAGAGGCCAAGGTGGGCAGATTACTTGAGGTTAGGAGTTCGAGACCAGCCTGGACAACATGGCAAAACCTTGTCTCTATTAAAAATACAACAATTAGGCCGGGCGCGGTGGCTCACGCCTGTAATCCCAGCACTTTGGGAGGCTGAGGCGGGCGGATCGCAAGGTCAGGAGATCGAGACCACCCTGGCCGACATGGTGAAACCTCGTCTCTACTAAAAATACAAAAATTAGCTGGGCATGGTGGCGTGCGCCTGTAATCCCAGCTACTCAGGAGGCTGAGGCAGGAGAATTGCTTGAACCAGGGAGGCGGAGGTTGCAGTGAGCCGAGATCGCGCCACTGCACTCCAATCTGGCGCCTGGCGACAGAGCGAGACTCTGTCTCAAAAAAAAAAAAAAAAAAAAAATACAACAATTAGTCAGGTGTGGTGGCATGCACCCATAATCCCAGCTACTCAAGAGGCTGAGGCATGAGAATTGCTTGAACCCGGAAGGTGGAGGTTGCAGTGAACAAAGATCGTGCCACTGCATTCCAGCCTGGACAACAGAATATATATATATATATATCTGCCTATTTGTACATGTGTATATACTACATATTGTCTTTGTCCTCATTAAATCTGTGAACCAGTTAATGTCCATCACCTGTCAGAAAATTAGCAGATTGTGCCCACAGTGTCACATCTATTCTCTGCCCAATTGTTCATTTTCTTAACTGATGACTACCCTCTCTGACTAAGAGCTATCATACATCATATAATAATGATACCTTCCATATTTACAGTCCACAGCTGTGTCAGTTGCCTCTCATCACATTCTAACATTGGTCAAGTGTCAAGCTCTGCTTATATTTACTCCTATTGTTGGTATATTGACATTCCTTTAGTGTGTTGAGAACATGCAGTAAATTGTTAAATTAAGAACAAGATTGCTATTATAGACACAATTGTCCACTGGTCTTTAGCCTTTGAACCTTATGCATGATAAACAACTACATTTATTTAATAATGTTTAGAGGCCTTATTTTAAAATACAATATCGAAAATAATTTATTATAAATTGAAGTGATGAAAAATATAAATCAGATAATCAGTACCTCTGAGGATAAATAAATGTAATGGCTTTTAATCACTGCATTTTTATGTTTACTTAATGGAGATTTTTCTTCTAATTTGAATAAAGGGTTATTTTTATATGGGGTTGAAGTTTATTTCTTATTTGCTTTTTTCATTTTAAAGATATATTACAGAATTTAATTTGAAAATATTGTTTATTATTACATAAAATTAGGAGCTAAATTACAATGTTTCTAAAGTAGGATTAACAGTTTAAATTTATAAAAAATATTTTGTCTTAAAATATTTCAAAAAAGATTATGTAACATTATAAATAAAACCTTGAGTCTTTATGCTCATTCTATTACCATGTGATACATTTTATTTATATATGGTGGTGTACTTGGTACACTCAGCTAAAAAATAAGAATAAAGATGATCTTAGTTATATGAGGAAATATTCTTCAAAGTTAGAATTTTAATATGTAAAACTATATATAATAGGATTATTAGTATATACCATATATTCATACATATTCATTAATATATAGCTGTTGCTTTATGTATTTAAAATAAAAATGTATTTACAGTTATATAGTTTACAAGGCAAGAAATAGAATAGAAAATAGAATATAATTTAGTAAAGTAAAATTCACTATTGGGCTTGGTATGGATATTTTGAAGGAAAATGTTTGACTGTAAACACTAATTATATTCAACTTAGTAACCCCAGATATTCCTTTCCTGGAACAGTTACAGATTATAGTACTCTCAGAGAGCATCTAATTCAGTGATCTCATTTCATAAATGAGAAAACTGGGGCAAGGAGAGGATAATGACTCAACCAAGGAGGCCGTAGGCTCAGTGATAGGCCACCATGGGACGCTTTACTCCTTGTCTTTGAACATAGCTCAGTAATTCTGGTTCTTTGGAAAAGTTTTGTTAAGACCACTTTTAAGATCATATGTCAGTTTATAAGAAGTCAATTTCATAGAAAAAATATCACGTTGCTTGCTATGTGTAACCAATGCCAATCACATACATCTGATGCATTTCTTTTACTTAATGACTGAACTGATCAGTTATTTTGATATTTTGCAGACATCTAATGAAAGGGCATCATTTAAAAAGTTAGTCTTATTTTCTGAATGCATTTAGTGATTTTTGCATATAAATTAAGCCTAGCAAATGATCTCTTTAATACATACATAATATTCACTAAACGGGCAAGCAAACATCAAGGGCCTTTTAGAGGACATTTTCTAAATTGACAGTGATCTCTTTGATTTGTTTTTTATCTGTGTTATTATTACCTAGAAGTAGATTTTTTTATTTTGGTGGTGCTAGGACTTGCCTTTGGAGGATAATAGCCTTATACCCTGAGATGGAAACACTTGGTGGTGTTTCTGACATTTCAGATATTTTCATGTTGTATTACAGCTTAACCTCTACTATGCACAGGTCTGATCTCCCCCAGCTAAATTGTAAGCTCAGTCTTATACATCTTGAAATCCCCAAAGTTCCAGCAGAGTGCCTCATAGTTGCTCTTTAGTAAATACTTGTTGTTTCAGAACTAGTTTTAATCTTGTTTTGCCTTTCAGGGCTTTGAAAACTATAATAGACATTAGGCAGAAACTTGAAATGCCTTTTATCACTTGGCACAGCATTTTCCAATTACTTTGCAAAAGGGATTGCCAAGGGATGTTTTGGAATTGTCTAGTCTACTAATATGGCTTTAAGGATAAACAGACTTTCCATTGACATGAGCTCTTCTCTTTGTACCATTTGTGTTTTGCCCTCCTTAGCAGCATCTTCACACTCCCAGGCTTTGGGTGCAGGGGACACTTTTACAATATGAAAGTTGTCAGTGCTCTTTGGTCATTTCCTAGTGGATATGTGGCTTTCATAGAATTGTCATGTGGGAGGCCAGTTTCTCTGGTCGGAGAGACAGAGAATAGGATGACAAAAGCAAAAGCATCTTGTGTTTTCCTAACTTATTTTGAAACTGCCCTGGAAGCTGCATCCTTTATAATCTATGTACAACCTACAGCCTTTTGGTGGGACTTTCCTGATGTTTGAGCTGAAAGATCCTTGTATTATGCCATAGCCATATTCTTCAACCTATTCCAAGTCTCCTTCTAAAGTGAAGAGCTCTGGAAAGCGGAAGAGTCAGAATTCTAGGGTAGGGGTGGGGGTTGGTGAGTGCTGTGTCCTGTTTCTAGCAGTGGCCTCAGTAGTGGTAGGAAGCCCCAGGGGCTATGTGTTATGGGCTAGTTTCCAGAAGAGGGAGAGTTGTATTATTAAGGTATATAATAACTGCTGGCAGCTTGATAGAACAAGGTGCTCACAGAGACAGTGATCAAGGTGACAGAGGAGTCCCACCAGTAAGGAACAAGGAACAATAGCACTGTTTGGAGCCCTATGCTGCTATAAAGGCCTTTGACCAAAAAGAGGGAACTGGACACCTAAAGATAATAGAAAGAAAAAAACCGAAGAAGGCAGTATAGACAGCAAAATTCCTGGATTCCATAATTTTTCTAAGGCAAGAATAAAGCATAACATAGCATTTATTACTGTGGGAAGTAATACTTGAAACAGAGATTTTCTTAAAGGTAATTTGAAGATTTGTAAAGTGAAATAAGGTTCTCTGTGTAGTAAGTTTATTTCTAGGATTAGTAGTCACAGAGTATAGAAAAAATTACTTTGTCTACCTCTAGATTAAAAATTGTAACAAAAAATAGACATTTACTGATAAACTAGAAAAGATTCTTTGAAGGATGCTGAAAAAAATAGATGTTTTCAGGTCCATGAGTTGAACAAATTACATTGGCATATACTAAAGACTTGCTCTGTTTCAGACCCGTCAAGGGGCTACCTGCACACAGATCTAGGCATCTTACTTAAGGCATCATAATTATTATGTTGCAGAAAAGCCACAGACATCTTATGAACTGTGGGATGCAGTTTAAAGCTTTAATTCTGACTTAGCAACCTCTTTTAAGTCTTGCAGATTTTTGTTTTGAAAATGAACCACTGTGATTTTGCATAGAATGTGTTTAGATACCATTGCTCTTGATTGAAAGCTCATAAACTGTTGCTTGTGTAGAGAAGGGAAAATATAAAAACAAAAGCCAAGAATTAATGTCTCAGGAATGAGTATAAGAACTAGCTACTTTAATTACATTTTAAAAAATGTTAATGTATTTGTGAGTTCTAATCCATATTAGAGCATCATTAATCCTTTCTGCATTCATATTGTATATTAAGAGAGGTGGTTGGGAATTTGCCAAACTTCTCAAAATTATTATACTAGCCAAAATATTTGTTGGAGAAATGAATCCTACTGTATATATTAAAGATTCCTGGCTGAGCGTGGTGGCTCATGCCTATAATCCCAGCAGTTTGGAAGGTGAGGGCAGGAAGATAGTTTGAACCCATGAGTTCAAGACCAGCCTGGACGACATAGTGAAACCCCCATCTCAACAACAACAAATAGAAAAAATTAGCTGGGTGGTGGTAGTGCACACCTGTGGTGTCAGCCACTCAAAACGCCAAGGTAGGAAGATTGCTTGAATCAAGGAGGTTGAGGCCGCAGTGAGCTGTGATCTTGCTACTGTACTCTAGCTTGGGCAACAGAGGCAGACGCTCTCTCAAAAAAGAAGAAAAAAGATTCTCAAACAAATACATTTCCAGTAATAAATACTTTCATGAAATGCCTAGGAAAATTGGATTGATGCTTTGAATCATTTGAAATGGTGAAATATCAGCCAAATTTTATAAATAGTTTAACAGGACATTTCTATGTGACTCTTATCTCAGTTGTTTTACCCTATTAAATTGATGTTCTCCCCAATAACTGATTGGATTGATTACCTTTATCGATTTCTGTGGATGTTTGGACTTTTCTTTGATACTTTGGATTCAGAATTAGAGGCATTTGGTTTACAGAAGCATCACGTCACTTGATTTCCATCTAACTTCCCCCTACCCCTGTGTAGCTTCTTACTTGTCAGCTTCAGTTGTGGAGGAAAAATCTATTTCTTCTTTTCTGTTTGAACATTTTTCCCTATCTAAGCTTTTTAAGTTTTCCTTTGTAGGATAAAAAGAAAATGTGCTAATTCCCTCTTCATTTTTCCCCTTAGGGATGAAGGCCTGGGAATAAATGAAATGATTTTTAAAAATCTATCAAGATATATACTTTAATTTCCATCTCTTTATTTCCATGGCAGATAGTTAATTGATCCTCACTTATAAAATAGCGAACAAGAGGTATACAGGAAGAACGGGAATGAAAAGGCCTACACAGATGCTTAGGATCAGGTTAATGCAAATAATGATTAGGTGGAGAAATAATTTTAAGAGAATGTCCCTGTACTATTTCTAATATAATCTTGGTTTTTTGAAAAAAAAAATTTCTATTTTTAGGCAGGAGAAACCAATATTTCAGAAATAATGTTTAAATATCTGTCTATATATCTACATATATATATATATATACACACATATATTTGCATAATGATATAATGTGTAGTGAAATTAGATTTTTAAATGGATAATGTCATTATTATTAAAAAGCAAATTATTTTCCATGTTAGTTGGATAGCATTTGGGGTTAGCTGTGGTACATGTTGGTGCACACTGGAAAATTCGTTTTCTCCAATGGGCGGACAGAGAACAAGGCTGCTTGTTTTCCAGTTGTTTAGATTATATAAACATCCAATCAGATACTTGATTTTCCTAAGCTCACCCAACTGATCTAAGTTTTGAAGGTGGAAAAATGCTAATGGGCATAGTCAAGGCAGAATAAGGTCAATGTTGTAAATTAATGGGATTTATTGGGAACAAACATTAGAGTTTATCAGTTATCCTAGGACAGCTTGAACCAGGATGAAGTTTGGTATGAAATGATTCTTTGAGCCTATTGAGTATGAAAGGCTTTTCAGAGATGTGGAAGAAAAGACCACGTGCAGTTTGGAAACACAAAATGACATATTTGGATGTCATCAGTATCCCATGTGTGACATCAAAGATTTACCCATGAGGCCATAACCAAGAATTCTTTTTTGAGAGTTTATTTCTGTTAATTAACTCTTTCACTGAGTGATCTATAGCCTCATTCTGACTTTGTAAATGATGCTCATTATGAGGTTATTCTGCAGAGTTTGTCACTTGCTTTTATGCTTTTACATTTTATGCTTTTACATTCATGTCTGCTCTTATTACGTTTTAATAAGTGGAGGAAATGAACTTCCTACAACATGGTTACCTGTTTTTAAGATACATTCTTGCTACCGATGGAGGCCTAATTTCCATTATATTCAGTCTGCTACAGAAATGCTTAATGCCAGGAAAGGAGATATTTACTGGAATCCACAAGTCCAGAATTCATCATGATTCAGTGTGAAATCCACTGCCCTTTGCTCCCCCACCCCCCTCTTGGACTGGAATGAAATGTGCCTTAAACTGAAGTGAAATACATCACATGCAGCAACAGTGGGCCCTCGCTTTGCCTCTATTCCTGGTGTGAAATCGATACACTATCTTTCCTCCTGACCTGTTTCGTGACCTCCATTGCAGCTTTCATGCTGAACAGCAATTGCTTTGAACAGTCTGGGTCTGCCACAGCTCACAAATGATTCTCAGCTTCTGTCTAAAACTGGTGCTGATAACAAAGGCTTGATTTTAAATAATGCAGTTGTAGTCGTCTTCTAATTATGAATTACATGAAAGTGCAAGCTCCTCTATTATTAAACACTTTCAATAGCAGGCGCGGTACATGTGCAGACTGCACACAGGGGCCTGGAGTCTGGGAATGAGGACTTTACATTAATCTGGCTAAGTTTAGGTTGCTAGAGAAGGAGAAAGAGACACAAGGTATATTTATACACGTCAGTCATTTCCTTGATAGAATTCTGTTTGGTGATCTATTTAATTATTTTTTTCCATGTGAGGCTCTACTCTTTCCTTATGGAAATATTTTTGAATACCAGATTATAAGCCCTCCCTCGAGAAAGGACTATTTGACAAATGTTTGCTTTGGTTTTTTTACTGCAGTGGATTTTATTAATGAGATTCCAGGGTTAGACTGTTAGGATTTTGACTGACCAGAAGTGGCAGTAACCTGCAGGCGTGTTTCCCTTTCCATCACTCTGTAACTGAATCTGGGGAAACAGAAGTATCCTAGGATGGCATTTTAGCAGTTTTCAGGAGGCTATTGAATGGAGGAATTTATTGTTTCAAGGAAATAATAGGCATTTTTACATATGCTAAGAAAACAGCTGTGTAGTTAGCTGACTTGCTTTACTTGTCTTTGCCAGACTAGAAATCAAAGAGATAACTCAAGTGTTGGGTAGGAGTGGAGGTTTTCCAAAGTCTTCATGTGAAATGAGGATCACAACAGATATTGGGGTACTTTATATAATAATGGTATATAAAATGAGTCATTCTTATGTGCATTGGTTAGCACTATTGAAATGGACTTTGCTTAACAAGATAGTCTACAGAATGGCAATTGTATCATCAATCATACTTTAATACCCCCAACAGATCTACATACCAGGAGACATTAATACACATATGACTTTGTTTATTACTTCATTTCATGGGTTGAGTGGAATCATGGAAAGAAGGAATGTTAGAACCCCAAGGGTGTGTTCTTAACCCACCCACCTCTAATGGGTATGTGGCTTTACGTAAGTCTGCTAACCTGCCACTTTGCTTTTCTTACCTGCAAAATGTGGTTAGTGAATGACATTTAACATCTTTTCCATTTGCAGACCTAGGTAATTAAAACACTAATAATAACCCTTCACATTTGCATATAACTTACATTTCACTGTATTTTTCCCCCAAGCACCGAACTTCGCAATGACCCTGTCAGGCACCTGTCTTGTTATTGTTCCCACTTTCTTGAACCGGAAACCACAACAGAGTATTTAAGTGAGTTTGTTAAGCTGCACTATACTACATGGCAGAACTAAAACTAAAACCGAGTCTACTGACTGCTAGTCCAGAGCTTATTGGTGTGGAAGTAGGAGGTGAGGATCGTTATTAGTATTGGAACTTAAAGGCAGGAATTAGCTATAACAGATTCTATTTCAAATTGCTGAAATCAAGTAATATATTTAAAATGTAATACATATTAATGGCATCTAGTTATTTGTTCATTGTCCTGTATAACTAATAAAAAATAATATGCTATCTCAGGACAACTTCAGGTCATTTACTTATGAAATAAATGTTTATAAGTGCATGAACATATTTAATTCACTGTATTGGTAGGAAATGCAAAGAGATATTTATGAAGGTAATAAAACACAGTCAAAGCATGACCAAGAATTTTCTAAGACTGAGAAATTTTGTGATGATGATGACAATTTCTGCAAAAGATAGAATTTGAATTAGCAAATTGAAAGTTCTCAACAACCTGTCATATTCTTTTTCCAAATACCTACCACTTTCTTCTTGAGAGTACACATAAAAAGTGTTTCTTAAAGTGTAAATTAAAAATGGCAAGATACCTGTGACCATATATTAGCCAAAAAGAAGGAAATACTATTTCTGAAACACTAGGGGTTTGGTCTAGGTCCTGTTGTTTGCCTCACAGAAAACCAATCACTGAGATGAGTATTGCCAGGGAAGAAGGCTTTAATTGGGTGCTGCAGCTGAGGAGATGGGAGAACAGCCTCTAATCTGTCTCCTCAACAAACTAAAATTAGGGGTTTATGTAGCAGGGAGGAAATGTAACCATGTTTTGGAAAACAGGAATTAGGGAGGGATAAGGAAGAGGAGTTGGTCAACGGGAAGCAGGTGGTCAGTTAGGCAGTCGTGATTGGTGAGGGGTCTGGTGTCTCATTGTCTAGATGTGATGATCTGATGATCTGGTGAGTTTCAGTTCCTTGATACCATCTTGGCAGGGATGAAAATTGCTTTCCTGAGAAAGGAACTCAGATTAGACAAATATAACTTTCTCAAGTTTTAAGACAGGGAGGGTTAATTTCTATGTTCATTAAAAAGAAACATTAAACATCAGTTCTATGGGACAATTGGGCTGGTTTCAATACCAGATAGAACATGAACTATTGTATGTGTCGATGTCCTTTACAGGTAAAAGTGTGGGTACTGAGTCCTGGAAACATTTTGACTATGAAAGCTTCCCATTATTCCTCCATGCAGGACAATTCCTCCTGCACTAAGGCTTCCTCATTGCACTTCTGGGGATATTCCAACTAGATTGTTTCCTGAGTTGTTAGAAATCACACATGGGAAGGAAAAGAGAGTGGTGGTGAAATGGATGTTTGTTTCCTGGGTATTGAATCCTCTATTTAGAAGCACCTGTGGATGCATGGATATGTTTTATAATGGGAAGGATGAATATGTTAAACAAGGACTTGCCCAGCCACCAGGTATATAAGGAATTTTCATGTCATTTTGTGAAATTTTAATTAAATTAGATAGATAGAACTAAATTAGATAAATAGTTCTATCTAATTTAATAAAAGACAGAACTGTCTATTCAAACGGATGTAGAAAACTCTGCCAAAATAAAACCTTTGCCAAAATATCAATGCAATTGAGGTGCATTTCTTGCTCTCTACCTCATTCTATTTAATTATGTGCATTATTGTCTTAATTCTTCAACAGGATACTTCAAACAACCATTGTGAACCTGACCTCAGCATTAATATTATCCTTGATCATACTTTAGCATTTCAATTTTAAGGTTCCAATTTGAAAGCCTGCTATTTCTATTAAGAGTTTTTCCATGAAAAGAGTAAATCTTGGCTACAGTTCAATGGTAATTCAGCTTAACCAAGTTAAGAAAAGCCTTTTATTTGCAGTATTTATTTTGAGACAGTTGAGTATAGAAATGTGGGTTCTAGAAACAGAAAAATACAAACTTTTATAGAGAGCCATTTTTTTTCCCCTAAAGAGACAGTGCTAATAAATCTTGTTGAATCAAGACCTTGAAAGAAACTGAAAATATGTACAGATCTCAAATATACCCAAGAAAAGTACTTTATATTATCTTGCTGCTGCTGCTTCATAATGTAGTTTTAGTTGAATGTAATCTCCTCCACTCAAATTTATTTTTGAGAAATTGCCACACTGAAATTTAAAACCATTTTTGTCATTCAAAAGAAGTAGAAGATCAATACTGAAGCTCTCCTATTAGTTGGTACAGTCTACTTTAATGTTAAAAGATTTATGATAACACATTTCTAAATATATATTACACATCAGTAGTACAGTAAAACCTCAAAATAAAACGTTGTTATTTTGGAGAAGGAGATTGTCTATTTATTATTGAAATGCTATACTAAACAATAATTCAGTGATACTTTATTCCAATTAAATTCTCCTTAGTAGTAATCCCTTTTTATGATAAGCAAAACTGAATTATACAAGGTATGTTCCCTCCAATGAATTGTTGTGTAACAAGACTTGATGGTAATTCTACCTTTTCCAAAATCTGATATCAGGCAATTTATCTTCTAAATAATACTCCTGAGTATCAAAGCTGAAATGTTTTGGCTTCAACCCAAATCAAACTTGAGGAAGCAGATTCTCCAGAGCATTTGCCTAACTCTGTAAATTTAATTGTTATAATGAATAGAATACATGTGTCAAGACTACTTGTGGTTTTACCTGTTTACTTCTCTTCCTAAGACAGAAAGAACATGACAAAGGCTGTTAACTTTTACTGCAGTTTGAGGTGGGGGAAAAGCACTTATACAGCACAAGATTGTTACATAGAAACTAATTTTAAAGGCCCAATTCTAGTTATTATCAGCACAGTTCAGATTTAAAAATCTATTGTTAGTCCACAATAGACTGATGGAAGTTAAGAAAAAACTTCCCAAATATTAGTCTGTAAGACACAAAATCTTCAGATGAAAATATTTGCATATCCAAAGGAATATCTTCCAGTACTCTAGTTCATAGTAGTTACATTGCCTCAACTCCAATTTCCTTTCTTTCACACATCTGCAAACATGATATATTTCTTAAATTTCATTTTTATGTAATATTTTTTCATAGAGTGAAATCCAGGGTAGTACTTGGATCAAACCAATGTTAGTATCACTAGCATCCATGCCAGAGGTCGGATAGAGAGAAAGTTATTATTTTTTTGCCAGATGATTTATTGTGGAGGAGGCCAACATTACTATATCCCATTGCCATGAATAGTCATATTAATTTTAGTAACCAAAATGATCAACATTAAATAACAACTGTTGCTGATTGAGGGTAATTTATCAAAAGTCATTTTTGTAATTTCTTTTCCTCCACTTAATTGTAGTTATTTTTCAGTCTTCATTACTCTGATACATTTGAACCATGGTTTTTAGATGAGGCAACCATTGTATTTTGCTTATACTTCTATTAGACAGAAAGGCCATGCCTCTTGAAAAACCTGAACATTTTTTTCTAATGGTTAACATTGCGTGATTAGTATGGAGTGTGAGCTGATGGATGTGTATAGCAACAATTCTTACTTATTTTCAGACAAGTTAGGAAAGTCTGTGCAGTTTCCAACTTGATTTATTCACTTAGGATTTATTAAGCCACAAACTTGTGCCAAGCATTGTGCAAGACATAGCATATGAGGAATTGCTGCCTTCATAATTCTAAGAGTGAGTTCGTTTTTTTGGGGGAGGCAGAAGAGTAAACAATCCATTGAAATGACTGGTGATGAGTGTTGTGATAGAGAGGAGAACAGTGGGCTATGGGGACTCAGAAGAAGGGTATATGTGCCTTGGGAATCTCAAAAAAAGTTAGATATGTATATATTAGTTAGGAAGCTAACAGATTATAGCAAAGTGACTATAAAATACAGTAGCCACAAGAACCTTGGAGTTTCTCTTTCATTTAACAGCCTCAGGTGAGTGGCCCAGTTGGAGGTGGCTCTGCTTCAAAGGTTCCTTCAGTTTCCAGGGCCCTTCTCTTCTGTTGTTCTAACATCAGCATTTTTCTTGTCTGCATGGACAAAGCTAACTTGTAGTTACTTTGATACAGCTTGAGGGAAGGAAGAGCTATGAAGGAGCACATACCCAGTATCTTAAGGCCCAGATCTGGAAGTGGTGCTCATCACTTCTCTCCCCTTCCATTGGTGAGAATATAGTCATGTGGTCTGTAGTCATAGCTGCCAGGGAGGCTGGGTCTCTAATTACAACTCTATTACTATTGCCATCAGTTGACAGAGGCCAGATCACCAAGGATTCTGTATGTCATTTTGAACTAGGAAAAGGAGTTGGAAAGTTGCCTGTTTTCCATCTATGTTTCTGAGATTTGCTGGAGAAATCTTAGTATCTGTATCATCCTCCCCACCTTTCAAATCTTAAACTCTAAGTGGTGACCTGCTTTTAAGTGTTATCATTCACATTAGTCTTTCTAGAGGACTTTACATTTTGTACTTTGTTTTGGTTACAATCACATATTGGTTTAATTCATTTAGTAAGTGACCAAAAGCCTCTTAATCAAGTCAGATAGCAAATAAGTATTCCTGCTAGTGGTAGCAAGTATGCCGTTACCTCAGGCTGTGTTGACATCTTGCATTGATGAGGCTGGTCCACTTTTCTCTCAGGTTTGAATTTTTGTTCTAGTCAGGAATGTTGTTAAACTTAGTTCAATTGGGCAAGAGTGCTGCGAAGAGTTTCATGATCAGTTCTAATTTGAGTTGATGATATTTTTTTTCCAGCTAAAAATAGTATGGGGTAAGGACTGATTATTAAAATAATTCTTAAGTTTCTTTGTAACATCTTTCTATTAATATTTTAATAGTATTGTTAAGCCAAACAATTTTATTATCTAAAATATTTCTTCAAGCATAAGCAAGGTTAATCAGCAATTAGGTAAAGTTGGTTAGTCAGAAGATAATTAATATGTGACACCTACCCTCCTGAAAGCCAAAGCCCCATTGTGCATACTGCTGTCCCTTCCTCCTCAGGACAGGAGCTGTAAAGAAATCAGATGGTACCCAGAGGCCCTGATACCAGGGGAAAGTATGTGGTTGTATCTTAACTTATGCAATTGGACCTGTTTAATGATTGGTACCAGTTTCTAATGAGCCGTGGACACATGATCATTCACAAAATAAGGTGAAAAGCAGGCAGTAAAGCATTGGTAGATAGGAACCTAAGTTTCTGACCATTTCAAGACAGATCCTGAAGAATGTAGACAAGCCCAGTAGATGGTCATCAGGAAAACCTCCAATGTAGATGCTGAGGTTTCTTAAGCATATAGTAAACTTTTTTGTTTTTGTTGAATGCTTTTTGGTAGTATCCACAAATGTGAAGGGTGTTGTCCTGGAACTCTTACAGTATACGGTCTGTATACGGCTCTGTCACTGCTTCTCTGGTTGTAATCTGCATGCCTCTCGACCTTCCTGAGTCAGTTTTCTCAGTGGAAGGAAAAGTTTGTGCTAGGTGTTTCTTCTATCATAACTCTGAAAGCTATCCATCTGAGATTTGCTGTATAGGATACTCTGTTTTAATGAACAAAAAAGGTTGATGAACCTTTTTTGAATAATGTAGAGGTAATTATTTGCATTACAGGTGGATTTCTCTTAGAGCAGAATTTGCTGGCAGGAATAATAATCCTTTTCAGATAGTTGACTGTTGCTTAGAGAAGGAAGTATTGAACTTGGAGTCAGAAGAGCTGATTTGTAAACTAGGCTCTACTCATTTATCAGTTGTGTGATGTAAATGTTTTAAGTCTTAGTTTCCTCATTTAAAAATTAAAATATTAATAAAATGCATGGCTACTGTACAGATCATTTACAAAAATGTAAGTTATTCTTGCTCAGAGAAAAACTGGTCATCCTAACCTAATATATATACACACAATTCTTTAGTGCTGGGGGGGCCTCCTTTCTGAAAATGGCCTCCTAGGGGGGATCAGCATTCCACTCACTATGATGTAGCCCTTAAGGACAAGCGGTGGGCATTTTATATTGAAAATTACTCTTCCTTTTCTTTCAGTTCCCTGAAGTCAGGCTGTGCCTTTAGAAGTAGCTTTTTTTCCCAGGCATTGTTCCTGCAATTATTGGTTCAGCCTTCTGAGCTGCTTTGACCTTGGGAGGACTCCCACCAATCCCAATTTGCCTGCTGATCTCTACACACCCTTTCACCACCATTAATAGGACAGTGTCTCAAACCATGTAGAACTTGCATTTTAATGTCTTTTGTTTCTTTGTCTAGTTCCAGGTATGTTACTGGCATAATTTCATCAGCCATTATGTTTCAGAACTACTTCCCAGAACCCAAAATTAATGGCGAAAGAGAGGTCACAGTGGTAAATAGCCCATTTTACTGAGCCCAGTCATCTGAAAATGGGACCGAGAACACTCTGGCTGAGAGTTTTGACAATATGGTGTTCTAATACTTACTGGATGAAAGTTCCCAGTATAGTCTAGCATGCTTGCTGCCAGTTGGTAAGAGGGTGCACAGCATTCAGTGTGAAGGAAGATGATGTGTGTATACGTATTTAGGAAGAGAAGCTTTCAGTGGTGGGATTTCCATCCTTTCAAGGTACTGATCTTCTTTACAGGACCTGCACAATGTAGATCAAAGCCAGTCTTGGGGTCATCCTTCTGTGGTTAGGAGCCTTCTGTATCCACTGAAGTTATAATTTCTGGGTCCAATAGTGTCTGTAGGTTTCATGAATATAGATCTACAGAGTATAGCCAGCACACTTTGATATACCTGCACAATGACAATTTACTTTCAGTAAATGTTTATTGAATGAGTGAATTCATAGTTATAATGGTTACAACCCTTTATGTTGTTCCAGATACTGTGATGTTTTACATCACCACCCATATGAAATAACATTTACTGTTGTCATTATAGATTCAGAGGGGCAATGCTCCCTGTTTAATGTCTTTATTAGTCCGTTTTCATGCTGCTGGTAAAGACATACCCGAGACTAGGCAATTTACAAAGGAAAGAGGTTTAATGGAGAACTCACAGTTCCATGTGGCTGGGGAAGCTTCACAATCATGGAGGAAGGCAAGGAGGAGCAAGTCACATCTTACGTGGATGGCAGCAGGCAAAGAGAGAGCTTGTGCACAGAAACTCCCGTTTTTAAAACCATCAGATCTTGTGAAACCCACTCACTATTATGAGGACAGAACAGGAAAGACCTGCCTCCATGATTCAGTCATCTCCCACTGGGTCCCTCCCACGACACATGGGAATTATGGGAGCTACAAGTTGAGATTTGGGTGGGGACATAGAGCCAAATCATACCAATGTCATATAGCTAGAAGCGGCAGAGCTCAAGTTTGCATTCACATCTGTCTGGGTCCAAAGCTTGGGTTCCTAAGCATTACTTAGACATGCCTCCCCCACAGATGAACAAATGTTGGGACCCTCAAACATCAAGGAGGTAAGAAGACAGAGGAATAGAAAGAGGGACCAATCTAATTACTTCCCTTTTGTCTGATTCACTGGAGGATAATTGCACTAGGTTGAAATACTTTCCAAATTGCCCTCTTAGTTTTTTTGCTGGTTTTAACTTAAGATTTCTTATCATGTAAAGCTTGGTAGCTTTCCAGAATTAGTAGAAACTGCAGGAATCATTTGGTTAGTGCTGAGGGAGTTCTGTAAGTATGTTACAAACTAGGGGGGAAAGTCTAATTGGAATCAGACTCCCAGGTCACGTTAAAAGTCAAAGTTCACTCTTCCAATCATGAATTTGGTGCTTGAGCCCTATGTTTCGGAACCTGGTCAAGTGGTTATTCACACTGGTTCAAAACACTACCATTGACAAGAACTCACTCATTTCATCCCCGACTAAGTTTGGCCAGTTGGGGTTTTTTGTTTGTTTGTTTGTTGTTTTGTTTTGTTTGAAGCTGGAATCTATTTTCATACCATGCCTTCAATCCATTGGACCCAAGTCCTCTCTGTGGACTCATAACAAGTAGGAATCATCTCCAAGCCAACATTTTACATGTGTGAGGCCCAGCGATCTTCTCTCTGGAGGATCTTCTTCCTTCAATGGGTC